>CM030359.1:54698336-55298336 GCA_017893485.1 Hemerocallis citrina | reverse complement strand
AGTGGGATACTTAGGCCACATCATCAGTGCAAATAGCATTGCAGTAAACACTGAAAAGATCAAGGCAGTGGAGAGTTGGCCAGAACCAACTACAGTGAAAGAACTAAGGGAACTTCTAGGCTTAACTGGTTATTATTGCAAATTTGTAAGGCATTATTGGGGAATCGCAGCACCGCTCAATGAGTTGCTCAAGAAAAATGCCTTCAAATGGTCCTCTGTGGCTGCAGATGCATTTGTGGCACTTAAGAAAGCAATGACTTCAACTCCGGTGTTAAAGGCTCCAGATTTCTCAAAGACCTTTCTGGTGGAAGCAAACGCTTCCCAAAGGGGAATTGGTGCATTACTAATGCAAGAATCACATCCAGTTGCATATAAGAGCAAGGGCATGAAGGGAAAGACATTATCACTATCCATCTATGAGAAGGAGGTTTTCGCGATCTTGCAGGCTATTAAGCAGTGGCGGCAGTACTTGTTGGGGCATGCCTTCATTATCAGGACAGATCAAAGAAGTATCAAATATATCTCGGAACAGAAGATCACCATAGAAATCCAAGAGAAATAGCTTTGGAAGCTGCTAGGATATACATTCTTAGTGGAATATAAACGGGGGGTGGATAACAAAGTAGCTGATGGATTGTCCAGAAGGGAAGGAGATCAAGACACCTGCTTTGAGATCACTCTTGTCACACCACAATGGTTGGAAGAAGTAAAGCTAACGGTCCTTCAAGCCCCATACTTCCTTAAGTTGAAGGAGAGGTTGCACAGAGGGGAGGTCGACCCGCAGCATTACAGTTTCATTGCAGGAGTTTGGTATTATAAAGGAAAAATCCTACTCAGTCCCACGGCCAATGTGAAGATTCCAATTTTTTATGATCATCATTCTTCAAGTGCAGGTGGTCACTCAGGTTTTCACAAGACCTTGCAGAGGATACGAAGATCCTTCATGTGGGAAGGGATGACAAGGGACATTAAGCTATTGATCAAGGAGTGTCTAGTTTGTCAGCAAAACAAAAATGAAAATCTGATGCGTGCAGTTCTGCTTAATCCCCTACCCATTCCAGAAAGAGTTTGGGAAGATATATCGATGGATTTTATAGAGGGGTTGCTGAAAAGCAGTGGCAAGAATGTCATCATGGTGGAGGGGATCGCCTAACCAGTGGCTTATCGACTTGAAATTCCCAAAGAGGCTGTGGTTCACCCTGTTTTCCGAAGCTGAATAAGTGTTATGGGGATCATTTGCCAAATATCTCTACTGATTTGCCTCACTGGTGGGAGGAGGATGTCACTCTAGAGGAGCCGGAGAGAGTTTTGGATCGAAGAATTTCAGAAAGGCTAATCGAGTGGGTATCTAGCTCCTTGTTAAGTGGAAGATTGTGGGTTTGGAGTATGCTTCGTGGATAGATATTGACGAATTTCGCAATCGGCTCCCCAATTTCGAACTTAGGACAAGTTCGTTCCAAAGAGGGGAGGAGTTGTCAGGGACGTCGCAGTTGAGCGGAGGTCACCGGAGCTGGTCAGAACCCATGGTTATCAGACGAATAAGAGTTGTGTATTTTTCTTTTTTTCGTATCAGTTGTGTCCGTTTTTTACGTTCTTTGCGCACTTTTTTTAAAGTGAGGCTTGGCGGGACCTGCGTCGGCGCCACGTGTTGCGCATGTGTCGTGGCCTAGTCCAGTAGCGAAATTGCCAACCTCCCTCCTATAAATCCTGAGCTATAATAGAGAATCGATGCTTAATAAAAATCTAGTTTCTCCCCCCAAATCTCACTGTCTCTAATCCTACATTTCCACATCCTTCTTTAATAGCAAGATCTCGATCGCAAAGGAATCCCACTCCTGACATCTTCTTTTCGATTGAGATTACCACCCGCAGGTAATCCATGTATGTTACGACTCTGCCGATCGAGCCCGAGATCGTATGAGAAGCCCAAACCCCGTGATCACGTTATGTTGGCCTGTCTAGATAATTTTTTTGCACTACAAAAGCGGGAAAACAAAACCAAATCCAATCATATAAATAAACCCCAACAAATCTTCTTCACTTCACCCTCTCCCCAAAGCTCAAAACCAAAAAACCAAGCTCCCACTGTCGCCCACAAAGGCAGGCCACATATTTGTTTCACTGCCCATCAGGTTAGCGAAGGCAAAAATTTTACACCCACCAGATGTTCGACAAAATGCCACAAATTATAAGAGGAAGCTGGAATGCAGCGGAAAGTCACCATAAGGTTGTATCTCCATCATCTTACTACTTCGTTTCCTTTATACATAGGTCTTTTTTGTAGTTTAATTTTTGTTGATTGTCAATGCATGCATTTAAGTATATTCCTTGACGTGCTATTTATCAACTTTTTTTTTATGGTATGAGATTTTTGCACTGCGAGTATGATTAATGCATGCATAGGTCCCACTATCTTTAGATGACTACAATGTCCGGCATATGTCAAGGTTTCACTCTACATTGTAAATCATTTCACTGCTTACTATAGTTGATATGATACATACACTTATAGGAGCTTGGTTTACTTATCATATGTGTTTCATATGATATTGTAAAGACTAGAGGACTTTAGTGTTAAGTTTTTGGTCGCACATACTGCTGCAATTTTCCTAGATAACTATGATGAAGCAACTGGAAAATGCTTTGCTTATGACAACTGACAGTTGATACATAGAGACTGATACTACTTGTTTATATATATGTTATGTTCTTATTACATTTGCTTCCTCTTTATGTCCTTATATCTACTTGCTTACATTCAATTATGGATGATTTTTTGACAATGGAGGGGTTTACCTCTCATTTTCTCAGGTTCCTTTGGATTTTTAGCATTTGATTCTCACGTGATGCAACATGCTTCTGATTACCAATCAGGTATACACACTAATAATATATTCTTTTTGATGTATTGATGTCAACAAAATATGAATTTACCAACATATGATTTATTTCATATTCACTCGAAGAAAATAAAGATTCAAATTTTGTACCTCGACTGCTGTTCTGTTTTATTAGTATGTGATGAAGTAAAAATAATATGAAGTACGAACATGATTACACAAATTTCCATTGCATCATGCACACTACTTAACCCATTGTCTTCGTGATCCAAAACCTAATAAAAAAACTAAGCCAGTATGGAGTAGGTGCTAACGCCTATTGTCACTGAAAATTAATGAATTCAGTTTCTCCAAGGTTAATGATATCAGGATGAAAAAGAACAAACTTTTTGGTTTGCTCCTTTTTCCTTGTAGTGAACGCAAAAAGACTTGTATAAGGAAAATATAGATGATGAATTTTTAGCAACTGAATCCATGAAACTAGTGACACCAACAAATTTTTTCCCCCTTCAGACAATGCATTGTGGAGTACAGTCTGCATTTCAACAGAATGAAGCAGGGGAATATAAGTGAACATAATGTAGAATGCAGAAGTAGACTTAAGGATGATTTTGTTTTTGAATAGGAGGGAAAAGATTGTGTGAATATTTGGCAAATGAACAATATTTTTGCTGTCTTTGCTTTATGCCATCCACGCGTGGGAACTCACCCTATTGCAAATGTTTTTCTTGTTTAGTGTTTGTCATACATCTTGTCACTGCTAATCATCATAATACAAATAACCGTATAGGCATCTTTTAGGGATTAATGCTCCGGATGCTCCGGATCTTGTTAAGTCTTCGACACGATCAATATAAACCTTCAAGCAAATAGTAAATCACACCAAATACACAAAACACTCCATATTTGTCTCAGTTCGGGTCAGCCATAATCCGGGGGAGAAAAAACCGAGATATTATTTAACTAGAGAAGATGCAAGAGTTACAACTCTCAACCCTCTCTCAAGTCTCACTAGAAATACTTGTTCTTTACAATGGAGAATTCACTCACCTCTCAGATGAAATACTCTCCATTTCTATTCGGCACTCAATAGAAATGTGTCGTTCTTTGAGCCGTTACATTGATTATATAGAGATCTAGAGAAACTCTAGTTTTTTATATAATAACCATCCGATGCATTCTAAAGAAGATACTACACAATAGGAGTTGTACGATCTAACATGTAGAAGAAGTTGTGCTTCAAACAAATCACCAAACCGAGCCCAATAAGCATAGGGTGCAGTCGACTGCCCCCAAGGGAAGTCGACTGCACTGCCCCAACCCAAGTCAGATGGCAGCGACAGTCGACTGTCCAAGTGGTAGTCGACTGTCAGCATTCTGCTGCTCTGACTTGCTGTGCTGCTGCTGTCCCTTCCCGCTCCGTCGTTGCTTTGCCCCTCCTTCGCTTTACCCGCTTCACTTCACCTGCTTCTCTTCATATCAGATATGCAAGACAAACCCAACAACATCTGCTTCAATGTCTTTGTTATACCAACTCAAATGTACTACTTTCAATTTCATATCCTCATAAATGATAAACCTTCCGTCTTTTCATCCATCTGCTTACAAATTCTAGCAGATTTTAGCAAATTTCGAGGCATGCTACTTTATACAGCATGGCTACATGGTACTTGTTTTAGTTAAGCTCTTTCGGGTCAATATTCCTTTTTAAACTCTATGTGAAGCTGTTCACACTACAACCGTCGATGGATTCACCAACGCTTTTTTATAGATTCACCGGCGCTTATAAGCGCCGTTGAATACCCTACCGGCGTGTCGAACAGCGCCGCACCAACCGCCGGCGTTACGCGTGCCGGGCATTCACGGCCAGGTATCCCCGACGCTTTAGAAACCGCCGGTGAAAGCCGTATAATGGGCGGCGCTTGTAAAAGCGCCGGTCGACATTTGTTTTTTTTTATTTTAAAAAACGAATTTTAATCTACCCCAGCATTTCGGAAAATGCCGGGGTAGGTGTAACTTTAAAAAAAAATATTTTTTAAATTAAAAAATAAAAAAAAAATTAATACAATTGATAACTTAAATAAGTTTAGTGCAGAACTTGATAACTTAACCCATTCTCTTGAAATATGATTTGTAGAAGATCTCATAAATACATAAAATAAAAGGAAAAAGGGTCAAATGGCATATGATTTAGTTAATCATCAATGACGAAGACTACTCCATCCTTCTCAAGGAAATCATGCGTTGTGTGATCCACCACCTACATTTGAACCACATAGTTTCAAGATTAGCAAAATGAAAAATGCATATCATCTACTATACTGAGTTATGTGTGACAATTACAATTATTTGACTTTCCTTTTAATTTATATGAAATTGTTCATGAGTAGGCAATTCGAAAGCAGAAATTACAGTTAAGGATCATATCTCTGCTTAAGCCGTAAAGTCTTTCAGATATGATGGACCTTAATAGTGTGGAATTGGGATACAGGACTTGGGGACAAGTTCTTGGTGGTGTCGGGTTATGCATCCCATTCCCATCTAACTCTCATCACCATTTATTGGAGTACTAAACCATATGAAACAGAGTAACCAAGAGTGAAGAAAACATGCGCGCATAAAAAATTGTCAACGGTGGGTTACACTTTGAATTGATAATGAAACACAACTAGATTCATGGAGCACGCAGCTTGGTATGAAGATCAAACCACAACTTTTAATCAGGACATCAAAGAAGTCGGGAAACTTTACAAGATTTGGTGTTAGGGGTTCAAACATGTTGTTGGAGTCAAATAAGGTTTTAATAATTTGGGGCTACTAGGCGAATATAGATAAGCCTCTTAATTGGATGGACAGTTATAATTTAGTGAGTGGCACACAGTATATGTCCAAATTAACCTATTCTCTTGAAGTTATTAGTATATATATAGACTATCTTAATACGATATAATAATAAGAAATAAGATGCTCTGATATACAAGAAGGATAATGATACTTACATTGGTGTTGCTTAGTTCTAGGTTGTAGAAATCCATGGTTTTGTCCTAAACAATGGTCCAGCATGCCATGTCCCTGTATTAAGCTTCAGAAACTTTGCACCTTCTATTCAGAATATGCGCACATCGTCCAGATGGGGAGGGATATAATCATGCCCACATCGTGACTTTGTTACGTTCTTGCCATTGTCATTGTTTATTTCGCTCCCATCTACAATGGACGGCTTCGCAACACCTAGAAACCATTCACTGCCACCAATAGAACCAAGACACTGAGTTACACTTGCATGATGTGTGATCTTGGAAAACTTGAGCTCCCGATCTTCCAGATGCATGATATAGAATCTGCACAGAATTGGATGCATGCAATTAGCACATCATTCAAGTTATCAGCTGATGAGATTTGTAAAAGAGACTTGCATTCACCAAACACATTCCCAAAAATAAAAATCATACATAATTTTAGAAAAAATGATGGATTTTCAAGAAAATCAAAATCATAAATTTCCATGTGAGATTAGTGGAGCACTTGATAACTTAAATAAGTTTTGAAAATAATGTTTTATCATTCTCCATTCAAATAAAATTTGAAACTAATGTTTATTATTTTGAATTAAATAAGATTTGAAAGATCCTACACCCTCTCATCATACCTATGTTGAATCTAAACAAAAAATTAAGGGGATCTTTTACCAATGGTTTTCAAGGATAATCAAAAATTAAAGTGCTGCACATTTCACTTTTAAAGGATAACTAAAGCCAAGAACCAAACAGAATGCACTCCAATAAAGGTAATAAAGGAAGCTCTTCACCGATTTGGTTAAACTAAATGACCAATGCTAAGAAGATTACTAGTCAAGATGATACTCAGACTGAATTCAAATCAAAATAGGGAGGAAAGATATGTATTTAACCAAGTTGAAAAAAGAAAAAAAGAATCACGGAGACACATTTAAAAGAGGAACAGAGAAGGTTGAATAGGAACCTGAAGGGGCGGAATCGATGACGACGTGATTCTCTGAAACGAACAAGGCCTTCAGGATTTTCTTCACATTGCTTCATTCTATTAAAGCACTGTGCAAGATCAGTTCCTTGTTGTGCAGCAACCTGACATATCAGACAAGAGAAGGAAACAAGTAAATAATAATACAAATGGATGATTAAATTATTTAAATATTTAAAATAAACCTTGGTTTGGTTGTTGAGATAGGCAATGTGGCAAATTAAAGACAATAAAATCAAATAGTTAAAATAAAAAATTTTACCTGTGCAATTGGAGGAAGCAACTTCACTATCTCGAACATCATTAGATAGATAGTGTATATTTCCTTGATCAATAGATAGTGTATATTTCAGTTCAATAGATAGTGTATTATTTCTCTACTGAGTATACAACTAGTATATCCTTGATCAATAGATAGTGTATATTTCAGTGACAAGGCCACAACACTTCATTTTAAATTTGTCTCCTTATCACTAATCTTTTAGATTCTCATTGCCTACTCCATATTCAATCCAAATCCCCCATTTTGCACTCTTCGCTACTTCACAGAATTCCTAAAACATTTAGTGTCCTCTTACTCGTTACTACCTAGTTGTTCCCTTGAAAATCATCTATTCTTATCCCTTATAAACATCAAAGGAACACTACTCTTTTTACTTGTCACAATTCATTATTCTATCTTAGAGTTTGCTCGGAAATTTGATTGGTTTTTCAATGGATAGAAGTGGTACTCCAGTGATTAACGAGAGTCCTCGAGAGCCAGATCTATATGGGTATGGGTCCAGCTACCCGGTGCATCTCATGGTTTTAGAGCAAACCATAAATCTTCATGCATCATGGGTTGTCTTTGATAAGTAAATAACTCACCAAACAAAAGAAGAAAATCAATATTATTCGATATTATCTATTCAGAAAAAGTGTAGATTATGCAAATTAGTTTCAAATCTTAACAATTAACTTTCTCTCCTACTTGTCTAAATTAAGGGGTACAATTTCAAACTATAATTTACACTTGATTATTAACAAAGAAAACAAACCCTAATTAGAATTCAAAAAAACACATAAATCAGAAATAATCAAGTAATTAAGAAATTTATTAACAACTTACAGAGATAACGGGTCCATTATTGACGGATTTGAAATCCACGGACTCGATCAATTCCTCGCTGGTCGTTACAGATCTCACCACCGTCGTCGTCGGTGCTGCCCTCCGTTGACACGTCAGACATCGGAACTTCTTCTTCGACAAGTGAGACAAGGGGGAGGAGAAAAAGGGAGAGAGAGGGGGGGCGCCCAACGCCTCTGCCAACGCCTCTGCCGCAGCCTTCCTCGCCGCCCAATCCTCACTCCCCAAGAACTCCATCAAACACGGAACCAACACCCCCACCAAACCCTTCGTACCCGCACCCCCGGCACCCGCCACACTCCCCAGCAGCGTCACCATCGCCGCCTTCACCTTAAACGCATTACTCCTCACCAACTTCACCGACTTCGGTAACATCTTTTGTAGCTGATAAATTAAATCCAGATCCAACTCCTCCGCAGCCACAGCAGCATCGATCGCCGCGGCAAGTGTAAGCGCGGACGTAATCTGGGAATGCTGATCTTGCTCGTGCAAAAGAGTGTCGGCGAGGGGTTTGAGGAGAGTGGAAGAGAGGGAGTGGGGATTGGATGCGGCGAGGGAGCGGACGGCGTCGACGAGGGCGGAGCGGGCGGAGGAGTCGGGGTCGCGGACGCGACGGAGGGCGGAGGAGAGTATGCGGGGTAGGAGGGGGAGGAGGGAGGAAGGGGGGTGGGAGAGGGAGAGGAGAGAGAGAGAGAGAGAGAAATAACAAGTAAAGGAAATTGAAGGCGGCGGGGGTAAAAAAAATCCCCTAGAATGGCCGGCGTTTGTTTAATAAATGCCGGCCTATAGTATAATAGCCCGGCGCTTTTAATAAGAGCCGGTGTATGTTAACGTTTTAGAATTTCCTACGAATTAACACATTCATACCCCGGCATTTCTCACAAACGCCGGGGTATAAATGCCGCTAAATTCAGTTTATGTTGTAGTGTCATGTTCAAGCTACCTAATGGTTCTTTATATCGCCTGTCGGTGATCGGAGCTTTGAGGGTCCAGCTGTTGGGTATATGTCTTTATATTTCTCGTTGCAGAAAACTGATTATTCTCCTGTTAGATGCTTAAGATTGTCTATTTTAATCAGTCTCGCTAGATACAGTAATATGAGACGGATGCAATATGTTGTAGGTATTATTTTACCTGGCAGTGCGTAACTGCACTTTATGGATCTGACTGTTTTGAGTTTTCAATAATTAAAAGAGTAGTATGTTCAAAAATGTGCTGCAAGATGAGTACGGTGGATTGATGAGTGACAAGGTGGTGAAGAATGAGATGTGATTATATTAGGAGAAATTAGAGGTTACTTCAATGGAAAGATAAGATGGAGAATAAGTTGAGGTGGTTTGGCAATGTCCAATAAAGATTGATAATTAACTACTGAGTAACTAGATAATCGGTAGTAGTGGGAAGAAAGCTAGAGGTAGGCCTGGGAGGATTATCGGTTAAGGCAGGTGGATGTTTTTTTTGAAATAAAAGATGACATCGTCATCGCTTCATTAATGAAAGATTAACGAAACAAAGTAGAACGGATTACAAACTTGGGAATCAACCCCCATACAAAAGAGATGAAAGATCTAAACTACTAACTCCACAGCATAAAGAAGATACAAATACAAATAGTAAAGTCCAAAAGAGTCTATGACATCCAACATCCAGTGATCGAAATGACTACTCCTCATCCATACGTAGCTTCTTCTTAGCACCCGCATAACCTGCCCAATCATGAATGAAAAGGAAATTTTTTTGCATCAGAACAAATAATCTATTATTGATGTTACGGAAACATAAGTCATTACGGTCTAGCTATAGACCCCACATAGTTGTGGCTGCCGCAATATTCTAGGCCATTCTATCATCTTTCCTGACTAAGTCTATCCTACATTGGCCCCAAATCTAGACCGACCACCTCCCAGGCAAGACTTGCCTTAGTGCAGGTAAAAAGCAGGTGATTTGTATCCTCATCAACGTTATTACACGTCGAGCATCTAACATCTATTTGTAAGTGTCTTTTCTGCATATTGATCTTAGACAGAATGTCGTCGTTCAGCACAAGCCAAGTAAAGACTTTTACTTTCAGGGGCGCCTTGATCCTCCAGATAATTTTGGCCTCCATGCACATAGATGATACTGAGAATGACTTAGACGGTTCTAGATTCTAGCATCTATCATCCTCTACTTCGGTTGTATAGCATCATTCTGCTCTAAAAAGGTTGAGGTTGACCAGCTGGTTCATACTCTCCTGCAATAACTGATCTGATACCTCCAGCGATAGTCTTCCATTACGCCATACATCCCCTACCAGAGTATCTATATTAGTCATAGCAGCAGCCGCTTCCAGAAAAATCCGGAGCAGAGACCTTTTCCCGCACCACTTGTCTTTCCAGAATCTGGTATCCTTTCCGTTCCCAATCTTGCATCCATTATTGGTGTAGAAAATCTCTCCTACCTTAGCCACGCCCTTCCACAGTAACGACGCCTTCCCGAAAACGCTCCTACCCCCGAAACGATATTTTTTCCTATTTCGATATGAGGCAAAGGATTTACACCACCAAGCGTTGCGTCTCCCATTCATTTTCCAGCACTACTTACTCAGCAAGACTTTGTTCATATCTTTCAAGTCTAATATTTCAAGGCCTCCGAATTCTCTCTTAAGGCAAGTGTATGTTATTAGCTACTAAGCCTACAAAGGATATTACCCTTCAGTGCAGGGTATTCATGCAGTCAACTTGAACAGATAAGATAATACATTTATACATATGTGGGATGCGGTGTGATTTTCTTTCCTTTTTATTGTTGTCATCGTTTCTTTTTTTATCATAAAAGGCTGGCAATTGCCCCCGTGTTATCATTGTTTCTTATATATCATAATTATTATGTTGTAATTTTTAGTGTTAACACATTTTTTTCCAGGTTATTTTGTGGTAGGTTCTATCTACCAACTAATCTCTTAGGTCCATACGACAAGTCTATCTATTTTCCTTTTTTTTTTTTTTTTTTGCTTTGAAATTTTCCTTTGGTTTTTTAGGGCTTAAAATTGATAACCAATGGTAAAAATCTTATGAATCATTTATGGAGCCTTCTGCTTCATACGTGGTCCTTAGAGCATCTCCAACCACGCTAGCCATTTTGCCTCGCTAGAATAGACAGAATAAAGAACAATGGAATAATTTGACTAGCAAAAAAAGTCTACACTCCAACCATACTAGTTATTTTGGTTAGTTATAGATATTTTAAAGCCCAAAAAAATAACCGAAGCACAAAACAAAACAAAAAAAGCCCAAGTCCAAAAAACAGCCCAAGCACAAAACAAAAGAAACTCTCTTTCTCGCGATCTGCTTTGCGAGCTCGCAAAGTTCGCGATCGCACGAATTTGTGAGCTCGCGCTCCGAGATCACAATTTCTTCCGATCTTAGACTTGGGTTTGGATTCTTTTGTGTGGGTTTTTATTTTTATTTGGGGAGGGTTGAGAGGAGAAAAGAAAATAAAAGAAGTTTGGCGAGCAATACAAATTTGTCAGTTCTGGCGATTAAATTTAAGATACTTATTTTTGCTAGTTATTTGATGAGTCAACCATTGGAGCAATTTTTCTTCTTAAATCTACTATTTTTGTTAAAATTGAGAAATGGTTAGAGTGGTGGGAGATGGTCTTAAATATAAATGAGTAATGCTTTAGCCACTACAAATTTCACTACTATTTCTTTCACTACTTAGGTGGCATACTCCTATTGGAGAGTTCTCCCACCTACTTTATCATTTCCTACCTATTGAAGTGTACCACCTAAGGTAGTGAAGAGAAATGTAGTGAAATTGGTATTGACTCTAGTGTAAATATAAAGCGGAAACAACTATGACAATGATTATAATTTAATTTAGTATAAATTTATAGAACAAGCCAAAGGTGTCTTGTCCTTTCTTTAGTTTGATCAACCTCTCCTTTTGAACCACAGAAAGCATGAAACCCTTACCCACCATAAGATTTTAAGAAGAAGACATCCCTGTGGGCCTATCGTCCCCTCTCTGGTGGATTTGACTAAATTTATAATAACTAATTATGAAAAAGGACCACGAGAACTGCGGTTATTAGACCCGAAATTAAGGTGACTATTGTGGGTTCCATAAACATGTTAAAAAATAATTAATTAATTGTTAGGTACAAAACAATGTGCTCTGACATTAGCATTTAGTGACGGTTTGGAGTTTAATTAAGCTTTATTTAATTAGATTGAGCATTTGGCTTGGTCTTCTCTTACCCCCACCCCCAATCAAATCGAATTTTGTTCAAATAGACCCACTTTCGAAAATATTTACTCAACTGATCCAGTATTGGACATTTCAGAATAACACATTTTTGGAAAAACAGCATAGGTTAATTTCATGCCGTTGTTCCAAAAAGCGGCATCAGTTTTAATTTTTTTTACCATATCGTTGTTTGAAAAAACGGTATCAGTTAATTTCTTCTCAATCGTGTACTCTCTGACTTGGAAAAAAAATTGCAATTGTGAAAAAATACTATAACAGATGTCGCTATCCCCACCAACAACATTCTCATTACTGGTACCGTTGTTGGTGATAACGGCATCAGTTATAATACTCATTAAATATAAATAATGTAACACCCCGAATTCCAAATAAGTTTGAATTCAAAGTTCCACAGGATCTTTACACTTTACTTCGTACAAATTTACAATGAATTTAAATTTTTTTTATACAACAATGTTTTACATTAACGCAGCGGAATTATAATTACAACATGATACATGAAATAAATAACAATTTGAACATTTCTTTAAGCAGCATTTCTTCTTTAGTCCTTTCATTCATTTTATCCTGCATAGAAACTATGGGCACGTCAGTTGCATACAACTAACGCTAGGATATAATACATCAATTTTTCTTACTTGGAAAGCACACACTTGTTCACAAACAAAGCTAAGAGGGACTATCTTATTGATAACGTGTGTGAATGTGCACTTAGTCTTAAATGCAGTTACTTATTACTAGTATTATACACGTGCTGTGCACGCGGGGAAAAATTGGGGGCTATGAAAAGGGAAAAAAGTTTACTTGCACGTGCGCTGCACGGGTTGGGTTATGGACAAAGGCCTTCTCCCATTATAGTAGTAGAGATTTAATGACACTAATGCACACTTGTTCGAACTTATGCATCTCATTCTACATAAATCCGAGGGCAAGCCCTTAACCGTTCTTGAACTTGTAGGGTTGGATCTCTCGTTATGAGTTAAACTACTACGGTAACTACAGTAAGTATCCTAGATTTTATATGAGTTACGAGCCCATATCCAGACAGTCTGGAGGGAAATCTCACATCATGACATGACGCATCATGTAGACAGCCTATGGAAAATTCGTTTCCATCATGGGACAATGGCACTACGTAGTAACCAAGCACCCCACAAGCATCGCCACGGTCCCGATAATTCCGGAGATGTATTCACGTCATGACATGACGATCATGTAGACAGCCTGTGAATACTCACACCGTAGATCTAAGGCCCTCATACTTGTGTTTTTCTCTTACTTTCATCACATCTTCACTATGTGTCTAATCCTTAGATAATTGAATCATGAATAAAATTAATACCCTAGAGTTAGCGTTATCTCTACACCGGTCGTAAACATCAATTGTTAACCACGACCCAATCTTGGTCTTTTATTATCACATTTCTCTTTCAAAATTTCATTCATGCCGATATAAGGACTTAGCTAAACTCTAGTTTTCAATCTCTTTTCATGTTCACCAAAATTGAGTGTTTATACTTACAAATTTTTCGCATTTCATCATGATCTTTTTTTTTTCATTTTCCATGCACATTGCATATATTAAACAACGAATTTCATATTTTACTTACTCAAAATTTTCATGTCAAAAATCTCATTTTTAATCTCTACACAAAAATCCTTTACATTCAAAATATTCTTTTCTTTAATTAATCAAAGTCATGCTCTAAGAAAATTTATCAAGTTCTTCTTCCCAAAATTACTTCTAATTCTCATTATATTGTGTCAAATATTGTAGAAATAATTTTTATGAAGTCTAAGTAATTTTAGAAGAATATTAGTATTTTTTTTCAATTTTTATTATACTCTTAAAACTATTAAAATATCCCAAAACTGAATTTTATTCAAAAAAATCAAAAAACCACAAACAAAAGGGCAAGGGTTGGATTCGAACCCAAGACCAACACCCCTGCTCTGCTACAGTAACAGAACCAAAGCGCACCCAATGACCACATGGTCCTGAGTGACTAACTGATATAAAGTGGACTCGAATTATATTTAAAGTATGGTTTCGGGATTTAAATAAAAATTAAATTTTCAATAAAACAGGGCCCCTTGCAAGACTCGAACCCAAGACCCCCCCCCCCCCCCCCCCCCCCCCCCCCCCCGCTCTGCTACAATAACAAACCGAAAACGCATCCGAACAGCACTAGGTCCTGAGTGACTAATCGATATAAGGTCGGTTAAGTACTTTTTGTTTCAATCAATTTGTACTTATACAAAATCTAAATCTTTTTCCAGAATGTATTTCTTTGAAAAAAACAGTATTGTATATTTATCTAATTTGCAAATTCTTATTTTCAATAATATAATAGAACTATTCCTCTTATTTCTTTTGAAATGTGGAACATTAGTATATTTTTCGACATTGAAAATTTCTATTCTATATGAATCTTTTATCAACTTATTTTCCATTTATTCACAATGTGCTTATACAATTTTTTTCATTTTTTTTAACATAATCAAAGCCCTTAAGTTAATCTTGTTTTTACAAAACTAACTCATTTTCTTATGTTTCAAAGAGACAACAAAACTGACAATCTAGTGAATATAATATTACTCATACAATACAAATATCAACACATATTGCAACTAATCAATTTATTTCACAATTCATGGATATTATTTTGCATTCTACAATTCATTCACAAGCACAATTTTCATATAATCATGATTCATCAATTCATATGTGTTCTAGCATGCAAATAAATTAATAAAGCATCATAACAAATCTTAATTGACGAATTTCAATTCATTTTGCTAACTTTCTCATATAGCCAAACAAGAGTTTTTCCCTTTTCCTTACTAGCCTTTTCAAGCAAGTATATGACAAATTTTCTATTTGTTTCTAACATGTTCATAAATTAGATTCCTAGCATGGTATCTATATTAGAAGTAGAGAAATCACCCACCTTTTTGAAGACAAAGAAAAACTCCTAAAGAACTCATTGAAAGTACGATCGTCTCCCTTCTCCTCCTAGATTGTGCCACAAAAAATCGAGCCTTCTCCTCCTTGATGTGCTAACCAAGCCTCCCCTCTTTGATGCTAGCTGGCCACCCAAGTGCAACAGCGCACACACACAAACACTCAATCTTTTTCTCACACAACTCTATCTTTTCTCTTACACAAATTCTATCTTTTCTCTTTGAAATTTCTAAGTGCCAAGAGAAATGAAAGACTAATGGGGCTATTTATACACAACTCAAGACACAATGAAGGGTTGAGATGAGTTTGGATGAAGGGTTTAGATGCATTTGGGAGTTAGAAGAACTACCCATCATCAAATAACCAACTCTCCACTCTTCCCCTTTCTCCTTCTCCACTTAAGCTAATGGTCGGCCTCCCTTGTTGCTCCATTGCACGTGCATGTGCAATGCACATGCCAACACATGCAAACTAGTTGCTTTGTTCATTTAATTGTTAATTTATTTGTTACTTAATCATACTGACTAGTGAAACCTAACTACTAACTCAAGAAAGCTTATTAAGAAAGGAGAACTACTTCCTAGCTGGGCCTAGGGAAAATGGGAGAGTTTCTTGCTCGTGGATCAGAGTAAGATTCTACAGGTGACTTTGAGTTTCAGGAAATACCTAGTTACCATACAAGTTGTCTTAATTAATATTTGAATTAACTAGTGGGCTAATTAGGTGGGCTAAAATTCATGGGCTCTTAATTTATTTAATTTATTTTATTTTAAGTGGGCTATAATTAAACTATTAGGCCTAAGAATTAATAATAGATAATGATATGGCTTAAAATGGGGTTAAATCGGAACCGTCCAGATTGGGCGTGAATCCTGAAGCTCGGGGGTTAAATGGTAATTTCACATACAAGTGGATCCAAAGCGGGTACCGGATCTCCTTCACACGAGACCCACTAACCCACAAACGGATCCATATCGATTGGGCACGGGTCCCGACCCGAGGCGAGCCCAGATCAACAAGAGACAAATCAGGGCCACTGATTTGACCAAGTCAACGGGCCTGATTTACTCTCACCGGGAATCAGGGGTTAGTTTCCTAAACAGACTGTGAGGATTTTTCTCCTAGCAGTTACACATGGAACCAATCCTCTAATCACTCCCCTGGCGACTATAAATACCTCCCCTCTGCCACTGTGACCAGGTAATCACTCTTTTTCCACCTTAAGCTCTTTTTTTAATCACCACTGGTTACTGACAAGAGCGTCGGAGGGTGCGTCGCCGGAATCAAACCCCGGTGTCTCGCACTTTCCTGCAGGTTGCGACAGGAGCAAGAAGGCTTGGATCAGCTGTTCAGGTTTTCTCGAACTCACAAATCTTATCTGTTTACCCCCACACCGAAATCAGCGGTAACAGATTGGCGCCGTCTGTGGGAAAAACCACACGAACAGCCTCAGCCCCTTCCTTGTCGTCCTCTACAACCATGCCTCCAAAGAAGGTCAGATCGAGAGGGTCCAACCGCGGGACCAATCCCGCCGATCCTACAGAGGAAGCCCCTGTCAATCCTATTCCACAGCCCGAACTTCCTCCTCCGGCCCCGCAGGGCCAACCTCCTCTTCCCAAACAGCAACCCAACAATGGCCCTTCCGGACATAACGGTCGGAGGTAGAAGCAGCCCTTCAATCCGGACCATGTCTCGGTTCATAATGAATCCTCGGATTCAATGGCTTCTCATCACCCCGACCTCCGCAACATAGTCCTGAACCGCCAAAAAGATGAAGACCTCCGCACCCACCTTGATGAGAGGCGGGCCCGAGAGGGAGCCTCCCGCCAGCATCAGGGTGAGCGGTCCCCTCAGCGCCGGGACGGCAGAAGGTCTCCGGACCGCAGGGGCCGAGCAACATCTCCCGAGCGCCGAAGGAGGAGGCCGCGTTCCCCCGCGGACCGGCATCATCGGAGGAACAATGACGCACCTATCACTCGTGCCGAGTTCCTACAATTTCAAGACACCGTACTGCAGGCCCTCAACCTTCGGCAGAACAACCAAAATGCCCGGAGGGCTCCAACGCCCCCGAGGGTTCCCAGTCCTCGTCGCCGATCCCGAAGTCCTACTCCGGCTCCCAGTCGCCAACAGTAGCAGTATAGTCCCCGCCGATCCCAGGACTACCGGCGCCGCAGTCCCCGCTCCCCTTCCTACGAAGAAGAGTTCGGGGGATCGTATGATTACTAGCGGAGGGATGATGCCCTCAACCGCCGTCTCCATGAGGTGGAGAGGCGCATTGGTCGCATGGACAGAGAGGAGGAGTCCCGAGCAGGAACCGTCCGGTCCAGCAGACCCCCCTTCTCTCGGTCGATCATGGAGGCCCACATACCGAGGGGTTTCAAACCTCCGCAGTTTGAAACGTACTCAGGGGAATCCGACCCAGTTGATCACGTCGAAAGCTTCAAGACCCTGATGCTGATCCATCAAGCTTCCGACGCCGTGCTCTGCAGGACCTTCCCCGCAACCCTCAGGGGGTCGTCTCGGAAATGGTACTCCAAACTCGCTCCCTCTTCCATCTTCTCGTTCGAGCAGTTTGAAACACTGTTCATAACTCACTTCGTGAGTAGTAGGCGAGCTGAGAAGACAAGCCTCTCCCTACTGAACCTGCGGCAGGAAAGGGGAGAGAAGCTGTGGGACTATGTGAAGAGATTCACCGCAGAGGTCAGGTCTATCGCCTCCTTAGACCAGTCAGTGGCGACCATGGCGTTCCAGTCGAACGTCCTCAACGCCAACCTCCGATCGTCCCTAGCCAAGAAGCCCCCGCATAACTTCGTCGACCTCCTTCTGAGGTGCGAGAAGTATATCCGAGCAGAGGAGGCTGAATCCCTCCCGAACTTCGGGGGATCCTCCTCCGGGTCGAAGAGGAAGGCGACAGAGGAAGAGGGGTCCAAGAAAGCGCAGAAGGACAACGGCGGTCAGCGCCGTCCTCCTCCCAGGTTCGAGAAGTTCACTCCCCTCACCACCAACGTCTCCACCATCCTAATGGAAGTGGAGAAGGAGGGGGTCATCCCTCCAGCTCCGAGGATGAACACCCCGGCAAAGAGGAGGAACAAAGATAAATGGTGTCGTTACCATCGGGACCACGGCCACGACACGAACGACTACCGGGCATTGAGAGATGAGATAGAGGCCCTCATCCGGAGGGGGCAATTGGCCAAATTCGTAAAGGCTAACGATCGGGCAGATCGCAACACTCCTCCGCCTCGGGGGGCTAACAAGCGCTCCGAGCGATGCGAGGAGACACCCGAGTTCGAGGAAGAACGGGTTCTGCACCTGATTCACGGAGGCCCCATGGGAGGCTCCTCTAATTCCTCTCGGAAGGCCTTCGTCCGAGAGGTCAACTCGGTTCACAGCGCCCCTCCTCCCAAAGGTCTTGGCGTCCCTGTGTCTTTCTCCGATGAAGACCTCAAAGGGGTCCAAACCCCCCACTGTGACGCCCTCGTCATCGACCTCCGCATGGCCAACTTCAAGGTGCAGAGGATCTTAGTAGACAATGGGAGTTCGGTCAATATCCTCTTCCTCCTTCCGAGGCCTGCAGCTGTCCCGGGACCGTCTCAAGCCGGCCGGTTACACACTCCACGGGTTCACGGGGGTCCCAGTAACTGTCGAGGGGGTGATAACCCTAGACGTAACTGCTGGAAGCACCCCTACTACCCGGACCGAGCCGATGGACTTCATGGTCGTCGACGTCCCGGCAGCGTATAATGTCATTCTGGGCCGACCCGGCCTAACCGCCTTGGAAGCTGTCCCCTCGGCGTACCATCTTAAAATGAAGTTCCCCACTCGGTCGGGAGTAGGGGAAGTCAGGGGAAGCCAAGAGATGGCTCGGAAGTGCTACATGACTTCCACAGGGGGACCGGTGCTCTCCCTCGAGACACTAGAAATCCCCGAGCCGAAAATCCGACCCACATCCGAGCCGGCGGACGAGTTAGAAGAAGTGCTCTTCTCGGACGAGGACCCGAGCCGGAAGTTCCTCATCAGCAAGTCTCTACCGACTGCGCTGTGCTCAGACTTGGTCAAATGTATCCGGGATAACCGCAACCTGTTTGCTTGGTCGGCCGCGGATATGCCCGGCATCTCCGAGGAGTTGCTAGTCCACCGCCTTAGTGTCAAACCGGGGTGCAAACCAGTTCAGCAGAAGAGACGTAAGTTCGCTCCCGAGCGACAGCAGGCCATCAAGGAGGAGGTGGATAAACTTCTGAAGGCCAAGTTCATACAGGAGGTAAACTACCTCGAGTGGCTCTCCAATGTTGTAATGGTCAAGAAGTCCAACGGCTCCTGGAGAATATGCATTGACTTCACCGACCTGAATAAGGCGTGTCCGAAGGACCCATTCCCTCTCCCGAACATCGACACCCTTATTGATGCCACCTCGGGTCATGAGCTCCTCAGCTTCATGGATGCCTTCTCGGGCTACAATCAGATCCGAATGTTCCCTCCGGACATTCCGAAGACCTCCTTCATCATCGACCAAGGCCTCTACTGCTACCGGGTCATGCCGTTCGGGTTGAAAAATGCGGGCGCCACCTACCAGCGCCTCGTCAATAAGGTCTTCCAGAGCCAGATAGGCCGGAACATGGAGGTGTACGTTGACGACGTGCTCGTCAAGAGCGTCCGAGGCACTGACCACGTGGCCGACCTCCAGGAGGCATTCGGCGTGTTGAGGAGACACAGCATGCGGCTGAACCCGAACAAGTGTGCGTTCGGGGTCTCTTCGGGAAAGTTCCTCGGCTTCATGGTGAGCCAGCGAGGAATCGAAGCTAATCCCGAGAAGATTAAGGCCATATTAGACATGGCCCCGCCTCGGAACATCAAGGAGGTGCAGAAGCTTACTGGTCGGCTCGCTGCTATCGGCCGGTTCCTCTCGAAGTCCGGGGAAAAGTGCCTCCCCTTCTTCAAAGCACTCAGGGGGGCTAAGGGTTTTGAATGGGGCCAACCACAACAGGAATCGTTCGACCAGCTGAAGGCCTACTTGGTGAACACCCCTCTGCTCAGCGAACCTGTCCCGGGGGAAACTCTCTTCATCTACTTGGCTGCTTCCGAGCAGACCCTAAGTGCTGTCTTGGTAAGAGAGGAGGACCGGGCCCAAAGGCCCATCTACTACGTGAGCAAGGTGCTTCGGGACGCCCAGCTCCGCTATCCGAAGATAGAGAAAATGGCCTACGCCCTGGTCATGGCAGCGAGGAAGCTTCGGCTGTACTTTCAATCCCACTCGGTCGTTGTCCTCACCGACCAACCCCTAAAACAGATGCTCCACAAGCCTGAGACCTCGGGCCGGCTGATGAAGTGGTCCATAGAGTTGAGTCAGCATGACATCTCTTACCAGCCTCGGACGGCAATTAAAGCACAGGCCCTCGCCGACTTCATCGTAGAGTCCACCATCCCTGAAGTCAGCCACGTACCGAATGGACCCCCCATTTGGACAGTCTTCGTGGACGGCTCCTCCTGTAGCGAAGGAAGCGGCGCCGGAATCATCCTGAACGGCCCTGACGACTTCGTCCTCCAATACGCGATCCGTATGAACTTCAAGGCCTCGAACAATGAGGCAGAGTACGAGGCACTCATCGCTGGTCTCGGACTTGCACGAAGTGCTGGGGCGAAGCGCCTCCGAATCCACAGTGATTCCCAGCTTATCGTGAACCAAGTCTTGGGCGAGTATGAGGCCAGAGACGAGCGGATAGCAAAGTACCTCGCTAAGGTCCGGGTCCTCATGAGCCGATTCGAAGAGGCGCTCATTCAACGAGTTCCTCGTGAGGAGAATTCGCAAGCCGATGCCCTCTCCAAGCTGGCCTCATCCTCCCTACAAGGTCTTGAACAGACCGTTCTGATCGAGGTCCTCTCTAAGCCGAGCATAGAAGACGAGACACCTGGCTCGGTGGAGTCGTTGCCGGTCATATTGCAGGACAATTGGATGAAGCCGTTGGTGGAATTCTTATAGGACGGGGTCCTACCCGCAGATCCCAAAGAAGCGCGTCGAGTCAGAACCAGGGCCGAGCGGTATGTCTTGATCGAGGGTATCTTATACAAACGCTCCTTCTCTCAAATAGACGGCCGACCATACCTAAGGTGCCTCTCTCCAGAGCAGGCCGAATATGCCCTACAAGAGCTCCACGAAGGCATCGGCGGGGCACATTCAGGGTCCAGGTCCTTGGCCCGAAAAGCTTTGAATTATGGATACTTCTGGCCGACCCTCCTTCAAGACGCCGAGCGACACGTTCGGCAATGTAGCTCTTGTTAGAGACACTCCAGCATCTGTCGCCTCCCTCAGGCCAACCTCGCCTCCCTATCAAGTCCTATCCCCTTCGCAATGTGGGGGATGGATTTACTAGGGCCTTTCCCTCCGGCTCCGGGTCAGTTCAAGTTCTTGGTCGTAGCCATCGACTACTTCTCGAAGTGGGTTGAGGCCGAGCCCCTCACCACTATAACCGAGAACAAGGTGGTACAGTTCTTCTGGAAGAGCATCATCTGTAGGTTCGGCGTCCCCCGTGTCCTCGTGACGGACAACGGGACTCAGTTCACTGGCGCTGCATTCCGAGCTCTGTGCGACGACCTTGCCATCCAGCAGCGCTTCTCGTCCGTCTCCCACCCTCAGTCGAACGGACAAGCAGAAAATGCTAATCGGCAGATCCTCGCAGGCATCAAGAAAAGGCTGGACAAAAGTTCCAAAGGCTTATGGGTCGACCAACTCCCCAACGTCCTATGGAACTACCGCACGAGCAAGCGGACCCCCACAGGCGAGTCTCCTTTTAACCTCACCTATGGGTCCGAGGCCGTGATACCCCTCGAGGTCGGAATACCTTCCCCTCGGCTCGCAGCCTACGACGAGGAACAGAACGTCAGGGACCTCAGGGCAGACTTAGATCTGATAGATGAGCTGAGGGAAAGAGCGTCGATTCAGCAGCAGAATTACCGAAGAAGGGTCGAGTTGGCATTCAACAAGAAGGTCCGACCCACCAACCTTAAGCAGGGGAATTTAGTCTTGAGAAAACTGGCCATATCCTTTCCCAATCAGAAGAGCAAGCTGGCTCCGAACTGGGAAGGGCCGTACAGGATCACGAGGGTAGTTCGGCCCGGAGCATATCGTCTCGAAGATCTAGACGGCAGAGAGATTCCGAGGACCTGGAATGCCGACCACCTCCTAAAATACCAAGAAAGCGCTCCGGCGCCACTCTAAGTATCATAGGATGTCGAGCCATTCCTCTCCTTTGACTTGTAACCTATTTTCATAAATTGTACTATGTAAAACGGTTCGCCGTCGATTATCAATAAAGAAAGCTCTTTTCGTACTTATGAATTTGTATGCTTCTCTCCACTCTTATCATATGTTTTTTAAATTTTGATTTCAACCAATGGTTCGGAGTCCACGTCCGGCTCGACCTTACCTCCTCGGCTCGCCCCCGGACGAGCCAGAGGTAGATCGCCGTTCGGAACTGCTCCCACAACCGTTGAACTACACCGATGGTTCGGAGTCCAACACTCGGCTCGACTTTACCTCCTCGGCTCGCCTCCGGACGAGCCAGGGGTAGATCGCCGTTCGGAACTGCTCCCACAACCGTTGAACTACACCGATGGTTCGGAGTCCAACACTCGGCTCGACTTTACCTCCTCAGCTCGCCTCCGGACGAGCCAGGGGTAGATCGCCGTTCGGAACTGCTCCCACAACCGTTGAACTACACCGATGGTTCGGAGTCCAACACTCGGCTCGACTTTACCTCCTCGGCTTACCTCCGGACGAAGCCAGGGGTAGATCGCCGTTCGGAATTGCTCCCACAACCGTTGAACTACACCGATGGTTCGGAGTCCAACACTCGGCTCGACTTTACCTCCTCGGCTCGTCTCCGGACGAGCCAGGGGTAGATCGCCATTCGGAATTGCTCCCACAACCGTCGAACTACACCAATGGTCCCGGAGTCCAACACTTGGCTCCCAGTCCCCCCCAAGCTTGCTTCGCGGCAGACTAGGAGTGGTCCACTCCCCAGCTTCGCCAGTGGAGGGATACCGAAGCTACGTTCGGCCACATAATCCGAGCGATCTTGCCTAGCAGCCGAAGCCCGAAGCCCTACGCCTTCGGTCGGCTACCGAGCAAGTGCCTTTCCGACCCTGCAAACGGAGAAAACTCACTTTCTCCTTAACCTTCGTGCATGATCTCGATCAGACGGCCCAGATCTTGCCACCGACGCTAAACGACAAGATAGCGTTTTCTTGGGAACTGAGCCGCCTCGAGATTCGCGCCAACATCCGACGGTTCAGATCTTGCCACCGACGCTAAACGACAAGATAGCGTTTTCTTGGGAATCGAGCCCCTCGAGATTCGTGCCAACATCCGACGGCCCAGATCTTGTCAGAATCGCTAAACGGCAAGATAACGCCCCGTCAAGAGCTCGTTCGCTTCGAGACTCTCGCCGACGGTACCATGTGCTTGGCACGAAGACCTTGGCACGGCCAACACTCTCACAAGCAAAATAAGAACGCAGAGCAACAAAGGGAATTTTATTAATGATCGGGACACAATACAAAGCTGTCTTTCCATAGTTACAAAGTATCAAAAAAAAAAAAAAATACAGCGCCGACCCATTACACTTGGCCCTCAAACAGAAATGTCTTCACTGCTCTCCTCGGCCGCCAGTCCTTCCACTTCAGCTGTTAGCTCCTCCGCCTCCTTCCGAAGCTTCGCCTCCACGGTCTGTAAGTGATGGATCTCGGAGAGCAAATCGTCCCGCTCGGCTAATATCTTCGACTGATTATGCCGAATACACTGAACCCGAAGAGCGTTACTAAAAGCTGTCTGCGAGTCGTCGTCCTCCCCTTCGGGGGTCGCCTCGATGATCCTGTTCTCCAAACGTTGGATCTCGGCGTCTCGTTGGCCGAGGACGGACTGAAGGTGGGCCCGCTCGCTCTCAGCTCGACGTAACTCCAGCTCCACTTCACGACTCCGCTCTCGGCACTTTGACGAGCGCGACTTCGTGCCCCCTGAGGTCACCTCGGCATCATCTTCACTGTCCGAGCTGTTGGGATCGGTGTATTGGCCTGACACCACGAGCTGAAAAGAAGGGAAAATGAATAACAAGATTTCAATACACTTCCGAGGCACAACACTTGAAGAATTTTCCAATCATATTCAGTTATAATAGATCCACATACAACAGGACCGACCCCGCAATTAAATCTTTACAATAGACAAGAAAAACATAAAACAATGTGATCAGGGCCTCTTCGGGAGGGGAACGCTTCGGTTTAAGGAAACGCGAGGACGACGAGGCCTGCCCTCCGAACTCGATTCTAAACCAACGAAACGTGACCCCCCTTCGCTGCTGACCCTAATTGTAGCGCCGACCGAGGCACCGCTCGACGAGACGGCTGTGCTACTCTGAGCGTCGGCAGGGCTCCGCCTAGCCGCAGGCAAACGCGTCGAGAGTTCGTAAAAGGAAATCCCTCTCTCTCTCTCTTCGCGAGTGCACGACGTACTGCGGACGTTAGCCTCTCCGGCATAGGCCTGAGTGACGCGACCTCTTCCTCCAGTTCGATGATTCTGTCTCTCAGAGCGTCGTCCTTCGCCAACTTTTTCAAACGGGAAGGCCTTGACGAGCCTGAGACGTTGACGCCATCGGTTGCGAGCCGTCAGAAGTGGGTGACCTCAATCCCCCGGTCTATTGTGATCCTTCTGAGCCTGTCGACCTCGGCCAACAGCCTCTTGCGCTCGGTCGAGGCCTTCTCCAGCTCAGAAGTTAGATTCTCTTCCGCCACCGAGCGTTCTTTCGCCACTAACTCCATGTGTTGGACCTCGGCCAGAAGCTCGTCGTTCTTCCGCTCGGCGGCAATGAGCTCTCTACGAAGCCGTTCGACCTCACCTTCGGGACAAGGAGCTTGGGGTTGCTTCCGCAATTGCCACAACTCGCGACAATACTTCCGCACAGCTGCCTTCATCTCCTCCAGCTTCAAGAGCATGAGGAACCGCCTCTGTCGGCTATTCGAGAGCTCACCCTTAGTTTTGGCCAGCTCCTTACGAAGGTGTGCAACCTCCATAACCGGACCGAACCTTACCTGAAAAGCAGAGATAAATTCGAGACCCAACACTTGGAGAATTCTACGCCAAATCAAACACAAAATCCGAGACTCAACACTTGGATAAATTTCGGCCAAACAAAATATTTTCATTCAAAACCGAAGAGAAATTTTTACAAAAGCGGTGGCCAGTCCGCAGTTAGGCTTACAAAAAGAGACAAAACGACAAAAGACTAAAAGAGACAACCGAGTCAGGGGTCGACCTTTTTGTCGTTCGGGTCCGTCGACCCCCCGGTCTTGTCCTCGCCATCGCCCTCGTCTTCGCCTTCGCTCCCGCTCTCCTCCTCGGAGTCGTCCTCCTCCTCGCCCTCGGCCTCGGTCTCTCCAGGGCCTTCGACACCTTCCGTCTCCCCCTCGGGGTCGAGCAGCCCCTCGGGAACCTCCTCCTCCCCTTCCACGGGGTCGTAAAAATGGTAGGAGAACGTGTCGAAGCCCGGGTTCTTGGCGGCTACGTGGAGCAAGACTCGACCGTAGGCATCCTCCATGTTCTGGAGCATGTGTTGCGCGGCCTCCTCCTGCACGGCCTTCTTCACCTTCTTCACCTTCTTCCGGTGTTTGGCCATGATCTTCTCGGCCCTCTTCCGAGCCTTCTCCGCTTCCGACCGAGCATTGGCCAGCGCCTCCTTCAGCTCGGCAACCTCCTTCTCCGAAGCCTCAAGCTTGGTTGCCGTGTCCTTCGACAGCTGAATGGCGTCGGCCAGCTGCTTCTCTAGCCCTTCCACTTCGGCACCCCTCTTTGCCGAGAGGAGCTGCTCGGCATCAAGCAGCTTCGTGGCCTTAACACGCTCCGCCCTCTCCCGTTCATTCTCCTGTTCCTTGCTCGCGAACTCCTCGAGCAGGAAATTGAAGTGGCAGAGGGTCTGAAAAAAGAACGGCACATCAGAACCCGAACCCAAGAACTTAGAAAAATTCTAAGAAAGAAATTTGGATGAGGGAGAGCTCGGCCTACTTACCGACATGGTATTCCGAGCAATCTGCATCGCGGCGTCCCCTGCTAGCCCGGCCTTTAGGGTCGCTCGATCTTTTGGGGTCGGCATGTGCCTCACTGCTTCCATGCAGATGTTGCCGTCGTCCAAGAAGCCGTCGACATTCATCACCTGCCAGTCAGGGACGAAGATCTGCTTATGACGCTCGGTCAAAATCGTCTCCGCCTCGGCAGTAAGGGGCGGAACTTGGAGGGACAGCACCCCCTTCACGCCGAACGCACCGCTCGACGAACCAGGAGCATCCCCCTTCGAGGTCGGTGTCGGCGCACCCGAGGCAGGAGGGTCGAGGACCATGACTTCTCCCTGCTCGAGGACCATGACCTTCGGCTGTTCGGCGACCTTCGCGACCGAAGGCTTCTTCGAGGCTCGGCCATCCTGAGGCCCCGCCGAAGGCCTCTTCTTCTTGGCCTCCTGCTCCGACCTGCCCTTCGCCATCAGAGCTTTGTAGTCCAGCTTCATCGTCTCTGCACAAGCCGAATGAAAAAACTTAGAAAGATTTTCATGAACTTTAAGCAAAGAGTATAAATACCAGAAGCATACTAGGGTCGATCGGATTGAGACCCCCTCGGAACAGATCCTCCTCGGTAATATCTTTCCAGCTTAGCACTGGCAGGGCAAGGAGCTTCTTCTGGACCTCCGTCTCCTCGTCACTCAGCACCGTCTCCTTCTTGGTTCGCTTGGGCAGGCCATCCTTCGCCCAAACCGTCGGTATCACCCACGGCGCAGGGGCTCGGATGATGAAATACTTCTCCCTCCAATGTTTGATCGAGTCCGGATTCTCGATCAGCTTCACGCCCGTCCGGGGCGAAAGATAGAACCTTTGTTCGTCTCGCCTTGGCTGACAAGGTCGGTAGAGGCTCCGAAAGAGGAACATACTCGGCTTGGCACCAACCTCTTGGCATCGGAGGACAAATGCCATGACGTGCCTCCATGTGTTCGGCATCAGCTGGGCGGGGCTCAAACCGTACCATGTCAAGACATCAACAACGAACGGGTGGAGGGGAAAACGGAGTCCGGCGATAAGGGAGTCGACCGGAAAGACGCACACGTCTGACGAAGACTTCGTATTGGCTCGGAAACCCGGCCCGGGGAGGAGCAGTCCGTAGTCGGCAGGGATCCGGAAACCCTCTCGGATCAGGTGAAGGTCGGCCTCGGTAAGAGACGAGATGGTATGGTCCACCTCGGACAGCTCTCTCGGTTCATTCTCCTCCACCAACTTAGCCGTGCCTTGGGTCACTCTCTCCAAGGTGTCCTCGGCATAGTCCCGTACACCTCCCACGCTCGACAGAACAATGGGCTGCTGACCGAATGCTCCCGCTGTCTTCGGCGTCTCAACGATAGTGACCACGGCTTTACCCTTCTGGGACGCCGCCGCGACCTCCTTAGGCGCCTCGGCCACTTCGCCTTCTCTATCCGGGCGTACCACGTGCTGATCGATCGGCTCCGCCACCTCCTTCCCTTTGCCCCCTCGGCTTACTGCTTGCTCCGAGGCGGGGGTCTCATCCGGGGATGTAATCTTAACCATTTTCTAAAAGAGAAGGGAGAGAGACTGACCTCGAAGTAACAGCTATGGTCGGAAAGTTCACCGGAAACAAAAAAACGCCTCGCCGCGTCAGCTAGCACCACCACCAAGGAGCTGAAAACTTCGAAGGCAAAAAGTAAGAACTGAAGAGAGAGAGTAAAAGTAAAAAATGAGACTTGGTCTAAGGGGGGGGGATGAAGATTTATAGTAAAAAGGAACGTCCCTTGGACTTCCAAACGAAAAAGTGCGACTCTTGGGCCGCTCTCGAAACGTCGCGAAGGCCCAACACAACTGTCTTCTTCGCCAAGTCAACTAGCTCGGTATAACGAGACCGGGAGCCGAACTATACGCCATCCGACCACGCAGCAAAGAGACCGGTCGGCTACTGAGCAAGCACCAATCCGAGCTGGTAAACGGAGAAAACTCCCTTTCTCCTCAAACTTCGCGTAAAATCTCAATCAGACGGCCCAGATCTCGCCGAGAACACTAGACGACAAGATAGTGTTTTCTCGAGAAATGTGCCCGTCTGGAGATACGCGACGCCATCCAACGGTACAGATTGCATCAAGTCGCTCGGATGGCCTATGCTTTCTCCATATCCCACCTCTGTCTGAAGAAACCAGAAAAAAAAATTTCAAAGTTTTAAGGCACCGCCCTCGGTGTGCCCCCCAGGCCCCATGTCTCGGTCGGTTTCCCGCCGACCCACGGGACCCGGTCAAAGACAGAACGGCGCACCCCCCATCCCTAACTCCTTCGGGCCGACTACTGTCGGAAGCCGTCGGCCTGGAAGGAAGACAGAGATGGGAGGAGACCCGTCATTCTGAAGCTGCTGCAGTCCCTCGGACACGAACATGGGTCGTCACCTCTTCTACTGTGATCTTCCCCGACCCTGACACTCGCCTCGGAGGCAGTCAGAATCGGGAGAAGACCACAGTGGAAGAACGACCACCCGTCCTCCCGAAGCTAAAGTCATCCCTCGGCTCCGGACTAGGGTCGTCACCTCTTCTACCATGACCTTCCCCGACCCTGACACCCACATTGGAGCACTCAGAATCGGGTGAAGATCATGGTGGAAGAACGACCACCCGTCCTACCGAGACAGGTCGCCCCTCGGATCTGAACTTCGGCGGTCAACCCTTCTGCCGAGATCTCCCCCGACCCTGACACCTCTACCTGGGCCGTCAGAATCGGGAGAAGATCTAGGCGGAAGAGCGACCCCCCCCCCCCCCCCCCCCCCGTCCTTCCAAAACGCATGGTCCCTCGGATCCGGACTTCGGTGGTCCACCCTTCGGCCCAAACCTCCCCTGACCCTGACACCTCCACTCGGGCCATCAGAGTCAGGAGAAGATTTGGGCGGAAGAACGGCCACCAGTCCTTCCGAAGTGAACCCCTCCGTCGGATCCGGACTACGGTCATCACCCCTTCTACCATGATCACCCCCGATCTTGACACCCCTATCGGGCCAGTCAAAATCGGGTGATGATCATGGTGGAAGGGCGACCACCCGTCCTTCCGAACGAACTCACCCCTCGGATTCGGACTTGGATCATCACCTCTTCCACCATGATCTCCGCCGACCCTGACACCCACTGTGGGGCAACCAGAGTAGGCAGAAGATCTTGGTGGAAGAACGACCACCCGTCCTTCCGAGGTAGCTCACCCCTCGGCTTCGGACATGGATCATCACCTCTTCCACCATGATCTCCCCCGACCCTAACACCCATGTTGGAGCAGTCAGAGTCAGGAGAAGACCATGGTGGAAGAACGACCACCCGTCCTTCCGAAGTAGCTCATCCCTCGGGTCCGGACCACGGTCGTCACCACTACTGCCTTATTCTCCCCGGCCCTTACACCCCCTTTGGAGTCGTAAGGAACGGGAGAAGAACAAGGAAAAAGAGCGACCACCCGTCCTTCCGAAGTAACTCATCCCTCGGGTCCGGACTACGGTCGTCACCACTACTGCCTTGTTCTCCCCCGCTCCCGACATCCGCTTTGGGGCCATCAGGAACGGGAGAAGAACCAGGCAAAAGAGCAACCACCCCTTCGGACCTCGAAAGAGAAGTTACCCGAGGCAAATACCTCCGAGGTCTGAAACTCTATGTTGATTGCGATTGAAATGACAAAGGGAGTGGGGTACTTATAAGCCCTTCTCCAAGATCTGGCCATTATTGCCCTCGGAAGTTGAAACGCCACGCATTAATTAAAGGAATCATCCTTAATTACCTAGGGAAGGTGGAACGCCGCACAAACCCCGGGGCACCATTAATGCCCTTGGGAACAGGATCGTCTCGAAACTCATCGCGCTGGGTTACCCGGACCACCAAAGCCCCATGCCTTCGGTCGGCTACCGAGCAAGTGCCTTTCCGACCCTGCAAACGGAGAAAACTCACTTTCTCCTCAACTTTCGTGCATGATCTCTATCAGACGGCCCAGATCTTGCCGAGGACACTAGACGACAAGATAGTGTTTTCTTGAGAAATGTGCCCGTCTCGAGATGCGTGCCGTCATCCAATGGCACAGATTGCACCACGTCGCTCGGATCGCCGAAATTCCATGCCTTCGGTCGGCTGCCGCGCAGGTACCTTTCCGAGCTCGCAAACGAAGGAAAAAGCATCCGAGCGATAACTACCGTTGGATCTCTCAGAAATCCGTGCTTCTAATGATGAACGTCCCAGATTGCGCCACGTGCGCTAAAAGACAAGATAGCATTTTCTTGGGATTCACACCATCATCCGACGGCTCAGATTGCGCCACGTCGCTCGGCAGGCCGAGACCCCATTTCTTCGATCGGCTGCCGAGCAAGTGCCTTTCCGAGCTCGCAAACGGAGAAAAAGGCTTCCGAGCGATAACAGCCGATGGATCCCTCAAAAATTCGCGCTCGTCCATGATCAACGGCCCAGATCGAGCCACGTCATAAATCGGTATTTAAAATCATTTTTTATTTATTTAAATCGTTTTATTTATTTAAAAATTGCGAAAAATTGCTAAAAATTCGGGAAAATTAACTAAAAATTCTGGAAAATAATTAAATATTCGGGGGTATATTTTTGAGCCCCTGAACGAACAATTATTGCCTAGAAAGTACTGTTAAGGCCCCGAACGATTAGTAAACACATCGCAAAATTAAATAAATATTCCGAAAAAATAAATAAAAGCCGTCAAATACTCGATATGGCTAGAGAACGGTACGTAGCGTCAAAATTACCTCACTACCCCCTTCAAGATTCAAAATCCTCCACTCGGACTCCGATACAACTCCACTAGCCACTAAAACAGTTAGACTACTCCTCAAAGGCTGATCACACTCAGTCTTTAGGAGTGGGGGGCTCGTGATATGGCTAAAAATGGGGTTAAATCGGAACCGTCCAGATTGGGCGCGAATCCTGAAGCTCGGGGGTAAAATGATAATTTCACATACAAGTGGATCCAAAGCGGGTACCGGATCTCCTTCACACAGACCCACTAACCCACAAACGGATCCATATCGATTGGGCACGGGTCCTGACCCGAGGCGAGCCCAGATCAACAAGAGACAAATCAGGGCCACTGATTTGACCAAGTCAACGGGCCTGATTTACTCTCACCGGGAATCAGGGGTTAGTTTCCTAAACAGACTGTGAGGATTTTTCTCCTAGCAGTTACACAGGGAACCAATCCTCTAATCACTCCCCTGGCGACTATAAATACCTCCCCTCTGCCACTGTGACCAGGTAATCACTCTTTTTCCACCTTAAGCTCTTTCTTTAATCACCACTGGTTACTGACAAGAGCGTCGGAGGGTGCGTCGCCGGAATCAACCCCGGTGTCTCGCACTTCCCTGCAGGTTGCGGCAGGAGCAAGAAGGCTTGGATCAGCTGTTCAGGTTTTCTCGAACTCACAAATCTTATCTGTTTACCCCCACACCGAAATCAGCGGTAACAGATAATAATAGACTTTTTAAAAGAGAAAGAGAATGTTTGCTCATGATATTAAAATAATTTTTAAAGCTAAATACACATTAATTAGCAAGTGCGAAACACGTGAAAACAAATAAAATTTTTTAAATTTAATTATTTGAAAATTCAGGATGTTACAAATAGTGGTTCCCTCTTCAACTTTCCCTTTCACTTTAGATTTTTCCTCTCTCTCCCGAAACCCAAAAACCTAGATCTCAATTCTCGATGGTGAAGAGTGCTCTCTTATATCCCAAACAAATTCAGAAAATACTCATCCATAAATCCCAACTGTGATTCCCTCATATCTTCGTTCACTTTTATATTTGGCACTGATTTCTTCTACAGCTCATCTAAAATCCGAAATTGTGGTATGTATTCGAAAACCCTAATTTTCTTTCAAAATATTCACTTTGATGATTGAGAGTTATATTTTTAGTGTAGTATATAAGATGTTGAGGAGATTGATCTCAGTAGGAGTATGAATGGATTCGTGTAGTTTGTGTATGCTATGATTCACCATGTTGTATATTAGACAACTATGGAAAATTTGGTATATACTAGACCAAGAATATTTTTAATAATTATATTGATAGTTATGTATGTATGAATGGATGTTCATATGAGATTTGTTTATATAGATAAATATGCAGTATGTGGAGATGTTGTGGTAGGGATTGTTATGAGTAGTAGTCCGATACGAGTATTGAGAAATTGTTGTTATCTTCACACATCGTCTATTAATTTTGTTGAAGAAACATGGCTTACTAATTTTGTTATCTTGACACATTGTTTATTAATATTGTTGTTGACACATGGTTTTTTAAAGTTCACAGAGAAATGGATGCTAGTCAACCATCTTATTCCCATGTCGTTGGTGCATCATCTTCGGCCGCACAAGAAGGAAGTCTAGGTCCATTAGACTCAACCCTACTCTATTTGCCAGAAGATCATAGGTCCCAGGCGGTGTGAAAGGGAGAGACCAAGAATATGAGTTTCCGAATGTACACGATATTGCCGATGCACCCACGTATACACAACTACTTGGTAAATTGCGGGTTCTATGGAATGTCCATGTTGGCCAAAGTTAAATGCGACCATTCATTACTTACCGCTCTTGTGGAGCGATAGAGGCCGGAGACACACACGTTCTACCTACCCGTTGGTGAAATGACGGTCATGCTATAAGATATAGCAATCATATCGAGTCTTCCAATCGATGGGGTGACGTGACCGGAAACCTCATATTCAATAATGTCATGTTGGTTAGAGACTACCTTGGGAGGAAGGTTGAAGAGGACGACAAAGGTGTATTTGTCGGTGAATCAGTCCGACGTTCGTGGCTCTTTACAGAGTTCAACAATAGTTTGGAAGAGAAACCAACCGACTTCGAAATTTAATGTTACACGCGGGCGTATCTTGTGTCGATGATTGGAGGTATTCTCCTTTTGAATTCTTCGGGTGATGTAGTCCATCTAATGTACATTCCCTTGATTGCCGACATACATAGAGCCGACCAATATAGTTGGAAAAGTGCGGCGTTGGCTTCTCTTTTCCGTGTCTTGTGCAATTGTTCAATTGGGTCAATACAAATGACAGGACGATGGGGATATTATAAATTTGGTGTTGGGAACGAATACACCTTGGCCGACCCCGAGTAACTGTTCTTTCAAATAATTGAAAAGTGGTTGAGGAGAATTTAGTGATGAGGGTTCCTTTGGGTATGTATTGGACCGGTAGCCTCATGTGGAGAGATAACTCACGTGGTGTCTTGACGTATTATAGGGATGAGCTCGATCAGATTCGGAAAGAGTACGTCAGTTGGACACCGTACATGGCCGAAAGGCTACAACGGCTATCCCAATTGTGCACGGCAAACAATCAATTTTGATTGACACGAGTTCCACTTATAAATTTCTTTGTCGTGGAGTTTTTTTATCCCGATCGAGTCCTCTGACAACTAAATGCACAACAATATATTCTGGAGAAGCGGATGTACGACTGAAGACTTCACAATATTATCGGTCAAGATCAATTGCCGACTATGGATTGGGCCGATCACTACCGCTCTTATGTAGCAATGTGGAATGGGAGAAAATATGATTTGGTGCTTGAAGGGATCGTACCATACGACGGGTCTTTGCAAGAAGTTTACATGGCGTGGTACCGTCGTGTTACACATTTGTTTAGTGCTCCACGATCGGCTATCCTGGTAGGTATCCAAATTCCTATCCCGAAGCAACAAGTCGAATCACAACCGCCACATTTCACTTCGCAACCTATGTATCAACCAAAGGCCTCATCATAAACTCATGGTAAATTTATGCTTTTGTTGACAATTATTATTTTAAAATATTCGTATACATTTTGCTTATAATTGTTTAACATATTTTTGTTTACTTCTTCTATTATATTTTATTGGTGTTGTAGATTGACAACATGGATTTTACGCGGAAGTGTGCTCGTGTATTGAAATGCAATGCTTCGAAAGCTTGCAAGGAGATAGCTCAAGAAATCCTCCATCCGTGTTGTTTATTACTTGAAGAGGTTGGAGAATGCCCGGCTTTCAATGCTCTTTTAGGATCAATGCAAGTTACAACTCAACCTCCCCCACCACCACCAAGACAAGCTCAACCTCCCCCATCACCATCAAGACAAACAGAATCATCATCTTTACATGGGCAATGAGGGAAGAGTCCTAGTCATCCTCCTGCGGGTTCTCAATTATCATCACAAGATTTTATACAAGAGGAAGCTGGGCATGAAGATGATGTTGGCCCAAGTACGTGTGACTCAAGAAATGTTGAACGTAGGAGGAGAGTCACATCTGGAAAAAGGAGGCAATCACAACAATGCACGTCTAGTTAGGTGCAACGTGGAATTGCGTAATTTTCTAACTGTTTACTTGCCCACTTATTGTGTACTTCATGCAAATTTTGGGCTCTTATATAAATTTGTGAACTTGATGTTGTAAACTTTGTTTCAATGTGATCTTACTCAAATTAATGTGTTGCCGTTGTTAACTTGATGCTATATATTTGCTGAAGTTGTTTATAATGAACTGTTGCCACTATTTCAAACAACAGTATCGGTTCTGATGTCGTTGTTTGGAAGAACGACTATGGAGACAGAGGGTTTGGCAGAGAAGGTGATTGGAAAAAAATCATACTAAACCTAATGTCGTTCTTCCAAACAACGGTTTGAGATAACTGATGTTGTTCTTAGAAATAGCGGCAACAGTTGGAATAAATATATGAATTTTGATAAGTAAAAATTTGATCTGTTGTCGTTGTTCCAAATAACGACATCAGTTATTTTCATACTGTTATTGACAATAACGACTGTGGAGGCAGTTGGGCAGAGAAGCTCTTCAGTTGGGAAAATAGAGATAACTGATTTCGTTATTCTGAAGAACGACATTATTAGCATTGTGGTCGTTGTTGTAAAGAGCGGCAACTAGTAAAATTAAAATATACAAAAATTTGTGCATATTTTAACTTGATGCCGTTGTTAGGAATAATGTTACAGGTATCTGATGCCGTTATTCCCAACATTGGGAACATTCTTACAGCTGCGCCTGTTGTATCCACTTAACCCGCATTTGGAACAAATTTTACCCGTGCTCTCACCTGTAACACCCCGGGCCCGGCTCAGCTGCGCACGCGGCTACACGTGCGCGCACGCGAAAGAACGGACACAAAACTCTAGCCACGCCCACCACAGGCTGCCTCAAAAAGGTGGTTAACCGTTGGTACCTTTTATCATTGGCATTTCCCTATATATCTTTCTTTCTCTCCCCATCATGGCCGGTATGGGATTAATTCCCCCATGGGTCAACCGGTCAACACTACACCCACATCTCATTCATTTAATCCTCCCTATGTCCCATAGGAAATCTTATAGGCCCATCATGCCATCCCATCCCATAGGATTATCTATAGGCCATCATCAACCACTTTCCTTCCTTTCTTTTACACGTCACCTACCAATCCTTTTTCTTTTCTTCTTTTTTTCCCCTATACTTTATTATATATATATATATTATTATATATCTCTATATAATATTATATATATACCGGGTGTTACACACACCCCTCCTTAAAAACTCAGCGTCCTCGCTGAGCCCGGACTTACAGCTTGATTCAGGATCCCTTTCTAGCCGATGTGGAGAGGATTACCCTGATTCTGCTAGTTGTACAGTCCCCTACCCGGGCGACCTGTCCCAACCTAGCTCCCTCTTAGGCGTACATCTTGCACACACTCAATGTCAAAAGTCGGCTCTGATACCATTTGTAATGCCCCGGGCCCAGCTCAGCTGCGCACGTGGCTACACGTGCGCGCACGCGAAAGAACGGACACAAAACTCTAGCCATGCCCACCATAGGCTGCCTCAAAAAGGTGGTTAACCGTTGGTACCTTTTATCATTGGCATTTCCCTATATATCTTTCTTTCTCTCCCCATCATGGCCGGTGTGGGATTAATTCCCCCATGGGTCAACCGGTCAACACTACACCCACATCTCATTCATTTAATCCTCCCTATGTCCCATAGGAAATCTTATAGGCCCATCATGCCATCCCATCCCATAGGATTATCTATAGGCCATCATCAACCACTTTCCTTCCTTTCTTTTACACGTAACCTACCAATCCTTTTTCTTTTCTTCTTTTTTTTTCCTATACTTTATTATATATATATATATATTATGATATATCTCTATATAATATTATATATATACCGGGTGTTACATCACCTTCTCGAGCATTCATATCGTTGCGAATATGAATACTCCTAGGGCGACCTTTCATCCTACGTAGACTCGCATCAACTACGAGTTTCGGTCCACTCGGTGCCGGCCAATAAGATTCATCTTGGATAGGACAAAAATTGATGCCCAAGTTAGTGCTGATGAATTTGTAGAATAAAATGAATCAATGTAAGATTGAATCAATTGCACGGGAGGCACAAGCGGCCAATACATGAGAACATGGAATGTGGTAGAGCTGGAATTTTTCCCAAGTACACGTACGGCGCCCGTGGTCAACAGTGTGCCAATGTCCACCCTTTTGATGTTCATTAACCATTCTAACGCCAGTTTTAACTCTGAAAACACCAGGTTGGTTATCAAATATTATAGCCTCATGCAAATTTGATTTTTCACGCCGTAAATCGATAATTACTTGAACACGTGGTGCCCACAATTTACCTTCGCTAATAAGGGTATGTGCCGCATCACGACAGTCAATAGACTACATGTTGAAACGAAAGAATATCATCTCCATAACTGCCGTAACGGGCAAGCTATGAACACCTTTTAAAACCAAATTGAACACTTCTGATAGATTTGTTGTCATTATACCATCTCGACGGCCTCCATCGGTGGAAAGTGGCAGCTTCTCAGTCGGCTTCTCCTTCAACCAATTAGCCCCATCAACATTAGCCGCTTCAAGCTATGCAATCTTTGCCTCAAACTTTTTAGACTGAGTTTGACGCGCGATCACCTTAAGCTTATTCATCAAAAACTTGTTCCCAAATTTTTTGGAAAATTAGTAGCAAAATAACGCATACAATAATGATGACAAGCAAGTAGCTCCTTCCATTTTTCGTACTCATTGTCCATTGCCGACAAAATACCTGCATGATGATCAGAAATGACACATAGACCTGTATGGTCTATGACAACGCACCAAATACTGCTCGTGAACCATGTCCAAGTTTCTATGCTCTCTCAATCCACTATTGCAAATACAAATGGAAACAATCTATCGTTTGCATCGGGCGAAACCACTATCAACAAACAACCTTTATATTTTTCATACAAATGTGTTCCGTCAACACTTCTAACTGGTCTGCATGCCTTAAACCCCTCAATCGATGGGTCAAATGCCCAAAAGACCTCTTTGAATGTTTCTTCAATGGGACCGAACACAACCTTGGCCCAATGGACGACCATTCCATAATTTGAAGCTTGAATTGCTATGAGAAGAGAAGGCAATTTAGTGTAAGTTTCTTCAAAGGAACCACACAACCGCTCAATCGCTTTATGTTTTGCCTTCCAAGCTTTCCTGTATGAAATAGTGTAATTGAACTGAAGCTTGACTATCTCAATTATGGCTTTTAGTGTTACACCTAGTTATACCTTCATAATATTCAATATCATCGTTGATACAATCTTAGAATCAATTTTAGTATATCTTGTTTTAATATTGAATTCATACATGTATGCGGACCTTCAATGTTCTTCACCACGAAATAAGATTGCCCTTTTGGAACAATTGCATGCAATCACCATGGACAACTTACTACATTTACGAGTTCTGGATTTTCTGCATTCTCCTCGGGTGAATGTTTGATCGATGCGTATTTACATTCAACATAATATAAACTTGGGGTCGATTTCACCGTCACAAATTCTTGATGGTTTTTCACGTATTACATCTAAACTTGATGTTGTATACTATCTTTAGTTGAACATTTTTGACCTATGGGGAGTTCATTCGTGTTCGAAAAGCCTACGGAAGACTATAGATGTTCATGTACGGTCGCACGGGACATCCATTCACTCGAATGAACCTCATGTACAGATGCACTAATGGATTGATTTGGCAACACCACATTGTTAACCGGTACATTAATGTTAACATCATTAACCAGATCTTCCACGACATCCTCCTTTTCTTCAACTTCAAGCCCGTGATCCTCATCTTCTTCCTCTTCTACCAAATCGTATTAACAAAGGTGTTGTCAAAGTCTTGCAAGACCGTGTCGAGGTGAACGGATGTACCGATTCATATTCTGTGGTAATAAATTCTATTGGAGTTGTGCTAATGTCTTCTTGTGTATTTGGTATTCTTGCATGTGACTCGGCAGATGCTTCCAACTTCTAACGGGGCTTGGACTTGGAATAACAACTAGCCTAGTGTTTGGAAGCTTCATTTGCTCAATATATAACTCCAATGCAGTCCAACTACAATTTGGATCAAGTGTCATACTAATCATGGACCTTAGTGCATTATGATTATCTACGAGCACCACCATAAAATATTGTCATTCTCCTTTATCGGCAACATAACGGGTTTTGATTTGGACACTCAATTCACCTCTATCCCAATTCGTAACTTCAAATATCTTATATACTAATTGTGAGTATATAAAGTTACGGGAAACCCAAATAATGACCGGTTCAATATCGCTATAACAATATCCATTCTTCGGATCTCGAATTATTTCACCCACAAAATATAACCAAATATGTATATCATAATCCATACCTAAACATCAGAGATTCACATATATTCAAGTCATTAACTACTCATAAGCATAACCTATGCATACATATAAAATAGATGGTTATAATAATACTTTCAAATTAGACCATACCTTGGATAGCTTGAAAATAAGTCGTGGATGAAGAATGAAATGACCCAATACAATGTTGGAGATTTTGAGAATGGGGGAGTTGAATTTCAGTGGGAGAGGGAGAGGGAGATAGGAGAATTGAAGTTTGAAAGGAAACAATTGTGGGATTTTGGGTTCTAGGGTTTTAGGGTTTTGGGTTCGGGAGTGGGAGGGAAACAGATCTAAAGTGAAAGGGAAAGGAGAAGAGGAGACCACTATTTATATTTAATGAGTATTATAACTGATATCGTTATCTCAAACAACTGTACCAGTAATTTGAATGCCGTTGTTGGAGATAGCGACATCTGTTATAGGATTTTTTTACACTTGTAATTTTTTTCCAAGTCAGAGAGTACACAATTGAAAAGAAATTAACTATTGTTTTTTTTTTCAAACAACGGCATGGTAAAAAAAATTAAAACTGGTACCTCTTTTTGGAACAACAGCATGGAATTAACCTATGCCTTTTTGTTCAAGAACGTGTTATGTTGATGTCTCCAAAATTGGGTCAGTTGGGTAAATGTTTTTGAAATTGGTTCAGTTTGGTCAATATTTTCAAAAAAATGGATCACTATGGAAAATTTCAATCAAATCCGGGGAATGTTTTTGTTGTAACCGACCAGGCTGGGTCGTGCATGCAGACATTGAACTAATAATTGACCCTCCACCTTATCCTCTATTTTGATGATCATAACTGATAATTCAAAATTGGGTAGTCAAGAAAATGTGTCACCTCCAATTTTATTGATAGTCAAGAAAATGTATCACCTCCAATTTTCTTAACTACCCAAAAATTGGAGCATGCAGGCCCTAGAAAAGGAAAAAATCCTCCTTGTCTCGGCATGCAAAGTACCTCTCCAAAAGGGAAAAAGGTACTAGCTTTGGAGCAAGAGTTGGTAGAGGATAGTATCTATAAGGGGAAGAGGACGAGCGAAGCGGCGCTTTTGACCAGGGACCTGGACCCAAAACATAATAGGTCACCATAAGGGGATAAAGTCAGTGCTTTGGGACAAGTGCAGGAAAGGGCAGGTAGAATTTTGGGGAAGACGACAAGCAAACAGCTGCTCGTAGGAAGGGTAGAGGTCCCAATAGAGAACGAAACAAGCAGAGGGCTTGCTTCACAGGGTAAGAGGAAGCATGAGTTTAGAAATGAGCTTTGCGTAAAAGACAAAGAAGCATCGGTAGGTGAAGTGCCTTCTGCATCGAAAGTATCTTTCAACGCCTTGATCTCTGTTATCGAGACCTCGATCGCAGCGCACGCCACTCAGATTGAGCCAGCTGTCGAAGGGGTCAGAGAAGCCGACCTGCTGCACCTAAGGCAGAATTTTGCCTATGGTACTCCACAGGCTCAACGCAAAGTCAAAGCGCAGGAGTCTCAGAATGAGCCCAAGCCCATGAAGAAGAACGTTTTAGAGGGAATTCGGAAAGTCAGAGACATTAATATGGGCCTCTGCAGTGAGGGACCCAGGGAGGAGAATAGCGAGAGGCCCATTGAGCAGATTATTATATTTGTGCAAAAAGAGGGGCCTATTGAAGCGGTATTGCACAAAGAACAACGGATCTTGGCAAGTAGTGGGCCCGTCGAGGGGTCCACTACAGGAGAGCAAAATTATCGGCGAGAAGTGACGACATGTACTGGGTCCACCGAGAGGTCCGCTACTCAGTTGGCACACCACTCAGATGAAGACGACCGTGAGGATAGGCTAAATCTTGAAGATGATTTTTGTATATTCTGAGGAAGAATCTGTGGAGTCAGAGGATTTTGATTTTGATGTGGACTTCCGCACTATTTCGCCTCAGTTGGTTCCCTCCACCTACCCAGCATCCCAACTGACGGCACCGAGCCAAGGCCCATCAAACACAGGCTTTAGAGTTCAGAAGGTGGCCAAGAGGACTAACGAGGAGTCCTTTGACGATTATCTGGAGATCGCGGCAGCCGCTAAGTCCTCTAGGACTAGCGACGGAGGTACGCGCTCCTTCTTAGGTTCTATCTTTAATTTCATGACTGATAATGAAATTTTTAGTCTAGCCAATACCTGTGGTCTTGCGGTTACCGATACTGATAGGAACACCTTCCTCCTTAATAAAATTAGAGGTTGTGAGACCGATAGGGTCAACCTTCATTTGAACTCGTCGCCCAATACGAGTCACGATCCCCCCTACTAGTAGTTAATGGAGGCTCTATTCTGGAATGTTAGAGGCCTCAGTAGGCAGAGCAAACGCGAAATGGTTAAGAAAGTCATAGCTAGGAAGGCTACCATTGTCGGCCTCCAAGAGACCAAGCTATCACACATGCATAGACTTAGTAGATTGGGGGGAAATCGAGTTTCTGAATGGAGAATGTCCCCATCTATTGGGGCGTCGGGGGGCATCGCTCTGGGTTCTAACCCCGACTACTACTGCTGTCTTGACGAGCTCCACGGACAATTTTCTCTGTCTGTATTGCTCCAGTGAAAATCCGACCTGTGGACTCAATCAATTACGGTGGTCTATGGACCACACACATCTACCTCTAGAATGGCGTTCTGGTCGGAACTTAGGGCAGTCAGAGCACAATGGCCACACCCGTGGGTGGTGGGGGGCGACTTCAACATCACTAGATTCGCCTTAGAACACAGAGGCAGAGGCTCGAGTGATCATGACAGGGAAGCTTTTAATGAGGTCATCACGGACCTGGATTTGGTTGATATCCTCGTCTCTGATAGGCTTTTTACCTGGTCAAACATGCAAGTGGCGCCCATTCTAGCTAAGCTAGATAAGGATCTTGGTCTTCACGGACTGGGAGACTAAATTCCCTTTGGCCTCGGCTAAATCACTCTCCAAACCAACCTCAGATCATGTGCCTATTTTCTTATCCTCCGGGGAAGATCAGCCCAGGAAACCTTCTAAGTTTCGGTTCAAGAAAGCATGGTTGGAGATCCAAGGCTTCCACCACATGGTCAACGAGAGTTGGTCTCGCCCGACCATGGGCTATGAGGCGACTGCAATTTGGTGTGAAAAAATTAGAAGACTCAGGGGCAAGCTCAAAAAATGGAACCGAACCAGATTTGCGCTGATTTGGCAAGCAAAGGAGTCCCTCCTTGAAGGTATTGAGGAACTGGAGAAAACTGAAGAATCTAGGGACCTGCTTCAGGAAGAGCGGAATCGATTACTCCAACTCAGACAGGAAATTGACTAACTCTATCGGCTAGAGGAAATCAAGTGGCAATAACGGTCCAGAATTTCGTGGCTCAAAGAGGGAGACGTGAACACTGCATTCTTCCACCGAGTTGCCAGTGCTCGGTGTAGGTCCAACCTCATTCATTCGATCCACTCAGATTCCGGTATGGTACAAGTAGACAGTGCTATTAAACTGGCTTTCCAATTCCACTTCAAGCGCCTATTTGGACACAAAGCTGAAGTGAGAGTCCCTCTTCAACACGATTTCTGGCAAGACCAGACAGGCAACTCCGAGTCTAGGCTGTAGTCCCTCGAAACACCCTTCACTGAGAAGGAGGTCTGGAAGGCTGTCTAACAACTAGGAAAAGATAAAGCTCCAGGTCCAGATGGTTTCCCGATAATTTTGTACCAGATATTCTGGGAAGAGATCAAAGGTGACCTGCGCGGACTTTTACGAGCATAAACTCAAACTAGGGAGATTCAACTCCGCGGAGGTTGTGCTGATTCCTAAGAAAGAAGACTCCCGACGAGTCGAGGACTTCCACCTTATTAGCCTCTTAAACTGATCTGTAAAGATCATTACCAAGACTCTTGCCAACAGACTGGGAAAGGTAATGGATAGCCTCATTAGTCAAGACCAGACGGGATTCATCAAAGGATGATGTATTCAGGATAGTATGGCTACAGCCGAGGAAACTATCCATCAATGTCACACATCGAATTCTAAGAGCTACCTCCTGAAGCTGGACTCTGAGAAAGCCTATGACTCCGTTGAATGGGACTGTCTATTGGAAGTGCTTACTTGGAGAGGTTTTGGGGCGAGATGGATCAGATAGATTCATACATGTCTTACCACTAGCAGAACGACTATATTGGTTAATGGGATGTCAGGACACCCATTCCCCTGCAGACGGGGACTCAGTCAAGGTGACCCGCTCTCACCCCTTCTCTTCACCATCGTGGCAGACGTACTCCGATCCATGATGACCAAGTGCAATAGAGCAGGGTGGATCGCACCAGTGGCCAAGGGCATCAATCGTCAAGGGTGCTCTATACTCCAGTATGTAGACGATACTCTACTATTTGGCAATGGCAACCTAAGGGAGACTATCGTCTTCAAAGGCGTTCTGTACTGTTTTGAAGCCTGGTCTAGCCTTAGGGTTAACTACCACAAAAGTGCTCTCATTCCCATTGCCCTGTCACCGGAAGAGGCTACTGAGTATGCCACAGTCCTCAACTGCTCCACCAAGAGTTTTTCCATTTAGTACCTAGGATTGCCACTAAGACCCGGAAAGTTCAAAAAGGCAGATTGGCTACCCATTATTGATCGGGTGGAGAAATGGCTAGCGGGTTGGAAAGGCAAATCCCTATCTCTGGGAGGGAGAGTCACACTCATTAATGTTGTCCTTTCAAACCTGTCTACCTATTATCTCTCCTTCTTTGAAATGCCTCGATGGGTTATCCAGAGAATTGACCGGACGCGGAAATGCTTCTTATGGAAAGGGGCAAACCCAGACCGAGGAGGTTATCACCTCATCAGATGGGAGAAGGCATGCATGAAAAAAATACATGGTGGCCTTGGTATTATCGATCTTCGTGATATGAATCTTGCGCTACTAAGCAAATGGTGGTGGAAAGTGTTCCACCCTAATAGAGAAGGGTGTCAACAATTTGTTCAGGGATACATGCATGGGAATGGAACAAGAAATCTAGGCTTCAGGATAGGCTCCCGGATTTTCTGGTTCTGGAAAGGCATCACTAAGGCCTATGAACCCTTTAACAGCGGTGTGAAGTCGGTTATCGGTAACGGTAGACTCACCAGATTTTAGTGGGATAAGTGGTGTGCTTATCATACACTCAGATCTCTGTTCCCTGACTTATATGAGCTAACGTCACACCCACACTGCACGGTGGCCGCAGCCTGGAAAAGAGGTACATGGAAGCCACCCTTCAAACATTCTCTTGATCTAGGCTCCCAGCTTAGACTAACGGAACTTCAGACCTACATCACCAATACAGGAATTGGTTGCTTACAAGGTCTAGATAAGAAATACTGGGGATTGGAGAAGAACGGCAAGTTCACGGTTCACTCCATGTACAACCGCATCCATTTTAGGGGATGTATCCCTAAATGGTCAGCCGTCATCTGAAAAACGAAAGCCCCGCTAAAGATCAAAACTTTCCTATGGTTGGTACTGAATGATGTGATCCTGACTAGGGAAAACCTAGTTAAGCACCAACCGAATGTGGATTCTCAATGCGGGTTCTGCCACGCTACCCTGGAGACTAGAGACCATCTTCTGCTGCAGTGTCCTAGGAGCAAAACGGTACTCGTAGAGATACTCAGCGCCCTAGGGACAACTCATTATCCTAGTGTATATGAGGATCTGTGGGTAGGCCCTATGTTCGCGTCAGAGAGGGGTTCTATGAGAAAAACGTGGTATATTGCTATCGCCGCAATGACCTAGGTTCTTTGGCTAGACAGAAATAATCTTTACTTTCGAAGAACTTACAATAGTATTTCTGGAAATTTGACTCACATTATGCATTTTATTTCATTTTGGACTAATGTGGCCACAGCAGGTCCCAGAGGGAGGATTACGAGCGTTTTTCAGGTTCAGGAGTTCGATGATAAGGAAATCGAGATCGGTCCGACGATCGATTGATAGCCAGCACTGCCATCTCTGATCATAGGTACCCACCACCTCAGGGTTTGTTGGGGGGTTTATGATGTATTTCTTTGCGGCTACTCTAGGTTACTTTTGTCCCGCCCCCCATGTTTGGGGCGGAGTTTATATACTTTTATTTTGTTGGTTTTGTAGTGAGCTCAGTACTCTGAGTTTGTTTTATGAATCACTTATTAATGAAATAGGGTGGCCAGACTCCACCTTTTCTTAAAAAAAAACAATGATAATTCAAAATTGAGAAATGAACTTAATTTTTTTTCCTACTTTCTCTGAAGCTATATCTTTCTTCGACTCATATTTAGTAATTTAAGCATGTTATCCTAAATTGTACTTGCTTTTGCAGCATTTGTAGAATGCAATCAGACGCTATGTTATCGTATTTGGATCTAGCCTGAATGAGAATCATGCACAGTCTTTGTGTGGAAGCCGTTCAAACTTTCTGTTAAGTCGGTATCAATCTTAATACAATCTTTTGTTAAGCAAGAACATCTGAAACTCAGGTTAAGAAAAAAGGTGTTTCTCTCTCTAGAAATTGTAGAGAAAGAAGCTCTCCCAAAAAGAAACAAACTCAAAACAAAAAAAAACCTAGATCTACTCTTAGGAGGTGGCGGCTAGGGTTCGTCGCCCCCCCCCCCCCCCCCCCCCCCCCCCGGGCATCCCGTCCGCCGTTGCTCCCCTCATCTATCTTCTCCGCTTCCTTCCCCGCCCCGCCAGATCCCGTCGCTAGTGCCATCCGCCCCTCTTCGCATCCTCCCTATCTCTGGTTTCCGATTCTGGTGGGACGGGATCGACGACATCGTCGACATGGGGTGTTGGTGGGATCGATGAAATCAACGGCATGGGGTATCGAGATCGCCGACATCGATGCTGGTGGTTTCGCTGGCGAGATCGACAACGTCGACGTTTCATTCTTCTTCCACCCTTTTTCTAGGGTTTCTCTCTCTCAATCGATCCCCAAATTCGAGAGGATGGATCCTCTTCTTCTCGACGACATCATCAATCGGCTGTTGGAAGTGCGGTCGGTGAAGCCTGGAAAGCAGGTGCAGCTCTCGGAAGCTGAGATCCGGTAGCTCTGTGTCGTTTCGCGGCAGATCTTTCTCGACCAGCCGAATCTTCTTGAGTGGGAGGCGCCGATCAAGATCTGCGTCTAAGGTAGATGCTCAATGAGGGGGGAAACATTGATCATGGAAAGATTGAACGAGCTCTGGAAGAGCTTCAGGCACAAGCCGAAGGGGGTACCGTTGAGGTAGACGAGATCGAAGAAATGGGGTACCGGACGTCAAACGGCGTCGACTTGGGTCATGGAGTCGGTCGCAGGGGCCCTCGTCGAACTGTCGTGGAGTCGCGATCTAGTCGGGTGTGTCCCTCATCGTCAACATAGAGATGGATGCGGCTAGTTATGGACAGGAATCGGTGGTAAGCAACTGTGAGAGTGATTCTTTCTAAATGGGTGTTCATTGTACCATCATTGGTGTTTACGGTTCCTCGAACGCGCAGTTTCAATCTGTGGCTTCGATTGGCAGGTATGGTTTATTTGGTTTGGTGTGGGAGTGTTAGGTGAGGCAATTGGAATGGGGAAGTGGTGTTTGAGCTTGGGTCTATGTTGGGAGATGTGGGGAAGGGAAGAAAGGAGATTGGATGCCTGCGGTCTCTCATATGGTGCTTGACGCGTGAGTCATTAATGGTAGCGACAGAGGTGTCAGTGCGAGCAACCAGGGAAGAGAACATCCTTCGTTGCGAGGTGCCAGTGAGAATCAACGAGGGTCAAGCGAGGGGATGAGAACCAGGACTCAATTTGTACAAGAAGTTGTCAGATTGGTGGAGTGTCTGCAGTCTCTTATATGGTGCTTGAAGTTGACGTATGAATCACTGATAGGGGCGACGGAGGTGTCTGTGCGAGCGAAGGAGCGGATAAACGGTGTACAAGCAAGGGACTGAGAGAGAGAATGAGCGCAAATTGGCACGAGAAATTGACTTGGACGAGGTCATCCGATCAGTAGGATTAGTTTTCGTTGTATTTTTGTTTGTTGGTTGGGGTGTATGAATTCCAGAACCCAGCCTGTTGGGATCTGAACTTCATAAACCTTATTTTTGGTTGTTTGTTTTGTTAAAATTTTTAAAGAAACATGGGCGGGGGGGAGCAACCTTTTACGATAAAAAAAAAAAAAACCAATCTTCCGTTAAGCAGGTATCCAACTTTTTTATAAGTGCACATATTCGAGAATATGATCATCCATCTTCCAAGCCGGGTTCTAAATTCAAAGTTAGACTTTCATGTATGTGTCTATATGAGTGGTGGATAAGAAAGTCGTGGTCTAAGTCTGATGTAAAACCAACCATAAAATAGAGAATTTCTAAGAATCTTAATGGGTTAATTTTACCAACATGAAAGTGCGGATCTAAGTTGGAAATTTTAACAGTTAACAGGTTCGATGGGTTTTCAAGAATTGAATAAGTGTAACAGTCCCAATTAATAAATCAATCTTACAATCAATTAAATCCCTACGTGTTTTAGCAAGTAAGAAGTTCAATACTGATTCGTACTCTACTCTAGCATGTGGAACACTCAATCTCAATTATTTTGTGGACGACAGGCAAATTAGATAATACACTAGATAATAGGGCAGTAGAACACAAATATTAATAGTGGAAAGAGTATACCGAATGCGAAGAGAACCAGCGTAGATCTCGGAGTCGGACCAGCAACTAAGAACGCAGTAGCCAACAGTAACTGTGGGGAACGGCAGCAACAAGAGCAAGGGCTGGTAGATCTGGCCGACGGTGAGGTGCGACGGCGCCGACGGAGGCGTACGGGGGCGCTGGTGGTCGGGGGATTCGGAGATGAATCGACCACGATCAGTGCCGTTGTGGGCAGAGTGGTTGCGGTGTTGGTCGAGGCTAGGGTTCGAGGTCGGGAGTGGAGGAAGGAGGCGTGGGCGGTGGGATTTGGGTTGTGGTGGTGAGTCGCCGAAGGAAAGTAGGGCGGCGGCGGCGCTGGGAGGGTGGGCGCCGGTAGTTGAGTGGTGTTGGAGGGGTGGTGAAGTCGGGTGCGGGATGGCAGTGAGGGTGAGGGATCTGATCGGGAATGATGGGTTGAGCGGGATGAGAGGAAGAAGAAGGAGAGAGGATTTAAGTGGCGGCTGATGTTAGGGATTAGGGTTGTATTAGGAATTTGGGAGATTAGGGTTAGAGATTTGTATTTGGAGAATTTTAATTTGGGGATAGATTTTAGAATTAATCACTAACTCTAAAATTGATTAGGATTTATCACAAACCCTAATTTTAGATCTCAGTTGTATCACACAAAGGAGAAGGAGGAAGAGCAAAAACTCAACACAGAATTTTTTAATCAATAATGGCATGCCTTTCTCATTCAACTCAGGGCCTTTAAATAGGCTCAATTACATCTTGAAACGCATCTCCAAAATATTCTCAGAATCTAAAAATTACAAAAAGATTACATATGGCTATAATTGCCAGAAACAAAAAAGGAAATAAAATAAAAATCCTAAACTGAATAAAACAGCTGATGAAGACGATGCCTGCGCTGATAGAAATGCCCAAATTGTCTGGAACTGATGTCCTCATCATTCTCCCCGGGTGGGAGAAGGCTCGACCCAGTCGAGTCAAAACCAGTCCTCCTGTCATAGTGCTCCAAGAGGTCTGGATCCAAGCGCTGGAGCTCTCCGCGATCTATCCAAGTGTTCTCCGACTCCGGCTTGTTTTTCCAACTTACCAAATATCTATGAATACCACCATCTCTAGTAGAGATTATCTGATCATCTAAAATATTATCCAACTCTTCTGTCGATGGGTAAGTAGTATCTGGTAGTGGGGGTAATGAGGGAATCTCACCAGTAGGCTGCAGGGTAGGCTCATCTATAAGAGGATTTCTAGGGTTAAATTCTGGGCCTTCATAGAGTACTAGATCCTCAATATTGAAAGTTTTACTGATGCCAAAGCCTTCGGGGAGGTCAACAACATAGGCATTATCATTGATTTTATGAAGAATTTTAAATGGACCTGCAGCACGTGCGTTCAATTTCTTAACGGATCCCGCTGGGAACCGTTCCGGACGAATCCGAACCATCACTTCGTCACCCACATTAAAAGTTTTAAATTTCCTTCTAATATCAGCTCTTAACTTGTAGTTAAAATTATTTTCATTAATTTTCTTGGAAATTTCTCTATGTAAGTCATGAATGCGGGATGCAAATGCAGATGCAGACTCGGAGACTCGGTGATGTTCTAACATGGGGGCAAGATCTATAGGCTGCCTAGGACGATAACCGTGTACAACTTCGTGTGGGCTCATGCCCGTGGTTCTATTCCTAGATGTGTTATATGCAAATTCAGCAACCGTTAATTTCAAATCCCATGTTTCCAAGTTCTCTCCCACAAGAGTACGTAAGAGATTGCCAAGACTCCGATTGACAACCTCAGTCTGTCCATCTGTCTGTGGGTGGAACGCTGACGAAAACTTTAATTTTGTACCTAACTTGTGCCATAGGGTCTTCCAAAAATAACTCGTGAATTTCACATCCCTATCAGACACAATGGTTTTTGGCAACCCATGTAGCTTCACAATATTATCAAAGAAGATCTGAGCCACGCGGGATGCATCAAAAGTTTTCGAGCACGGGAGGAAGTGGGCCATTTTAGAAAAACGGTCCACGACGACAAGAATGGAGTCGTGTTTCTTTTGTGTTTTCGGTAAGCCTAACACGAAATCCATACTCACGTCTTCCCAATGGCGGCCGGGAACAGGTAGGGGAGTGTACAGGCCTGTGTTCTGTTTTTGTTGCTTGGCAAGTTGACAGGTGTGACATCTGTTAACAAGTCTCACAACGTCTCTCTTTAGCTTCGGCCAGTAAAACCTATGTTCCACAGCATCAATGGTCTTGCTATGCCCAAAATGTCCAGCAAGGCTACCAGCGTGCAATTTCCAAACAAGATACTCTCGTAAGGATGTACTAGGAATGCACAGTTTGGAGCGATAGAAGAGATAATCATCTTTCAAGAAATAATCATCTATCACTCGAGTTATGCCTTTCATCAAAGAGGTGTAGATCTCGTGAAAATCTGGGCAGGAGGCATACTCATCTCTCAATCTCTCAAAATCAATAATTTCGGTGCGCAGAGTAGATAAGATCATGTAACAACGACTTAGCGCATCCGCGGCCTTATTATCAATCCCTTTTGTATGCCTAATGGTATATGAATATTCTTGTAGGAACTCTACCCATCTAGCATGTCTCGGATTTAACTTTTGTTGAGAATTAAGGAATCTTAAGGCCTCATGGTCTGAGAAGATAACGAATTCTTGCGGCAGGAGATAGTGTCGCCAATAGCGAAGTGACTGAATGACCGCATAGAACTCCTTGTCATAGGTGGAGTATTTTTGTCTTGCTTCGTTCAGCTTTTCACTGAAATAAGCAACTGGATGACTCTCTTGACTGAGGACTCCACCTATACCAATACCAGAAGCATCACATGTTACTTCGAAGACTTTAGTGAAATCAGGCAACCTCATGACAGGTGTCTGAGTCATTCTCTTCTTGATCTCTTCGAAGGCATTCGTGGCTTCTTTCGACCAGACAAACTCACCTTTCTTCAAACAGTCGGTTATCGGAGCCATGATCGTGCTAAATCCTCGCACAAACTGACGATAAAAGGTGGCAAGGCTGTGAAAACTCCGCACATCACGAATATTGCGGGGCTCAGGCCACTCTGTAATAGCTCGTATCTTTTCTGGGTCAGCAGATACTCCTCTGGCAGACACAATAAATCTCAGAAAGATAGTCTGATCGGAGAGGAAGGTACATTTGGTAGGATTAGCATAAAGCTGTTCCTTCCTCAAAACACCGCAGACCTATCTCAAATGGTCAAGATGTTGCCCAACGGATCGGCTGTAAATGAGAATATCATCAAAGTACACCACAAGGAACTTGCCCATAAAGGGACGGAGTACTTGCGTCATGATTCTCATAAACGTGCTCGGGGCATTTGTCATTCCAAATGGCATGACCATCCACTCGTACAGGCCATCCTTCGTCTTGAAGGCGGTCTTCCACTTATCACCAGGACGAACACGTATTTGGTGGTAGCCACTTTTAAGATCAATCTTGGAAAAGATTGTGGCACCAGTCATCATGTCCAACATGTCATCCAAACGAGGAATGGAAAAACGGTATTTCATCGTGATCTTGTTTATGGCACGGCTGTCCACACACATACGCCAAGTTCCATCTTTCTTTGGCGTCAATAGAGCAGGAACAGCACAAGGACTTAAACTTTCTCTGATGAATCCCTTTGCCAATAACTCATCAACTTGCCGTTTCAACTCAGCATGCTCTGTCGGATTCATCCGATAATGTGGCAAGTTGGGAAGACTCGCTCCCGGAACCAGATCAATAGCGTGTTGGATGTCACGCAATGGGGGCAACTGGTTGGGGAGGTCAGCAGGAAACACATCTGCAAATTCCTGAAGGACAAGAGTAACTTGGGGCGGGATGAGTGACTTAGGATCTTTAGGGACTTCTCTCGCTGTGAGTAAAAGAATGGTAGCCCCCTTTTCAATTTCATTTGTAAGTTCCTTTTCACCCATATACGTTACCTCCTTGCCTTTTCTCGAGGGAGCCGGTGTTGTTTCAGCTGGACTAGTTCGTGGCCTCACGGGAATGAGCTTTATTTTTAGTCCATCGTGCTGGAACACACATTGGTTGGATCGACCATATATATGGTCACATCGTGATCGTATAACCAAGGTCTCCCTAAAATGACTTGACCCACATCCATTTTAAGCACATCACACCAAATTTCCTCTTTGTAAGCTTTGAAGTCCACAGGGACTAAGCATCGATGTGTTACTTGGAGTGCTGTTGCATCAATCCAAGATACTTTGTATGGGCGTGGATGGGGTTCAGCCTTAAGTCCGGTCTTTGCTAAGACCGCAGAAGAGACAACATTGACGCAGCTCCTACTGTCAACAATCACCTTGCAGTTTTTGCCACCTATAGTCGTAAAGGTGTGGAATATAGCAGTGCGCTTCCAATCATCTTCTTCTTTTGGTTGGGACAAAGCACATCTAACTACATTCAAGTGGGGTGATTGGATAGACCGAATACAGTGGAGATACTGGTCATCCTCTTCTTCACCGAAGTCATCGCCTTCGATAGGCTCATAAGAAAACTCATTGTCTGAGTCGTCAGCAATGACAGCGGTACCCTCTACTATGTTTATCCTACTAGGACTGGGACAGTTACTAGCAACATGACCATAGCCCTTACATTTATAGCACTTAGTGAGAGGGTCAATCTTACTGTAATCTCTTTCAGTGTTCTTACCCTTATGTTCATCTCTATGTGAATTAAAATTTGAATTAGGTTTGTTGGGGTAAGATTTGTTGGGATGCTGAGAGGGAGGCTTAGGTCTAGGTGGGTCAGTAGAGGTCATTCTAGAGGAATGATCTCTCGAGTCGCTGGACCTAGAATGAGAACTAGCTTTAAGAGAATCCATGTCGAGGACTAGGGCGTAGGCTGCCGCTATTGAGTCCACGTTTCTATAGATTAGCTCGTTCCTAAGGTCAGCTCGTAGTCCAGCTCTGAACCTAGAGAGAGTTTGTTCTTCACTCTCTTTACCTAACGCGTTGCACCGAATAAGGAAGTCATCGAATTTATCGACATATTCTTGTGTGGATTTACTTCCTTGATACAATTGGTTCCACGAATCTAGCAATCGGGTGTGGAACGATAACGGTACATACCTCTCAGTGAGCTTCTCTTTCATGGCCTCCCAAGTGGCTATGGGTGCCAGGCCTCGGCCTCTGCGGGCATATTCAAGATTGGTCCAATGTTGTTGAGCTTTACCCGTTAATTTCATAGTTGCAAATTTAACTTTAAGGGCTTCGCTCATGTCGAACCACACAAAATAGTGGTCCATGGCACGGACCCAATCGAGGTAAGCTTGGGGTTCCATGGGGCCTTCAAATTGGGGAACGTCAGCCTTAACGTTCTTTTTATATTGTTCGTCAGGGTCACGTTCTTGACGTCGATCGTCATGAACATTCCCTTGAGGGATCTGACGATGGCCATGAAGCTCGGGGACAATTGTTTGATTTAGCTCCATTTTCTCTAGCCTCTGATTGATATTGGCAAGAGTTGCTTGGATGGCAGCTAGGGTAGCGGAGATATCAGGATTGTCCATCTCAGGTCTGGGAAGTCTAGGGTTCCTAATTGGGTGATTGGGAAGAGATAGAAAAGGCTCTTCAGGGTCTGTGATGGTGCTGCGAAGACGCATTCACCAAAAGTGTGAAATAGAGTGTGTCCTAATTTTTTTAATTTTTTTAATTTTTTTAATGAATCTGAAATAAACTAAAATAAAAGAAAAAAAAGATAAAAACTACACAATCCTAAATGAATGCAAAAATGATGCCTACGATGCAAGAACTAAGGTTTTAAGAACCTTTGCTCTGATACCAAAATGATGTAAAACCAACCATAAAATAGAGAATTTCTAAGAATCTTAATGGGTTAATTTTACCAACATGAAAGTGCGGATCTAAGCTGGAAATTTTAACAGTTAACAGGTTCGATGGGTTTTCAAGAATTGAATAAGTGTAACAGTCCCAATTAATAAATCAACCTTACAATCAATTAAATCCCTACGTGTTTTAGCAAGTAAGAAGTTCAATACTGATTCGTACTCTACTCTAGCATGTGGAACACTCAATCTCAGTTATTTTGTGGACGACAGGCAAATTAGATAATACACTAGATAATAGGGCAGTAGAACACAAATATTAATAGTGGAAAGAGTATACCGGATGCGAAGAGAACTAGCGTAGATCTCGGAGTCGGACCAGCAACTAAGAACGCAGTAGCCAACAGTAACTGTGGGGAACGGCAGCAACAAGAGCAAGGGCTGGTAGATCTGGCCGACGGTGAGGTGCGACAGCGCCGGCGGAGGCGTACGGGGGCGCTGGTGGTCGGGGGATTCGGAGATGAATCGACCACGACCAGTGCCGTTGTGGGCAGAGTGGTTGCGGTGTTGGTCGAGGCTAGGGTTCGAGGTCGGGAGTGGAGGAAGGAGGCGTGGGCGGTGGGATTTGGGTTGTGGTGGTGAGTCGCCGAAGGAAAGTAGGGCGGCGGCGGCGCTGGGAGGGTGGGCGCCGGTAGTTGAGTGGTGTTGGAGGGGTGGTGAAGTCGGGTGCGGGATGGCAGTGAGGGTGAGGGATCTGATCGGGAATGATGGGTTGAGCGGGATGGGAGGAAGAAGAAGGAGAGAGGATTTAAGTGGCGGCTGATGTTAGGGATTAGGGTTGTATTAGGAATTTGGGAGATTAGGGTTAGAGATTTGTATTTGGGGAATTTTAATTTGGGGATAGATTTTAGAATTAATCACTAACTCTAAAATTGATTAGGATTTATCACAAACCCTAATTTTAGATCTCAGTTGTATCACACAAAGGAGAAGGAGGAAGAGCAAAAACTCAACACAGAATTTTTTAATCAATAATGGCATGCCTTTCTCATTCATCTCAGGGCCTTTAAATAGGCTCAATTACATCTTGAAACACATCTCCAAAATATTCTCAGAATCTAAAAATTACAAAAAGATTACATATGGCTATAATTGCCAGAAACAAAAAAGGAAATAAAATAAAAATCCTAAACTGAATAAAACAGCTGATGAAGACGATGTCTGCACTGATAGAAACGCCCAAATCGTCTGGAACCGATGTCCTCATCAAAGTCTTAACCTTTCAACTGCCACACCGATATTTCGTTGTCCAGAACCTCATAAAGCATTCATGGATAAGTCTTAGTTGGCAAGTACCTATCTCACACATTCCCTCTTTCAAAGGGTTTGAATTAGACATTGCCGTTCACATGCTTCCCTCCTATTTAGGGCTTGATTAAAACAAAATGGAAGAGGATTAGCCTCTTCTGTTCAATTGCTGTGTTATAGGCTTCAGTGTATTAAATTATCGGCGATCTTGACGCATATATTTAAGGGACCATTTTCCTTCTTGTCATATTGCATTCGGACATCTTTGTGAATGGTACAACCTTTTAAATGCATGTCCTAATCAAGTTGGTTTTCTGGTCTGTAAAAATTAGAGGGGCCATATTTACAAATTAATTAAAGTTGGTCCTTGTTAATTATTGAACTCTAATCAGCACATGCAGAAGAGAGACCTCCGACTACTACTAGTAAATCATATTTATTATGATCATAATTTTTTAGTTCCTGATTAGTTTAAATTAATTACATGTCTGTTGCAGTTGGGCGCTCATTTTTTATTCATTAGAGATGAATTTGAACTCTTTATATTAGAGACAATTATATAAGTTCGGAGAGGGTTCATACTTGAGACTGGTTGATGAAATGCTCAGATTAGCATGGTCTTAAACACAACTTGATCACAGGACGACAAAGATAGGAAGCACATGCACACACCAACAAGCTTAGAGAGAAGTAAATGGTAGAATAGAGTAATTAATTAATCAATTTGGTGATATCATTTGCATGAGAACAAAAAACCATTTGATGCAAAACCCTTGGGATACAATTACATGTAAGTTGGGAATAGGATTACTAGTTAAGCATAATTGGGTTCTTGTACATTTATCCCTTCCACCTATAACGATAATTAAATAAATCACTATTCTAGTATGAATAAATTGTGGGGGTAAACTATTGCTTTTTTATGCTAATTGTTACTATATACATAGTCTTAATAGATCATTCATCAGCTTTGACATTGTGAAGCTTACCTGCGCTTATTCCGGTAGGGAAGATTGGGTTAAGTCAGATAAGAGTTTAAACCCTTCAACCTCTCACCTATATCTACAAGCTAGAGAGTAAAAGGGATGAAACGGAACCATGATGACAAGCAACTATTGACATAAGGCCTATTCGTCATGGGTGTGATCTTCTTCCATTAACCTTTTTACTCGAGAGTCCAGTGCATTGGATATAACCATCTATCAGTATATTGAAAGAAAATTTTGCTGTACTGCCCCAATTTTTTGAAAATATTTGGCATCTTGCCCCACTTCCGAAAACAATTAACGATATGCCCTTGTTTAGGACACGTCGGCAACAAACGTTATTGAAAAAAACGGCATAGATTATTTCGATGTCATTCTTTCCAATAACTGCATCTGTTTGGAAAAAAAGTTTCATGCCGTTATTCTAAATAACGGCATCTGTTAATTTTTTCTAAAGATCTACCAGTCTCAATTGTGAGCTGAGAGAGAATTGCAAAACTAAAATAACCTATGTGGTTCTCTAAAAGAACGGCAATGATTATACTGATGCCGTTATTTTGAATAACGGCATCAGTTATTTTCGTTTTGCACAGTTACCTATATTCAGAATCCCCAAACCTTTCTCCTACCTCTTCTCATTCGTTTCTCTCTCTCTCTCTCTCTCTCTCTCTTCACTCCTGTAACCCACCCTAGATCCCTAAATCAAAAAATTCCAACCATTGGAGTGCTCTAAAATTTCATACATCTTACCTCCTTACTCCCACTCTCATTTCATTCTTCATCCACAAAGATTTTTCAAGCTAGTGGTGGTACGGTTTAATTTGAAGGTATTATTATCTTAACCGTATGTTTGATATGTATTCCCATGTTATGCTTATTGTGAGTAGTGAATGACTTGAATATGTTTGAATTTTTATGCTTATGTATGGAATTTGATATCCCTATTTGGTTATATTTTGGGGGTGACGTAATTAAGGATCCCAAGATTGGATATTCTTATAGCGATGTTGAACCGGTAATTATTTGGGCTCCCCGCAACTTTATGTACTCAGAATTAATAGATAAGATATATGAAGTCATCAATTGGGATAGAAGTGAAATGAGTCTGAAAATCAAAATCCGTTATGCTGCTGGTAAAGGGGATGTACAATATTTCATGTTGGTACCCGTAGACAATGACAATTCTCTGAGGCCTATGATGCTCAGGACACTTGATTCAAGTTATAGTTAGAACGCAGTTGAGTTATATATCGATCAAACGAGACTTCCAAATACTACACGAGTTACTATTGAAAGTCCAAGGCCCGCACGGACTTTGAAACCATCTGCCGAGTCACATGCTAGAATTTCAAATACAGACGAAGATCCTAGCACAACTCCAACGGAACCTGTTTCCTCCGAATACGAGCAGGTACATCCGCCGTTATTGTTAGAAAATATTTTGCTAGCCAGCATGGCAATGGAAGACTTTGACAATGTCGTTGTAAATAACAATTTGGTTGAAGAGGAAGAAGATGAGGAATGCGGTCTCGAAGATGAGGAGGAGGTTGTCGTTGAAGCTCCGGTTGTTAATGTCAATGTTGATGTGCCGGTTAACAATGCCCGCGTGTTGCCAAGTCAGGACACAAGTGCAGCTATGCATGGATCACAATCCAATGAATGAATGTCTCGTACCACCATATATGAACATGGACAGTCTTCTGTTGGTTTTTCTAACTTGGATGAACTTTTCATAGGTCAAAGATTTCCAACCAAAGATGCTCTACAACATCAAGTGAAGATGTACGCCATGAAGAACCACAGAGAATTCGTAACGGTAAAATCAGATCGTGGTCTATACTATGTGAAATATAAATACGCACCCATCAACCATTCAGCCGAGGACATTGCAGAAAATCCGTCACTTCAAAATGTAATTGGTTGTCCATGACGGTTGCATGCAATTGTGCCAAAAGGCCATAAATATTTCGTAATAAAGAAGCTTAAAGGTGCACACACATGTGTGAATCCTATATTGACTCGGGATTACAGCAAAATTGACTCCACGGTTGTATCGACGGTCATTTTGGATGTTGTGAAGGAACAACTCACAATAACACCAAGAGCCATAATTGGAATAGTGAAAGGTAGGTTCCATTACACAATTTCATACTGGAAAGCTTGGAAGACTAAACATAAAACAATTGAGCGACTATATGGTTCTTTTGAAAAATCCCACTAAATTACCATATCTACTCAATGCAATTCAAACTTCAAATCTGGGTATGGCTGTACATTGGACGAAGATTGCGTCCGGTCCGGGCATAGAAACTTTTAAAGGTGTTTTTTGGGCATTCGGTCATTCCATCGAAGGATTTAAGGCATGTAGACCAGTTATAAGTGTAGACGGCACTCATTTGTACGGGAAATATACAAGCTATTTGTTGTAGCCTATCCTCTGTGTACGGTGTCCAGTGGACGTACTCTTTCCTCAACTGATCGAGTTCGTCCCTGTAATATGTGAGCACACCGCGTGGGTTATCCCTCCACGTGAGCTTACCCGTCCAGTAGACACCAAGAGGAGCTCTCAACACGGGATTTTCATGTTACACTCTCTAACTTTCTGAAAGTACCGTTACCCGGGGTCAGCCGAGGTGTATTCGTTCCCAACACCATATTTGCAATATCAACATCGGCCCGGTCATTTGGATCGACCCCATCGAACAATTGCACACGGCACGATAGAGAGAGGCCAGAGCTGCACTTCTCCAACTATATGGCTTGAACTCTCATAGGCCCCTGCAGTTTAGTTAGTAGAAATCTTTCTCCCCTCTTGCAACTTTGATTGAGTACTCGGGCCGTTCGCAAGACAGTTTGTTCTTCCTAATACCCTTCTCTCAAAGCAGTTCCTTCTTTCACGCTTCGGCTGGCTGTTTGTAGGCGGCGATCAATGGAAGGTACATCAAATGCACTACATCACCAAAAGAATTAGGGAATAGAATACCTCCAATTATCGACAACAGATAAGCCCGCGTATAATGCTGGAGTTGGATGTCCGTCGGTACGTCTAGCAGTTGATTATTGAACTCCGTATAAAGCCAAGAACGTCTAAATGATTCCCCAACGAATAATCCCTTATCATCTTCATCCACCTCGTGCCCAAGGTAATCTCATATCAATGCCACTTTATTGAACATCAAGTTGCCGGTGACGGCCACCTTATCGATTAGAAGACTCGCAATGAAGGCTATATCTTGTAGGGTGACCGTCATCTCCCAACTAGTAAGTGAAATGTGTGTGTCTCCGGCCTCCATCGCTCCACAAGAGCGGTAAGTAGTGCGTGGTCGCATTTGACTTTCGTCAACTTCGACATTCCGTATAATCCGCTGCTTACGAAATAATTTTGAATACGAGGGTGTGTCGCCATGATGGTGTGCATTCGGAAACTCATTTTTTCGACATCTCCTTTTCAAACTGCCTGCGACCTGTGATCTTTTTGCAGATAAAGGACGGTAGGATTTATTGGACCCGGATGTCCTCGTGGTCCATGCGAAGTATCAGATGAAGCACCCACATCATGGGAAGAAGATGGTTGTGTAGGATCCATTTGCCTATCAACATTAAATATAACGTGTTAACTACAATATTAATAGACATTATTACAAGACCAGAGATACTAAAATTTGTACTAAAATATTACTAAACATTACTAAACATTAACAAACATTCAGCACCACAATATCTCCACACAATACAAATAGATGAATCTAAGTTCACAAAGATAGCAATATAGGTAATCCACATCTCAATCTCCTATAAAACTCACTTCACATATCTATTAGTTACGTGGATCTATTATACATCAATTTTACTATACTACCAATATAGCTCTTGCTAATCAACAACAATTTCACAAATCCTAGATCAACAATTCAACATTTCACATACCCTAGATCACCAACAATCCATAAGTACTTTTCCATAATTACTACTTACATAAGACAAATCTACACCACTTGTACTATACTACCAATGTATACAGCTCTCATAGATCAAAATCAACATTGTTAAAAAAAATTAGGGATTTTCGAAACTTACCACAAATTTGGATCCCGGTTGATTTCGAATAATCAATGCGAGAATCAAAAGTAGAGTCTATGTATAATTGTTGTTTGACAATTTACAAACCACTCAAATGGTTGGGATTTTAGGAATTTTTATTTTAGGGATTAGGTTTACGGGAGTGAAGAGGAAGATAGAAAAAATCGTAAGGCAAAAGTGGGAAGGAGAAGGGTTTGGGGGTTTCTGTATATAGGTAATCCGAAAATAACCGATGCCGTTATTCAAAATAACGGCATCAGTATAATCGTTGTCGTTCTCTCAGAGAACGGCATAGGTTATTTTAGTTTTGCAATTCTCTCTCAGCTCACAATTGAGACTGTTAGATCTTGATAAAAAAATTAAGAGATGCCGTTATTTGGAATAACGGCATGAAACTTTTTTTTCAAACAGATGCCGTTATTGGGAAGAACGGCATCGAAATAATCTATACCGTTTTTTCTAATAACGTTTGTTGCTGACGTGTCCTAAACAGGGGCATATCGCTAATTGTTTTCGGAAGTAGGGCAAGGCGCTAAATATTTTCAAAAAGTGGGGCAGTACGGCAAAATTTTCTATATTGAAATTTGTGTCATTTGCATCATTTTGCTGAACTTTTTAGGAAGCATAGGTCGAATAGGATTTGAATTGAATCTCCCTTGCACGATCTAGTCCTTCATGTAAACCTACGGTTCTGTCCAACAGTTACTGTTTATAGGGCCAACAACTTGAACATTTTGAACGTGTGTAAATGTACTGTTTGTCACTGGGGTTGGGACTGATATGACATGATTTGATATCGACGTGGACCCAACTCTCATTCTCCCGTGTCTCTTGTTGTAAAGTTGAACCAAGTTCAGTTGCATCTGGGCCGGGTTTGATATACCATACGTACATCATATAAAGCCTAGCACCCAGTTTGTAGGGAAGTGGAATGCAATGATATCTGTTATCAAAAATGCCGGAATCTCCTATTATCAACCTCCTCCTACTAGTTCGAATGAGTGAATCATGCATATGAAATACGTCCAATCAAAAGAAAGACCTTACAAGTTGCAATAGTTTGGTAGGTTGGGTTCTAAGGGAGGAAACTTTATAACGATTGAGTTGAGGACGTGAATCTGCAACTATTGAGTTGAGGATGTGAATATGCGGACGTGAATTGTGAGTTCTTATCACCACCATGCTCGTTTAAAATTGATGCAATTTTATGCCTAGATACAATAAATACATGCAGTGCATGTGGTGCTGGCTTAATCAAAACGAAGTCGAGCACTTGAAGTATAGATGACTAGACTTGTTGTTTGGTGGAATGTTTAATGATAATTTCTGTTAAAAGCATAATTAATTGCAATGCTGAAGCTCCTGAGGTGAACGGCTACGGCTGAACGATAGACACACATAAAAATGAAATAATTCCAACAAGTTGATCTCTACCATTGCTTTCAAGGACCCAACTCATTTGAGGCTATTAACACTAATATCGGTTCCCCAATCACATCCTATTCTCTTTCTCATCTTTTTCAGCAGATTATTATACAGTTTTATATAGACATGTCGATGTCGTATTTTTCTAATTTACTAAACAAAATGAAATGGAATGAAAGACATTGGTTTCATCTTAATTGATATATATGGCTGCACGTATTTGTTGCCAGTTTCTCCCTTCTCTTTGACCCAGTTGCAACTGTCAGCTAAGAGCATCCACAGTCGTTTCTCATAATTCTCATATTCTCATTTTTTGAGAATAATATGAGAAATGAGCTCTGCAGTCGTATGCTATTTTCTCAAAAAATAGCAAACGATCTACAGTGCATTCTCATATTTGAGAAGTCGTGCAGCGAATATAGAAATATAGAGGACGATACATGATGTCTCGTCTTTTTTTTTTTTTAATGGCTCGGACGATACAAGATGTATCGTCCTTGCCGAATTTTGCAAAAAAAAAATTGGGAAACACCTCCAACGGGACATCATGTCCCGTTTGATCATTGATCGGCCGGGACATGATGTCCCGTCCGAGGGCTTCCCGGTTTTTTTTTTTTTTTGGGTTTGTTTTTGGATGCCACAACTAAGGAACGATACATGATGTATCGTTCAAACAAAAAATAAGAAAATTTTGGCAATCATGACTGCAGACAGTGCATCCAATTCCATTCTTATTCTTTTCATTTTGGCTAAAAGTAAGAAACCCCACTGTGGATGCTCTAATACTATTATTAGTTGGCCCCCACTTTGGCGAATTTTTTCCCATACTGACCCACTTTTTAAAAATATTGACTAAACTGATCTATTTTCGAAAATATTTACCCAACTAACTCAATTTTGGACACGTCAGCATAAAATTCTATTGGCAATAACGGCATCTGTTATTTTGATGCCGTTGTTGCCAATAGCGGCACCTATAAAATAAAATGTTGCCGCTATTGAAAGTAACGACATCAATACATATCATATTTATTTAGGTTCTCTCTGACTTGAGAAAAAATATGTAAAAGAAAAAATCTTAAAACTGATCCCGCTATTTCCAATAATGGCGTAAATTAGTCTGATACCGCTATTGGCAATAGCGGCATCAGACTAATCTACAGTGTACTCCAAATTTCGTACATGTGCATCAACTTAAAGATTGATTTCGACCTTGATTCATCCAGTATCTCTCAAAACTCAAAACATGAAAGTTGTAGATCTTTTTCTTGATATTCCATAGGATTTTGAATCATCTCAATCGAGGTTTGAATGATAGGGTTATGCCCATATTATGAAGCAATGTCGAAAATGTCCAGAAAAAATTGTAAGTGAAAATCACTTATAACTGATGCTGCTGTTCCCAATAACGATGTAAATTAGCCGGATGCCACTATTAACAATAATGGTATCAGTGTAATTCACAATCTACTCCAAATTTCATGCAGGTGCATCAACTTCAAGTCCTATTTCGTACTTGATGTAGCTAGTATCTCTCAAAACTAAAAACGTGAAAGTTGTATTTTTCCTTGGTATTCCAGAGCATTTTGAATCATCTCAATCGGAGTTCGGATGATAGAGGTATGCCTAGATTGTGAAGCCATGTTGAAACTATAACTTATTTTGGACAGTTTTTACATCTCTATGTAATCTGAGAATAACTTTATCATCCGCACTTCGATTGAAATGACTCAAAATGCTATGGAATACCAAGGAAAAGATCTACAACTTTCATGTTTTGAGTTTTGAGAGATACTGACTGCATCAATCTCGAAATAGGGCTTGAAGTTGATGCACCTACACGAATTTGAAGTACACCGTGGATTACACTGATGCCGTTATTGCCAATAGCGGCATCAGGCTAATTTATGTCGTTATTGGGAATAACGGCATCAGTTATAAGCAATTTTTACTTACAATTTTTTTAATCCAGTCACAGAACTCCTAAGTGAATGCGAGATAAACTGATGCCGTTACTCCCAATAGCGGCAATGAAACTTTTTTTTATAGGTGCCGCTATTGGCAATAACGGCATAGATGCCGTTATTGCCATTAATGTTTTATGCTGATATGTCCAGAACTAGATCAGTTGGGTAAATATTTTTGAAGGTGGGTCAGTTTGGTGAATATTTTCAAAAAGAAAAAAATCCTCTTTGGCCAATGGCTACTGTTTTATTACTCATTCTAATGGTTACAACATCTAGTCGCAATATTGTTCATCTCCAGTATTATCTCTGACATTATAACTAACTAGTATTTTTCACGTACGATGTACGTTTTGATAAGAGTCGGAGGATTTTCACGTGCGATGTACGTGTTAAAAAATAGTTTTGGAGTTGGACATGCATTGCACGTAATTGGGAAAAACATTTTAAAGGAAAAGCTATAATTTGTACGTGCGATGCACGTAGAATTGGAGTTGTACCTGCAGTATATGTGTTTGTTTGATGTTAAAAAAATATTGAAAAACTATTTTGCACATGCGTTGCACATGTTTAAGTAGGTGAAATTTTGTTTGTTTGTTTGTTTTTGTTGTAATTAATGGGAGAGTTGGAGTTACACGTGCACCGCACGGGTTTGTGTGTTCACAAATTACAACTCCAACTCTCCCATTATATATAGAGATTACTACAAAGGCTGGATTGTGTAGGACTAGAGTCATGTAAATCGTCGAGAACTATCAGGGATATTTTTATCAAAAAAAACTATCAGGGATATATATTGATAAGACTTGTTCTCAGCACTCAACAGTAATGGTTTTACTACATTTGATCAAACTCTTAGCATAACACATCACATGAATTACATGGGCTAATCATCTTATACTAATAACCCAATTCTGCAAGCCTAGGATCTATTAAAAAACCGAAAAAGAGCCGTGTTAAGGAAGAATTAACATAACCAACAAGCATTAACAATTAATCACATAACAAAGATACAGATAGAGATAGAGATAGAGATAGAAATAGAGGGATAGAGAAGACATGAAGCCATGGTTTATGGAGCAGGAAGAAGACATGCTCTGAATCACACCTGTCTCTTTCTTTCTCTCTCTCTCTCTCTCTCTCTTTTCTTCGCATGCTCTGTTTTCTCTGTAAAAGAAAAGCCAACTATCGCCTCTATATAAACCAACAAACACATAGAAATATCAAAAGACATGTAAATCACAAAAAGGGAAACCCTTTACTGCTCCCTCTAATTAAGTACCCTTTTTAAGCAAGAATCAAAGACCCTCAATAATCACTTGACTCACTCACACTACCACAATGCCTTCCAAATAAACCCCACAATCAAAACCAGAGCAGAAGAATCAAAGAATCAAAGAATCCAAGAAGAGCACTAATGGCAGCACCAAACGAGTTACTGGCAGAAGAAGAAGTGATAAGAAGGACAACGACGATCGACAGCGACAAGCTGAGCTACGAGATCTTCTCCATCCTCGAAAGCAAGTTCCTATTCGGCCATGACACGTGGGCACCACCACCTCCCACCAATCCCATTCCCACCACTGGCAGTATCAAGAACCAGCGCGGCAAAGTCTGCATCCTCTCTATCGACGGTGCCGCCTCTCTCGGAATGCGCGCTCTCCTTCCTGCCAAGTCACTTGCCTACCTCGAACAGTCCCTCAAATCCCATTCCAATAACCCCAATGCAAAAATTTCCGACTTCTTTGACCTTGCTGCCGGCACTGGCGCAGGCTCCCTCTTCTCCTCCCTCCTCTTTTCACCTACCCCCCCACCTGCCGATGCCACGTGTCAGTTCCTCATCAACCATCGGTCCCGCTTCTTCAAACCCAAGCAAGCCTTCTGGTCAAAAAAGTCAAACCAAATGGAAAAGGCGGTAAGGAAAATCCTAGGGCAGGAACTGACTTTGAAAGATACGGTAAAGCCCGTGCTGATCCCTTGCTACGACATGCTGACATCAGCGCCGCTGGTGTTTTCCCGCGCAGATGCGGTGGAGAGTGACAGCTATGATTTTAAGCTGTGGGAGGTTGTTAGGGCTAGTTGGGCCGAGCCGGGCAGGGCTGGCCCGGTTCGGATGTGGTCGGTGGATGGGATGAGGGGGTGTGTGGGGGTGGATGGGGGGCTGGTGATGAGTAATCCAACGGCGATGGCGATTACGCATGTGTTGCATAATAAGGAGGAGTTTCCGTTTGTGAGGGGGGTGGAGGATGTGATGGTTTTGTCGTTGGGGTGTGGGTCGGGGTTGGGAGGGGGTGAGGGTGGGGTGGAGGTGAAGAGGAGGAGGAGGAAGTTGGGGAAGGTGAGTGGGAGGATAGCAGCAACTGGTGCAGCAGAGCTTGTTGATCATGCAGTCGCTATGGCGTTTGGGGAGTGTCGGAGCAATGATTATGTTCGAATTCAGGTAAGAAAGTTCTTATATATTATAACTAGAGAGTCGGAAATGTGACTGTTTTGTTTATCCCTGGCTGATGGTTTTACATTGTTGATCGTTATCATATCATTGAGAGCATAAATCAGAAAATCAGAGTCTAAGATAATTATTCTGCATTATGCTCACATTATATACGAAGGAAAAGACCATATGCCAACAAGTGGTTTATATAATTATCTAGTTGAAAAACCCAGTATGCATCCAGTTTTTCTTGAAGTAAGAAGATATATAGTCCATTCAAATCAGTTTCTCTTCCATATTTGTTTCCCTTATTTGATAACATGTTTATCTTTTGCCTTTTTTGCCTGATTGTTTAAGGAAGATAATGGAGGTGACAATTTGTCAATTTTAAATTTAAGAGCATGGTGTTTTGGTGAATAGAGGTGTAATTAGTTTTTGTCTTCTTGGTATTGGTGCCTTAATTGTTGTCACTTTCACCCTGGCCAGTTCTCAGACTGTTCCTTTAACCTGTAGCTTGTAGCTGCAGGTATGTAGGAAGGTAGGTTGCTTTTCTCCTCTATTACGATCTTCTTTGTGTTACAGTGTCTGAGTTCGAGTGTAACTAACAAAGTAACATTTGTATTATGAAGTTTGATTAGTTGGTTGGAGTTGAAGAGGAGGGTACGTAGAAGTGAACTACCTGGCTTTGGGGTTCTCTGTCTTGTCAATTTTGGCAAATTTTATCCATACCTCTTCTGGAATCTAGTTATATGAAAGGAGCAGTTATTTTGCTTTTGTCAATAAATTGCATCTATGCAATTGGAGGAAGGGTTAGGTAAATTAACTTATCAAGCAGAAGACCTGTATTAATTAAGTTGAATATTATATCCATATAGGATTATATGCAATGGTTTACAGGAATCTATATAAATTTTAGAAGCAGCATAATGGCTGGTTTTATTCTTTGATTCTCTACTACTCTCTAGTCCTTGAATAGTAGTAAGAACTATATGATGGAATCATCTGCATTCCCTTATCATTTCTATATTCCAACTGTTATAACTGATAGAGCTGGAACAGAAAGTTGCATCAGTGGTTTTATTAGATGTTTTTGTCACACCTTATTTTTTAAAAATTATTTTGTATTATATTGAAGGTTTATTGGTTATACCAAGCAGAACTTCATTCTCATGTTGCCTGTTTTTTTGTCATGGAGTTTCAGGATTATGATTAATGGAATCTTTGAGGCTTAATTTTGGATTTAGTAGACTTATCAATTAATTATCCTTATTTGTTTAACATGACTGTTGAAAACAACCTTTAATAAACTCATGTTTTATGTTGCAAAATGAATTAAATTAATCATTCATTGCATTTAATTCCAGATGTTGTTTGGCAACCTAAACAGGTTAATTAAGTGAATTCTTATGGAAAGTAAGAATATTCTAAACATTTCCCTTGGTTTATCTGCATGGTTTTTGAAATAGAATAAGAAAACTGATTACTGTGTAAAAGATTTAAAAATTTTATGAGCAATTTATAAAGAAACATTTATTTTTATGAGCAATTTATATTTATTTTTATAAAGAAACAGGCCAATGGCTCAAGCATGAACCAGTGTGGGGCAAACCTAGATTGTGATCCAAGTTCTGGGAATGTGAAAATGATGTTGGGGGCAGCAGAAGAGATGCTAAAGCAGAAGAATGTAGAGTCAGCGATGTTTGTAGGGAAGCGGATGAGCGAGCAGACAAACATGGAGAAGTTGGATTGGTTTGCAGGACAGCTCGTGCTTGAGCACCAGAGGAGGAACTGCAGAATCGCTCCTACTGTTGCATTCAAGAAACCTACTACAAAGCCAAACTAGTCACTCATATCTAAAGCCCTTCAGCACCACTTATATCAATGTTACTTGATTAATTCTGCGGATTTTTTTCCACTATGGAAAACTAGGATTCATGTAGCCAACCTCAATTAGTTGAGACAAATGCGTTGTTGTTGTTTATAGATTTGTAGCTTTTCTGTCTATATGATCCCATTAGAAGCAGCAAGGAATAGAAATGAGAAAGTTTGGGTTTATGTCTCAAATCTGATGATACTGTGAGAAATATTATCCTTATTTTACCTCTTTTTTAATGTCAAAATTCAGAAAAAAATTGTACGGAGGAAGATGTGGCCTTTTCTTTTCATTCAATCCTAAACATATCTTTTGCTCTTTTTATTGCATTGAACATTCAGTTTGCTAGCCTCACTTGAAATTCCTCTTTGTGTAGGAAATGAAGAGTTGGCATAATCAAATAATCTTGTTTTTGTTTTTAAGTAACTAACCAATTCCTCTTCTCTCTCCTTTTTCCGGCACGGCATTTCCAGAGTTTTTTTTACCAAAATAGGCCATATTTTGAAACTAATTTTCAAATTAGACCACTTTTGAAACTAATATCAAAGATAGACCAGTCCACGTCGGCCGCAGTTGCGAACTGCAACCTACTGAGTGTGATTAGTGTGAGGCCGCAGTTGGGAACTGGAGCCTACCCAACTGCGGCCTCTTCAAAAATGTATTTTTTCGAGGTTCTCAACTGCGGCTTCGGTTATATTTAGGTCGCAGAGGACGCAGTTGGTAACTACGATCTATATTTAGTACATTTTTACTTTAAAAAATTGACTAGGTCTCGAAGTCTCTCTAGCCCAAATATGAAATGAACTAAGGCCGCAGTTAGAAACTGCGGCCTCAGAATAACACATTTTGCAGCCTAACAATTGAACAAATCACAGTTCGTAATTGTGGCCTATGGGTACTGGGTCTATTTTCGAAATTACTTTTGAAAGTGGTTATTTTGAGATTTAGTTACAAAAAGTGAACCATTTCGGAAAAAAATCGCATTTCTACAATCAAATAATATATATTTTTTCGGGAGCACTCAAACAATGATGGCGGAGCTTTGATTTAATATTTAAATTGTCAATTATCCTTGCTGCAATTCCGAGGAGATTAAATCTTATTACATGGCTAAAGGCTAAAGGCCAAAGGCTAAAGTAATTGGTGAGGATTATTTTCTGGTGGGTCATTCTGAGTAACAAACTTACTACTTTGATCCCCTTAGGTACATTACATTATGTAGCACATACATGTTTACAATTTCTCTCCTTTTTGCATTGTAAGAAGGCTTGAATTTTATGTAAAATAAGTAAGTAGTTGCACTTGGAAAAAGCAATTCCAAATTCCCCTTTTTCAACTTTGTTGAATTGACCAACAATCATGCTGAAAGTCATAAACCAATTCTTAAAAGAGCAGGATTATTTTGACCATCTTTACTTTACATCACTATCTTTTCTTTTCTTTCATTTCCTTTCAGTTTGTTCAATTTGACAGTATTAACCTTAGCCATGCCATATCAAATATGGACACATTTATAAAAGGGATGAAATATTTATTGGTTCTCAAGTTTGCAAACCTGCTTCATATCAGATACAGAGTTCCTGAAAGGGTGAGGATGGTGTCAATGCAGTTCATTGAAGATCATATTCTTGAGATAGTAATTCCAGCTGTCTCTATCTGAAGAGTTAAATGAACACCTGAAAGAAGAGGAGCTAAGTGAGTACTTGTGTCATTTGTACCTAGTACTTGCGAATACTATTCACTTGTCAAAATGTGAAACTTTGAGATGGAATGAAACAGGAAGCACAACTAGTAGTACATTATGCATGCGGGATTGCTGCAGCAGCTCAAAGTCTACAGTGTTGTTCTGTGCAAACACTTGTGTTTGTTTTTATTGTTGTTCTTTTAACACGAAAAAAAAAAAAGCTTTAATTTACTTAATTATATTTACACTTACCACACTTAAAGAAGATGAGTCCCTGTAAAATACATTTGTAGTAATTATTTGTGGTCAACCAACTTTTCTTTTAGTTCATCATCTAGTATCTAGTGACTCAACAACAAGAAAAATATAGAAGGAAAAAAGAGCATGTAATATTAATTATATTACAACTAGTACTTCGTGTATATAATATTAATTATATACACTCGAAAAAGATAGGCAACTAGTACTTCGTGTTATTTTTTATTTATCTAATATTATATTAACTAGAGAGTTGCATGTGTTTTGCTTATCTTTTCATTTATTTTTACTAAATTATTAGCATGTGTAATGTATGTGTTTACATATTACTCATGTTAATTACATAGAGCTTCATTTATTCTCTCAAAACATAATAATCTATTGATGCATAAAAATATACATGCATTACATGTTATAGTCCAATCAAACATACTTTTCTCACATTATATAATAGTAAGTATAGTTTATTATGTTATTTATCTTTACTAGATTGTTAGCATGTGCAATGCATGTATTAGTTGTTAGTCATTGAGAGCCTCATTTATTTTCTCAAGACATAATAATTACCATGAGTTTCTGTTAATGCTTAAAAGGTACATGTCTTACATGTTATCCAATCAAATATACATTTATCACATTATATAATAGTATAAATATTAGCACATGCAATGCATGTGTTCATATGTTACTATGGTTAGTCTTGAAATTCTTATTTATTATCTAAGAACATCATAATTACCATCAATTTCTAATGATAAGATATTTATGTATTACATGTTAGAGTCCAACTAAACACACTCTTATTACACTGTATAGCAGTATAAATTATATATGTTTATCTCTTTTCTCAAACATACAGTCATCTTCTAATTACACTTTGACAATAATTTTTTATGTGCATTATCATCTATGTATTCAGAATTCATAAAACAAAAAGCACATGTAAACAATACAAGGGGGTATTTGGGTGAAATAATTTTTAAAAAGAGAAGTTATTGTTCTTGTATAAAGATGAGTCTTATTTTTTTTTTTTTTAATTTATGAATATGATGAAGGCTATTTAAATAAAAAGAGTTCGAGTAAAGAATTTATTGTGGGACCCACAAAGTTAATAAGTTCCTACCAAATTTTATGTGAAAGGCCCACCATATTGAATTAAAAACCTGAAAAATTAGACTTTTGTATTTTCATAGTTAAGGATGAGAATTTTTCCGACAATATGTTGCTGAGCTGGGTGGTGGGGGCCACAAGATTTTAAGCCAATTTTATGATAGAGCTAACTACATAAAAAAATTAGTTTTTGAAGCACACAAAGTTGAAATCATATTGTGAAACCTAATAGAGTAATAGTCCCTAACACTAATGGATTAATAGGATGGCACATCCCAAAGCAACTCTCTTATATCATGATCTCCTTAAAATCCAGCTTGATCATGTGTGGACAATGTGGTCATAAAATTTGAAGCACGTAAAATGGTGTTTATCTAACATGTACAATATATGTGTTTATATATTTCTAATGTTAGTCATTAACATCCTTATTTATTCTCTCAAAATATAATTACCATGAATTTTCATTGATGCTTAAAAATATATAAGCATTACATGTTAGAGTCCAATCAGACACATATTTCTCACATTATATAGTAGTATAGTGCATTAGCACATGTAGCACATATATTTATATGTTACTAATGCTGATCTTGAGAGTCTCATTTATTCTTTTAAAACATCATAATTATCATCAATTTTCAGTTATGCTTAAATGTAAATATGAATTACAAGAGTCCAACCAAATACGTTCTATGTTATTCCCACATTTAATAGTAATATACATGATTTATACTTATTATCTGTTTTTCCAAACATACAATCCTATTATAAGGATAGTTTGGTGATTATTCTCAGATGCTTTGCTATATATATGTTTAGAATTCTTCTAAATAAATCAAAAACACATGTAAATAATCTAACTATAGAATCATGTGATGAAACCAAATAGTTCTTAACACCAATAGATGAGCAAGATGACACATCCCAAAACAACTCCCCATGACGGTCTCCTTGAAATTTGGGGAAAATATATATGGCCACAAAATTTGAAGCACTTTCAGGGGTGTTTAACCATTGCTACAACAGATCTTGTAAATTATGGTTTAGAGCAAAAAAGAATTCTATCGCATTTCTCCTCTATGCTTCCGGTGGGTCGAACCATAATTGGGCTTAGCCAATCAGGGATAGCAGTGAGCCATATATCTATCTATCTCATATTCTGTAAGTTTGTATACATTTATCTTTCACTACCCTTCAAATTGCAAGTCCAATCATTAGTATCTAAAGAATTTGCAAATCAAACAATCTAGACCGGGCTGTCTACCAAGAGGCAATGTCCTGATTGTTAGGATCGTGATCTCAAATACATATAGGCACAAAGTACTTGAAATTGAAGAAGACGGAGACAGCAAGAGAAGGCAAGAACAACTACAAGAAGTGCAGATGAGTAGTTGCGGTCGACTGTCCTGGGGTGCGGTCGACCGACCACTTGACCGCAACTCGGCTACTAGTTATCTTCGAGTGTACAGAGTTCAACGGAGAGCGATCAGGTTGACTGACCAAGCCTCGGGTGTGAACTTGACACATTGCGGTCAACCGACCCAAAGTGCGGTCGACCGACATCATTGTTGTGTGTTATTTGGGCTAACGAGTTTAAGACCCAATAAGCTGCATTTGTGTTTATCTTTTAGGGTTTACTTGAGGGTTATATAAGTGGCTATACACTCTAGGATTTGTACAACTGATTAGAGAAAATTGGTGAGCTGTTATCATTGTTCAACTTCAAGAGGGGATTGTGCCGAGTTTTCAAAGGTAAGAAAGAGAGATTGTAAGTTATAATCTCTTTATAATCTTTGCATTTCTTAGGAAATAAGAAGTATTCGTTATCTCTGCAAACTGATTCTGTTCTTGTGAAATCTTGCGACAATTGTGGTAGCTTATTCTTGGTTCATCTAGTTCTTGGTAAGTTTCTATTGCTTGTGGTGTGTGAGTTCCGCTATTAGCACTACAAGTTCTGGTAGATTCTGTAATAAGTGGTATCAGAGCAGTGGGTTCAAGATGGCCGATAGCAAGTCGAAGATCGAGAAGTTTGATGGGAGTGACTTCACGATGTGGAAGATTCAGATGATAATGTATCTTCGTCAGAAAGATCTAGATGGTCTGTTGTTTGATTAGAAGCCGAAAGGTAGAAATAAGGATGCGAAGGTCTTGGCGGAGTGGAAAGGCACTATGGCAGATTAAGTTGGGACTGAGTAGGAAGGCATTATTTCATATCTCGAAGGCAAAAACCACAAATGAGACTATGAATATTCTCACGGATATATATGAGAAACCGTCGGCATCTAATCAAATTCTTCATTTGAAGAAATTGGTTAATATAAAGTTGAGGGAAGCAGGCGTAACACCCCGCAAAATTGAGTAATGACAATTTTGCCTTCGAGTGTTACGCACTCATATTTTGTACCATTACGAGTAATATTCGTAACATATTTTTATATAAATGTCATATTCTGATTATTTATATGTTTTTCATTTTCTCAAAACTCATTTCAATACTATTTTTAGCCAACTCAAAAATATTAATTTTAATCTTTGTGTTTTTACGTACATTGCACGTACTTTCAATACACGTGTCAATTACGTAAACTTCATCGTTACGCGAAATATCCGTAACATTACCAAAAAAAATATTTTTTTATATTATATTCCGAGTATTTATAAACATTTTTCCGTTAATCAAATCTATTTCATATTTTGAATATTTATTTTTATGTGTTCATTTCATGCACAAATTTTAAGCAATTTAGTCCATAAAAATTTTCTAAGAATTATGAATATCTATTCTTATTTTATTTAAGTTATTTATTTTGATTTTAAATCCATAGGCCCTAATCTATTTTAAAAGCTGAAAAGAAACAAATTGTAAAATAAAAGCCCATGATAAAATTCTATGTTAAATACACTTTTGAAATTATCACCACACTTGTCATATAACAAATATATATATTTGAACTATAAACAAAAGAATGAGAAGTGTGCACATGTGGGAAATTCAAAGGGTTTGGCCATGCATATGAAGGGGAAGAGGTGGGGGTTTGTGTAGTAATGGTGAGTGGGTGATTAATTTTGTTAGTGAGTATTTAATATTGGGTAATGGGTGTCTCTTTATCCACCCATTTTATCATATAAATACCACCGCTTACTTCATGAACATTGCACCAAAAATCAAAAGAAACAAAAGAGAAGAAAACAAAGACAAAAAAGAAAGAGAGCTCGAAATTTCTTCAAGAAGGGAGGCTCGGTCTTTCTTTGCTAGAAGGAGAAGAGCTTTTGTGTTGGATCTAGGAGCCACTCTCTAGGAGTCTTCCTCCACTTGTTCTTCCATTAAGGTGGGTGACTTCTTGAAATTTGTAAAATGTAGTAGTATGCCTGTGTAGAAAAATTAATGCATGAAATTGAGAATTCATATGAATTGTAGTTAATTTTGTGATGATGTTATTTGGAATGTTTGATAGGTATGAGTATGAAAGGAAATGCATGCTAGTTAGGGCTGTATATCGGACCGGGCGGGATCGGACAACCATATGTTCAAGATCAGACCGAAATTCTACTCGGACGGGCTTATGTCCGGCTCGGTCTAGGTCGGACAAAATTTTTATTGACCGGACTCGGTTCGTTAAAGCATCGGACCGCAATAATACTCGAACGGACTTATGTCCGGCTCAAGCTCAGTAAAGAATCGAAACTAATAATTTGTTCGAGTTCGGTTCGTATGACAGTTCGGACGGTCCACGGTCAGACCATTTCTCGAACCGGACTTGGACGGACGACGGACCGTCCTGTTCATTTTACACCCCTAATGCTAGTTAAAAGATTGTCATGTAGAGGAGTTGAAATGATGTCGTTGGGTGCACAGTAATACACCATGATTAGATTGAATGAATTGGATATAAATTCACATACAAAGTTGTTAATTTATGCAAAGAAAGTTATTGCTTTAAGTTGTGGTTGTACTTCAGAAAATTATGTTTACTAAAATAGTAGGAATCTAGAGCTAAAACTTTTATGGGAGCATCTTGTATATGCTAGGAACATCTCTTTAAAATCTCATAAGATTTGGAGGTCGTTTACTATTTTAATAAAATCTTAACTTAGGACTGGTTGGTAGTCGACTAGTTGCTGGAAATCTGTACACATTTCGGTTTTTGATCATTTCAACATCGTAGATGAAGTAATTTGAGAAAAGTAAGAACTAAGAACTCGACGTAGACTCATTAATATTTCTGTAAAGTCTAAGAAATAAGATTTTCATAAAGAATTGAAATTGTAATGAATTTTACAAGACTAAACAAGTGGCAGTATTTCGATATTTCGAAGAATTCAGGGTTAAAGATACAGTATTTTGGAGAAACTTATAACTAAGAAATTGTAGTAGACTTGTATACCTTTATTTTGATCTAAAGAACACAAAGTTTTGTGAAGTATATAATTTTCTATGATTTTTACAAGAAGCATGAACTGTAGTTTTCTGTTTTGAACTTACTGTTTTGCAAATAAATTTAGATAAAGTAAATGAGGATCATTCTAAGTGTTTTTAACTAACAAATTTATAGTAGAATCGTCTATGAAAATAATGAATCTATCTTTTGAACAGAATTGAGATTTATAATTGAAATATGGATAAGTAGGAAATGATTTTTGTTGATCAAAATGAACTTTGTATTTGGAATTTATTCTTGAAGAATAAATATATGTGAAAATGAGTTTTTGTTAATCAAAGGGACTTGGTAATGAATTTTTTGTTGTGTGATCAACCAATAAGTGTATACTTCATGATTGGTAAATGAGAATGAATGAAAGGATTTGAATGAAATGTGAATACACGAACATGAGTTATAAGGGTATGCGTACCCCATAATGTTGAACATAAAAAGATGTTGATTCTAGAGGCTTAGTGAAACCCGGGTACCGGCAAGTATTGAAAATGATTATTAATTTTGAGAAAGGGCCAGTATGGGCTATCGTTTGGGTATTTTGTGTAAGTCCGGTAAGGGGGTAAGCTAGCTCTAGTGGTATTATTTATTCATGTTTAAACTTAAGAATTAGGCCCTAAGGGGAGATGTAATAAAACTTGGGCAAACGTAAGTGAGGTGTGTCTATATAGTCAGGCGGTGGATTCCAAAACTATAGACCCAGTCGGGCGGTGGATTCCAGGACTGTGGTTGCTTGCGAAGCGAGACTAGACTCAATTAAATCGGGGATTATGATTGATCAGACGGTAGATTTCGGGATCATGATTATTCGGGCGGATAGGAGGCATATTCGACACTTGTGGGATGTTTGCACGGAGAGAATTATGTATAGTCGGGCGGTGAATTCCGGGACTGAGATCCGTACTCGTGAAATGTATAAACCTTAATTTTGTTACCGTGTAGGATTTCATTGCGAGGGGTTTAACCCTATAATGTGGAGTACGTAGGTGCTTGCCCTCGGACCTATATAGGATGGGGTGCATAGAATCCGAATAAGTATGCATTAGTGTCATTGTAGTATAACATCTGCATTAGGCATTAAGTCATATCATACACTATTATTTTTAGGATAGTCACTCTTTACACTTTTATATACATTCAAGTTTGTGTTTGCTAAAGTAAGAGATTTCGTTATAATACAGCATATAGAGGATCACTGTTTATAACATTGCTAAGGTTGTAAGCAATTGACGTGCCCACAGATTTTCAGAGCAGGTCTTGGATTGGATTGGCAAGGAATTAAAGACGGTTGATGATAAAGATTATATTCATGATTAAAGCTGCTGATATTACAGTTGTATTTTATTTAACTTCCGCCGTGTAACTCTGTAATAAACCATGTGTATAAAGAAAAGTTTTTAATTTCCTTGTAAAATTGTATGAAATGAAGTAAAAGATCCTGTTGTGCTACGAATTACATGTAAATGGAATTCGGGATGTTACAGCAGGTTCAGTAGCAGAACATGTGAACAATTACTATATGGTTTACAACCAGATGAAAGCTGTAGGATTGAAGTTTTCACAGAGGGGACAATCATTTTTACTTCTTTCTTTGTACTTTGTCTAATAGTTTTGGTACCGTGGAAGGGACTATTACAGGCACTATGAAAGATTCGACGACTCTACAGAATGTGGTGAGTAGCATTCTGAACGAGGAGGTGAGAAGGATGAAAAACAGGAGATTTTCATCATCATCTTCTAGAGATTCTGCTATGTCAGTTGAGAAGAGACGAGGGAGATCTAAGAGCAGTCGAAGAAGAAATGGTTAAAATAGTTCATCTGAGAGTGGGTTTAATGATAGCGTTGGGGGACATGGACCTGAATGTTGGAATTGTCATAAGAGGGGTCACATGATGCGCATGTAAGGCCTATATGAAGAGGAAGATGGAGAAACCGAAGGAAGACAAACTAGATGAAGCCAATTTGGTGTCCAATAAAATTGAATAGTTATGCTTATTAGCTAGGGAGGAGTTGGGCACGTGAGATTGGTGCATTGATTCGGTAGTTTCTTTTCATTGCATTCCGATGAGAGAGGTGTTTGATGACTACAATGAGGGTTCTTTTGGAGATGTGATCATGGGGAACGGTCAAAGTGTCATGTACGAGCGGTTGGTACTGTTTGCGTGAAAGCCAATAATAATCAGAGAATTGTGTTGCGAGAGACAAGGCAAGTTCAAGACTTAAAAGAAAATCTTATCTCGATAGGAAGGCTAAATAAAGAGGGTATGTTTACTACAGTTGGTAGTGGGGAGTGGTGTATAGCTACAGGTTTAAGGGTAATTGTAAACGAAAAGCGGGAGGAAACGCTATTGTCATGCACCGCTTTCCAAAAAATATGGAATACGAGTACATAACAATAGCCCAGCGAATGACTAACATTACCCATAAGCTGTTTATCCGATCAACTCAGCAATATAATCAATAGAGAACAAATGTGCAGGCAATAATAATAATCTCATGAACAATAATACTTTGAATGAAACAATATAAAATATCCAAATACAATAATAATCCAACATCTGGAAACAATAATAGAATTCGGGACATAAGCTCAATACAATAATAAATCTCGAACACAATAGTAACAAGTCTCAATACAATAAGTTCATTAAAAATAACATTCAATTATAAAGCAGTAGTTCTTTAGAAAGTTTGCTCTCCAATCCCAGCAGGCAATTCTCCTTCATTACTTGTGAACACTTCATCTAAAAAGAGAAGAAAAATTGTCCTTAGAGCAAGTCATGGACAGCAAGTAGAGAAAGCAAGGAACAATGGAATAACGATATAATAATGAATCAATAGATCAATGGGAATCAATAACATGGAACAATAATAGTAATCAATATCATGATAATCGATGCAATGACTATAAACAATGATTCAATATTCGGTAACAATAATCAATGATCAACAACAATAACACTTAGCCAATATTTGATATCAATTGAACAATGATGAACATTATGCAATGTTGGTGATGTGTCAATCCTTATATCTATTAATCATTTTAATCCTAACTAATGCACGTACTACTGTGTCCCATATGTTCCATATCACAGATTCGATGAATACAATCAATTTTGTTTAGACTATAGTGGTAATTTTTATAGTGCATGTACTGAGTATGATGATGATAACGGTAATAACACGGTCCATGGTGTAATTTTTTATACAATGATGATAATAGTAATAACACCTATCATCATCCGAGTACAGTCTCTATATCATCAACTACTCTAGTCAATCCCTTAAACCCTGACTTATTAATTATTTATCAATTGTCACGCTTCGCTTCCCAAAATATGGGAATACGAGCCCGTGACGAAGGCTGAGCGAATGATTTTTACATCATCCATAAGCTGTACCAGTCTTAACTCAACAATATGAAAAAGGAATAGTCACAACTACGCAGAAAAACATAATCACATAAACAATTACTGAGATAAAACATGCAGTGGTCCAGCATAATAACCAACAACTGAAAATAAGCAACAATTGCGGGTCAACAAAGTCCGGAATACAAAGTCCAATAAAAGTAACAATGCGATATAAAAATAACATGGAAGAAACAATTTATTTCAAGGCAGCTTCTGCTCCAATCCTAGAAGAACTGCTCACCAATGCCTTCTGACAATCTCCTTGTGCACCTATGGTTGGATCAACTAGAGTGGGGAAAAATGTCTGTTTGAGCAAGTACGAATGGCAAGTAGTGAAAAGCAAAGAGTAAAGGAACATGGTACATTAAGGAATATGAAGCAAGAACAAAATCCAAAAGCAATAACAGGGACAGATGAAAAGTCTAAGTTTAACAATGCAATTTTCAATAACAATAATCGATAAACAATGTCAATGTCAATAGTCATGATCAAGGATGCAAGTGTCAATCTAGTCTATTAGTATTTAGCCTAACTACTGCACATACTTCTGCATCCCATACCACAGGTTCGGTACATACAAAACAGTGTTTGTTTTAGACATCGTGGTGGGATCTACAGAGCGTGTACTCGGCATCAATAACAATAATTTATAATCAACAATTAAAAATTAACAATCAATAATTCACGATCGATACTCCTCCTTCCATGACAATACAATATAACGATAAGGCCTTACCGAGCACATTTTCTGAGATTATCCACTACTAAGTCAACCCTTATTACCCCTGCTTGTTAATATTCTATTAAATCATTCATGATCATGCAATGCATATAATAGTGTCAAGGGGATGATAAAGATGCAACAAAATGATGCGATGCATGATAATATACATGTAATTGTCAATTTGAAAAGATCAGACACAGTAGTACTAAAACAGCAATAACTCGTAAACTATAACTCGAAATTCGATTCCGTCAAAAGGGTTGTAAACTAGAAATCTAGGGATACAATTCATATTCAGTAAGTTTCAATTGGTTCTGACTATAACTAGGTCGATTACCATAATCTTTACAGCTTAAGGGTTCTGGCAGCAGCTTATAGTCAAAATTCTATGGGTGAAAACAAGATGTAAAATAAATATAAAAATCTACAAAAATTAGAAAATGAATCCTGAGCATGTCTATTAAGTTTATGGAGAGTTTCATGTCATTACACTACTATTATCATTGTGTTTTAACTAAAAGTTGTGTCGATATTTCACTAAATTGCAATTCTGGAAATACAGACCAGCAGTGACTAAAACTGCAATATCTCACCGCTCACAGATCGGAATCTAGATCCGTAAGATGTTCTGGAAACTAGATTCATTAGGCTACAATTTTTTTTATATAGTTTTGGTTGATTCTTATTTTAACAGGGTCGAAACCTCAGTGCAAAATAGAACAGGCAGCAAGAAATAATAAAAAGTCATTACATACATTCATCGAAATGATTAATCTACATGTTCTTGAATCATGGAATTCATTAAGATTAATGTCCAGCAATTAGGATGGATTTTTACAGTGTACAAGCCAATTTGCCACGTCATAATTCAATTCACGAGATCTCAATCAATCAACATGTATTCAATCACTATACATTTCTATATACAAGTTTCTAGTCAATTTGTTCATGTCGTGTATGCATGCAAGCTTGGGTTTGATACAATGGATGTTGACATGAAGTCATGGATACTTCGGGTTAGCTCTTGTAAACCCTAGATATCCCAAACGGAAGGTACACAATGCAATATTACTATAATCGAAAGAGAACTACTTGCGGAGATCAATAACCTTGAACTAGAAAAATAAACGAGTTCAAGTGGAATTGCCTTTGTTATAAGAGATTCACATATGCAAAAAATAATGGGATCGGAATCCCGGGCGACGAACCACGAACACGGGAATACGCAAGCAGGTGCAATCTACGTGAAAAATAGCAAACAGCACACCCAACACCGAAACAACCCAACTCAAATACCAAAACACCAAAACTCAGAATGGATCTCCTTCACAAACACAAAACACCACTTCACGATCCCCTAATCTCCTACTCCAACCAACAGCAAACACCTAAAATAAAACACTCTTTGTTCTTCTTCTCAACAGCAAATTCCAACGGCAAGAGCATATAGCAACTCGGAAACAATGCTTAGGCTCGGTCTCGACTTCGGTGATGAGAAGCAAGGCAAGGTAGTAGCTAAGCAGTATTGAAGGGTCGTCAACTGCCTGCGGTGATGGTCGAAGGTTCTGGAGGGGTTCGACGGGAGACAAGGACGACGGAGATGAGGTCTGGGTGGGTCTCAGTGGTCGGGAGAGACACGGGAGGTCGGGGGTCGCGACTGGCGATGAGGAGGGCGGTGGTCGCTGGTGTAGTGGTCGGAGCAACGGAGGGGTTCGCGACTGGCAATGAGGGGGCGACAAGGAGGGTAAGCGTTGAGAGTGGAGGGGTTAGCAGTGGCAGCGATGAACAGGTCGATTGGGCGGCTAGGGTGTGCACTAGCGGTGGACTGCGCTGACGGGTGTGCAGTCGAGACGGGGTGACGGGATGGAGGAGGTGAGAGGTCGGAGAAGGTGAAGAGGCGGAAGGGTTGTACAGTGATGGGTTAGGGGTGTGAACAGTGAACGGGGTAGTTTGGAAGATGAAGAGTTGTTTTGGCTGTTTTGGTTTTTAGGAGAGAGGGAGAAGGAGAAGGGTTATTTAATAATAAAATAATGGGAGTGAAATGTGGGTAGTTAGGAGATACGGGGGATTGTGGGGGAGGAGATCTGGGTTGGTTGTTTGGGAGAATATGGGTTTGTGGGTTTGGGTAAACTAGGATTTGGGTTTAGGATCCAATAAGGAGATGGGTTTTGGTAGATAATAGTATGGGCTTAGAAATGGATTGGGTTCACAAAAGATAACAAGCATAATAATAATAATAATAATAATACAAGAATAATAAATTGCAACAGTAGGCCCACAACAAGTCTGTAACGCCCCGCCCCAATACTCAGACAATTTTATTATTTTTAGAAGACAAATCAGATACTATGTAGTACAACTGCCCACCACAGGCTGCCTCTCAAAAGTTGGTTAACCGATTAGGTAACTCTTGATCATATCCATTTTTATTTATACTCAATTAATTTTTGTGTACTCCCGGTATAGGATTATTAATACCAGTTCTTTTTTTTAAAAAATTCCCGTAGCATATATAGCCACGTCATATCCAAAGATTACTAACTTCCGAAATCAAATCCACAACTCAATTAATTTTGATGACGTCATCATCCATACTAAACCGACAGCCAAGCTGTTTTCATTCAATCAAACCGTGGGCCCCCTTGTATCATTCTCTTTCCTTCTTTTTTTATATATTTAACATATATATTAATCGATTCTCTCTCCAACCATACTTTAACATATATATTTTCCCAAGATCCTCCAAACTGAAGCACACATGACCTCAACATATCCTCCAAGGTCTGAATAGTCCTCTCTGATTGACCATCTGTCTGCGGATGGAATGTTGTACTGAACTTCAGCTTACTCCCAAGATTGTTTTGAAGACTCTCCCAGAATTGAGATCTAAATCTAGTATCTCTGTCTAATATAATACTGACAGGAACACCATACAATCTCACAATCTCCTGCATATACCTTTCTGCAAGGCTCTCTGTAGACTGACAAACTCTAAAAGGAATGAAATGAGCACTCTTCGTCAAGCGATCTACAATCACCTAGATGGCATCGTGACCCTTGGGACTTCTAGGCAAAGCAGTCACAAAATCCATAGTGATATTCTCCCACTTCCACTCTGGAATAGGAAGCTGTTGAAGAAGTCCAGCAGTCCTCTGATGTTCTGTTTTCACTTGCTGACAAATCATACACTGAGAAACAAATCTTGCAACAGACCTCTTCATACCATGCCACCAGAAATGCAACTTCAAATCCCGATACATCTTCGTACCACCAGGATGAATAGATTATGACGAGCAATGAGCTTCTTCAAGTAACTTCTGCCTGACTTCCCCCTTCGGAACACTTAAAAGGGTCCCAAAGCGGAAAGATCCATTCTCATGAATCACCATATCAGTTCTAGAACCAGCTTCAACCTCAGCTCGAAATTGCTGCAACTACACATCATCAGACTGTGTCTCTTTAATCTGATATACCGAAGACGACTGCAACTGAAGCACCATACAACTCTGCTCAAAACCAGGCAATACCACATCCAATTCTAATCTTCTCATAGCTTCCACAAGCTCCCTCTGCTCGGTAAGAACCATAACAACAGGTCTTCTGCTCAAAGCATCAGGCAATGAATTAATCTTGCTAGAGTGATACTGCAAACTAATATCATAATCTGCCATCAATTCTAACCCTCACATTTGCCTCATATTCAGCTCCTTCTGAGTGAACACATACTTGGGACTTTTGGGGTCAGTGAAAATCTCCACTCGGTCACCAAGTAAATAATGCCTCCAAAGCTTCAAGGCAAAAATTATAGCAGCAAGCTCCAAATCATGTGCAGGATAATTATTCTCATGCGGCCTCAACTGTCTAGATGCATATGCAATAACCTTGCCTCGTTGCATCAGAATAGCACCCAAACCTCTACCTGTAGCATCACAGTGAATTACGAAACCTCCTGATCCATCTGGTATAGTTAACACAGGTGCTAATGTCAATCAATTCTTCAATTCAGAAAAGGCTTCATCACAGGACTCATCCCACACAAACTTCTGATCCTTCCCAGTCAACTTGGTCAACAGCCCTGCAATTTTCGAGAAATTCCGAACAAACTTCCTGTAGTAACCTCCTAGACCAAGAAAACTCTGAACATCCGATACAAACTTCGGCGTCAGTCAATTCTTAATCGCATAAATCTTGGACAGATCGACAGAAACTCCATCACCAAAAATAATATGACCCAAGAAAGCCACACGATCCAGCCAAAACTCACACTTGCTAAGCTTCCCATACAACTGATGATCCTCCAATGTTTGCAAAACAACCTTCAAGTGCTTAGCATGCTCATCCCGATTATGAGAATAGACAAGAATATCATCAATGAATACCACCACAAACTTGTCTAGAAAGGAAGAGAAAACCTGATTCATCAAGTTCATAAACACAGCTGGAGCATTAGTAACTCCAAAAACTATCACCAAGAATTCATAATGCCCATATCTCATACGAAAAGTAGTCTTCTGTACATCATCGGGTTTTACTTTAATCTGATGGTAACCATAACGAAGATCCATCTTCGAAAATACAGAAGTGCCTCCCAATTGATCAAATAGGTCATCAACCCTTGGCAACGGATACCTGTTCTTCACTGTGACATTATTGATCTCACGGTAGTCAATACACAACCTGCGACTACCATCCTTCTTATTGACGAACAGTACAGGGACTCCCCAAGGTGAAACACTTAGCCTAATAAAACCTGTATCCAATAACTCCTGAATATGTTTCTTCAACTCAGCCAACTCAACAGGAGCCATTCTGTATGAACTCTTAGAGATTGGAGCTGTTCCTGGCTGAACATCAATACTGAACACCACTTCACGATCTGGTGGTAATCCCGACAATTTCTCAGGAAAAACATCCAGAAAATCCCGCACAACCAACGGTACAACAACATCATTAGCACACACTTCCTCCATAACTCTAGCTTCCTAACTAGCCAACTTCTCAACACAAGCAAGCGGCGTTTCACTTGCACATAATTCAAATTCATGGCATTCTGACATTTGGAACACCACCTTCTTCTTGCGGCAGTCAATCACAGCATGAGTGGCACCAAGCCAATCCATCCCCAAAATAACATCAAATTTAGAATTATTGATGACAATCAGATCGGCAACAAAATCAACACCACCAATAACCAAGGGACTCTGCTCACAAATATGAGAACACACGACAACACCTCTACCTGTAGAAATGTTCCAAGCTGCTGGCATAGCGCTGCTAGCCAAGGGATGCAGATCGATGAAGCGAGAAGAAACAAATAAATGAGTAGCACCGGAGTCAAAGAGAATATGAGCAGAGAAGGAATGAACAAGGATAATGCCTAGAAAGAAGTCAAAGTGTGAACACAAAAAGTAGAAGTAAAATGCAAGAAACAGACATGAATGAGAGGCTAACATGAATAAGGAAACAGAATAGTGTTGGATCCTGTAGGCGAGGCAACAAACACTAGAGGGGGGTGAATAGTGTTAATTAAAATAAACTGCGGAATAAATAATTTTTTCTTCGGTGCAGTCGACTTAGGAGTGAACCAGTCGACTGATATGACCAAATAAAAGCAAATACAAATAACTCTGTGCAGTCGACTTAAATTTGAGACAGGCGACTGAAGACACAGTTAATTTACAACTTATACGAGTCTGACCAGTCGACTGATATTGTGCTGAGTCGACTGTCCAGACAAGTTTCACAGAATTTAAACAGAAACAAGTAAATGCAAGTTCAAAAGGAACAATCACAGAGTACACACGATATATCCTGGTTCGGTCCTTCCGACCTACATCCAGTCCCCAAGCAACCCACTTGAGATTTCCACTATTCTTGAAAAACAAGTTTACAAGAATACCCTACGGCGTTAAGACAACAACCTTATCTAACCCGTAGTCCTTTCTCTCAACCAGAGAAAGCAGACCCACTCTACTACCAAGAGTGAAACGACCGACTCTACACCCTAGAGTCTAACTCTCCAACCGAGAGCAAAAAGAAAACAATAAAAATTTACAGTCAACCTATAGCCTTGTTGGTGTTATGTGTTGTAGAACGTGGCTAAAAAGAGGTCGACTTCTATACCCAGTCCAGAACGAATTCCGATGTTATACTGGACTGAGTGTAGAGAACCAGAATTTTGAAACTTGATAACTTTTTCTCTTTTTCACTTAGAAATGCTCAAGAATGCTCGGAAATCTTAAAAAGTGTTGTTAGATCGTTTTCAGAGAGTTCTGAACTCTATTTATAGAGTTAGAACTCCTGGACGTTGGGAGACAGTTATCTCAACTGTCAACCAACGGATCTAAGAGCTTTTGAATTTGAAAAATCGATTTTGAAAACAGAAAACGGTCAAAAGCACTCGAACAGTCGACTGGGTTGCCATAATGAGTCGACTGGTCAGAATTTGAATAAATTTAAACAGTTTTGTACTACCAGTCGACTAATATGAGCATCGGTCGACTGGTACTCAACAGTTAAATTATTTCAAACTATTTTGACTCTTTTTGATGTTTTTGAAAAACACACATTATAAAAATAGTGAGTGTATGTGTGTGTGACAAGGCTTTACATCATACTAAGACTCAAAAAATAAGATTACATTGTTTACAAGACACGACAATTTATTGACACTTTTGAGCTTGAGACTTTGGCTTGAGTCTTGAGTCTTGTCTTAAGTCTTGTCTTGAGTCTTGAGTCTTGAATGAAGCTTTAACCATTGTCTTTATCTGGAGCCTTTGTGCTTGTTCATTTGTTTAGCTGAATAGTCTTTTGTGTGTATAACCTGCAATTTTAGCTGTATAGCATAGACACATGTTGCAGTGTGTTGTGATCATCAAAATCAAGAATCAACATTCTCCCCCTTTTTGATGATGACAACACAATAGCTGATAACAATATATATATAGAAAAATACAAGCATAGGATTTAAAAGCTCCCCCTATTAAAAACACAATATGCATACACAAAGATATAGCATAAGACAGTAATTGAAACTGTTAAACAAACTGTATAAGTCGACTTATGATAGGACCAGTCGACTTATCAGAGAGAAACACAGCAAAACACAGTAGACAGACTAAACACTAATATCAGTCGACTTATATTGTTAGCAGTCGACTTATCAGTGAAAAAACATACAGAACATATCAAACACACAGTAAGAGGTATTTCTCCCCCTTTATCATCAACAAAAACAAAAAAGAACCAGTCATTTGCAGAAATAAACACAGAAATAACTGTCATAAACTAACAAGTTCATCAATACATAGGAAATAAGGAAAAATTACATAAAATAAAATTAAAAATAATCATCAATCGTCGTCTTCCGAGTCTTTATTAGCAGCTTGAGATGGAGGAGGAAATTGAGAAGTGAAGAGATTGGTTAGGTTGGTAATTTTGGTGTCAAGGGAGTCAAGCTGAGAATCAACAGAGAGTGAATGTTCCATAAGATAATTGACACATTCATAAAGAGTAGATGGATCTTCATATTTAGCATGAGGACGAGATGAACTAGAAGATGCAGATGGTCTAGCAGACGATGCCAAAGGTACTTGTGAGGGAGGAGGAGACCTAGGGTTTGTTCTAGGAGAAGGATCAAGAAGCTTCATACGGGCTAAACTAGCACGATCGAAGCATTCATACTACTTAACGACATTGGTCTCGGAGTCGAGATCAATATCATAAGCCTGAAAGACCCTGGTAAGGAGAGCTCCAAAGGGTAAAAAGTGAATATGATTTTGTTCAAGTTTGGAAAAGATGACACGACCCCAATTAATGACAATTTTGCCAAAAGTGGCATAAACAGCTTGTTGCAATTCCATAGAATTCTGATCATAACTTCCTCTTTTGGGAAGAATGTTATAAGCAAGTATTCTTGCAACTAATTTTGCAACAGGTGTTATATTTTTACTAGTCATTGGGGGTCCTTGATTTGGCAAAAATATTTTAGATAGAACAGATAAATCATCCATGATAATGTCACCTAGATACAGTCCCTCGTCATCAATACCCATTATAAAATTGATTCTCTCGGGTGTGAGAGTCATCTTAGTATTTTGGACAGAGGAACGGATCACAACATCTCCATTTTTCATTTGAACAACTCTCATGTTCGTATAGAAAAGATAGATAAGTTGAGGATAATAGTCGGGTTGATTGGCTAAAGAGAGATAGTCATAAAGACTACAATTTTGAAAAAAGGAAAACTAGGTTAAACCTATCTAAGTCACCAAAATTGACAAATCGGCCAGGAAAAATGACAATGCTACACATTAAGTACCATCGTTCTAATAGATCAGGACTTAAAAGATATTGGGAATAATCTTGTGATGATGAACTAGCATCATGTGATCTCTTAGAACGCTTGGGTGCCATTTGAAAGAAGCAAAGGGAAGATTTTACCAAGAGAAAGGGGAAAGAACAGCTAGGAGTCGAACAACAGCAGCAATGTAGTCGACTTCTTTTTCAGCTCTGGCCTTAAGGTTTCGAAATTGGGGGTAATGGTAAAAGGTGAAAAAAGAAGGCTGGGAGAAGGGTTTTTAACTGGAGATTGATGGCTGAGATTGAAGGGGTAGATATCAACGGCTGATTTGAGAAGTCATGGGTGAAAAGAAGTGAAATTTTTATCTCAAAAACTGTGATGAATCGTCGCTGAAGACAATTGAACTCACGACAGTCGACTGATAGGGTAAAGCAGTCGACTTAGTCGAGAAGAGATTTAATTTTTATATCTGCTGATCAGTCGACTTGAATAAGGTTCAGTCGACTGTTCAAAGAACAAAAATAAGTATATATAAAATACAGTACAGTCGACTTAATCAAAACACAGTCGACTTAACAGATAAAATTTTCAACAAATATCAGTAAAATTACATATTCCTAGTTCTCTTCTTAAGTTAATAAAAGTATCTTCTTTAAGGGGTTTGGTAAAGATGTCTGCTACTTGTTTATCAGTAGAGATAAAGTCTAAAGATATATCTCCTTTTAAAACATGATCACGTAGAAAATGATGTCGAATATCAATATATTTCGTACGTGAATGTTGAATCGGATTTTTAGATAGATTAATTGCACTGGTATTATCACACATAATTGAAGGTTTTTCAAAGAAAATACCATAATCTAATAAAGTTTGTTTCATCCACAAGATTTGTGCACATGCCAAACTTGCAGCGATATACTCAGCTTCTGTAGTTGATAGGGATACGGAATTTTGCTTTTTACTGCACCAAGAAACTAGTGAATGTCCCAAAAAGTGACATGTCCCACTAGTGCTCTTGCGATCAGTTTTACTACCAGCAAAATCAGCATCGCTATATGACAAAAGTTAAAAATTATCGGTGCGTGGATAAAATAAACTATATTCAGATGTGCCTTTAATGTATCTTAAAATTCGTTTCACAGCTTTTAAATGAGACTCTTTAGGACTAGACTGATATCTAGCACATAAACATATGCTGAACATAATATCTGGTCTACTTGCGGTAATATATAAGAGTGAACCAATCATACCTCTATAGAGTTTTTGATCAACACTCTTACCTAATATATCTTTGTCAAGGGTAGTAGTAGTAGCCATAGGTGTGGATTTACTACTCGTACTATCCATGTTAAACTGTTTGAGTAATTCCTTTGCATATTTTCCTTGATTAATAAATATGCCATTTGAGGACTGTTTAATTTGAAGTCCAAGGAAATAATTGAGTTCACCCATGTGACTCATCTCAAACTCGTTTTTCATGGTGTTAGCAAACTCTTGACATAGATTATTATTAGTAGAACCAAAGATTATATCATCAACATATATTTGTATGATTAAGATATCATTCTTAACTCTCTTAATAAACAGGGTAGTGTCTACTTTACCTATCTCAAATCCTGTTTCTAAAAGAAAAGTTTTCAGACGATCATACCAAGCACGAGGTGCTTGTTTAAGACCGTATAAAGCCTTTTTCAATTTATAAACATGATCTGGGAATTGTTCATGTTCAAAACCTGGTGGTTGTTTAACATACACATTTTCCTTAATAAACCCATTAAGGAAAGCACTTTTAACATCCATTTGATAAAGTATAAAATTCATGAAACAAGCAAAAGATAATAAAATTCGAATTGATTCTAGTCTAGCAACAGGAGCATATGTTTTATCAAAATCTATACCTTCTTCTTGATTATACCCTTGAGCAACTAATCTAGCTTTGTTCCTTACAACTTGTCCTGATTCATCTAACTTATTTTTGAATACCCATTTGGTTACAATAATAGTCTGATCAGGAAGTCGTGGAACTAAATCCCATACATCATTCCTTATAAATTGATTTAATTCATCTTGCATGGCATTCATCCAAAATTCATTCTCACAAGCTTCTTGTATATTTTTAGGTTCAAAATCCGACAAGAATGCTGTATGAGAAATCATATTAATATGAGAACGTGTCTGAATACCATGGGAGATGTCACCAATTATTAAGTCATGAGGATGATCTTTAACTTCAACAAAAGATTTTGGTAAAGTTGAAGATATCACAATAGGATCAGTCGAGTTGACAGGTTCTTCAGTCGACTGCTTTACTTCAGTCGACTGGGAGTCCTTATCAGTCGACTTATCAGCCAGACTAGTTTGTTCTAAGGATTTAATCACATTATTTAAAGGTGATGAATCAGTTTCATCATCTTTATTTAAATTTGATGAAGGCAGAGATTCATCGAATGTAACATGCATTGACTCTTCAATAGTCATTGTAGACTTATTGAAAATTCTATATGCTTTACTCCTATTTGAGTATCCTAAAAAGATACCCTCATTAGATTTAGGATCAAATTTATCTAAATTATCTTTAGTGTTCAGAATAAAATACTTACAACCAAATGTCTTAAAATAAGAAATTTTAGGAATTTTGTTAAAAAACAACTCATAACAAGTCTTCTTTAGCTTAGGTCTTATAAGAATCCTATTTAAAACATAACAAGCTGTAGCAACGGCTTCAGCCCAAAAGTACTTTGGTAAATTGCTTTCAACAAGCATGGTACGTGCGCATTCTTGCAAAGTCCTATTTTTTCTTTCAACCACTCCATTTTGTGGTGAAGCTCTAGGAAATGCAAATGAATGTGTTATACCATTCTTGTTGCAATATTCTGTAAATGTTTCATTCTCAAATTCTCCACCATGATCACTTCTAATAGTGACTATAGTTAGAGATCTTTGCTTTTGAATACGTTTACAAAAATTTGCAAATTCATCAAAAGCATCATTCTTATGTTTTAAAAAGAATGTCCAAGTGAATCTTGAAAAATCATCTACTAAAACAAATACATATCTACTTTTATTTAAGGAAGCAACTCTAGTAGGGCCAAATAAATCCATATGAACTAATTCGAGCGGCCTACTAGTAGAAATTACTTCTTTTGTTTTAAAAGTGGATTTGATTTGTTTTCCTAGTTGACATGCATCACATAACTTATCCTTTTTAAAGGATAGTTTTGGCAGTCCTTTAACTAGGTTATACTTAGATAATTTTGAGAGATTCTTCATATTCACATGTCCAAATCTTCTATGCCAAAGCCAAGATTCATTGTTAGAAGCTATTAAACAAAAATTATTTGAAAACTCAATTGTATTCAAACACAATTCATAAATATTATTTTTGCGAAAACCTTGAAAAATAATATTTTGCATAGTAGAGTCATGAATCAAACATGCATCTTTTTCAAAAACTATTTTATATCCTTTATCACATAATTGACTAATACTTAACAAATTATGCTTTAATCCACTAACTAACAGAACATTTTCTATAGTCGGGTTAGAATTTTTACCAACCATGCCGATACCTATGACTTTTCCTTTGTTGTTATCACCAAAGGTAACTGTTCCTCCATCGATGCTTTGAATGGTGGATAGAAGGTTGGCATGTCCGGTCATATGTTTTGAACAGCCGCTGTCAAGTATCCAGCGATCTTTCTTGGGTACCTATAAAATATTCAAGGTAAATATGGTACCCTTTTTATTGGGTCCAAAACATATTAGTTTGGGGAAACCAAACCCATAATGAGTTTGTTTTTCCTCCATAAGCAGGAATATAATTAATAGAATTACACACATTTAATACATATGAATTGATATACGCAATTCTATCATTCTGATTTAAGTTAACTGGAACCCATACAAGCTTGTTCTGTCCAGTCGACTTTACAGTATCCTTCAGTCGACTTCTAGTGTTAGTCAGTCGACTGGATGATACGCTAGGTCGACTTATATGAGGTTTTGATCTTGTTGAATAAGATTCAATTCATCTGGACAGACGACTGATAGATGGACTCAGTCGACTTAATCGAACGTCAGACTTGCTTTTATCACTCAAATTTACTACCTTAGGCTTTTCAAAAAATTCATATAATTTATGTGTAACACTAGAAATAGATTCTGATTTATTTCTACTAGTGTTTTTAGAAGAAGATTCTTTTATAGAAGAATTTTTGAAACCAAGACCATATTTTTGACTAGATTTTACTTGATGATGAAGGACATCATTTAAATTCTATTTGCCTTTGTTAAACTTAGACACGTTCTTGGATATCTCTTCATAATTCTTTTTTAGAGATTCAAGATCAGTATCTAAACTTGCAATGCGAGAATTTAAAGATTTCACTTCCTTATCAAGATTAAGATTTTCTTGAGAAAGTATTTGATTAACTTTCTCTAGATTCTTAACTCCAATCTTTTTCTTTTTCTCTTGAAAGATTTCATTAAAGTCATCAAGTAAATCTTTTGAATCAAATTCATTACTTACATGATCTTGTGAAGCCATAAAGCACATGTTTGCAACTTCATTGTTTCCATCCGTTTCTTCTTCTGAAGAAGAATCACTATCATCCCAAGTTGCTTGATAAGCCTTCTTGTTCTTGGCAAACTTATTCTTTGAGTATTTGTCCTTCTTGAAGTTGGATGTTTTTTCCTTGTTCTTTGCATTTTCTAGTGGACAATCCTTCTTCATGTGACCTGTTTTATTGCACCTGAAACAAGTAGGAGGGTCAATAGAATCTCTAATTTTGGAATTAAACTTACCCTTCTTTAAGAATTTTTTGAATCTTCGAGTGAACATTGCTATCTCCTCTTCATCTTCTTCCTCATCTTCTAAGTCTGTCATGGCTTTAAAAGCCAATGATTTCTTCTTTGCTTGTTGTGATTCTGCATCCTTCTTTCGCTCCTCAATTTGAACCTCGTACGCCATGAGATTTTCCACAAGATTCTCAAGAGAAAGTTGTGACAAATCTTTTGCTTCTTCTATTGCCGTGGTTTTTTTTTCCATTCAGGAGTGAGTGCACGAAGGACTTTTCTAACCATCTCTGCTTGAGTGTATGTCTTTCCAAGTGCCACAAGTGAGTTTGTAATATCAGTAAATCTGGTGATTATCTCGGACACAGTTTCATTTTCCTTCATTCGGAACATCTCAAACCTGTGAACAAGAACAGAGATTTTAGATTCTTTTACTTTATTTGTTCCTTCATGAGTTACCTCAAGTGTATGCCATATTTGATGTGCGGTTGTAGCATTTGATACAAGGTTGAACTCCTCCTTTGTGAGAGCACAAAATAGTGCGTTCATTGCTTTTGCATTATTCATAGTTTGGTTCTTCTGATCATCATTCCATTGTGCATATGGAATAGTAGGGGCAGTGTATTCCGTCTCCATCATGTGCCATATTTCATAGTTGATTGATTGGAGGTAGATCCTCATTCTGCACTTCCAATAATTGTAGTTTGTTCCATCGAAGTGCGGTGGCCTTTGTGTAGATTGGCCTTCATGGTACTGATTCACATTCGAAGTAATTGCCATAGCCTTTAACCTCGCTCTGATACCAAGTGTTGTATCCTGTAGGCGAGGCAACAAACACTAGAGGGGGGTGAATAGTGTTAATTAAAATAAACTGCGGAATAAATAATTTTTTCTTCGGTGCAGTCGACTTAGGAGTGAACCAGTCGACTGATATGACCAAATAAAAGCAAATACAAATAACTCTGTGCAGTCGACTTAAATTTGAGACAGGCGACTGAAGACACAGTTAATTTACAACTTATACGAGTCTGACCAGTCGACTGATATTGTGCTGAGTCGACTGTCCAGACAAGTTTCACAGAATTTAAACAGAAACAAGTAAATGCAAGTTCAAAAGGAACAATCACAGAGTACACACGATATATCCTGGTTCGGTCCTTCCGACCTACATCCAGTCCCCAAGCAACCCACTTGAGATTTCCACTATTCTTGAAAAACAAGTTTACAAGAATACCCTACGGCGTTAAGACAACAACCTTATCTAACCCGTAGTCCTTTCTCTCAACCAGAGAAAGCAGACCCACTCTACTACCAAGAGTGAAACGACCGACTCTACACCCTAGAGTCTAACTCTCCAACTGAGAGCAAAAAGAAAACAATAAAAATTTACAGTCAACCTATAGCCTTGTTGGTGTTATGTGTTGTAGAACGTGGCTAAAAAGAGGTCGACTTCTATACCCAGTCCAGAACGAATTCTGATGTTATACTAGACTGAGTGTAGAGAACCAGAATTTTGAAACTTGAAAACTTTTTCTCTTTTTCACTTAGAAATGCTCAAGAATGCTCGGAAATCTTAAAAAGTGTTGTTAGATCTTTTTCAGAGAGTTCTGAACTCTATTTATAGAGTTAGAACTCCTGGACGTTGGGAGACAATTATCTCAACTGTCAACCAACGGATCTAAGAGCTTTTGAATTTGAAAAATTGATTTTGAAAACAGAAAACGGTCAAAAGCACTCGAACAGTCGACTGGGTTGCTATAATGAGTCGGCTGGTCAGAGTTTGAATAAATTTAAACAGTTTTGTATTACCAGTCGACTGATATGAGCATCGGTCGACTGGTACTCAACAGTTAAATTATTTCAAACTGTTTTGACTCTTTTTGATGTTTTTGAAATACACACATTATAAAAATAGTGAGTGTATGTGTGTGTGACAATGCTTTACATCATACTAAGACTCAAAAAATAAGATTACATTGTTTACAAGACACGACAATTTATTGACACTTTTGAGCTTGAGACTTTGGCTTGAGTCTTGTCTTGAGTCTTGTCTTGAGTCTTGAGTCTTGAATGAAGCTTTAACCATTGTCTTTATCTGGAGCCTTTGTGCTTGTTCATTTGTTCAGCTGAATAGTCTTTTGTGTGTACAACCTGCAATTTTAGCTGTATAGTATAGACACATGTTGCAGTGTGTTGTGATCATCAAAATCAAGAATCAAAAAATAGAATAACAAGTCAGCAAGGAAAAGGAAGCAAACAATATAAGAAAGGAGAAGCAACATGAGAATTCTGGGACCTGTGAGTTATGAGCCCACCACGCTTCCACTGCGCTACTTTAATGGTGAGGCTCCAACCTATAGACATGTCGTTGTAGATCAAACGATGCTGATCGACGGACCAAGTAGGAAGAAGAAGAACGGATGACATCAGAATCAAAAGAATATGGGTATGAAAAGAATGAAATCATACCTAATAAGGAATCAATAAATGGAAAGGATCAATGAGAAATCAAATAAGACTAGTTTCTAGATCATTGGTTAGATATCAATTGTTCATATGATCTCTGTATTGCACATACTATTGAGTCAAAGCAACAAAACCCAAATCTGATTAATATATCAATCAAAGCCAAACTTCCTTTCGTTAGTCACGTTTGACTAATATATTATCCAAACTCGGGCTCTGATACCACTAAAAATCTTATCACGCCCCACTTTCCAAAAATACGAAATACGAGTACATGACATTGGCCAAGCGAATGACTAACGTCACTCATAAGCTGTTTATCCGATCAACTCAACAATATAATCAATACAGAACAAATCTGCCGGCAATAATAATAATCTCATGAACAATAATACTTAGAATGAAATAATATAAAATATCCGAATATAATAATAATCCAACATTTGGAAACAATAATAGAATCCGGGACATAATCCTAATACAATAATAAATTCCAAACACAATAGTAACAAGTCTCAATACAATAAGTTCATTAAAAATAACATTCAATTATAAAGCAGTAGTTCTTTAGATAGTTTGCTCTCCAATCCCAGCAGGCAATTCTCCTTCATTACCTGTGAACACTTTATCTAAAAATAGAAGAAAAATTATCCTTCGAGCAAGTCATGGACAGAAAGTATAGAAAGCAAGGAATAATGGAATAACGGTATAACAATGAATCAATGAATCAATGGAAATCAATAACATGAAACAAGAACAATAATCAGTATCATGATAATCGAAGCAATGGCTATAAATAATGATTCAATATTCGGTAACAATAATCAATGATCAATAACAAACTTAGCCAATATTCGATATCAATAGAACAATGATGAACAATATGCAATGTCGGTGATGTGTCAATCCTTATGTCTATTAATTATTTTAATCCTAACTAATGCACGTACTACTGTGTCCCATATGTTCCATACCACAGGTTCGATACATACAATCAATTTCGTTTAGACTATAGTGGTAGATTTTATAGTTCAGGTACTGGGTGTGATAAAGATAACGGTAATAACATGGGCCATGGTGTATTTATTACACGATGACGATAATGGTACTAACACGGGCCATGGTGTAATTTCTTACACGATGATGATAACGGTAATAACACCGGCCATCATCGAGTATAGTCTCTATATCATCAACTACTCTAGTCAATCTCTTAAACCCCGACTTATTAATTATTTATCAATGCAACAATACAATATGCAGTTTAAGACATGAGATGAACAATAGTATCAATAGGAGAACAATAGGATGGTAACATGAAGTAGGAAAATTAGAATGGTGACAATAACTAATTAGGATCATGCAATGCATCAAACATACATTAATTCATGCAATAGTACGATATAGGATAATTAATATATTAAAAACTAAAAAGTGAAATTCTAGACAGCAAAAGTAGTCTGTACAAAAATGCAGTTTTCTGCTATTTTAGAACTCGAAAACTGAATCTGTCAGAAATTCTAGAAACTAGACTTCCACGTAGTTCCAACGCATATTTAAAGTTCAAAATCCGACAACAGCAGCTAGGTCAAACACATCATTCTTTACAGATTTCATGTTCAGATAGAATTTCGACATCATGTTATTTTATTATTAGAATCAGCAAAAACTCAATAATAAATTCATTAAAAATATTTTCTAGACTCCCAAAAATGTTAAGCAACAATCTAAAATTTTTAAGAACAAAATTTTAACATTTGATCAGTCTTTTTACTATTTAAGTAAGAAATGTACAAGAATCTGAAAATCTGAAAGTAAAAACACAGCTGTAGTAAAACAGGCATAACTTTTGCTACACAACTCGGAATTCAAAAATTCAAGATATTCTGGTAACTAGAAAGATAAGGCTACAATTCATATTCAGAATGTAATTTATTTTAAGATCATTTACTGGGTCGAAAATAGCAGTCAACATACAGCCAGCATGCAATATTCAGGTTTTGGGTATATTTTCATAAAACAATTTAATTAGACATGATGGATATCAATTTTATTAGTCGATAAATTATGTAATCAATATGATGGGTGCAATAACATGATTCGTAAAATTAAGAACACACGCATACATGAATTTATCATCAATCAACCATCAATCGATCAAACAATATACAACCTAGCAATTATCTCTACAATAATTAATCATGTTATGAGATGCATGAAAATTTTATATCATCTATACTATATGATGTATGCAAGATTCAATATTTTTGGAGTCAAAGTGGATCGATGTCAAGTAAATTGGGGCTAGCTCGTGTAAACCCTCAATAGACCCAACGAAGAGATGAACAAAGTATAATACGATAAACAAGGGATCTACTTGCAAGAATTTCAACAAAACTTGAATTTGATACAATTAACAATTAAAGAGGAAAATGACTTGCATTATAAACGACGAAATTGAACACCAAGAATAACGGGATAAGAATCTTGAAGCAACGAACACAAATCCGCAATAACATGATCCCACAAATACACAATATAACATGTGTGTAATACGTGCAATAAAGATCCAAAAGCAACAACAGTAAGAGGGCAATGGTAGCAAGGAGAGAGAGACGTCGGCCAGGGCAAGGGGGACTGGCGGCGGCGTCGCTGGCTGAGGGCGGCAACCGGGTTCGACGACATCGAGGGTCGACATCGACGGATGGGCAGCGACGACAACAAGGGAGTTGGGTTCTGCTGCTATCGACGAGAACAGAGGAGGAGGGGGTAGCTGTGGTGGTGCTGGGGGCTGGCGATGGGGTCGTCGGAGGTTTTCGACGAGGAGGGCGGCGCTCAGGAGGGTGCCGGAGGTCGATGGATGGCCAGAGAAGGAGGTGCAGAGTTTTGGGCGGGAAATTTGTGGTCGGGGAGAAAGAAACGTCGAGGAGAGAGAAAGGGGAGAGAGAGAATAAGTGGCTAGGGTTTCGAATTGTGCAATTTTTAGGGTTTGCAATAGAGTTGTATTTATATGGTGCAATTAGGATATTGAGTTTGTGATTTAGAATCCAGTAATAGCGGTTTTGGATCAAGACCAAATGAAATTGGGTTGTAGGGTTCAATAAGAGATAGATCTAAAATAATAGGGTTCAAATAAAAATACCCACAATTAATAGAAGAAAATAGAATCAAGAAGAATAGCTCAATCAACAAGAACGAAGAAGTATATGAACACATTAAATTACAATAGTCAAGAAACAAAAAAATATAGTACTTTATTCAATTACAATTAAAATATTAAAAAAAGAGGAAAAATGAAAATAGCAGAAACGGTAGTTACAACTGTATTTGCTTAGAGACATGAAGGGCATTTATCCTGTAGTTGACTCTCAACAGGAATCGAGTAATAGGGTATGTGGGGTACAACCGAGTTCTTTTAGTTGTGGAAATTCAGGAGAGGTTACTAATTTAGTCGAAGTTACTGGCCATGAGAGTGATCCTAGAGAGCAAGACGTTGCTGCGATGATGGTACTTTACAATATGGCAGTGAAAGCTTCTAGTCGCTCTTATGAGGTAGAGAGTACTGTTATCGATATGAGGGTGATTTCGATGAGGGTAACCGAAATGGGACTGTAGGGATTGAATAGTCTTTGGATTTTGTGGAGGAGTCGTCCATAAAAACTTCTAGTGTAGAGGGTGCATTGAGAGGCTTTGAACCATATTCGGTGTTAATGAAGATTCTGCAAGTTAGGAAGTCTTGTGACACAAAATCCGACATGGGAGGTGGGGCACATCCTTCATGAGCATATGAAGGGTGGTTGGTGCACTCAATGTGGTGGAGTGGCGGAGATGCTCTTCATGAGAGTAGGGAGTACTTGGGTCTTCAATGAAAGTGGGAGATTGACAACGATAATGCGAGCTAAAAATTACAATAACTTTGAAGCGTTGTGTATATCGTCCAAGTGGGAGATTGTTATGATTGTGGCCTCAAATACACATAGGCACAGAGTAGTTGAAGTTGGAGAAGAATAGAAGAAGACGAAGACAGCAAGAGAAGGCAACAATAGCTAGAAGAAGTGCAGTTGGAGGAGTTGTGGTCGACTGTCCTAGAGTGCGGTCGACCGACCACCCGACCGCAACTAGGCTGCTAGGTATCTTTGAGTGTACAGGGTTCAATAGAGAGCGAATAGATCGACCGCATAGTCGACCGACCAGATATCAGGTGTGGACTTGACACGTTGCGGTCGACCGACCCAAAGTGTGGTCGACCGACATCGGTGTTGTGTGTTATTTGGGCTGACGAGTTTAAGGCCCACTGAGCTATATTTGTGTTTACCTTTTAGGGTTTGCGTGAGGACTATATAAGTGGCTGTAGACTCTAGGGTTTGTACAATTGATTAGAGAGAATTTGTGAATCGTTATCATTGTTCAACTTCAAGAGGGTATTGTGCTGAGTGTTTCAAAGGTAAGAGAGAGAGATTGAGAGTTGTAATGTATTTGTAATCTTTGTATTTCTTAGGGAATAAGAAGATTGATTATCTCTGTATATTGATTGTGTTCTTATGAAATCTTGCGATTATTGTGGTGTCTTGTTCTTGGTTCATCTTGTTCTTAGAAAGTTTCTATTGCTTATGGTGTGTAAGTTCCGCTATTAGCACTACGAGTTGTGGTAGATTCGGCAACACTGACTGGTATGGGGTGGGGTGGGTAATTGAGTTTCTGCTCGAATTCGAGGACCCTGGTTTAAAAAAAAGGAAAAAAAAAGACTAGGTTGTGTTTAGGCAGTCTTAACCTGACAAACTAAATGGGATATATATTTTTTCATACTTAAACGTAGTATACCATATTAAAAAAATGATTCATTAGGTTGAGTGTAAGCAAGGTTTGTATAATATCTCTAAATGAGCTTTGTAGTTTTTAGATGGTTTTAGATTTATTGGTGGGTTTCCAGTTAAATAATTATATGGGCTTTCTAGGTTGGACCTAGTTGCAGTATAGAATGTACATAATGAATGAGCGTGGGAATGTAAGAATTTAGTCCAGTATTGGATAGGAGAGTGAGTGGAGATTGATATAAATAGAAAGGTCTAAGGATACCAAAGTGTCTTTCAAGATAATCTATTGGTTAAGACTTTACCTCGGGTGTCACGCCCCACTTCCCAAAATACGGAAATACGGGCACATGACTGAGGCCCAGCGAATGGTGCGAATACACCATTCATAAGCTGTACAGGTACTCAACAACAAGATAACAAAATAAACCACGCAGGAATGTAAAATCACAATATGATAATGAAAGTTCATGACATAGTCCATAACATAACCAACAACTGGGAAATACAATAGTTACTGGTCAAACAAGCCCGGATTACAATAAAGAGTTCCACGAAATAAAACATAAACTAAAGATAACATGACAAACAACAAACTAAAACACTTGATCAGCGACACCGTCTGGTAACTCTCCATTCGGGCTTGCAAGTACATTATTGCAAAAAGAAGGAAAAAGAAAAGAAAACAAGGAGATGCCCGTTAATACAAGTCACGGGCCGCAAGGAGTACAAGCTAAGAAAAATAGGTACAAAAAAAAAAAAAACCAGAAAAAGAGCAAGAGATCGAGAGTCATGAAATAAGAAAAATGCAATTTGTGAACATGATATGAACAAGACATTATGGAACAAGTGGCATGTAAAACAGATAATCAAGTAAACAAATATCAAGTCAACATGAACATGTAACATGTAATTTGAATTTTTGCATGTGCACGTGTAAATCTTAAGTCTAATGTTTGATTCTATCTAGGTAGCACTTCATGCATCCATCTTTTTACTACGTGGTTGCTACTTATAATCAGTTGCGTTTAGACTTAGTAGTGGGTTTTATAGATCACGTACTCGGGAAAAATATGCACATTCAATATTGTATCAAGATACGTGCAATGTGAAACATGTAGAGTGTAAACTTATAACGTGAAACATGTAAACTTGTAATTTGCAAACTTGCAACTTGTAAACTTGCAACTTGCATCGGAAAACCACGAGCTCCCATCCGAGTACGCTCTTCTATATTGCCCACTACTTAAATTTTTTCCTTATACCCCGGTTTGTTACTTTTATTTCAATTTAACATGATCATAATGCAATGAGAACAATGTCAAGATATAGACGGAGAACATCTATGAATTATGCATGAAATATGTTCTAAGTCATGAGATGCAAAACATGCAATTTAAAATGTCATATTTGGGTCTAGTTTTTATTACAAATATGGGTCAACAGTATTTTAGGGTTATATAAAACAATATTGCAACCACAAAGTGATCGATAACATGTATAAAACTTAATCAAAATTTAAAAAATATTATAACAACATTCAACTATTATCATGGGTAAAAATAATCATTCATACCAACATGTATAACCCTAAAAGTACATATGTGTGTATTAATTTGTGTTCATGTCATGCATATGGCAACAAAGTATTCACGATCACATGTGAATATAGGATCGACAGATTTTGTATAGTAACAGATTGAATTCGACTTATGAATGCGAATTAGAATAAAAGAATATATATACTTGCGGTATTTATGTAAAGAAGCATGCACTAGAACAACGAATTTGTACAAGAGATACTTGCCTGAACGATGACGAATCCGAACTCGAACAAATAACAGGATGAGAATCCCGAGAAACGAAGCACGAACACGGACACACGATCACAATCGCAATCACGAACACAGGCATGGATCTCGATGATCAAGAGGATGATCAAGATGATGAAGATCAAGAGATCCAACGGCTAGTTCATGAGATCAAGATCATATCAGATTGGACGACTCTGAATCAAAGTAACCAAGATCTGAAGATGGGGGAGATGATGATGATAATCATAATGTTGATCAACGACCCAGATGAATATGATCACAGCTCACATAAACAGCAACCAAAGCTTCGGTTGCTTGCCGTCGATGGGAGGAAGAGCTCATGACGGTGCACGGGAGGTGCTGCCGTACCGCGATCGACGTAGGGAGGCAAGGGACCGAGGGGTCACTGCGGTCGATGCCGGGACGGGAGCTCGCGATCCTGCAGTCGCTGGCTGCGGCGACTGCGGGAGGGGAGAAGGGAAGGAGAGCGACAGGGTGCAAGGCTACCATTGTCGATGGTGCATCCATTTCTTGTTGGCGCTCGGGAGGAGGTAGGGTGACAGGGGTGCACGGTGGTGGGGACAGGAATTAGAGGCTTGGAGTTTCGAGTTCGTCAATGGCGGAGGTGACACTCGCGGTGCCTCGAGGTTGAAGCACTCGGCAATGGCGTGGAGGGGAACTCGACGGTGGGGCTGATGGCAGTTGCGCAGTCATCGCGGTCGGGAAGCGACAGCGACGGAGTTGAAGAAGACGAGGAGCTCAGTAAGGGTAGCTCGACGAAGGAGAGGATGACGGAGAAGAATTGACGGAATGGCAAGCTTCGACGATTGAGGTAGAGGATGAAGGCGAGGAGGATTGGAGCGGGGGCGAGGCACTGCAAAGAGGCGAGGGCAGAGCGATGAGCGGTTGGGGTTCGATTTCGGTGGTTTGGGTTCGACAATGGGGTGAGCGGGAGGGAGGAGGAAGATGAAGAATGGTGGCTCTGTTTTCGATTTTGAACAGAGGAAAAAAGAGGGTGCGGGGAGAGAGAGAAGGGGAAGTAATAAATGTATAAAAAAAATATAATAATATAGTAACAAGGAGTAGAGAGATTATAGGGAGGAGGGGGTTACGGGATTCAATTGACTGATTGTGTGGAGGAGATTAAAAGGCAACAAAATTTGTTATAACAGTCATGAGGAGGGATTTTAGGGCTAGTTGATAGGAATTTAATTTGGGGATTGATTGTTGGAGTAGAATTGATCTGGTCAACACACAATTAAGGGGGGAATTGGGTTAATAGGTTTGGGTTTAAAACAATAGGAGATGGGCTAAATTTTGAGCTTCAAATTAAATAGTTAATAATACAATGTAGATCAAATCAATGAGCTTTAATTTAAATAATTAGATAATATATTATAGATCAAACTGGGCTTTAATAAAAATAATAATAATAACACCAATAATGAAAACACGAAAATTAATAATAGTACTACCAATAATAATAATAGTAATAATAGCAAAATAATAAAATGATGGCAACAAGGTTATATAAAATATAGGAATTTGAGTTTAAAAATTTATTAAAGTAAATCCGAATAATTTTGATTTGGCTAAAATATAAATAGTCGATCAATTATAAAATAGAAAGTAAAGTAAAATATACCCTTATTCGAAATAACCATAATTCCCGATAAGAAAATATTTTAATAGAAAATTTAAAATGAATTTAACACAACTAAATTCATAAATAATTCGAAATACAGAAAATTATTCAGAAATTATATATTTATGGGAACGAGGGTTACACCGCAGGGGGGGGGGGGGGGGGGGAGACCGGACGTAGAAAAATATTCGGTTGTAACAAAGAAAATATGAGTTATCAACCAAACTAACCCATAGATATATTATAAAATCTGTGAAAATTCACATATAACTAAAATAAGACATCTTGATAGAAGTTGGAAACAAAAAAAAAATTTCAACTGATAAAGACATAACAGAGTACATTATAATAACATATATCCTAAGCAATTAAATTGGACTAATTTATACTTCTCTAACAATATTATAATGAGAGAATTAGAGTTGTGCCATTTGTAAACAATCAACCATTTAATCTCAACCACTCATTTTTAAGTGGAAGTTATATTAACCATCCACTTTGTTAATTGTTGTTAGTTACCATAATACTCTCAAAGTTTAAATTTATTTACAACATAATTATTTACAAAAGTGTCACCCATATAAAATAAAAGTTGGTGCCAAAAAATTAATTGTAAATAGAATGATAAAAGTTTAAGATATGTAAAAAAGTTCTAGGTTCAAAACCAAGCATTGCAAGTCTTTACTTTAAAATGAAATAATTTCTTAAGACATGCATGGCACGTTCTAATTACTAGTATTTTAAAATTGAAACTTAATTTCGATATTATAATTAAATTTTGGATATTGAAATTTAATTTTAATATTCAAATTTATTTTTGATAATATAATTAAAATTTTATATTAAGAATTTTTTAATATAAATATTTGATTTCCATAAGTGTAATCCCCGTTTCCACCTATACATATTTTCTGTGTATTTTCTGTGTTTGGATTCTTTATAAGATTTTCCGTTTTCTTAAATTCGTTTTGTCTTAAATTTTCTTTTAAATCTCCCATTAAAATCCCTCCTAATCATCAATCGTATTTTGTAGCTATTTTCAAAAGACGATATATTTTAATACAAATTTTATTCCATTCTATAAGTTTATCCTATTTCCTTATTTGGTTAATTAATTATGTTTTAGTCCAAACCAGATATATTATAATTATAGAATTATTTTAATAAGTGTGTTAAACCAAAATTCTATTTTTTTATATGATTTTATTATTGTTATTATTATTATTATTATTACTATTATCATTCCTTTGATTATTTATTAATTTGTATAAGTTCCGATCTTAACTCATTTTATTATGTTCGTTTTTATATTTGACTATCTAACTAATGTTATTACTTGATTATTTAATCTATAGTAAGCTTTTTAATGTTTCATAAATACTCTTAAAACCTACCCAAAGCCCATATATCTTGATCCATCTATTATTATTATTATTATTTATTAACATGGAGCCCATTAATTTAACCCAAATCCTATAATTTATTATTATTATTATTATTATTATTATTATTATTATTATTATTATTATTATTATGAATTTTATGGTTATTATGATTATTATTGGATAATAAAGTTTTGTTGTTCGTCTTCGACAAAGTTCATTCTTTCGATAAATTTTATCTTTTGTTGAACCCTAAAATTTTTGTACATCCTGTTCTGATTTTTGCATATTGATTACTCTAATTAATCTATTATAACCCTACTATTTTCCCTATTTAAATCTAACCCAAACCCGCTCACCACATCCCAACCGTTAACCCATTACCCAAACCCACTATCTTAATTACTCTATAAGAACCCATTAACACATAAACCCTAATTATTTAATCCTAATCTAATCTTTCCCAGCTGCCTACCTTCTTCTCTTCTCTGCTCATTCCCTCGAAACCCCTGAACCCATCGAAGCTCTCCCCTCAGGGGCGAAGCCAGAACAAATTTACCGGGAGGGCCAAGGAAAAATTCTATGACTACATGTAGAAATATAGAGATTTTTTCATAATTTTTAAGGGGGGCAAACAATGAAACTTAGAATTTCAGGGGGCCAAATTATAATTTTTTAAGGGTTTATAAAATTTTCAATAGTGTGAAGGGGGTTTGTGAAAATTTGGCGGGGGGGAGGGGGGGGGGGGGCAGGCACCCCCGGGCCCCCACTATGCTCCGCCACTGTCTCCCCTTGTCGATCGAACCGGTTGTTGCGCTCCTGCAGCAACCCCGAGTGCCTTGCTGCTCTCCTCCATCCTGCCACCGTCGAACTCCCCAACCTCGAGAACCCATCCTTCACTGCCAGTGCACCTTCCTCGCCTCCACCATCGTTGGCCAAGCCCCAGTCCTCACCTACATCCCGATCATCTCCCTCACCCCCTCAGTCGACCCATCACCTCCAACTCGCCACCTATGCCCTCCGTCGCCCTTGTGTCGACGTATCTGTCCATTGTCTGTCAACCACCGAAGTGCCTCTCTTCCATCCAGTCACCACCCATCACCTCGTCTTCCTCGTCAAGTTCCTCATCTCCCTCGCCAAGCTCCTCATCTCCCTCGCCCTGACCTCGACGCCCGCGCCCCTGAACCCATCGACCATGTATTCCCCTGTTCTCATCACCGTTGCAACCTCCACCATTGTCTTCACCTCCAAACCCATTGCCTCCAACTTTGCCCGCAACCCCGTCAACGACCTCTGCCTCCACCTCGCGACCCCCTGTGACCTACCATCGTTACCACACTCCTACACCCATCATCAGCCACCACTAGCATCATCACCGCCCCATCACCGACCACAACAACCACCACACTCCTTGATCAACCTCACCCTGCTGCTGACCACCAGTTACTGTCGCACTCACCATCATCGCCACCTACCCCTCGTCGCAACCGAACCCATCGACCTCCTTCATCCTCGCTTCATGAACCCGCTACTGCTGCCACCACCACAGCCACTGATGCCCTTCACGCTGAGTTCTTGCGGTTGTTGCCGGAGCCTCTTGCTGCCGCTTGCTATCGATGCTGCTGTTACGTTCATTGCACGTGTTTTTGTCGCTATGCGTATTTTCTGTTTGCATGTGATTGTGGTGTACATAGGTTGCACATGTTGCCACAGTTAGATTTTTTATATCATCTGCAATTATATTCGGATTAATTGTCTTAAGGCAAGCTCTCTTAAACCCTCTTATTGTTTCTAGTTCAAGAAATTATTTTTGATTCCCACAAGTAGCCCGTTATTTGTTCGTCATGTCTTTGTTTGTTTGTTACCCGTCAAAGAGACTATTACGGATTCATCGGCGAAACCAAGTAGTAGTCCTCTTTTCATACCTGTTTCCTTGACTAAAACCCAAGTCTTGTTGCATTCATCATGTGCATACACTACACGAATATAATTAGAATCATGTCATACATTAGGTTGATTTGGATGCTTTCATTGAGTTCAATTTTGCTCGTAGAATTAAATGCTGTGATTGAGAAAATGTAGTCCTGTTAATAGGGGGATCTCATCCCAATAATCAAGTAGAATCTTCTATAAATAAATTGCCATGGAATTGTATGCTTGCAAATTTAAATAGTTGACAATTAACATCAATCAATTTGCTAGCATGATGCCTGTTTCGTATTGGGTTGAATTTTTTAACCTGATGCTGTAAGAATTAAATAAAAATTTGTGAATAGCGTCTATAGCCCTATAAATCTATTTTCCAGAACATTTGACGGATCTGAAATCCGATTTATAACTTGTAAGTTATCACACTTTTAATACTGCTGGGTCTAGATTTTCAGATCGCCGTCTACAGGCGTATTGGCATGAATTATTGGTTAAAATAAAACGATAACGGTAAATTTAGACTTGATATTAATCTGTTTGCTACTAGACATGATTAAGAGTCACCCTAATTTTTTGTGGAATTATTTGATAAGTTTTCAGACTTGATATATATGTGCAAGCATGACTCTAGATTGCTGCATGAACATTAGTTCAGTAAAGAACCTCACTTTTGACCTGATTATGTTTGTCATTGATTAAAACTTATTAAATGAGAATTGTAGCTCTCTATGTCTGGAATTCAGATCATCTGGCGATTTTGTAATTTGATTTACAGATTGCAAGATATTCAGATTTTTGTGTTGTAACGTCTGCATTCCAAAATACAGACTGAAAATGCATTATTATGTTTAACTAGTGGAAACAGTAGATTAAATTAATAATTAAGACCTGAGATTAATTATGTTGTTGCTGGACACTATTAGGAAATTGATTATGATTTTTATTATATTCTTAAATAGATTTTTGATCAACTTTCACATATAAGAATTTGACCCCAACCATGCTGCCTGAACACAAAACCTGTAGAGAATTGATTGTTTAACCTAGCTATTGTATTTATAACATTTCATGTGTATATGCGTTGGAATCTGCAGAGAGTCTAGTTTCTAGAACTCCTGACGGATCTTGAATTTCTTTCCTGTAGCAACGGGAAATCTTTTTTTGTACAGCAAGGTCTTGCTGTCCAGAATTTGTATCTTCCTGTATATAAGCATGAATATATTATTTCTTGCATTTCATAAATTGTATCCTACAACTTGCATTGCATGTCTATTGATATCTTCTTGACCATGTCATAGTATTCGTTCTCATTATTCCATGTCCATGTATAATCATTGTAAAAAGAATGACAAGCCAGGATAATAAGGGAAAGAATCTAGTAGTGGACAATATAGGAGAGTGTACTTGGAATGAGGCCTGTGTTTCTCGTAATAGTGACCCATGTTTACATGAAATTATTCTTGGTTACTTGACATTATGTTTGGTTACTGTCACACCCTACTTCCCAAAAAAGAATACGGAATACGGATACGCGACTCAACCCAGCGAATGATTTGCATCATCCATAAGCTATTCAGAAATCTTTACAAAAAATCTCAGAATAATCAGAGTCAGAAGCCAAAAGAATCATCCTCACACAGACATATATATCTCAGAACAAAACAAAGTACCAACAGAAATTAATTGAAAACCAATAATATAATAGTCTCAAATAAATAGATTCGAACAAGTTAACATCCTGGGTCACATTGCCCAAATACAAATAAAATACAAGTACTCAAATACATTATTCAAAAGCAAAGATAATAATAATAACAAAAGAAGTCCATCACTAATGTTGCGTTTCTCCAATACCATCAGGCAAACGACCATCCCGATCTGCAATCAATAAATTACAGGAGAAGGAAAAAGAAAATAAGTACCCGTCAATGCAAGTTACGGGCCGCTTGTAATGCAGGATACAAGTACAAGGAAAACTAACAAATTTAAATAATAGCAGAAACAGATATAGCATAGTATAACAGAATCTACTAGCATGGTATACTAACATGTGTCAAGTGTCAAAAATCAAATAGCATGCAAACAGATATACAAATAGTGTCAAATAATGGTGTCAAGTGATAGTATCAGACAGATAACAGATAATTAGATAATCAGATGAACAGATGTTCAGATAACAGATTCAAATATCAGATACAGATACAGATACAGGTGTCAGATACAGATTCAGATTCTTATAAGTATTGTATTAATTACTAACTAGGTAGCACTTCATGTGCCATCCTTTTATCACATGGTTGCTACATCAAAACAGTTACGTTTGTAGATTTTGTTTTGGATCATATAGGGTCGTGTACTCAGGGTTCAGACAGACAGATATCAGATAACAGATCCAGACAAATAGATAGAACCTCGTGGTTTTCTTCTTTCCAACACCTTCCTATAGGAAGTAATGTAGACAGGGTACAGAATAACAGATAACAGATAATTATATGGGAAACACGGGCCCCCTTCTAAGTATACATTTCTATGCTTTCCCACTACTAGATCTTTCCCATAAATACCGGCTTGATCATTTTTTTATAACTATTATCAGACAGATGTGTATGTGCATGAAACAGAGTAAATCTAGCATGATATAGTGACCCACAAGTTCAGAATAACAGATAAGCATGTACAGATGGTAAGTAGTTACATAACAGAACAAAATAGAGTACTTTCTAATTCAGGATAGCACGACAGTACAGTACTAACAGCGATTCCCGTTACCAAAAATATCAAAACCTAAATCCATCAGAGAATCTGGAAAATAGACTTCCAACCGAATCCAGCAAATACAAATAAGTCATATAGTGCTTTAGAAAACCATAGCTCAAAACTTATTTAAAACCAGAAAATACGTTCAGCCAGAAATCAGTAAAACGAATTCAAAGTCAGAAAAACAGCATCAAAAAACCTTAAATAAATCCAGGAAAATTCTGAGGTAATCCCCTATATGTCTAGCATCAGAATATAAAGTTTCATAATTTTCCAGGAAGATTAGTTTAGCTAACAAAAATCAGAAAATATCAAGAAACGATAGTTTGGCAAATCTGGAATTCCCAACACTGCTGTACGAAAACTGTAATATCTCGCAAACCGTGTAACAAAATCCAGATCCGTCAAAGGGAGATGAAAATAGAAAAAAATAGGCTAACTTTCATATTCAAAAATATTTTTCATTCAGTAAAAGGAATTAGGGTGAAAATACAAATCTTTTCAGAACAACGAGCAAAATCCAGCGAGTATAGTTTTTATAAACAAGCATGAAACGGTATATAAAACTCATCAATAAAATCCACCAAAATTCTGGGTAATCCCTAAATAGGTATAAAAATACTGTGTAAAATTTCAGATCAAAATAATATGTTTAGCATTAGTACCAATATAGTTTAGTCATCGAAATCATCAAGAAACGAAATTTGGAAATATAATACACCTTTGTAGTAAAACAATCATATCTCACACATACGAAAACGAAATCGATCTCTATCAGAAGGGTTGGAAAGAAGACAGGTTTCTCTAAAAATCATGTTTAATACTAAAGTTAAGATACTGACCTTAATATGGTCTAAAATACCAATCAAAACTGTTCATCGACAAAATACAGATTTTCCTCTTAACAAAAAATCAACATACAATACACAAAACTCGTTCCAAACACAACAAAACTTGTTATAGAGTCTACTAAGTTTCCAAACAACATGAAATAGGGTATCTAGCATGTCCACAATAAGTATATCACATGGATCCAAACAAACACACAAATTCTCATAAGTATCTCACAAATATAATCACATCAAGAACGGTCAAATGTAAGTTGTTTCATGTCAAATTTGTGTCGTGAGGCAACTATGGTCAAATACCACTATAGAGACAATACTCATCAAAATACATCACACACGAGTTGTCTCTAGAACCCAACTACACTACAAGCAGAATTTATGACTTATATCATACAAAAGAATTGAGTACAAGTTACTTGCCTTAACCGAAGACGAAACGAACACCAAGAATAACGGGAACGGATCCCAGCAACGAACACAACGAGCAAAACCCATGAACGCAAGTTATAAACCAAAGCAAATACACGTGCAAACTCCGTGCATGCGCAAACCCAACAAGAGGGAGGGAGAGAGAGAGTGTAACCCCTGCTTTTCATTTTTGTGGATTTTTGAGTGCATATTTCGTTTTGGTGTATTTTCTCTCTTGTATTTTTCTGAACCGTATATTAGAGTTGTTTTCAATATATATTCGTTTTATTTCATTTCGAGCTCTTTGTGTTTGATTGGTTGTTTCTTTCATTTCGTTCTTCATTATTTTGTTCTTTCTTCATTTTGGTCTCATTTTCTTTATTTGTATCTACGGGTGCTCATGGTGGATTTAGTGGTTCGTCCTTTTTCCTACCCTATTGTTTTGATCCTTAATTTTTTACCACAGCCAAATTAAAATTTCCAATCCCATTTGATATCCTATACAATTTGTATCCTAATTGAAACCCATTAATGCAAATCCTACTACTCCTCCTAATTACCCACAACCCAAATACTCATTAACCCAACTCCTATTTCTAAACCCCAACCCTCTCCCCCCTCAACCCGGCCTCCCTCTCCTTCCCCTTGGCTGCGCCGCACAGAACCCGACACCAGCACCTAGGCCAGCCGACCCCCCTCCTTCGGCTGTGTGCACCCCGACCTCACCCCAACACCCGACCTAGCCCAATCCCGATCCCCCTCACCTTGCCGCACCACCACTCCATCCCCTAGCCGAGCACTCCTTCACCCGATCATCCATCCCACATCTCATCCGCCATCTCTCTCTCTTTTGGTCCCTCTCTCGCTTGCTTGAGAGTTTGCACGTGGGATCGTGCGAGTTGTTCGTGGGTTCGTTGCTTGGATTCGTTGATTCATGAATTTTCGTTTCTGAGTTTTGCTCGTTACTCTTGGTTTCATTGTTCTTCATCTTCTATTAAGGCATGTAAGATGTACTCCAATTAAATTGTTTGATACAAGTCAAAAATACCATCTATAGTGTAGTTGGGTCTAGAGATGACTCTTATTTGTGTTATGTTTGATGGGTTTTGTCTCTATTGTGAAAATTTGACCATAGATGTCTTACGACACAATATGGACATGAATTAACTTAGGATTTACCCGTTCTTGGTTTTTATCATGTATGTGAGACTTTTGTGAGAATTCGTGATTTGGTTGAGATCCATGTGAAATACTTTATGTGGACATGCTAGATACCCTAATTTATGATGTTTGGACACTTGGTAGACTATATTTCATGTTTGGTTGTGTTTTGAACAAGTTTTGTATGATATATGTTGAGTTGTTGTTAAAGTGAAAAATCTGTGTTTTGTCGCTAATCTGTTTTGTTTGCTGTTTTGGACTGTCTTGAAGTCAGTATCTTAATTTCGGTATAAAACATGAGTTTTAGAGAATTTCTTCTATTTTCAAACCCCTCTAACCTTGCTTGATTTTGTTTTCGTATGAGTGAGTTATGACTGTTTTACTACAGAGGTGTCGATCTTTTCCAGATTTTGTTTTTCGATGTTCTTGATGACTAAATGATTTTATTAACTGTACTACACATATTATTTTAAACCAAAACTTTGGTAAGTTTTTTTTTATCTAGTTAGGGATTACCCAGAATTTTGGTGAATTTTATTAATGAGTTTTATGTATTGTTTCATGCTCGTTTATGAAATCTATACTTGCTGTATTTTGCTCGCTATTCTATAAAGAACCTTATTTTTACCCTGATTCCTTTTATTGTATGAAAAATGTTTGTGAAATATGAAAGTTAATATATTTTATCTATTTTCATATCCCTTCGGCAGAATTGGATTTCGTTTCACTGGTTGCGAGATATCCTAGTTTTCGTACAGCAGTGTTGGGAATTCCAGATTTGCCAAACTACTGTTTATTTATGTTTTCTTATATTTGATGACTGATCTAATTTTTCTGGAAAATTCTGAAACTTTATAATCTGAAACTAGACATATAGGGAAATACCCCAGATTTTTCGTGGATTTAATTACTGAGTTTTCATGTTGTTTTCCTGCTTTTGAATTGGTTTTTCTGATTTCTAGCTGAACCTATTTTCTGCATTAAAATGAGTTTTGAGTTATGATTTTGTGAATTAATATATGACTTATTTATACTCGCTTGATTCGTGTGGAAGTCTATTTTCCAGATCCTACGATAGATCCATATTTGGAAGTTTTTAATACTGGGAGTCACTGTTTTACTACGTTATGGTCTTGCTGTCCTGAACTTGAGATTTGTTTATTTTATTCTTTTATGAGATATCTTGCACTCGTACATATTTATCTTGCAACTTGAACTTATCACATGATCATGCCATGTTATTCTTGATATGTTTTGCACACCTACATGGTTGTTTGACAATAATAAATAACCAAGTCGGGGTTAAGGGAAAGATCTAGTAGTGGATAGTGCAGAAACGTGTACTCGGAAGAACCTAGTGGTTATAGGAGCTTGTTTACATGTGGAGCTTGACATGATATACATGACACGTACATACATGACACTGGAGCATGTTTGGGTTTTGGAACTTGTTTACATGATACATGATTACATGATACTTGGAGCTTGTCCCTGAGTACACTGTCCTGTATGGTCCCCTACAAAATCTAAAGCGAAACTGTTTGTTATAGCAACCACGTAGTAAAAACTGGGATGCATGAAGTGCTACCTAGATAGTAATAACTACAAGACCTAAACATGACACGTGAACATGATACATGCCTACTTGACACTTAACTACATGATACATGAGATTTGATACTTGATACATGCTACATGATTACATGATTCTTGATAGTGGTTACTTGATGCATGACACTTGTTTACTTGATACTCGACACATGTTATTATACTTGCTCATCTTGCCATGCTATGATTTATATGTCTGTTATCATGATTATACCATGCTAGGTTGTTATTTAGATTTACCTATCCCATGTACTTGTATCCTACATTATAAGTGGCCCGTAACTGGCAATTAACAGGTACTTGTTTTTCTTCTTCCTTCTCCTGCAAATTTACTAATTGTAGATCAGGATGGTCGGCTACCAGATGGTATTGGCAAGATGATGTATTAGGACTAGATTTTCTACTTCATGATTTTATTATTATTATTGTTGATTGAACTTGAATAAGATGTACTTGACTATTTGGATATTTATCTTGTATTGGGCGATATGACCCAGAATATTTGACTTATTCAGAATTTGATTATTTGAGATTATTATATTTAGTTTCAAGTAATTTCTGTTGGTATCTTGTTTCAATTATGCATGCCTGGTTGTATCTTTTGCTTCCGACTCGGATTATCTTGTGAAATATTGTAAAGATTATTGAACAACTTATGGATGATGAAAATCATTCGATGAGCTTTTGTTACGTATCCGTATTCCGTACTCTTTTTGGGAAGCGGGGCATGACAGAGAGAGACCGGGAGGGTGAGGTGGCAGCGGCGCTAGTTGAGTGCTGGTGCTGCTGTTGTCGCTGACGACACCGACGGACGGGGAGAGCCGGAGAGAGAGGGATGGAGATGGAGAGAGATGGTTGGGATGGTGGTGCTCGGGAGTAGGGTTCAGCGACTAGGGGGATCAGGTTGGCTGGCGAAGGGAGGTCGGCGGATGGGTTTGGGGTGTTGGTCGGGGTTGACGGCGCAAACAGAGAGAGAGGGAGAGATTGGGGGTTTGCACAGGGTTAGGGTTAGGGTTTCGGTAGAGAAAGAGAGAGGTGGGGGTTTAAATAGGGTTGAGTTATTAGGTTGTGGATATTTGGGTTAATGGGTTGTGGGTAGTTTAAGAGTTATAATAGGAGATTTGGTTTAATAGGAGTTGATTTTAATAGGATTTGTATAGGATTAAAATAGGATTGTAGGCTAATTTGGCTTTGGTAGCTAATTAGGGATCAAAATGCAATATGCATAACAATAGGATTAGCAACCAAAACACCAAGAGCACCCAAGAACAAAACAAGTGAACAAGAACCAAATAAGAGCGAAAACAATAATAACGATCAAGAACGAAACAAGGGACAGAAAAATAAATCACAAGGAGATAAAAAATGAACAAAATGAATATATATTGAAAACAACTCTAATATACGGTCCAAAATACAAGAAAAGTACAGATACTCAAGAAAGAAGATAAATACACCAAGAATACGAAAAATGAAAAACAGGGATTACAGTTACACATTATGATTATTGTTAGTCACTGGAGGACCCAAGTACATGACCATATAGAAGTCACCATTACAGTCTAAATGTTAACTTGATTGCATGCACCCGACCTGTGGTATGGGACGCAGTATTGCGTGCATTAGTTAGGATTTATAAAAGAATGCTATACATAAGATTTACATTAAGCACGTGCATGTTTCCTCTTACTCATTTACATGCTTCCTATTACTCGTTTACATGCATCCTGTTACTCATTTACATACTACACTTGTTACTTGTTCCATACTTGATTACACGATCTCTTGCTCACGTTGCTTGTTCCTTGTCATGCCTGTTTTCTTGCTCATGGTGCTTGTTCCTTGTCATGCATGTTTTCTTGTTCACTGCTTGTTGCTACTTGCTGTTTGATGCTTGCTCTAAATGGATATTTTTCCACCACTCTAGATGTTGAAATCACAGGTACAGGAGATGAATCAGCTGAAAGGCTTGGTGAATGATTATCCTAGAGGATGAAGTTGGATTCTTTTATTAGCATGCATTTAGTTTCTTGTTTCGTACTTTTCTAGTCACTATTGCTGTTTTTCATACATTGTTTTCCAGGGATTTTGTCCCGAATTTTATTCTAGATGTTGGATATTAATTTGTGAATTTATTTCATGGATCTTTTTGGAAGTTTATTCATGGTTTATGTGATTGTATTTTTCATGCGTAGTTGTGATTTTATCTTGTATTGTTGAGTTGATCGTTACAACTTATGAATATGTGTTTACGTCATTCGCTGGGCCTTAGTTGCGTGCCTGTGTTTCCGTATTATGGGAAGCGGGGTGTGACAATAAGACAATAAAAAAATTTATATTAAGATTTGGGAGTGAGTCGCGCATGCACTTACTCACTCAGCAACAAATAATGACGTCCACTCTCCTACTTAGGTAGATGGTAAGTCAGCACATTTTCAAAGTGCGATGAGAACCACTAACCTAGGCCTGAGCAGTCATGATCACTCAAAGACCCCGTCCAGGTAAGTATGAACTAAGGTAGCACTGGCATGCTCTTTTATACCCACCCCAATCCTCCCAGTCTCAAATCCCAACCGATGTGGGACTAAAAAATTCCTCTTAGCCTCATTCTAATGCGTTGAAAATAAAGGAATCGTTCTATAGGAACCATCCTATACTTTTGGTCTATGCACAAATCAAATCCACTGTTACCTCACCTGTACCTATTTACACATTACTCTTCATCAATTCCGTTATGAATCACTTTCTTCTTCACAGCTCTATTATTAAATAAACTTGGTTCTAACATGGATAAAAACAAAAACAATTTTTTATTATAGATTAAATAGAAAAGTCAGAAAAACATGTAAGAAACAAAAGAATTAATTGAAATATTAGCAGAACAACTAAAAAATATAATATCATTTTTCGAGGTCTCAAAAAAAGGGCGTGGAATTAGATAAATATAAAGAAACTGTAAAAAAAAACAAATAACTAAGTAGATATATAACAGAAAAAAATAAGGAAGTATTGGGCATAACCGAAGAAGTTATAAAGGAGTTAGAAGCAATAATAAAAGTAAATATAAATATTTTAGAAATTGAAGACTTAATGGAAAATTCCAATTCATAAGAGGTAGAATAAGTCATAAATAATCTAGATATAACAAACGAAGAAATAAAAATGGATCAAGAACAAAACAATGTTATAACCCAACCTAAAGAAAGTACAACTTAACTATATCAATATTTAATACCACCACATAATAAAAGACCTTATCCCACCAATTATCAAAATCATACACCATGGAAATGAAAAAATAGAGAAATGAATGAACGAGGAAATGTAAAAGAGATCCCAAAATATGAATCTGTAGACAGGGCCGTCCCTGAGTTCCCGGGGAGCCGAGCCGAAAGGCCCAAATAATTATTTTTGGGGGCCCCTAATTACAATATAATTTTTTACGCGAAAAATGTGTGCCTATATTAATAAGGGGAATACAAATTTGGGAGCCCCTAAAATTGCAAAAAATCTGGGGGTCTGAGGCGACCGCCTAACCTGCCTAAAGGTGAGAGTCGGCCCTATCTGCATAACATAATGAAAAAGGAATAACAGGAAATTGAGAATGACTAGATCTAGACTCTGTAAAACATGTAAATAGAACAATAGAAGATTGGGTAAAAGCATCCTTAAAATTAGGATGTAGACAAAATTTCGCAGGAAATGGGTTCAATAAATGGGTTCAAAAAATGTATATAAATAGTAGCAAACTTGTAACGTCCCGTAATTTCAAAAAGCTATAGTATATATATATATATATATATATCCAGTTGAGAAGAAACAGAGGGCGCTGCTGTCTCTGTCTGTGTGAGTGCCACGTGGCACTGGGGCCCACCTGGCCTTGCTGTTGGGCGTTCTCAAGAGAAAGAACGAGGAGAGTAAAGGAGAGATAGTCCCATATTGGGAGTATACAAAAAATAAATAACTATAAATAATATAGCATATGATCAAGAGTCACCAATCCGATTAACCACCTTTTGAGAGGCAGCCTGTGGTGAGCAGTTGTACTATACTACAAATAATTTGTCTGATAAATTGTATAAATTGTCTGAGCTAGGGGCAGGGGCGTTACAAATGGTATCAGAGCCGACTTTTGGCACCAAATGTGGGGCATGTCTATATAGTCGAGCGGTGGATTCCAGGACTGTGGTGAGCCCTTAATTAAATATGGGACTGTGATTGATCGGGCGGGGGATTCTGGGATCAAGATTAGTCGGGCGGATAGAAGGACAGCTCAATTAAATTCAGGATTATGATTGATCGGGCAGTGGATTCCGAGATCATGATTAATCAGGCGGATAGAAGAGCAGATGCTCCACAACGGCTAGAAAGTAGATCCTGCACTAGATTGTGCATGCCTCGTGCTCAGCGAGGATGCTGATTTCTGAAGGGGTGGTGTATGTAACATCCCGTAATTTCAAAGAGCAGTATAATAGTATATATATATATATATATATAAGGGGATAGTGGCAAAGTGGTAAATAATGTGAAAAGAGAGTAGGGGCCCACAGAGAGAGTTGCAGCAACAGCAGCGTAAGTGCTTCAATGACGTCACCTGGGGGCCCGCCAGTTAAGAAGAAACAGTGGGAGCTGTTGTCTCTGTCTATGTGAGTGCCACGTGGCATTGGGGCCGCCTGGCCTTGCTGTTGGGCGTTCTCAAGAGAGAGAAGGAGGAGAGTAAAGGAGAGATAGTCACATATCGGGAGTATACAATAAATAAATAACTATAAATAATATAGCCTATGATCAAGAGTCACAAATTCGGTTAGCCATCTTTTGAAAGGCAGCCTGTGGTGGGCAGTTGTACTATACTATAAATAATTTGTCTGATAAAATTTATAAATTGCCTCAGCTAGGGGCAGGGGCATTACAAAATTAGTGGAATGGATTAACAGAAAAAGAAAGAAATAAGATTAGAAGCCAAACCAATAGATGAACAAGGAACACAAGAAACTTCAACATAATGAACCTTAGAACTAAAAGAAATAATTACAAATTATGAAAAAGCAATGACAACAAAATTCAGTGTCTACAAAAAAATAGAAAAACATATTATATATAAAAAGAACCAAGCAAGAGACTAGAAATCTAGAAATATGCGACATGTGCTATTATGACAACCAAGCTTACGAATTCAAAGAATATTTTTAATGAAGCTATTATACAAAAGAAGAAAATAGTCCAATTCTAGACTCATTTTCCTGAAACTACCGGATCTCCGAAGTATAAACATATATAGTGCATATATAAATGAAAAAGTAAAACTAGAAACAGATACTTAAGGATACAGATAACAATTCGTAAAACATTATAGAGATAAAGTATGCCAAGAAGATCAACTATAAAATAGTATAGAACATATAAACAAAGAATGTGTTGTTGTAACCCCTGTTTTCATTAATATATTTTTTTGGTATTTTTATTCATTGTACTCTTCATTGTTCTTTTTCTGAACCCTTGTATTTAATTTTCCCTTAATGAAATTTATTTTTGTCTTCATATTGTCATTCTCAATTTATCTAATTATATATCCTTCGTTATTTAATTTGTTATCCTTTTATACCCATTAACCCATTAATCTATTCTACCCTATTTAAACCCTTACCCATTAACCCAATAACACCCTAACCCTCATTCTAATACTCTATATAATCCTTATTAACCCTAATCACAATTTATCAAAACCCTAACTACTCATTCAACCCAGCCATCATCTTCTTCCCCACTTCCTCTGCTCCGAAAACCCATCCCGCCTGTGCCCTCGTCCTCCCTTCAACCCATCATTGCCGAAGTCCCCGTTCCTACCCTTTTCTCCATCTACCTCCTGCTCAACCCTGCACCCTCCGCGATCCTCCTGCACACCCTTGCCAACACCATTGAAGACCATCACCATTGCCCCTATTCACCGTCGATCACCATTACCCCACTCAACCCTCCACCCACTGCCAGTCGCTGCCTCTTCCATTGCTCTGTCGACCAGAACCCCTCGTTGTCCCTTAACCTCAATCCAGCACCACCTACTTCCCTCGACCAGCACCACCACCACTGTTGTCCTTGCTGTTGTTGCGACTGTCGACCACCGACAGCCCCGCAGTCCTGAGCCTCGTCGACCGCCCAGTGCACCACTGCAGATCCCCGAGCCTCGTCGATATTGCTGCTCATTGTGGAGTCGCTGTTTTGTTGTTTGGATCCACTGTTACCGTTAGATATCCATTTTCTGCCTTTGCTGTTGATCTCACAGTTTGCTGCATTGCCCTCTGCGTGCTGCACGTATAGTTGCCGCCTCTCGTGTACGTGTTGTGTTTGCATGTAACACGCACGTGCTTTGCTGCCCGGGAACCTAGTCCCTTTATTCTAACCTTTATCGGAATCATCACCTCGTAAGGCAAGTATCTTGTACGAATTCTTCTTGTTTCCCCGTACAAGCAGTTTTTTTGAAATACCGCAAATAGATTATTCGTTGTGACCCATCTTTATGTTTGCCCATTGATGATCTTGATCCTTACTCATTTGATTCATTTCTACCCATTCCGTAATCATAAAGGATCACAAAAAATTTTGTTGTCACACCCACTACACAAACATAGATTACATCTAGATATATTTTTATATGAATGCATGTCCATGAATCACTATGAGTTATAGATGTTTTGTTCATGTGTTGACATTGTAGTTGTGTTTTCCCTTTCATGGAATTTAGAATGAACGTTTCATGTTGATTTGAATGCCCATCTAATTCTGATTTGCATTATACACTAATTGGGATCCATCACAGTTGTTATAAATGTTACAATTCATGCAAAAAGTGATTTCATTTACTGTTCTCCTGATTTGGCACGACAGATTAGACCCTGTTAATATCAGAAAAATAATTAAGTTTGTGAATATGAAATGTAGGCCTCTGAGTCTCGTTTTCAGAACTTTTAATGGATCTGAAATCCGATTTGTAATGTGTGAGTTATCTCAGTTTTACTGCTGTTATATCGCAAATTTTCGGATTTCTAATTATAAGAACTTTAACATGAGTTATTGATTAATATATATGCTAATGGTAAAATTTAGACTTTATATTAAACTGGAAAAGACTAGACATGATTAGGAGTCACCCTAAATTTTTGTAGAATTATTTGATAATTTTTCTGACTTAATATATTTGTGCAAATATGATTATATAATTGCTGCCTGCATGCTAGTTCAGTAAAGAACCTCAGTTTTGACCTGATTTTGTTTGACATTGATTAAAACTTATTAAACATGAATTGTAGCTCCATGTGTCTACTTTCCAGAACATTCGACAAAATTGAATTCCGATATATAATCTACTAGATATCTGACTTTTAATACTGCTAGGTCTAGATTTCCAGATTCACAGTTACATGTGTATCATCCTGATTTAGTAATAAAAAGAACTTGTTTACAGTAAAAAAAATGTGAAATTAATTTTGCTATGACTAGACATGCTTAGAGATCACCCAAAATTTTTGTGAATTTAATTGAGAAGTTTTCAGACCCGAAACATACATGTGAATATAATCTATAATCTGCTGCCTAAACATAAAATTTGTAAGAATAAGACTTTGAACCTTGTTTCTGTGACTTTTATATGTCGTGTGTATATGCGCTGGAATCGGCATAGAGTCTAGTTTCTAGAACTTCTGATGGATCCAGATTTGTTTTTTTGTAGCAGCGGGAATCCTAGTTTTGGTGCAGCAATGTCCTGCTATCCAGAATTGGAATTCTGGTTTTTCAGTGTTTATAATTTTTACTTGACACCCAAACCTATTTTTCGCCTAGTTTGAACCTATATTCTATCCCTATCATGTTTACATGTACCTGATTTGCACGTTCATGCCTATTTTTGGTAAAAATAATAAGTAATCAAGCCGGGGTTTAAGGAAAAGATCTAGTAGTGGACAATATAGGTAAGTGTACTCGAAAGGGGGCCCGTGTTTCCCATTACCTGTTGCATGAATACATGATTACATAATTCATGGGTCTGTTTACCTGATTATATGATTACCTGCCTATATTTTTCCCTATAGGAAGATGTACTCGGAAGGGGTCCCGTAGGTCCCACCTGTTGCATGAATACATAATTACATGATTCATGTGTCTGTTTATCTGCTTTCCTGAATCCTGAGTACACGGCCCTATAGAATCCACCACGAAATCTAAACATTCACTTGATTGTATGCATTAAACATGTGGTATATATATGGGACGTATGATTTCTGCATTAGATAGGATTAAATGAAAGACTTAAGAATAATATGTTTCTCTGGCACATTCTTGTTACCTATTATCTGTTACCTGTTACCTGTTACCTGTTACCTGTTACCCGTTACCTGTTACATGTTGCCTGTTACCTATTACATGTTACCTGTTACCTGTTACCTGTTATCAGTTTACTTGTTGTCTGACCATGTTTACTTGCTTCTTGATTACTTGACTTTGTTTTTCCTGTTGCATTCCTTTCATGCTATGTTCTGTACTCTTGATTTTTGTTTCCTATTTTGCATTCTATTTACCTTGCTCCTGTACCCCTTTTGTTTGTACTACTTGTGGCCCGTAACTTGCACTAACGAGCAGAATGATTTTCTATTTTCCTGTTTCTTTCAAATAATAAATGTACAAGTTTTGGAGACGAGTTACCAGAAAGAGTGAGTGATCAAGTGTTTTAAGCTTTGGCTGGGATCTTTTTATGCTTTAGTTTATTCTTGTAATGAGTTTATTATCTCCTATTGTTGCTACTTGAAACTTTGTATTGGGCATGTTGTCCCGGAGTTTTTATTTTCTTTCCAGATCTTATTTTGATTTGAGGTTTATGAATTTGTTTTGAAATAATTCTGTTGATTATAAGATTTGCTTCATGCATGCGTGGTTGTGTATTTCTTATATATTTCTGTATACTGTTGAGTTGGTCCTTACAGCTTATTAATGATGAAAATCATTCGCTGGGCTTTGTCACGTACTCATATTCCGTATTCTTTTGGGAAGCAGGGCACGAAAGGTTTTTTGCGGTATCAGAGCCAGGTTGACTTTAGCCAAGTTTGGCTCTAGCCAGGTTTAACTCAATAATAAACAGGTCATGCAAATCACATGAACAATTGATAATCAACTTGATCTGGATACTAATTATATTGGGTTTTGTACAGACCATGGCTCGCAGGGGTGCTTCTACTTCCCGCCCCCGTGATAAATAGCCAGAGTTTGTGGCTGTCACACAGGTGCTGTAGCAGTTGGTCCAGATGCAGCAGGAGCACAGTGAACTAGTGAGGGCCACGTGGCAAGCTGCCAACCAGAACCCTGCTATGCCCGCTCAAGGAGCTCTCCCCCCTCGTCCTGGTACTGTTATAGACTTTCTGAGATTGCATCCCAACAAGTTCTCAAGCACCGAGATGCCACTGGAAACCGAACAGTGGCTGATTCGGACAGAGCAGTTACTGCAGGCAGCAAAGGTTGCTGATGTGGACCGTGTGGATGTCGTGAGCATGTAGCTGATGGACCTTGCCCACATTTGGTGGAAAGCCGAGTCTGAGAGGCTTGAGTGGCCTATTTCTTGGGCCACCTTCACCCTGAGTTTCTTGGAGAAATTTTTCCCCAGCATCACCAAGGTGGAAATGGAACAACAGTTTCTCTCCTTGAAGCAGGTTGGTCGGTTAGTGCTGGTGTTTTGAATTTTGTTACATATTATATATGTGGTATCTTAACATGAAAATTTTCTTGACACAGGGCGCTAAATCCATGGATGAGTATGATGCGGAGTTTACCAGACGCAGTCGCTTCGCAACCGCTTTGGTGGCGAATGAGGAAGATAGGGCCCGAAGGTTTCTTTTGGGGCTTCCAGGTGCATTTGGCTGGTCTCCGCCTTTGCACATATGCTGATGCCCTTGAGGTGGCTCGAGCTCAGGAGCAGGCTCACAACAGGGGGGCCCTTCTTAGCGGGTTGCTCAGTACCCTACTGCTGCTACTTCTAGGCCCATTGGAGGGCCGATTCGGAGGCCAGCCCCGGCCCCTGCCCTCAGGAAAGCTTCCTACCCACATGCTGCTCCACGGAGGGACGTGGTCTGTGACTACTGCCAGATAGTCGGGCATGTGTTGAAGGACTGCAGGAAGGCTAACCGCCAATGCTTCGCATGTGGTGCTAGGGACCACTCGATTTGGGATTTCCCTCATAAGAGGCATGGCCAGCCCGCAAGCGCACCAGCTCGTGGTCAGATCAGGCCACCGCTTCTCCCTCAGCATCAGATTGTTGGTCAGAGAACCGTAGTTCCGAGGAGCGGCCAGGCCTATAATCTGACAGTGGAGGAGGCTGAGACTGCAGAGGATGTTGTTGCAGGTATATAGTGTTTTCTTTTATTATTGTTGTGTTATTTCTTTGCTTTATGTCCTTTCTTGCATTATGTATTCTTGTGTTCTTCCTTACATCATTATTTATCATTCATTATTCATTTCCCTTGTTTTTGACTCAATCATAGGTATCATCTTAGTTCATTCTCTCCCTACCCATGTTTTATTTAGTTCTGGTGTGACTCATTCCTTCATCTCTTCCCGCTTCGTGGATCAGCATCAGTTGGAGTGTAGTATTATGCCAGCAGCTTGGAATATTACTACAGGTGGCATTGTTGTCGTCTGTTCTAGGGAATGTAAGCAGAACCCTATTGTTATCGGTGGCACAGATTTCAAGGCTGGTTTGATTGTGATAGGGAATTCTGGATTTGATGTAATCCTCAGGATGAATTGGTTCGGTGATTCCCATGCTATTATTGATTGCAAAGCTAAGAAGATTGTGTTCAGGATTCCGGATCGTCAGGAGTTTGAGTTTCATGCTACTGAGACACCCCTTGGGCGTGTCAAGAACACGGTTGATCAGGAGGCTTGTGCAATAGAGTTGCACACGATCTGTGAGGCTGCGCCTGTAGTTGTACAGGAATTCCTAGATGTATTTCTAGAGGAATTGTCCGGGTTGCCCCCAGATTGAGAAGTGGAGTTTGGTATTGAAGTTCAGCCGGGTATGGCGCCGATATCAAAGAGCCCCTATAGAATGGCACCTATCGAGCTAGCAGAGCTGAAAGTGCAAGTCTAGGAGTTGTTGGACTTGGGTTTTATCAGGCCCAGTGTTTCTCCATGGGGAGCTCCGGTTTTGTTCTTCAACAAGAAGGACGGAAGCTACAGACTTTGCATCGATTACCGGGAGCTAGATAATGTTACAGTGAAGAATCGGTATCCACTACCAAGGATTGATGACTTGTTTGATCAACTAGGGGGCGCTTTGGTCTTCTCGAAGTTGGATCTTCATTCTAGGTACCATCAAGTCAAGGTGAAGGCTGAGGATATCCAGAAGACAGCTTTTTGGATGAGGTATGGGCAATATGAGTTCTTAGTAATGCCATTCGGAGTGACCATCGCACCGGCAGTCTTCATGAGCTTGATGAACAGGATATTCTCTCTTTTTCTGGATAATTTTGTGTTCGTGTTCATCAAAGACATTCTGGTGTATTCCAAGAACTGGGAGGATCATGATGAGCATTTAAGATTAGCCTTGCAGACGTTGAGGAAGAATCAGCTGTACGGGAAGCTCAATAAGTGCGAGTTTTGGGTCGATCGTGTTGCATTTCTGGGGCACATTATATCAGGTGATGGAATTTCTGTAGACCCATCCAAGATTGAAGCAGTAAGGGATTGGCCAGTGCCTAAGTCAGCTTCGGAAGTGAGGAGTTTCCTTGGTCTAGCAGGCTACTATCGGAAGTTCTTCAAGGACTTTTCTAAGATTGCTGGACCTTTGACTAAGCTGACTGGGAAGGATCAGAAGTTTGTGTGGGATGGGGCTTGTGGTGAATCTTTTCACAGCTGAAGAGTAGGTTGACATCAGTGCCAGTGTTGACTATTCCTGATGATACAGGAGGGTTTGTGGTTCACTGTGATGCTTCTAGCAGAGGTCTAGGTGTAGTGTTGATGGAGAATGGCTGAGTCGTCGCCTACACATCTAGGCAGTTGAGGCCGCATGAGAAGAACTATCCCATGCACGACTTGGAGCTTGCCGTCGTAATCTTTACTCTGAAATTATGGAGGCATTACTTGCTTGGGGATAGATTGGAGATCTTCACTGACCACAAGAGCCTCAAATACGTGTTCACACAGATGGAGCTCAACATGAGGCAGAATCGATGGTTAGAGTTGATGGCCAACTTTGATATCAACTTGCAGTATCACCCCGGTAAGGTGAACTGGGTACCCGATGCACTGAGTAGGAGGCCTGCTACCATGATTCTTACTCGACAGAGAGAACTGTGGGAAGATATGAGGAGGCTGGAAGAGTTGATGGCCAACTTTGATATCAACTTGTAGTATCACCCCGGTAAGGTGAACTGGGTACCCGATGCACTGAGTAGGAGGCCTGCTACCATGATTCTTACTCGACAGAGAGAGCTGTGGGAAGATATGAGGAGGCTGGATTTGAATGTGGTTTTTCCCGGTGCTGAGCGGCAGTGTATGATGCTTCAGTTACAGTCTTCTTTAGTGGAACAGATCAAGGAGGCCCAATCGGGCGATGAGCAGTTACAGAAGTTCCGAGTTGAAGTGGAAACAGGTTCAAGGACTGATATGGTTGTTCACTCAGATGGATCACTTCACTTTGGGACTAGATTGTGTGTCCCAAAGGGTGAAGTCCGGCAGAAGTTACTTGAAGAAGCCCATTAGTCATCTTATTCTATTCATCCTGGAGGTACGAAGATGTACAAGGACTTGAAGCAACATTTTTTGTGGCACAGGATGAAGAGGGCAGTGGCAAGATTCATTTCCCAATGTTTGATCTATCAGCAAGTGAAGGCAGAGCATCAGAGGATTGTTGGACTCCTTCAACCTCTTCCTATCCTGAAGTGGAAATAGGTGAACAACACCATGGACTTTGTGACTGCGTTTCCCAGGAGTCCCAAAAGTCACAATGCCATTTGGGTGATTGTGGATAGACTGACTAAGCATGCTCATTTCATCTCTTTTAGAGTTGGTCAGTCTACTGAAAGTCTAGCCAAGAAGTACATGCAAGAGATTGTGCGTCTTCATGGAGTTCCGGTCAGCATTGTATCCGACTGGGATACGAGCATTAGGTCTCAGTTCTGGGAGAGTCTTTAGGGGAGTCTTGGGAGCAAGTTGAACTACAGCACAGCTTTCCATCCTCAGACAGATGGACAGTGTGAAAGGATAATTCAGACTCTAGAGGACATGTTGAGGTCTGTGTCCTTTAGTTTGGAGGTTCTTGGAAGGACCATCTGCACTTGGTGGAGTTCTCATACAACAACAGTTACCAGGCTAGTCTCAAGGCGGCACTGTACGAGGCACTTTACGGTCGAAAGTGCAGATCACCAGTATGTTGGGATGAAATTGGCGAGAGGAAATGTCACGCCCCGCTTCCAGAAAAGAGAATACGGAATACGGATACGTGACTAAGTCCAGCGAATGATTTCCATCAACCATAAGCTATCAGGATCTTTACAACATTTCACAGGAATAATTAGAGTAGGAAGCAAGAGAAGTCAACCACGCATGCATATATGAATCAAAATGCCAACAGGATTACTTGAAACAAAATTTAATAAATTCCAAATAAACCAGATCTGAACAAGTCAATAATTCTGGGTCACACTGCCCAATACAAAATTCATGTAGTAAATACATTTATTCAAAAATAGCAGGAAAGTAAATATATCAAAACTCCAGCAACTAGAACCTCAGATCACCTACACCATCTGGCAGCTGATCACCAAAATCTGCAATTTAATAAATTGCAGGAAGAGGGAAAAGAAAACAAAATGCCCGTTAATGCAAGTTACGGACCGCTTGTAGTGCAGACACAAGTACAGAAAAAGATAAATAAATAGCATGGAATAGACATGATAACAAAATAGAACAACTATCATGAATCATGAACAGAATAAAGTAACATAATGTGCTAACATGGTACAGGTAACATGTATCAGGTTTCATGCAAGCAGGTAAATAGGTATACAGATAAACAGGTAAACATGTAATCAAGTATACAAGTAAACAGGTGAACAGGTATACAGGTACAGGTAAGTATGTAACAGGTATCATATTATGTCAAGTCTTGTATTATTACTATCTAGGTAGCACTTTATGCATCCCAGGTTTTTACCACATGGTTGCTACATTCAAACAAGTTTCATTTAGATTTCTTAGTGGAGTCCATAGGGCCGTGTACTCAGGGATCAGGAAAACAGGAACAGGAACAGGTAAACCTATTGGTTCTCTTCTGATTACACCTTCCTATAGGGAAGTGTGCAGTCAGGTAATCAGGTAAACAGGATCGTGTATCATGTAGTCATGAACACGTAACAGGTGGGAAACATGGATCCCTTCTAAGTACACATTTCTATATTTTTCACTACTAGATCTTTCCCTTAACCCCGACTTGATTATTTCATTATTATTATCAGACAGGCATATATGTGACACAAAACAGAGCAAGAATAACATGGCATAAAAAAGTAACAGGTTCAGGTTGAAAGATAAACATATACAGGTGAAAGATAACTCATAAAAGGATAGAACAACGAAAATTCTAGTTCAGGACAGCAAGACAGTACTGCACCAAATCTGGAATTCTCGTTGCTACAAATGTGCAAATCTGGATCCGTCAGAAAATATGGAAAATAGACTCCCGGTTGAATCTAGCAAATATATATAAGTCATATTGTATTTCACAACAACAAGACTCAAAACAGGTTTGTATCCAGAAAATTTGTTTAGCCAGAAATCAAAAGTTTGCATTCAAGGACAGGAAAACAGCATAAAAATGTATTGATTAAATCCAAGAAATATCTGGGGTATTCCCTAGTATGTTTAGTATCAAAAAATAAAGTTTCATAATTTTCCAACATGGATAGAATACTCAATGAAAATCAGCAAGCAGTAAGATACAGCAGTTTTGTAAATCTGGATTCATAAACACCGTAGTACTAAAATAGCAATATCTTACAAAATATAAATTGAAATCCAGATCCGTCAAAAAGGTGATAAAATAGATACAGTAGGCTAAAATTCATTTTTACAAAGTTTTTTATAGACAGCAAATAGAATCAGGTCGAAATTAAGGTTCTTTACTGAACAGCAAGAAAATTCTGCAAGTATAGTAGTTGTTTGCAAGCATAGAATAGTGTATTAAAGTTATCAATTAAATCCTAAAAGAATAGGGGTTACTCCCAATCAGATCTAGATATACTCAGCAAAATATTGGATCAAAATATTATTTTTAACATCAGTAGAAAAATAAATTACCATACAGAATTCGTATAAAACTGGATCTGGAATTTTAAACACATCTGTAGTAAAATAGTCATAACTTGCAACTCATAAATCGAAACTGAGACTGTCAGAAATTCTGGAAAGTAGATAGAATTCTCTATAATTCATATTTATAAATAATTTTCATATACTGACCTTACTAGGGTCTAAATTACTGAACAAAAATGGGGAATCGACAAAACAGAAAATATCCTTCATGCAAAAAATCAACTAGTTCATATGAAACTCATCCAAAACATAACCAAATGTGAAATATGGTGTACTAGATGTCCAAGCAACATAGTATAGGGTATTTTTGCAAGTCTAAAATAAGCATACTACTACTAACACAATCAAGCACACGATATCATACGAACAACATGCATATATACATCAAGTAGTGGTCATCCCTAAGTTATTTCATGTCATGTGTGTAATGAGGCAACTACGGGCGGGTCAACACAATAGAGACAACATATAACAGGGATTTTGCACAAGAATTTCTCTAGAACACAACTAAACAACAGGCGGTATTTAGTACTTGTATTACACAAATAAAAGAGTACAAGTTACTTGCCTTATAGCCGACGACAGAAACGAAGTAAGAGCAAGAATAACGGGAACGGATCCCAGACACGAACTTAACGAACGAATGACGAACCCAAACATGACTCACGAACAACGAACTACGAACCACATGAACACATGAACACCCAACGAATAATCACGAACACACTAACACGTGCAACTCTCGTGCACATGCAACAAGGAGAGAGTGAGAGAGACGGCGGACAGCGGAGTTGGCAGTGGCACAACGTCGGAGGGACACAGCACCGGGAGTGCTCTGTCGTTGTTGGCATCGCTGAAGGCAACAGGGCAGGGAGTTCAGGGGCGCATTACAAGTGTAGGCGGTGCAGCGGCCGACTGGTCGTGTCGGGGGGTTCGGCAGAGCACAGGGGCGCACGGGGAGCAGGGCAGTGCCGAGGAGAGCTCGCGATGCTACTTCTGTCGGCTGTTGAAAGTGGGAGAGAATAAGGGAAGGAGGGCATGGGGGCGAGATGGTTAGGAGAGAGAGAGCGGGAGAGTAGGAAGATGCTGGGGGTTGGCCGAACGGGGAGGATAGGGTTGGCTATATATATAGGTGGGTAAATATATATCAGGATTTAGGGTTAGGGGTGACGGCTGACAGGTTAGGTGAAGGCAAACAGGTATCGGGTGTAGAAAGAGGTTTAAATGGGTAGTTTGGAGGGACAAAATGGGTATTGGGTCTTATATTAGATCCAATAGGGTATGAATAAATAAAAATAAAAAATAATATAGTGATCCAAAAATAATGACATGGGCACAAATGGATAAATAAAATAAGGCACGAAAAAAGAAATTTGAATAATGAGGATCAAAATACAAGCTCGATCAAACAGAGATAAAATAATAGGGAACAACTGAATCAAGAAGATCAAATAAAGGCGAAAAATCAAATAGATGAATATATATAGAAAATGAAGACCCAAACAAGGTTCAAAAGAGATACAAGATGAATAAATACCCCAAAAAAGAAAAATACATTCAAAAATTCAGAAAATGGAAAATAGGGGTTACAGAAAACTTTTGAGGCCAGAGTTGATCACGAAGACTGTTGATGCAGTGGCCCAGATCAGGAAACATTTGCAAGCAGCATAGGACAGGCAGAGGAAGTGGGCTGATATTCATCGTAGGCCATTGGAATTTGAGGCAGGAGATCATGTCTTTCTCGAGGTTTCACCGTGGAAAGGTGTCATCCTCTTTGGAGGTGGGGGCAAGCTAAGCCCCATGTTCATTGGGTCATTTGAGACTGTGGAGCGCGTAGGCAAGATAGCTTACAGACTTGCACTGCCACCAGCCTTGTCAGGGGTTCATGATGTGTTTCACGTCTCGTAACTGAGGAAGTACATCAGAGACAAAAGCCATGTGATCAACTATTCAGATTTTTCTGTGCAGCCAGATCTATCTTGTGAGGTCCAACCGGTTGCCATCTTGGATAGGCGGGAGAAGGTATTGAAGAACAAGGTTATCAGGTTGGTTCGGGTTTCTGGGAATCCTCACTCGCCGGGTGAGTCGACTTGGGAGATGGAGGAGGAGATCCAGAAGAAGGTCTCTCATCTGTTTGAGTAGCTCCCTTTTGTTTTGTTTTCTTTTTGGGGTTGCCCTATGTACCACTTATTTGAATTTCGAGGACGAAATTCTTCTTGTAAGGTGGGTAGAATTCGTAACCTCTATTTTCATTAGTGTATTTTTTTGGTACTTTTATTCATTGTACTCTTCATTGTTCTTTTTATGAACCCTTGTATTTGATTTTCCGTTAATGAAATTAATTTTTGCCTTCTACTCAATTTTTTTTGTCTCTCAATCTATTTGATTTCTATTTTCTGTTGAGCCTAAAATTTACTGTTCATCTTATTCAAATTCTTGCATATTGTCATTCTCAATTTATCTAATTATAAATCCTATGTTATTTAATATTTTATCCTTCTATTGGATCTTATACCCATTAACCCATTAATCTATTCTACCCTATTTAAACCCTTACCCATTAACCCAATAACACCCTAACCCTAATTCTAATACTCTATACAATCCCTATTAAGCCTAATCACAATTTATCAAAACCCTGACTACTCATTCAACCCAGCCGTCATCTTCTTCCCCACTTCCTCTGCTCCCAAAACCCATCCCGCTTGTGCCCTCGTCCTCTCATCAACCCATCATTATCGAGTCCCCGATCCTGCCCTTTTCTCCATCGACCTCCCGCTCAACCCTGCACCCTCCGCGATCCTCCTGCACACCCTCGCCAACACCAATGAAGACCATCACCACTGCCCCTGTTCACCGTCGATCACCATTACCCCGCTCAACCCTCCACCCACTGCCAGTCGCTGCCTCTTCCATTGCTCCGTCGATCAGCACCCCTCGTTGCCCCTAAACCTCAGTCCAACACCACCTACTTCCCTCGACCAGTACCACCGTCACCACTGTCCTTACTATTGCTGCGACTGTTGACCACTGACAGCCTTGCAGTCTTGAGCCTTGTCGACTGCCCAGTGTACCAATGCAGATCCCCGAGCCTCGTCGATATTGCAGCTCATTATGGAGTCGTTGTTTTGCTGATTGCATCCACTGTTACCGTTGGAGATTGTTGTGCAATCTAGCTACCTAAATAAATAGATAAAACTAGACACAAATTAAAAACCTCGCAAGTGCACGAATCGTTTGGAAAAGCGTAGTGACGAGCAAGGGTCGATCCCACAGAGATTGTAGATTCTAACTTACTAATCAATAAAGAGAAATAAGAATATTGAAGTGTCGTTCTGAAAGTCTAAAAGAAATGAAAAGATACAAATCTAAATAAAATAGCATCACAAGTTGAGTCAAGAATATCTATTAAAGTAGTTGGGTTTTGATTTCCACCAATAGTCAGTAATGCTAAGTCATATACTACATCCATTACTCATGTTTGTTCTCTTCAAGGGCATGGTATCTACTCCTTAAAGAAATGTTTCCCTAGGCCAAGAATTAAGCATGGTATCTACTCTAATTCGTTTCTTTCATTAAGTATTTAGCATGGTATCTACTAAGTTGCACTTAAAGAAGGCATAAGAACAGTGGAAACGAACAAACACTCAAGGTCCTAGAAATTGGTATCAGATCTAGATCCCTTAAGTTGATTAAACCAAGAACCCCTAAGGACTCCCTTGTTACAAGTTATGAACACGAGATACGGGTCGTCTCAATATGCCCATATAACAGATTCAGATTTATAATACCCAAGCTTGATAAACTCAGATTCCGTACGTCAGTCGACTGGCTGTCACCACAGTCGACTGCTCCTAAGAATTCTGAACAAGTTTGATTATCATAAATCCATCTCAATTCAATCAGGTTCAACCAATAAGTAATAGAGAAGAATATAACATTACACAACTACGGTTTCAATCTACCCAACTATGAAATTAGTTCCACATAATAAAACTTTTATTGATTAATATAATAGAGTTCATGACTACAATAGAAATAAAAACTAAGAGAAAGAACAGAAGAACGCTGAATTGTATGATGTTGCATTTTAGCCCAATCAGCAGTCGTCTAGTTCTCCTCATTTGATGCTTGCTGTCGACGACTGGTTTTTGATGATGGATCCGGCCTTCTTCCGAGAGATCCTTTTGCTTCTTTCTTGATTGGTATTTATAGAACAAGAGAAGAGAATTAGGGTTTGTACTTTTTGCATAGAAGTCCTCTTCTTTTGTTATTTCTTTCCTTATCTTGATCTGTGTTTTTATGTCTTTCTCTTTTTCTTCTTTCCTTCCTTATCTGCTCACCACGTGCTCTTGCTTTGATTGTTTGAGAAGTTGTTATTCGCAGAAAACACCTGGGTTTGGATAACTTAATTTTGATTCGGATTTGGATGAGGATGCATCTGTTCTTATCTTCTGACTTGCCGCGTACCAGTCGACTGGCTTGGGGAGCAGTCGACTGTGCCGAGCCTTGTCAAACTCTCTGTCCAGTCGCCTGTGTGGAAGACTCAGTCGACTGATGCTCTGTAATATTCTGAGTTCATCCTCAAAGTCTGTGTTAGTCTGGAATCTACTTCGTTTGGCTGTTTTAAGCTGTTTCCTATGGAAAAAGAGAAAAGAAGCGTAAATACCACATATAGAGCATTTAAATGTCTAATTGCCTTAAGATTATTGCTCCTAAAAGTGAATAATATTTGGTTCATCAAATACCCCCAAACTTAGCTTTTGCTTGTCCTCAAGCAAACTAGAATTATGAACAAGGGGAAAATAATAATAATAATAGACTCAACCACCAAGAATTCTTATTATGCAAGCATCAAAATATAAAAATATAAACAATTTCAGATAAAGTAAAATTAAACATACCCACTTTCTCTAGTGCAATTGTTTGTTCATACTCCCCAAACCCAATCATATTTTTCATGCAATTAATTTTAATTATAGTATGCAATTACTCAATCTGCGATTATCCCCTTTTCTCTACTACAAACCGAGTAGCAAACTAGAGTTTTTTTTTTTTTTTTTTTTTAAGTCTCTTCTGTAAAGTTGTCACTTGCCTTTTTACGCGAATGCAAAACATTTGTGATGAATTTACCCGGTTACTCAGCAAGTCACAAACTTTAAAGTGCTGTGCATACTCATATTTCAAGTTGCCGTTTGACATAAAGGTAAACATTGGTGATGAATACCCCTAGTTACTAAGCACCCAAAACATTGGAGTAGATTGACTTTATTCAAATATATATATATATATATATATATATATATATATATATATATATATATATATATATATATATATATATTTTATCACTCTATTTACTTAAACTCAATTTAGGACTAGATCTAAAGGGAATAATCAACAGAAAAAGCATCACATTTGTTTTTTTATGTATAGTTGCATAACTCATATAATTTTGTAGGGAATTATGAAACTCAACAATTCTAAAGTAAATAAGTATTCTTAGTCTTACTTTATAAGAAATTGTTTATCTTAAAAAAAAATCAAAATCAAAAGACTCCAAATAACTAAATACCCCCAAACTTAGATGGAACATTGTCCTCAATGTTCGCACAAAAATTTAAAATAGGCATGTGTTACCACCTAGTTTGAAGAAAATGAAATAAAGAAATAAAGAAATGACTAAAGAAACGAATAAAAGAAGAGAGTGTAAATACTCCCCTGAAAAATTGGGTTGCCTCCCAATAAGCGCTGTGTTTCCTGTCTTCAGCTGGACTTGATGAGTTATGCAATGTATTGAATGGCTCGCAGCTCACAACTCATCTTATTATAAGGTTTCCCCCTCTGCCCACTCACCTTGAACGTTGATTTTTCTGCCAACGCTCCATGTGGGGGAAACCTGTGCAACAATTCATGGACCGTACCATCTTGACATTAGTTTATCAGCAATGGTCCATCTTAATGCACCATTTTGCTTTTGAAAGACTCCCTGCAGCCTCTCCTCTTTCTGCACCCTAAAATTTGTAGCAACTGTCACAGGTGATGTCTGGTTGTCCCCCAAATATTCATACTGCAGGTGTTCATGCAGTGGCTTCAGCTCCACGTCTAGGATCCTGGTAGCAGTCGGGACAGTCGACTTATCCCGTCTACCAGTCGACTGACCTGCAGGAACAACGGCGCTATCAGTCATAATATTTTCACATGCAGGTGCGAGTTTACCTGAATATGGCTTTGGAGTTTCAAAGTGATGTACTGTCTCTGCAATCCTACCGTCATCGTATTCCTGTTCAGCATGAAATAATGTGGAATTTGTGGTGCATCAAACACTTTAAACTCAATCTCTTCCTCTAGTGTTGTCCTTAACATTCATGATCATCGTGTGGAATTTGTGGTGCATCAAACACTTTAAACTCAATCTCTTCCTCTAGTGTTGTCCTTAATTGGAGCTGTTCTTGTCCTCTAGGGTTGGGTATGGTTTGTGATGGGAATTCTCCTGCCTTTCTCTCACTTAACTCCGTAGCGATTTGACCAATTTGAAATTCCAATTTTTGAATGGCCTGTCTTTGTTGATCGCTTGTTTGCTGTTGCTGTTGGAGTAACTGCAGAATGGTGGATTCGAAATCCAACTTCTTTTGTTCTTGTGCTGGCTCATCATACCCATTCCCACCCTGGAATTGCTGCGTATGCCCTGGTGTGAATTGATTGCCTTGATAGTTTTGCCACCCTGGATTATACGTGTTTGAAAAAAAATTGTTCTGGGGCGGGTACATTCCCTGTTCTTCGTAGTTTGTGTGCTCCTGATCTGCGAAAGAAAACATGGGACATGAATTAGTTGTATGGTTAGATTGAAAACAATTTGCACAAATTTCTTTTGGTTGGTTTTTTACGCCACCCAACGTTGAATTTACAAGCATTTCAATCTTTTTATTCATGGTTTCCATTTCTAATTGCATGTTATTATTATGAAAAATTTCGTAAACTCCCTGTTTTCTCAAAATGCCCCTCCTTGTTGAGAATTGTTGTGAGTTCTCGCTGAGTTCTTCAAATAGTTCTATGGCCTCCTCAGCACTCTTCCTCATCAACATTCCATTGCAACCTGCATCTACAATTGTTTTGTTAGCGTCATTTAAACCCTCATAAAATGATTGTACCTGGTCATCCTTAGGTATGTTATGCGTAGGACACTTGAAAAGCTTGTTTTTAAAGTCCTTCCATGCCTCGAAAAACAAATCTCCATCTTTTTGTTGGAAAAGTAGAATCTCCCTTTTAGTTGTCTGGTTTTCTGGGCTGGAAAGAACTCTTTCAAGAATTTTGTTGCCAATTGCTCCCATGAATTAATTGATCCTGGTTCCAAGGAATTATACCACAACTTAGCATTAAGTTTTAAAGAAAAAGGAAATAAGATTAACCTGATTTGTTCAGAGGTAAGCCCTTGGATGCTTTGTGTCCTGCAAAGATCAAAGAAGTCTTGCAGATGTAGATGCGGATCTTCGTCTAGTCTACCATTGAAGTGGGGAACCATACTGAGTAATTGAGGTGATAGATGCATATTCCCTGTGACTTTGGGTTGAAAAGCTATGCAAGACGGTTGCTCAATATTCTTTGGAATGAATTTGTCTTGCATTGGTACACGATTTGATATGTTTTCACCCATTGTTGCTTTATGAATTCTTCGCTGTACAGTCGACTGGTTCTTTGGAGACAGTCGACTGGTTTGCACCTGTTTGTGCAGAAAATAAACTAAAAGAAAAATGTTAGAAAAGAAAAAGAAGAAATAAAATAAAATAAATAGAAAAAGATTTTACTGATTTGTAAGTTAAAATACTAAACAATTCCCGGCAACGGCGCCAAAAACTTGTTGTGCAATCTAGCTACCTAAATAAATAGATAAAACTAGACACAAATTAAAAACCTCGCAAGTGCACGAATCGTTTGGAAAAGCGTAGTGACGAGCAAGGGTCGATCCCACAGAGATTGTAGATTCTAACTTACTAATCAATAAAGAGAAATAAGAATATTGAAGTGTCGTTTTGAAAGTCTAAAAGAAATGAAAAGATACAAATCTAAATAAAATAGCATCACAAGTTGAGTCAAGAATATCTATTAAAGTAGTTGGGTTTTGATTTCCACCAATAGTCAGTAATGCTAAGTCATATACTACATCCATTACTCATGTTTGTTCTCTTCAAGGGCATGGTATCTACTCCTTAAAGAAATGTTTCCCTAGGCCAAGAATTAAGCATGGTATCTACTCTAATTCGTTTCTTTCATTAAGTATTTAGCATGGTATCTACTAAGTTGCACTTAAAGAAGGCATAAGAACAGTGGAAACGAACAAACACTCAAGGTCCTAGAAATTGGTATCAGATCTAGATCCCTTAAGTTGATTAAACCAAGAACCCCTAAGGACTCCCTTGTTACAAGTTATGAACACGAGATACGGGTCGTCTCAATATGCCCATATAACAGATTCAGAATTATAATACCCAAACTTGATAAACTCAGATTCCGTACATCAGTCGACTGGCTGTCACCACAGTCGACTGCTCCTAAGAATTCTGAACAAGTTTGATTATCATAAATCCATCTCAATTCAATCAGGTTCAACCAATAAGTAATAGAGAAGAATATAACATTACACAACTACGGTTTCAATCTACCCAACTATGAAATTAGTTCCACATAATAAAACTTTTATTGATTAATATAATAGAGTTCATGACTACAATAGAAATAAAAACTAAGAGAAAGAACAGAAGAACGCTGATTTGTATGATGTTGCACTTTAGCCCAATCAGCAGTCGTCTAGTTCTCCTCCTTTGATGCTTGCTGTCGACGACTGGTTTTTGATGATGGATCCGGCCTTCTTCCGAGAGATCCTTTTGCTTCTTTCTTGATTGGTATTTATAGAACAAGAGAAGAGAATTAGGGTTTGTACTTTTTGCATAGAAGTCCTCTTCTTTTGTTATTTCTTTCCTTATCTTGATCTGCGTTTTTATGTCTTTCTCTTTTTCTTCTTTCCTTCCTTATCTGCTCACCACGTGCTCTTGCTTTGATTGTTTGAGAAGTTGTTATTCGCAGAAAACACCTGGGTTTGGATAACTTAATTTTGATTCGGATTTGGATGAGGATGCATCTGTTGTTATCTTCTGACTCGCCGCGTACCAGTCGACTGGCTTGGGGAGCAGTCGACTGTGCCGAGCCTTGTCAAACTCTCTGTCCAGTCGCCTGTGTGGAAGACTCAGTCGACTGATGCTCTGTAATATTCTGAGTTCATCCTCAAAGTCTGTGTTAGTCTGGAATCTGCTTCGTTTGGCTGTTTTAAGCTGTTTCCTATGGAAAAAGAGAAAAGAAGCGTAAATACCACATATAGAGCATTTAAATGTCTAATTGCCTTAAGATTATTGCTCCTAAAAGTGAATAATATTTGGTTCATCAGAGATCCGTTGTCTGCCTTTGCTGTTGATCTCACAGTTTTCTGCATTGCCCTCCGCATGCTACACGTATAGTTGCCGCCTCTCGTGTACGTGTTGTGGTTGCACGTAACACGCACGTGCTTTGCTGTCCGGGATCCTAGTCCCTTTATTCTAACCTTTATCGAAACCATCACCTCGTAAGGCAAGTATCTTGTACGAATTCTTCTTGTTTCCCCGTACAAGCAGTTTTTTTGAAATACTGCAAATAAATTATTCGTTGTGACCCATCTTTATGTTTGCCCATTGATGATCTTGATCCCTACATGTTTGATTCATTTCTACCCATTCCTTAATCATAAAGGATCACAAAAAATTTTGTTGTCACACCCACTACACAAACATAGATTACATCAAGATATATTTTTATATGAATGCATGTCCATGAATCACTATGAGTTATAGATATTTTGTTCATGTGTTGACATTTTAGTTGTGTTTTCCCTTTCATGGATTTGAGAATGAACATGTCATGTTGATTTGAATGCGCATTTAATTCTGATTTGCATTATACGCTAATTTGGATCCATCATAGTTGTTATAAATGTTACAATTCATGCAAAAAGTTATTTCATTTACTGCTGTCCTGATTTGGCACGACAGATTAGACCCTATAAATATCAAAAAAATGAATAAGTTTGTAAATATGAAATGTAGGCATCTGAGTCTAGTTTCAGAACTTTTAACGGATCTGAAATCCAATTTGTAATGTATGAGTTATCTCAGTTTTACTGCTGTTATATTGCAAATTTCCATATTTCTAATTATAAGATCTTTGGCATGAGTTATTGATTAAAATAGATGTTAATGGTAAAATTTAGACTCTATATTAATCTGGACAAGACTAGACATGATTAGGAGCCACCCAAAAAATTTTTAGAATTATTTGATAAAATTTCTGACTTAATATATTTGTGCAAACATGATTATATAATTGCTGCCTGCATGCTAGTTCAGTAAAGAACCTCAGTTTTGACCAGATTCTGTTTGTCAATGATTAAAACCTACTAAACATGAATTGTAGCTCCATGTGTCTACTTTCTAGAACATTCAATAAAATTGAATTCTGATATATAATCTGCTAGATATCTGACTTTTAGTACTGCTAGGTCTGGATTTCTAGATTCACAATTATATGTGTATCATCCTGATTTAGTAATAAAAAGAACATGTTAACAATAAAACTAAAATGTAAAATTAATTTGGCTGAGATTAGACATGCTTAGGGATCACCCTGAATTTTTTGTGAATTTAATTGAGAAGTTTTCAGACCCGAAACATACATGTGAATATAATTTATAATCTGCTGCTTTAACATAAAATCTGTAAAGAATAAGAATTTGAACTTTGTTTCTTTGACTTTTATATGTCGTGTGTATATGCGCTGGAGCGGACAGAGAGTCTAGTTTCTAGAACTTTTGATGGATCCAGATTTACATTTTTGTACCAGTGGGAATCCTAGTTTTGGTGTAGCAAAGTCCTGCTGTCCAGAATTGGAATTCTTGTTGTTTCAGTGTTTATAATTTTTACTTGACACCCAAACCTGTTTTTCGCCCAGTTTGAACCTTTCCTTTGTCCCTGTCATGTTTACTTGTTCCTAATTTGCACGTTCATTCCTGTTTTGGTAAAAATAGTAAATAATCAAGTCGGGATTTAAGAAAAAGATCTAGTAGTGGACAATATAGGTAAGTGTACTCGGAATAGGGACCGTGTTTCCCATTACCTGTTGCATGAATACATGATTACATAATTCATGGGTCTGTTTACCTGATTATATGATTACCTAACTGCATTCTTTCCTATACGAAGGTGTACTCGGAAGGGGGCCCATAAGTCCCACCTATAGCATGAATACATGATTACATGATTCACGGGTCTGCTTACCTGATGCCTGAGTACATGGCCCTATAGAATCCACCCCAAAATCTAAATATTCACTTGATTGTATGCATCAAACATGTGGTATATATATGGGATGCATAATTGCTGCATTAGATAGGATTAAATGAAAGACTTAAGAATAATATGTTTCCCCTGCACATTCCTGTTACCTGTTATCTTTTACCTGTTACCTGTTACCTGTTACCTGTTACATGTTACCTATTACCTGTTACCTGTTATCAGTTTACTTATTTTCTGACCATGTTTACTTGCTTCTCGATTACTTATCTACGTTTTTCCTATTGCATCCCTTTCATGCTATGTTCTGTACTCTTGATTCTTGTTTCTTGTCCTGCATTCTATTTACCTTGCTCATGTACCCCTTTTGCTTCTAGTACTTGCAGCCCGTAACTTGCACTAACGAGCAGACTATTTTCTTGTTTCCCTATTTCTTTCAAATAATTAATGTACAGGTTTTGGAGACGAGTTACCAAAAGGAGTGAGTGATCAAGTGTTTTAAGCTTTGGCTGGGATCTTTTTAAGCTTTAGTTTATTCTTGTATTGAGTTTATTATCTCCTCTCATTGCTACTTGAAATTTTGTATTGGGCATGTTGTCTCGGAGTTTTTGTTTTCTTTCCAAATCTTGTTTATATTTAAGGATTATGAATTTATTTTCAAATAATTTTGTTAATTCTGAGATTTGCTTCATGCATTCGTGATTGTGTATTTCTTGTATATTTCTGTTTACTGTTGAGTTGGTCCTTATAGCTTATGAATGATAAAAATTATTCGCTAAGCTTTGTCACGTACTCGTATTCCGTATTCTTTTGGGAAGCGGGGCATGACAGTTGTGAAGAAGCAAAACCAAATTATTGGGAATGTAATAATAGATGTAATTATACAAAAATACGTAAAAACTAAATGCAAATATATAGACCAAAATATAGAAAAACATTTAAGAAATATAGAAAACGCTATTGAAAAATACTTCAGAAAAATATGTAAAAACAAAAAATATCCAAAAAACCAAAGAAAATGTAATTTGTGGGTAAATATGACATATATCGCCAAGCTGTCCTAATAAAATGTTGACAGAAAATGTAACATACATAGAAGAAATTGATGAAATGTATAACATAAACAATGAACCCATAGATATAAAGAAGAGTGGTCAGAAGTAAGTGAAGATGAAAAAATAATGGTAATGGAAGAAAATAGTGGAAATAGTAAGGATGAAGTAGAATAATATGAAATAAATGTAATAACATAAAAAACAGAAATATGAGAACAGTTAGAAAGAGAATAAAATAATGAAGAAGTAAGACAAAGAATCAGTTTTGACATACATAAATATAATAAAATAAAAGTAACCAAATTATACATAAACCCGAAAGAAATATTTAAACATCCAATATTTGAAAGAAAAATGAATATTATAATAATAGTCAGAAATAATGAACAACTTGTACATATTGAACAAACTCAAAGAAAAACTATAATCCATTGACAACATAAGGGATAATAAGACAAGAAATAAAAAAAGTAAGTGAGGAAACAAGAAGAATACTAAGAGACATAGAACAGTACAAATAATAACAAAATCTTATTTTAAGGAAGGAATAAATACACCCTTAGAAATATACTTAATGGATGATAGAATAATATCAAGTATACAAGGTGCTTTAATAGAAATAGTACGAGGAATCTTAATGTGACAAAAAATAAAATTTACTATAAAACTTAATTTCTCTATTAGCATGGCAGAGGAAAATAAAAATAAAAGCTTAGTCATGTACCACAGATTATCGGGAATAGAAATTATAGAAGGAAAAAAAAAAGCAAGGTTATGGTCATACAAATAAGAAATATATATGCTTTTACAAGTAAAAATGAAGTTAAAAAAGGAAATACAAATAACTTTAAAATAGAACCACTATTCCAAGAACTTATAAGATATAAACCACCTAGAGAAAATTCTGAAATGACTATACCATGTTATATAGTATGTGACTTCAACAAAGCAAAATAGATTACGAAAGGAAAACACCACAAATAAAGTTTGAACAAAAATCACTATCAATAAGAAACAAACAACAGATGTTAGAACTAATACCAATAATAAATACATTAGATAACCAAACTAATAATCAATTTAAGATAAAAATAGAATGTTATGACAATGGTAAATGGAAACAAACGAATAGCCCTTGTGGATACAAGAGCTACTAATTCATACATTAAACAAACAAATATAAAAACAACGGAATTAATTCCATTTGAAAAACCATATTACTATTTAGACTACTATAATGAAAAATATCCAATTATACATAAAATAGTATCAGCAATAAAAATAAATAACATAAATGAAATTGTGTTACACTTACACGTAGACCTAGAGCACAATGTTAATGAAACGTTATTAGGAATTGTCTTCCTTACAACAGTACAACCATACTCAATACAAGAAGACAATATAATAAAGATAGTAAATAATGAAAGTATAGTGATAAATAGAATATTGCTCAAATGAATCCATTAAGAGAAACAAAGAATACATTATATATACTAAGAGAATTTGTATATGAAAGAGACAAATCAAGAAACTATCACAATTTGATAGACACTAAAGCAGGAACAAGCATATGCCATGTAGAAATATACTACCAAAATGGAAACAATATGAAAATTGTTGCTGCTAATTTCTGTGTGGGAACAAACAGATATGTGAATTCTTTTAATGAAAATAATAATGATCTGGAATTTTACTTTCGCCGATGTTGACCGCCGCAAACTACTGCTGACTCGGAGATCTGATCGTTGAGGATAGATGTCATCGCTCCTGTGGACCTGCAGAATAGTCTGAAACACCGAGGGTGGCCCAAGTAACATACCCTCTGATGCCCAAGTCACAAAACTCAGATTATATGAGTGTTTTGATAAGGTTTGTTACCCTCTCCATGTGCAGTGATCGAGTCAATACTCTTCTCTTGATGAAGAGTTACCCTTAGACATAGAGAATTTAAACTAGGTTATTCAGATGAACCTGGACTTCTTTGTGTAAGAGTTGCTTTGGCAGCCCCTCGTTGCAGGTCGGATCGAGTTTGTGGGCCTAAAAGTGGCCCAACTCCTTCTGTCGGGCTTGTATCTTATGAAATTTACCGTTTTACCCATGAAAGCTTCTAGATTCGTGTCTAATTTAAAGGATCCCGATTTTGTTCTATTCAGAGTGGTTTACAGACTAAGTTTTCCAGTAGCCATGGAGTTATTTATTTGTTCAGAGTGGTTTACAGAACTTATCAAGCTTTCGAGGACGTAGGAACCTCACTCGGGGTTTAATGGACTTGTTTTGACTTTACAAAGTACCCAGGATGATTCTCATATTTTCCTGGACTTTTGTGACTTTTCTAAATTTTTTGGGATTTTTCTGGATTTTTCCTAATTCTTTAATCATTTTTCATAATTTTAATTAATCAATCCGAATTTTGAATTAATTTCTGAAATTTAAAATTAATTTTTCTAAAATTATAATTATTTTTTAGAATTTTAAAATAATTCTCCGAAATTATAATTATTTTTAAGAACTTTTAAAATAATTTTCCAAAATTTTTTATTATATTTTGTCTTTTTATATCAATTTTCTGGAATTTATAATTAATCAAAAGAATTTAATTTAAAAATCTTACTCGCACGAATTTTGGAGCGATTTTAACCATTGATCGCTTTTGACACGAATTGGGAGGAAATTCGGCTGGGGTGGGAAAGCTGCTCACCTCCTCAGACAACAAAAATCGCACCGATGAGTTGGGGTCCAAGGTGGGGCCCGCTTTTAGTGAGACAGCGGGTGTGGGTGGGATCCACTGCCGTGTCACCATTTTTCCTTTTTCTTTGCATGTGCTTCACATGTGTTATCAAACATGCACTGATTTGAGAGATCTGGTCATCCATCATGCGACAGGCAATTTAAGAAGATCAAACGACGTGGGCACGTGATGCAATGCACGCACCGAGGAGGTGGGGCCCCACGTGGGCCCCATGTGTTAGAGGGGCACAGAGAGGTGTTGTGGCTCACCTGCCATGTTAGCAGCAGGGGACTGGCAGTGTGGCCCATCTGCCACATCAGCTTGGATAGCGGTAAGGTGGGGCCCACCCAATGTGCCACGTTAGTGTGGACTGAGGTGAGGTAGTGTAACACCCCGAATTCCAAATAAGACTGAATTCGAAGTTCCACAGGATCTTTACACTTCACTTCGTACAATTTTACAAGGAATTAAAAAAATTTATTATAACAATGATTACGTTTAACACAGAGGAAGCAAATTATAACATTATACATGAATTAAATTACAACTTGAACATTTCTTTAAGCAGCAATCTTTAGTCTTGTCATTCACTTTATCCTGCATGAAAACTGTGGGTACGTCAATTGCATACAACTGACGCTAGGATATAATACATCAATTTCTCTTACTTAGAAAGCACACACTTGTCACAAAATAAAGCTAAGGGGGACTATCCTATTAATGTCGTGTGTGAATGTGCACTTAGTACTTAATGCAGTTATTTATATTACATGAAACTAATGCGCACTTGTTCGGATTCTATGCATCTCATACTACATAGGTCCAAGGGCAAGCCCTTAATCGTTCTTCATCTTGTAGGGTTCAATCCCTCGATATGACTTAAACTACTACAGTAACTACGGTAAGTATCCTGGGTATTCTATGAGTTACGAGCCCACGTCCAGACATCCTGGAGAGAATCCCACGCACTGACACATGACGCATCATGCAGGCATCCTGTGGACAATTCACCTCCGCCATGGACCATGGCACCACCCGTAGTCACCAAAAACCCCATAAGCGTCGCCACCGGGATGCTATCCTGGAGTAGTATCCACCCCCTAATCATGACGCATCATGAGGACATCCTGTGAACACTCTCACACCGCCAATCCAATGGCCCTCATACTTATGTTTTTCTCTTACTTTCATCACATCTCCACTATGTATCTAAATCCTTAGGTAATTGAATTATGAATAAAAATCAACACTCTAGAATTTAGCGTTACCTCTACATCTATCTTAAAATATCAATCATTATTCACGACCCAAACTTGGTCTCAATTTATCACAATTCTCTTTTCAAAACTTTCATTCTTGCCGATGTGAGGACTTAGCTAAAATTCTAGTCTCAATTCCCTTTTCATGCTCATTAAAATAAGAATATACTTGTTCACAAATTTCACATTACATCATGTTTCTTTTCAATTTCTTTCTCATGCACAACTTGCATAACCTTAAGCAATCTTATATTAAATTTTACTTAATAATTTATAAGTCAAAATCTCATTTTGAGCTCTTCACAATTTTCTCTTTGTTCAACGAATATTTGTATCTTTAATTACAAAAAGAATCATATCCAAAAAATCTTATTAATTCTTCTTCTCAAAATTCTAATCATAATAAGTCAAATGTTATAGAAATACTTTCATGAATAATTCAAAGCTCAAAATCAGCAATCTGGACAGTTCAGTCGACTGTTGAACAGTGGCCAGTCGACTGTCCTGCAAAACTTCAAAACTCAAAAACAGACTGTCAGTTCAGTCGGCTGTGGAAAATGGCCAGTTGACTGTCATGAGAAACTTTAAAAACTCAAGAATAGACAGTCAGTTCAGTCGACTGTGGAAAATGGTCAGTCAACTGTCCTGCGAAACTTTAGTTCACAGATGAAAAAGTCTACTGCTAAACAAAATTTGAAATTTAACACTTGACAGTCGACTGTCGTCTTTAGTTCGGTTGACTGTCAATTGTATCAGGTTGCAGTTAAAGTGGATCAAAAATACAATTTTTTTTCGACATAGAAAATTTCTTTTTAGAAGAATCATTAATCAACATATTCTCCTTCTATTCACAATGTGTTCAAACTCTTATTTTTCCATTCTTTAACAAAATCAAGTTCTTAATTTAGTTCTATTTTACAAATTATTCATTTTCTTATGTTTCAAAAGACAATCTAGATAATTAATCAAGTGACTACATCACTACTTGCATATGGCAAAAGAAACACACTTTTATCACAATTCAATCTATCAATATTCCATGAATACTAATTTAAATTCCATAATTTAGCCATAAGCACAATTTTCACATATTGTATCTTTCATTTCATGCATAGACAAAGTTTCACAAAAATCATGATTCATCCATTTGATCAAGCAAGTAAACTACCAAGTCATCATACACATACTCAATTACACTATCTATTTATTCTACCACTTTTTCATGTAGATTACTTTGGTGTTCTTTTCCTCTTAATCTCCTTAAGCAAATGCATGGCGATTTTTCTATTCATTCTTAACATAATCACAATGTAAATTCCTAGCATGGTATCTAAAGTAGAAGTTCGAGAAATCAACCACCTATTTGAAGAAAAACAAATGAAAAGAACTCCTAGAAATCTCCTTGAACACGCGAACGATTCTTCTCCTCCTAGATTGTGCCACCAAGTTGCCTTCTCCTCCTTGTACTAGATGGAACCCGAGCCCTTCTTGCTCCTCTTGATGATAGCCGGCCTCCAAGGGTGCAAGAACCCACACACAAACACTACTCAATCTTTTTACTCACGATCTCTCAACTTTTTCTCACTCTTTGTTTCTTTCTTTCTTTCTCTTTTTTCCAAATTTCAAGTGTATTGCATGAAGAGATGGAGGGGGTATTTATACATTTTTTTAGAGTGAAATGGAGGGCCAAGATGAAATAGATGGTTGTGGATTAGGGGCTAGGATGAACTAGGGAGTTAAAGCAACTACCCATGAACTCAAAACCACCTATCCACTACACCAAATCCCCCACTCTCTCTTGCTCATTTCCGGCCTACCCCATGCACAACTCAAGACACGTGCTAGTGCAATGCACGTGTCATACAATACACCCCTAGTTACTAGTTGTACAAATTTATTTAATTAATTGTCTACAAAACTAGTCTACCCTACAAGTTGTGATAATTAAAAGAGAATTAAACTAGTGGGCTCAAATTAGTGGGCTCTAGAATCCATGGGCTTCTAATTAAAATAATTAATTAATGTGGGCTAAGAATAAACAATTAGGCCTAGAATTTAAATAGGCTTTTAAAAATAACAAAAGAGAAGAAATAAAATACTTGTTCATGGTATGAAAATAAATAATTTTCTTGGATAAAATGCAAAAAAATTTGCACGTACAAAACACGTGAAATCAAAAAACTCTTATTTAATTATAAAAATTCAGGATCTTACAGGTAGGCCCACCCGAGTGCCACGTAAGTGGCTTAGGATTTACTGATCACGTGCCACGCATATGCGCTGTTGGGCCCCACCTTCACGTGTCGTGCCACGCGTTGCCTGACAGTGTGTAGGGCTGGCCATGTCGGCGCCTAAGCATGTAATGCGTGGCAACACGTGGTTTTAGCACGTGTGTTGGACAGTGCTTCTTATATGCGTTTTGCACACTGTTTTGTTTAGTTTTCACCCCCTTTTAAATTCACCTATTCTTGGCTCATTTTTCTCCCTTCACTATTCATCTTTCACTTCAAATCACCTTTCCTCCTCCAAAGCGGTGTTTTTCTCGGTATTCAACGATAAGATATTATCTAATTTGTATTCCATTTTAGAGAGCCATGCATAGGACATGATCAGATATCTCCTCTTCTTCTTCTATTAGCGGTGGGATAGAAGTGTTGTTGGATTCCCGCTCTCCCAAGGGGAAGGGATCGGTCGGTCCCTCCGCAATAATAAAGAAGATTTACCAAACAATAGAGGATATGGGGTGTTCTCTCTCTAGATTTCACCCTCCTCTCGTTCCACGCTTAGTCTACCATTATCTTGAAGAAGTAGTGGGGTCGGTACAGTATGGGGTCACATATGATGAGCCCAATAATTACCCCCATCTTAAAAAATGACCACGTCAAAATCATTCTAACAAATGAAGGGGGTGGAAGGAAAAGGTCGCAAAGGATCTGGTGGCGGCGGTGGCCGAGGCTGAGGCGAATGTGCTGGTTCATCTTAACAATGTGATGGATCTGTCATATGCTAAGGCCATTGCGGATGTGATGGAGTGTATTCCCAACTTCGATGGAAAAGGGTACTACCGGAGCTTCTCCTCGGGATGGAGCCAGTGATAAATATAGTCAATGGAGACGGGGCTCGAGATGAATCACAAAGTGGAGAGGAGAGCGATGGTGCGAATGAGGTCCATACCCCTTTGGCTTCGTCTGACGATGCAGAGACTTGATCTTGTAGCTTAGAACCTTTCCTTTGCATTTACTTTAGCACATTTTGTAGTAGCCTAATAGCGGACTACCCACCACTAATTGTATCATCGTATTTGAATGCATGACTTATAAACATTTGGAAATCTTTGTGTCGGATGTAGGGAGTCATATACTTGTTCTTTTATGTTGAAATTTGTATGTCTTGAATACTGAACTTTGTATGTGTTACTCAGTGTTGGTCACCCTCACTTGGAGCAAGTCATAAGATTAGTCTTGGGGAGTGGCTGCTTTCTAGACTTGCTTGTTGACAATTCAACTAGTTATAGGAGAGGTTCGAATGGATGCTTCGAACTCAAACCCGCATGTTTGCAAGTTTTTGGTGTTGCTGCAGTATAACGTACATTATCGGTGCTACGAAGGTCTGATTGGGGCATATGACATGTTGCTTCGAAGGGGACTCGAAGGCCTACGAGTTTTGTTCAGAAGTTGGTTAAAGAGTAGTCTGTCTTCAAGGTCAGAATAGGTCTGTAATGTCTCTGTCTCCAGGGAGATTGAGAAGATGAGCTTTGCCATTGGGGAGCTACAAGGAGGAAGTTTATGGTGCTCAGGTGAGTTGTGGGTGCAACTCTGGGGAAGGGCTGGATTCCATATCACATGTTGAAAGGTTTAACGAGTTTCATGAGTAGTTCGAATGGTCGTTTCCAGCCCCGAACTCACATGTTTGCAAGTAATGGGGGGTGATTCCGAGCCATGGTTGTGAACTTTGAACATGTTTTTAATGTTTTTAATGAGTTGGAAGAGAAATTCTGAATGGCGAGCCCTGCTCCGCACTTGCTTGTTCACAAGAGACTAAAGCGGCATCGAACCTAATGTTGGACTCCAAACTTGTTGTTTGAATGTTTCAATGAGTAATAAGAGCAATTCTGAATGGTGAACTCTGCTCTGTGCTTGTTTGTTTGCATGCGACTAAAGCAGCATCGACCCCAGTGTTGAACTCCAAACTTGTTGTTTGATACTAACAAGTTGTGGGAGTAGCCCTTTGGGGTAAGCTGGACTCCAAACTTGCTGTTTAACGAGTCGTAGATGTGACTCAGGGGGAGATCTATGAGGGTAGTATAAAGGTTTTTTAATGGAAAAATGGTAAGTTTTATTAAAATAAAAAATAAGTTGTTGCCTTGATGATGGGTTGCCTTTATTACATGCTTTGTCTGTATCACAAGTGTCGGCTTTATTGAAAATTGAAAAACCTACTTCTACTAAAGGGTGTTAATCACCCTCGTGGTACTTCATCAGATGTTCGGCATTCCAGATCCTTGATATCCTCTTCCCCCCCCCCCCCCCCCCCCCCCGGGTCAAGTTGTTACGGCTATGGGCAGACTACTTTGGAGATCCTATATGGCCTCTCCCAATTAGGAGCAAGCTTGCCTTTCTTGCAAGGATCAGAGTTTTCAAGTTTTTGAAGGACCATGTCTCCTTCTTTTTGGTTGACCGGGTGAACTTTCTTGTTATAGAACTTATCTGCCCTTTACTGATAACTACCCTTTACTGATAAATGTGTCTTCTCAAGGCAAATTTCTCACGAACTTCCTCGATAAGGTCTAGGTTGCCCCAAAGATCAGTGGAGTTCTGGTCTTCATTGAAGGAGAGCAGAAGGGGAGAGGGTAGTCCATCTTTGAGGGGGATTAGAGCTTCGGAGTAGTAAGTGAGGTTGAAAGGGGATTCTCCTGTTGGGGTTCTCTTAGTGGTCTTGTAGGAGTAGAATTTACTTGGGAGCTCTTCGACTTATAACCTCTTAGGGCATTCGGTGAGTCTCTTCTTGAGGCCATCAAGGATCTGTCTATTGGCATTTCTGCTTGGTCGTTGGATTGAGAGTGGGATATGGAGGAATCATTGCTGGATCCCTAGGTCGGCGCATAAATTATAGAATGTCTTAGCAGCAAACTGAGTTCCATTGTATATTACTAAGATTCGGGGGATGCCGAACCAGCCAACGATGTTCCTCCAAAAGAATTGCTGAACTTTGTGTTCTGTGATGGTTGTTAGTGGTTCCACCTCGATCCACTTGGAGAAGTAATTGAGGCTACCACGAGGAAGCTTCTTTGTCCGGTTGTTGGGGGGAACGGTTTGAGTAAGTCCATCCCCCACATAGCAAAAGGGATTCAGCTCGATATGGAACTTAGCGCAACCTGGGGCGTTTACTTGAATGATAAGAATCTCTGACAGGAGGCGTTGTAACCCCCGTTCCCATTTATATGGATTTGTACTTATTTTTCTTCTTCGTATTATTGAAATTTGATTTTCTAGATAAATCTTCCTTTCTCCTGGAGCTCAACTATTTTTATTTTGGATATCCGATTAATTTGGCTGAACCCAGAGATTTTAATTCGTATTATTATATTATTATTATTTTATCATTTAATTATTTTGGCCCAAACTCCTAATCCAACCAATGATTATTTATTTATTTTATAATTCCAATCTAAACCAACTCGGCTCATTCTTTTTTTCTAATTCATATTTATTTGTTTTATTGAAGCTCATAATTTATTTGAATACCCAAGCCCATTCCTTGTTGGATCCTAACCCAAACCCGCAAACCCGTTATCACAAACTCAAACCCACTAACTCAATTTTTCCTATCTTCTAATTGCCCAGTCTCTAACTCCCTCTCACGTTCCCCCACTCTCTTCTATAACTATCATCTCTTTAATCCCCCGCAAATCTCTCTATATCCCCACTAATCCTAACTAAACCTCCTAACCCTCTTCTCAATCATCTCTAAATCTCCATTATTTAACCTAATACTAAATCAATCCCCCTCATCTTTAGCAACTCTCTCTCTCCTCATTCTTTCTCCTTCCCCTATTCACATTCCTCGAGCCTCTTCTGCATTCGACTACTCGCTGCCGCAACGCCCTCGGCCCTGCATCCCTCCGTCCATACTCGCCCTCCACCACTGCCTCCGCCATTGCCATCGACCCCGCACCGTCATCTTCACCCCTCACTCTCGCTGCCTCGACCTCCATCCCCAACGACACCACCGTCGCCTGAACCCATCGCCTCCTCCACCTTGCTCAACCTCCAACTCCATCGATAGTCACCCCTGCCATCTCCTCGGTGCTGCCACCATCGTGCAACCCTGCCTTCCTCCCTCGACACCATCGACCTTCCATCCGTTGCTCCCCTGTTCGAACCTCGCTCGCCATTGCCAACCTCCTCGTCGACCACCATCAACAGAACCCCCGGTCGCAACCTTCACCATCTTCCTCGTCCTCGTCACCGCAGCACCGCGACCATCACCGCAGCTCCCCTCATCGCCCTCGCTGTCGACGTCCTCACTGCAGTCGCTGCCTCTTGTTGTTATGGTTGTTGCTGTCACTTGCTGCACCCGAACCGGCCAACCTTGCTGTTGTGCCGCTACCGAGCACCACCTGTGGCCTCCTCTACCGCCGCAGCCAGTGCCCCCTCCTGCACCGCAGTCACCTGCCCTCCATCGACAGCAACTCCCCGACCTAGCCCTGACATCCTCTTGCTACATTCGTTGCCTCTCTTGGTGTTGCTGCTGTCTCTTGCTGTTGTACTTGCTGTGCCCGCCGCCGTCTCTTGCTGTTGTCGCTGTTGTTGCTACAGTTGCTTTTGCATGTTCTATTTTCGTCGTTTGCACGTGTTGTTTCCATTGTTTGCATGTGTTGCTGCCGTCAGGATCTTCTCATATCATCGTTGTTCATATTCGGAATAATCATCCAAAAGGCAAGTACCTTGTACATTGTTATTGTTCCGTACAAGCATTTTATTGACCTCCTGTAATTAGTATTTATATTTGATTATCGTATTTTGAAACCCATTACTTGAACCATCGTATTGTTCATACTTTGTGATCTTCTCATGATTAAATCAGTCGATATATTGAATCAAATCAACCCACTTTCCTGTGTGATTCGATGTCCATCAAAAGATCGTAAATATCAATCTGTGTGCTTCTGCCCTGCTGTTTGTGCTAACTCGCAGCTAAATTTTGACCTAGTTACAGTTTAAAACAGTTAGGACGTTATAAATGATTGTTGTATCCCTATGAGAACTTCTTACGGATCCAGATTCCAAGTTGTAGGATGCAAGTTATCACACTTTTAGTAATGTATGGTTCTAATTTCCAGATTACTCTGTAGTAATGTTACTTCTCGATTAACTAATTGAAACATCATGTTAACAGTAAAATAAAGGCTTGAAATTTACTAGATTGTTACTAGACATGATTAGGTTTCAGTTTATAATTCTTATAAGATTTTTAAATGATTTTACAGTTGATTTATATATGTATAATAACCTTGCACTGAGCTTCTGCCTAAACAGTAGTCCAGTAAAGAACTGTCTAATTGACCTAGCTATTGTATCTATGATGTATCATGTGTATATGAGTTGGAACCGGCAGGGAGTTTTGTTTCTGAAACCTCTGACCGAATCGGATTTGCATTCCCGTAGCAGCGAGAAAGTGAATTTGAGTACCAATAGGTGCTGCTGTCCAGAACCTGCATTGTTATGTTTTTGCACATAAACCCGCTATTTTACATATTTAATGAATTGAAGTATGTATATTTCATGTATTGCATAGTCTTGATATCTTCTTGATATTGTATTAATACTACCGTTCTCATCGATTGTACTCATTACATAATTCTTGATACTACCATTCTCATTGATCATATTGATTGCATATCTATAATTGAACGTAATGAAGCCGGGGTAATAAGGGTCGACTTAGTAGTGGACAATATAGGAGAGTGTACTCGGAAGGGGATATTGGTCACAACCCATATTGGTCATTATTATCGGTTATATTGGTCATCGATTGATTGTGGATTACTGACTACAGTATCTTAATTTATCGTGTATTGGACATTGGTCATTGATCATCGGTCATTGGTCATTGATATGCAAGACCCGAGTACATGATTCTGTATAATTCACCACTATAATCTAAATGTTTACTTGATTGTATGCACCCGAACCTGTGGTATGGGACGCAGGATTACGTGCATTGGTTATGATTTATAAAAGATTGCTAGACTTGAGATTAACACAGAACACATGTATGATTCCGGTTTACAAGTTATATGACACATTACAAGACTATATGATTCATGTTTACAAGTTACGTGATTCATGTTTATATGACATGTTTCACGTTACATGATTCATTGTTCCCGACTGGTTATATTTTGAGACTTGTTTCAGTTGTTACTCGCATTACACTTGATCATGGTGTATTACAATTACATTACCTGTTCTTGTTTCCCTTCTTGTTCAGTTTTGGTTCTTTCTTGTTACGTATATTGGTTCTCGTTATCATGATTGTCCCATATTTGAATTGCCAGTCCTTATTTCCAGTTCCCTGTTATGCCTGCTTCTTGTTCCTATTTTTCTTGTTACTACTTGCGGCCCGTAGCTTGCTCTAATAGGTTCTTTCCATCTTTTTTTTGAGTAAATATTATACAGGTACAACGATGGGATACTGAAGGAACTTGACGAACTGTCTACTCTGTGTATATTCTCGAGTATATTGTAAGTTCTTGTATCTCAGATAATGATTATTGCATTATATTCTTGTTCATGTAATTATTATTGCATTATTGAGCTTAATGATATTGTATAGCTTATGGATGATATGAGTTTGTATACTTATATCATTCGTTGGGCCTCCGTTACGTGCCTGTGTTTCTGTGTGATGGGAAGCGGGGCATGACAGACGCATTGGCGAACGTACTCCTGAGCATCGTTATGGAGTGTGGGCCAAAAATCCAAAATTGAGAATCTTGCGAGCGAAGGATCTTGCTCCCATATGACCGACTCCAATCTCTTCATGTACTTATTTTCAGAGCATACTTGGCCTCCTCAGGGGAAAGGCATCGTAGGTAAGGTCTATTGTCTACCAAAGTGTAAGAGCATTTTTTCATGATTCCTTCAATGAGTGTGTATCGATTCACCCTCACTCGAGTCTCTCTATCTTCTTTGGGATCGGGGGGGGGGGGGGGGGGGGGGGGGGGATTCCCTTATCGAGGAAGTCATATTCATCTAATTTTTCTTAAGTACCGGAGGAGTAATTACCATGAGCTTGGAGCCTTCCTCTTCGATGTTGGTCTTCAGCAGGACCTTAATAAGAACATTGTGGTCAAGCCCTTCAAAGGAGGATGATGTCAACTTGGAGAGGGCATCTGTTTACCCATTTTCTTTGCAGGGGATGCGAGTGACCTCGGTCTCCTAGAACACGATAGGAATTTGTTGACATATGTTAGATACTTGATCATACGTCGTTGAGGTCTTCATAGTCTCCCCTGACTTGGTTCTCCACTAGCTGAGAGTCGTTGAACACTTTGACCTGCCTGGCTATAGATTTGTGGGCTAAGAGGAGGGCAGCGATTAGTGCTTCATACTCTGCTTCATTATTGAAGGCTCGAAAGTTGAGGCGAAGTCCCCCTGTGCATAAGGACCCATCGATGTAGAGACTCCATAATGGAGGGTCTTTGCCTTCCTCAGGGGAGTCAGGGATAGTGCTCTCCACTATGAACTCAGCTAGTGTAACACCCTGAATTCCAAAATACAACTGAATTCGAAGTTCCACAGGATCTTTACACTTCTTTCGTACAATTTTACAAGGAAATAAAAACTTTTCTTTCATCAGAGTTACATTACACTTGTATATTGTCACAGCAGAAGCAATTTTACAATAATTTACATGAAACAACATTTAAATCAATATTGCACAGCATGTATACTTCAATTTGTCAAGCATCTTTACCCTGCATATAAAAATGTGGGTGCATTAGTTCATTCAACTGACGAAATATTATACACGGCCATCCTCTCTATACCAGAAACAGTATAATGATTCTCATTACTTATCAATCCACAAACTTGTTCACAAACAAAGCTAAAAGGACTATCCTATTGATGTCGTGTTGTGAATGTGCACTTAGTCCTTAATGCAATTATTTGTATTATATGACACTAATGTGCACTTGTTCAGAGTCTATGCAGCCCATACTACCTAGGTCTGAGGGCAAGCCTTTAACCATTCTTCATCTTGTAGGGTTCAATCCCTCGCCATGACTTAATCTACTACTGTAACTACGGTAAGTATCCTAGATGTTTTCTGACCTACGAACTCATGTCTAGGCGCCCTGGAGGGAATCCCAATGCATTGACGCATGACTCATCATGCAGGCATTTTATGGTAATTCAGCTCCTATGATAGACATGACACCACCCGCAGTCGTCAAACACCCCACGAGCGTCGCCACCGGGACGGTACTCTGGAGCAGTATCCACGCCCTATCATGACGCATCATGGGATATCCTGTGAATACTCTCACGCCGCCAATCCAATGGCCCTCATACTCAATATTTTTCTCTTACTTTCATCACATCTTCACTATGTATCTAATCCTTAGTTTAATTGAATCATGAATAAAATCAACTCTTAAAATGTAGCACTCCCACTATACCGGTCTTATTCATTTAATTCACATGACCCAACCTTGGTCTTCTCATTTCAAATATCATTTCACAATTCTCGTTGCCGGTATAAGGCTTGGCTATACCCTAATTCTCAATACCAACTCATAATTACAATATCGAGCTTTTCATACTCATAAGATCTTTTAATGATTAATCACAATTCACATTTCATATTCATAACATTCATGTATTCATATTCAATTTACTCTTCCTAACTCATCATGTCAACTAATTTCAATTTCTCAAGTAAAATATCATGCATAACAATAAAAATGCAACATGCCACAATCGCTAGTTTATAACCCACATAATTATATTTTAATCCATGCTAATTCCACAGTTCAAAATTTCACTTAGTTCACACTTCACACTTTTCAAATTTCTCATTACCAAAATCTCATTTTAAACTTCTTAAACAATTCATTAGAACTTCAAAAGAAAACAATTTAAGTTAATAATTAAAATAAGTTCCTTCTTGTAAAAACGGTCTTACTTATACAAGTCCATAGGTAATAGAGATTTCCTCACAAAATATAGATATTATTTGAAACTTCAGGGCAGTCGACTGTTAATCATGGCCAGTCGGCTGTTCTGCGAGGTTCTAAAGCTCGAAAATAAAGTAATCAAAGAAGTCGACTGTCACATATGACCAGTCGGCTGTTCTGCGATAATCTTTAAACTCAAAAATAAAACGACCAGGGTAGTCGACTGTTACCAAAAATCGGTCGACTGTTCTGTAAAAGATTCGAACTATATATTTTTCATTTTCTCAGACCAGTCGACTGTTTCAACATGATCGGTCGACTATACTACTGGGTTTTTCAATTTCTCAAAAAAAAAAAAATTTTAGTTCTTTTTCTTCTCTTTTTGAAACATAACTTTCCGGATTATAGCACACATAAAATTACAGCAACTCAGTATTTTTATGAGTATTTTAACTCTTTAAAACAAGCATTTTAGCCTTAGTTTGTATTCCATGATCATAATTTCGAAATTCGAGAACTAAAGCATAATTCTCCATAATTAAAGATAGACTCCCACAAAAATCAATACAAAAAAATGTTTTCTTTCTCACGATGTTTTTAGAACACAAAAATCATCCTTCTTAATGAATAAAACTCATATTTTTATCCACTAATTTACACATAATGCATTCAACTTTTGTTTGCAAAAATACAATCTTTTCATTTATTCTAATTCTCATATGGCACATATAACAATGGAAAATTCTACTACAACAATTAACAATCATCTCTTAGTAAATTATTCCATCAATTCATCTCTAGCATAACATTCTACTTTAATACTTTAATCAACAAACATGGTTCTAATCTTTTTACTAGTTGATCTACACAGTTTGCATTTAGAATATACTTAGCATGCATACTAACATTAAAAACAATGAGAACATTCACTTTTACTCATAATTAATAAATCTAGTAATCAAAATAACACACATTTACTAATTTATCAATTCTCTTCTAATTAGGCAAGCATGCATTTCATTTCAACTAGTGGCTTTATAATAACAATTCAATTTCATTCCTAGCATGATTTCTACTTTAGAAGTCATGAGAAACACCCACCTCTTTGAAGAAAAAACTAACTAAAAGCTCCTAGAGTCCCCTAGAATGCGAGAGAGTGCCTTCTCCTCCTAGATTGCGATGCAAAAACTCCTTCTCCTTGCTTCCTTGCCAAAACCGAGAGCTCCAAGTGTGGGGGAATGAATGGCCGACCTCCAATGGTACACACACACACTCACACTCACACTAATATATATATCTCTTATATAATTTCTTCTTTCAATAGTTTCTTAGTGTAGAATACAATTAGATGGGGGGGGGGGGGGGGGGGGGGGGGTATTTATGCTAATTCTAGGATAAATTGGAAAGATAGGATTCATTGGATAGTTAAAGGATGGATGGCTAGGATAGGAGGGGAAGTTGTAGCAACCACCCACACTCAAATAAACTACCCATGCACACACACCCACTCTCCCATTCCTCCATGCACAATCCGGCCTCAAAATAGTGTGCATTGCACACTGCGTGCTTGCACGTGCCCCTCTAGTACCCCTATTTGAAGTTTGTACAATTTTAATTAATCAAATTTTTCACATTTTGTGTCTACATGACAAGTGTGACCATTTAAATGATTAATTAAATTTGTGGGCTTCACAAATAGTGGGCTTAGGCTTGTGGGCCAATAATAAAATAATAAAATAATAGTTTATTAAAGTGGGCTCAAATTAAGAAAATAGTGTTTTAGGCTTTATAAAATAGGCTTTTAGAAAAATAAAAGAAGAAAATAATTGTTCATACTATAAAATGAAACTTTATATATAAAAATAAATAAATAAATATACACATGAAATTTGCACGTGCACAACACGTGAAAATCAACATTTCCATTAAAATGAAAGTTTAGGGTATTACAGCTAGAGCCTCGGCTTTGATGACCATCCTCGACCTGTAGCTAATGTCTTACTGGCTTAACTCCATGGACCATTTCATAAGCTACCTAGAGCTCTTCGGATTATGTAGCACCTACTTGAGGGGTTGGTCAATGAAGATGACTATTGAATGTGCTTGGAAGTATGGGAGGATCTTGCGAGCGGCAATGATCAGGGCGTAGGCCATCTTCTCCATTTTTGAGTAACGGAGCTCGGCATAGTGGAGGACTCTACTTACATAGTAGATCATCTTTTGGGTTATGTCCTCTTCTCTCACTAAGACGGCACTGAGAGCCTGATCTGATGTAGCCAGGTGAGGTTGAGCGTCTCTCCCTACTCGGGCTTTCCTAGGAGCGGAAGATTGACGAGATAAGCCTTGAGATGTTCAAAGGCTCATTTATATTCTTGTTCCCACTTGAAGCCCTTCGTTCCCCTGAGTGCTTTGAAGAATGGGAGACACTTCTCCCCATATTTGGAGAGGAAGCGTCCGATGGCGGCAAGGCCTCCCATGAGTTTTTGGACTTCCTTAATGCTGGACGGGGGAGCTATGTCCAGTATGGCTCGAATCTTCTCTGGGTTGACTTTGATTCCTCTCTGGCTGACCATGAAATCCAAGAATTTGCTCGAGGACACCCCGAAGGCACACTTAGAGGGATTTAGTCCCATATTGTGGTTATGCATGATGTTAATGGCTTCTTGGAGGTCAACCACATGGTCTCTTTTCTGAAGCTCTTCAACAGCATGTCATCTACATAGACTTCCATGTTCTTGTCGGTACGTTCCTTATACTTTGTTTTCGAGGCATTAATAAGTGGCTCTGGCATTCTTCAGCCCGAAGGGCATGACCCAGTAGCAATAAAGGCCTTGATAAGTGTTGAAAGACGTCCTCGAAATGTCAGGATGGAACATCCGATCTTATTATCTCCTGATAAGGCATTTATGAAACTCAAGAGTTCATGACCGGATGTAGCATCGATCAAGGCATTGATGCTTGGGAAAGGAAATGGGTCCTTCGGGCACTCTTTGTTCAAGTTGGTGAGGTTGATGTAGATTCTCCAGTTGTCATTGGCTTTCTTTACCACCACCACATTTGCCAACCATTAAGGGTAGTCGACTTCTTGAATGAAGCAGGTAGCTAGAAGCTTGTCAACTTCTTCCTTGATGACTTGTTGTTTGTCAGGGGCCAACTTGCGGAATTTCTGCTGGACCGGCTTGGCTTCGGGATTGACATTGAGAAGGTGCATAATTAATTCCTCTGAGATGCCAGGCATGTCAAAAGTGGTCTAGGTGAATAGGTCTTGGTTCCCTCTGATGCACTCATTGATCTGTTCTTGGACTTGATGAAGGAAGGCTTTGCCTACTCAAAAACTCTTGGTCGGATCCTTTTTGGAGAAAGGGATCTCTTCAAGTTCATCAACTGGCTCAGAAATGACTTGACTACAACCTTAGGGGAGTTCTAATGCCTCGAGTGGAAGGAATGTGCCCCCTATTGTAGTTGTGTAGATCATCTGAGCTGACTCTTAGCTCTATTTTGCTTCTCCCACCCCTGCTGGAGTGAGGAGCTTCATTTTCAAGTGGGAAGCTGAAGATACAACAAGAAGTGCTGCAAGGTCGGATAGGCCAAGGATACGTCAACGACCATGAAATTCTTTGCCTCAGTTCAGGTTTTTGGGGCCTTTCCTGCAGTCATATCAGGAGTGACTATTCCTTCAATTGGGACTGGGACCTTGGAGAACCCAAGGAGAGCATACCCGGTGGGCTTGAGACGGTCCCGAGAGAGCTTAAGGTAGGGATGCTTTCGGATCAGATATGGATCAGTTATTGCTTATACCAATATCTGTATGCACATTCCCAGGATGAATTCGGATACGGATATGGATATGGCTCGGGAAAAAAATCATATCCGTAATCGCAAATTTCATATACAGATGCGAATCGGGAACTGTATTCCTGATAACAAATATAAATTCGGATATCAAACATATAATTTTGGTTATATTTGTTTCCTTAATTAGTACTTAGATATGTATATCACTGAATTGCAGGGATCAACTTTCATATCTAATCACAAAATAGAAATCAACACAACAAAAGAAGTTAAGAAAATTTATTTCATATATGTACAGCTCGTATAAAAGTGAATATAGTACGCACTTACATGTCTATTTTGCATATGGTTTGAACCTGACTTCTTTAACTATTTTACAAGGATAAAAATGCACAACCGAACAAGAAAACACTTGGATTTGCATATTTGCAATTTTCAAGAAAAAACTGGACTGCAACCGATAAAGGAAAAGATTGTAAATAATGCAAGATTTTCAGTTATACCATTTTACTTTTTACCATTATTTACCATTTTACTTTTATCATGCAGACTATGTCTTGTATTTGGAATACACATTGGTCTCTCCTAGCAATGGTGAATCAATTGATTCATGTGAGGAGGGATGTGCATTCTTACGGCTTATCTGTTTATTGCTGCTTCCTGTATTGAGCTTGCAAGCAAAGCCAAAAGCTTGCTGTATTGAGCTCGCACGAAACCATAATTGTTGTGTTTATGAATTTGTTGAATGCAAAAGCAGTGTTAGAAAAATTTGAAACATTGATTATTTAAGCACCTCAAATGAACAAGATGCTGATCCTAATGAACAAGCCAACCTTTTGATGTCAGCACTTCCAAACAGCAGCAAAAAAGGCTATGGAACCAAGCATACCACCACCATCAGAGATCAATTTTAATCCGAGTCACCCCCCTTTGTACAATTGCTTTCAGATATGCATTAATACATAGCTGATATCAAAACCTAGTGACAACATTACTGATATGGCTAAAAATGGAGTTAAATCGAAACCATTCAAAGTGGGCACAAATCTTAAAGTTGCAAGGGCAAGATGGTAATTTCACCTACAGACAGGTCCGAATTGGGAACCGGTTCCCTCCTCTTAGACCCACTAACCCATGAACGGATCTGTTCAGTCAAGAACGGGTCTCAACCCGTTAGTGACCAGCTCAACAGGATTGGAGAAAATCCTTGCTCGTCCTTATCTTGAGGAGGTGCTTATAACCACCCCCATCTAGCCTCACCGGGAAGTAGGGATTCACTCTTATCCTGAAAGAGATCCCCACGGCGACTATAAATACCTCCCACTGTCACAGGTGATCACTCTTTGTGCACTTAAGCTCCTTCCCATTACTTTTTCTGGTATTGACAAGAGCGTCGGAGGGTTCGTCGCCGGGATCCATCCTGGTGTTTCGAACGTTGTGCAGGTCCGCGGGAGCACCAAGGAGTCAACTTGTCAACAAGGAAGAAGTAGGATTTTGCCCATTCGAGTTCCTACGAACCTATAAATTCTGTCTATTGCCCCCACACCAGAATCAGTGGCAACAGGTTGGCACCGTCTGTGGGAAGTACTCTACAAGCAACCCCACCTTCCTCCTTCAGCCAAAGCTACTCCTAGCCATGCCTCCCAAGAGGAAGCCCGCAAACTCCAACCAGAGAACAACCTCTTCTCATCCTCCTCCTCCTCCTCCAGAGGGCCCCCCTCCACCCAACCAACAGACCCTGCAGCTCGAACCACAGGCTCCACAGTCTATTCCGTAGCGTATGGGGCCCCAAGTGGCTATGGGGGAATCCTCTCGACGAAGCCGCCACAATCAACCTGTGCATTAGGTTCGGGTTTCCATCCACAATGTCGACACAGACTCTATGGCTTTCCATAGTCCTTCCACTCCAAAGGACCCACGGGACGTGCTCAACAATCGGCAGACCGAGCATGGGCCCGATCTTCGTACCCATCTGGATGAAAGACGGACCTGTGATGTGAATCCTCACTGAGAACATCAGAGGGACCAGTCGCCCTGCCAAATTGACCGTAGGGAGTCCAACTCTCCGCGGAGGCGGAGAGAGTCACCCTAACATCGCCCAAGACGGAGTCGCCCCCCGGCAGGCCGTCCTACGCCTCGAGTCCATCGGGAGCAAGAGGCCCCCGTCACAAGGGCAGAATTTTAGCAATTCCAGGAGGCGGTCCTCCGAGCACTCAATGCCGCCCCCAACAATGGCCATCGGGCTCCCAGCCCTCGGCCAGCTCCTCGCCATCCTCGCCGCTCCCGCAAACCTCGGCCGGCTCCGAGCCATCGCCGTCGTTCCCTAAGTCCCAGGCCGACTCTAAGCCATCGCCGCCCTTCTCCCGATCACCACCGCCGCTCCCGGAGTCCGCAGCCCACTCTGAGCCACCCCCGTTGTTCTGTCAGTCCACCACCTACTCAGAGCCATTGCCGTCGTAGCCCCAGCCCTCCTCGGCATGAGGACGAGTCTCGGGGCTCAGCAAGATACGACCGAAAGGAGGACTTGGTCTACCACCGTCTCCACGAGATGGAGAGACACCTCGGCCAGCTCGACTGAGACGAAGAACGACGGGCGAGGGACCTCCACCCAAGTAGGCCCCCATTCTCTCGAGCCATCATGGAGGCTCCAATTCTCGACAACTTCAAACCTCCCTACTTCGAGACCTACACCGGGGAGACGAACCCCGCCGATCACATCGAGAGTTTCAAAACTCTCATGATGATCCACCATGCATCTGATGCCCTCCTCTGCAAGACCTTCCCGGCTACACTCAAGGGGCCAGCTAGGGAGTGGTATTCTCGACTTGCACCGGCATCTATCTTCTTCTTCGATCAGTATGAAGGTCTCTTCCTCATGCATTTCGTAAGCAGCTGCTGCACCGAGAAGACGAGCGCCGCCCTACTGTTCCTCAGTCAAAAGAAGAGCGAACGTTTGAGGGACTACGTCAAGCATTTCACTGCTGAGGCCAGATCCATCGCCTCCTTGGAACCCTCGGTTACCACAGTGTCCTTCCAGTCCAACGTCCTCAATGCAGATCTCAGGGCATCCCTCACCAAGAAGCCCCCTCGGGACTTCTCAGAGCTCCTACTCCGGAGCGAGAAGTTCATCCGAGTGGAGGAAGCTCTCCACCACCCCACCTTTGGAGCGTCATCTTCCGTGAATAAGCAGAAGGGCGCAGAAGAAGAAGGAGCTAAGAAGCTCCAAAAGAACAATGGGGGTCAGCATCGTCCTCCCCCTTGGTTCGAAAAATTCACTCCACTTAACGCGAGTGTATCCGCCATCCTGATGGAGATCGGGAACGAGGGGCTCCTACCCCCTCCCCCTAAGATGAATACTCCGGGAAAGATGAGGGACCGGAATAAGTGGTGCCGTTTCCACTGGGACCACGGGCACGACACAGATGAATGTCGGGCCCTCAAAGACGAGATTGAGGCCCTCATTTAGAGAGGTCAGCTCACTCGCTTTGTCAAGAAGGATGGTGCCGATCCGCCCCCACCGCCTAGGGGGCTAACAGGCGAGCAGAGCAGCATGTGGAGGCTCCGAAGGTCGAAGCGGAGGCCATCCTGCATCTGATACACGGAGCCCAATGGGGGGAGATTCTAACTCCTCCCGAAAAGCCTTCATTAGGAAAGTCAATTCCGTGCAGAGCCATCCTCCCCCCAAGGGCCTAGGAGTCCCTATGACATCTCCGATCGGAACTTGGAGGGCGTCTGCACACCCCACTGCGATGCCCACGTCATCAATCTCTAGATGTCGAACTTCGACGTCCATCGAATTTTGGTGGACAACGGCAGCTCCGTCAACATCCTTTTCTTAGAGGCTTTCAAGGGCCTCCAGCTGTCGAGAGACCGACTCAAGCTCGTAGGCTACACTCTTCATGGGTTTACTGGCGTCCCGGTGACGATCGAGGGAGTTATAACCCTTGATGTGACTGCTGGAAAGGCCCCGGAAACTCGCACAGAGCCAATGGTGTAGAACCCCGTATTTTCAAATATTATTTTTATATTTGAAAATGAATTTAAATTGATTTTTTGGATATTTAATGAATATTTTCAGAAAAATTTATCTTTTGCACACGTGCAAAACACGTGCAAATACTTTTGAGGAGTTTGAAAATTAAGTTTTATTCATGAAAAATCATTATTTAATATTTGGGATTTAATTAGTATTTTTCCACATTTTTCTGAAATTAATTGGAACTATTTGCAATTTTTGGGAAAAGAAGGACCTTTTTGCAAATTCGACATTTTTAGGGGTTAAAATGCAAAATGTAATTTCTGGATGCTTTGGACAGTATTGATTGAGATTTAGAATTTATATTTTCTTTTAAATCCAAATTTAAATGAATTTTGATTGAATTTCCAAGAATAGAACTATATATGTAAGTTGTATTTTGGAAGGGTTCATTTCGCAAAAGTGTGGGTAAAACCCTAATATTCATTCCCAGATATTTAAGGGATTTTTCTCCAGCCGTCATTACTGATATACAGAAATTTTTGGAGATTTATTTTGGTGGAGAAATGAGTTTTTGGATCTAGCAAAAGGAGGACTTTTTCGTGGACTTTTCTCAATTCAATGTGAGTGATATAAAAATTTGTTTTGTTGTTTGTTTTGATGTTTTGAATGATAGAAATTTGTCTTGTTGTTGATTTATGTGTGCAAGTATCAATGATGTATTGATTTGATGTTGTGAACGATTTAGATCTTGTATTGTGGTATGAATCATGTGAAGAATTGTGGATGAAATAGTAGATCTTTATTATTAAAATTGTGTTGCTAAAGGCATGTTGAGATTTGAGTATGAACATCTGGACAAATAGATTTATAAATCAGATTTTTGATTTAGATTTGTGAAAGAAATTTAGATCTTGTAAAACCCTAATGAAAGAATTTGTGATTTAGAACATGAGAACTTGAATTTTGACATATTTGATGTTTGAGTAATATATATACATATACATGATGAGGATTTGTTGAGATTTATCATTTTTCCTGAATACGAACTATTTTCATAAACATCGAATCATTAGAAAACTCCAGATTTGATTTGTAATCAGACCTAAATTTTGAAATCTGTAGGCCGACAGTCGACTGGCCTACTGTGCAGTCGACTGGTACGAGCCTGACACTATTTTTTTTAGAACCTTTGCAAAAGTCGTTCTGGACAGTCGACCTAGCTCATAGGCAGTCGACTGGTTCGCTGAGGAAATTATTTTTGTGAAATTATTAGTCCTTTCTGGACAGTCGACCTATAATCCTTTAAGTCGACTTATATACTTAGAATAATTTTGAGAAGATTATTGGAATTTTCCTCGGGTAAGTCGACTGATTTCTTTTCTTAAGTCGACTTATATGACTTAGTTTATTTTTGTAAAATTTTGGAAATTCGTCTTCTGGACAGTCGACTTACTACAGTATAAGTCGACTGGTACTGAAGGATCTTTGTAAACTTTAGTACTATTTCGAATGATTGATTTTTCTGATAATTCAGTCTCTACTTAACATTCAGTTCAGTATTTGATTAAGCATTTGACTTTGTGATATTCAGTTAAGTATTTAAATTGAGGCATTTAGTTGAGCCACTTTGTTTAGTGGAACTTTGTTTTGAAATTTGCGTTGAGTCTCTAGAGGTGTGTGACCCTAGTATACCGGTGTTGAGTATTTTGTTGAGGCCATTGAGGCATTTCAGTTATTTAGAATCAAATTTAGGCCGGTAGGGTATACCACTCTAGGAGATTCGTTAAGTAATTAATTAACCCAAAATGATAAGGACAGGCACTAGTGGTGATATGATGAACGGGAACATGAGTCAAGAACCTCAGTATGGCTTTCGGTGTGGGATTTAATCTCCGGAATTATCACAGTAGATTATTAGTGGTGTGGGATATGTCTCCGGAATTATCACAGTCTTGTGGTGTGGGACAATCTCCGGAATTATCACTGTAACTACTTGTGGTGTGGGATTGATCTCCAGAATTATCAGAGTCGAGGTGAAGCACATGTGGTATTCGTGTGGTGACGTGTCAATGTTTCGGTGTGGGATGATCTCCGGAATTATTCAAGTGAAATATCTTGGGTGTGGGATCTATCTCCGGAATTATCGGGCATGAGACACTATCCATGGTTTATCTTTATCTCGTAGTAGTCATCGTGTTAGGATTAGTTCATAACGCGGGGATTGAACCCTATGAAGTGAAGACGTTAAGGGCTTGCACCGAACCTATGTAGAATGGGATGCATAGACTTCGACAAGTACGCATTAGAGAGTCTGCATTTAGAATCTGTGTTCTAGGCTTGATTTTATGCATGTGGTTTTCCTATTTTCTACACCTGACACTTAGCTTAGTGCCACTTGATGTTTTTTGTTACCTGTCATTTCGTACTTTCCATATTCTTTTAGTACTTGTTGTTTAAGAATTTATGAGGTATGATCTTTTATGTTGTATGTTTGTTTTTATATCTCTCACACCATTTATGGCTGACCCCGTTAGTTTTGGGGGTTAGGGATCATCTCTAGCCTCACATGTTGCAGGTTGTTGCTTAGAGTTGGAGATTGGATGCTTGAGTGATTTAATAAGAGTTTTGTGTAAAATTGTAATAGCAGATTTGAGTTAGTACACTGTTGTAAGTGAAAAGAAAACATTGTTTGAGTTGTTTGAATTCCGCTGTGATTTGTAAAAGTTGTTGTAATAAATGTTGAAAATTTTAGTGGTGTTGGTTGTGTTTAATATTATATTGAAGTGGATCACTGAGAATGTGCCACGTATTTTCTAAGATATCTTATTAGAAATTCGGGGCGCTACAGAGATTGGTATCAGAGCACGCTTCAATAGTAATACTAAACATGACATAAAAATAACCTAGGTGTGGACACTAGTGTGTGAGTACCTAGGTGTGGACATTAAAGAGTGAGTATCACATAGAACTGAAATATGATTACTTTACCTTTGGGATACAAGTGAAGTTTGCCAAAGGAAATTGATGTGAGTTTGAATTGTGTATGTGATGCTCTAACTTTTCCCTCGTTTTGCAGTATTCAAAATGGTTGCACCCAGGGACAGAAATGGTGGCAACAATGAGGATGGGTCTGGTAGTTCTCGAGGAACGGGAATTGACCTTGAGGCTGAATTCGCCAAGGTGTACCAGAAGCTGAACACGCTGATGGCATTTAATGTGGCACAAGCTCAGAATCAGCAGCAGAATCAACAGCCAAATCATGGAGTTGGATAGGGTTTGGTGAACGCCGACCCTATCAAGCAGATTGAATCCTTTAAGAGGATGAGGCCGCCAGTCTTTGAGGGGCAAGCCGATCCAACTGTAGCTGATGATTGGATTCGGAAGATGGAGACGATCTTCGAGGTTTCGGAGACTCCGGCAGCTAGCAAGGTGAAGTTGGCTATGATGCAGCTAAAGAATGACGCTGGTGTCTGGTGGGAGTCGCTGAAAAGGACTTTGGGAGATCAGCAGTTGACTTGGGAAGCTTTTCTGGAGGAGTTCAGAGATTGCTTCTTTCCCTTAGATGTTCAGGAGAAGAAGGCGACTGAGTTCTTGAACCTTCAGCAGGGCAGCATGACCGTGCGGGAGTATGAGACCAAATTTGCTCAACTTTCGAGGTATGCACCAGAGTTGGTCGTTGATGAAGCAAAGAAGGCTAAAAAGTTTGAACAGGGCTTGAGGCCAAGCTTGAGGTCGAGGATGATTCCGTTGGGCATCAGAAGATTCGACAAGCTGGTCAGGAGAGCAGCTATGACTGAGGAGGATATGGACCAGTTCCAGAAGAAGCAAGATACATGGAACCGGAACAAGAGGCCCGCATCAGGCCAGAGTGGGAAGGGATTCCCCGCGAAGCAGGCCAAGTTCAGTGATCCGGTGCAGAAGGCACCTGCAGCTCAAGGGGTGACCTGTTATTACTACAAGGAGGCAGGATATTACAGGTCAGCATGTCCGAAGTTGGCAAAGCAGATTTGTTCCCAGTGTGGGCAGGCAGGACATTCTCAGCCCCATTGTCCACAATTGAGGAAGGATGGTTCTGGTGGGAGCAAATTTCAGAAGAGGCAAGGGCGAGTATTTGCATTAACCGAGGAAGACGTTGGTATCTCGGAAGATGTAATACAGGGTATGCAAGAATTCTGATTTTTATTTTGAATCAATGTAATAAGTAAAACCTTTATTTGAGAACAATTTAAGATTGAGTATCATTCTTATTGTAACAGGAGTTGTTTTAATTAATGGAATAAAGGCAAAGGTTTTATTTGACACTGGTTCATCGCATACTTTTGTATCGCCAAATTTTGCAAAGACCTTAGGTGTGGAACCTAAGTTGTTTCCAGACAGGGTTTTGTCGGTGGCAACGCCGTCAGGTGAAGAGTTGATTGCAGACCGATATTACGAGGGTTGTGATATCGAGATTGGTGGGAGGTTGTTCGGCATTGATTTGATCGAGCTGAAAGTCTTGGGAGTGGATGTCATCGTGGGCATTGATTGGATGGCAATATATGATGCTACAATCGAATGCAAGCAGAAAGAGGTGTTGGTGAAAGCACCATGTGGACCTGCAGTGACTTTTCAAGGGAAGAAGAAGATTCCGAAGGTGGCTGCAATGGTATCCAAGATGGCAATTCCAGATGAAGTCAAGGACATTCCGGTTGTCAGAAATTTTCCTCAGGTGTTCTTGGATGATTTTCCAGGATTACCACCGCAGAGAGATGTGGAGTTTTGTATCAACGTTCAGCCGGGGAGTGCGCCGATTTCTAAGGCTCCGTACAGGATGGCACCTGTAGAGCAGGATGAAGTGAAGAAGCAGATTAAGGAGCTGTTGAGGAAAGGGCTTATTAGGCCGAGTTCTTCTCCGTGGGGAGCGCTAGTGTTGTTGGTCAAGATGAAGGATGGGTCAATGAGGATGTGCATTGACTATCGGGAGTTGAATAGGGTGACTATTCAGAACAAGTATCCACTGCCGCGGATTGATGATTTGTTCGATAGGCTTCGAGGAGCAGCTGTGTTTTCGAAGATTGATTTGAGATCAGGGTATCATCAGGTTCGAGTCAAGGAGGAAGATGTGAGTAAAACAGCTTTCAGGACTCGTCATGGACTCTATGAGTTTTTGGTAATGCCGTTCGGGTTAACGAATGCGCCAGCCGTGTTCATGGATATGATGAATCGGGTTTTGAGGCCATTTATTGACTCCTTCGTGGTGGTTTTCATCGATAATATTTTGGTGTATTCGAAGTTGGAGGAGGATCATTCTACGCACTTGACAGCAGTGTTACAGAAATTGCAGGAGCATAGCTTGTATGCCAAGTTGTCGAAGTGTGAGTTTTGGAAGTCTGAGGTAGCTTTCCTTGGTCATATTCTTTCTAAGGAGGGAGTAGCTACTGATCCTCAGAAAGTTGAAGCAGTGAAGGATTGGCCCAGGCCAATGTCTGTGAGGGAAGTCAGAAGTTTCTTGGGTTTAGCTGGATACTACAGGAGATTTATCCAGGGTTATTCGCAGATTACAGTTCCTTTGACAGGTTTGACCCGGAAGAATGTGGCATTTTTATGGACAGATAAGTGCAAGGAGAGTTTCCTTGAGTTAAAGGAAAGGTTGACTACTGCACCTATCTTAGCTTTGCCGCAAGCTGGAAAGGATTATGATATCTACAGTGATGCATCTCTCAGAGGTTTGGGTTGTGTCTTGATACAAGAAGGCAAGGTTATTGCTTATGGTTCGAGGCAATTGCGTCCGCATGAGAAGAATTACCCGACGCATGACTTGGAGCTAGCAGCTATCATTTATGCCTTGAAGCTGTGGAGGCATTATGTTTATGGTGAGAAGGTTAACATGTACACTGACCACAAGAGCTTGAAGTACATTTATCAACAGAAGGATCTTAATCTTCAGCAGAGAAGGTGGTTGGAGGTATTAGAAGACATTCGTCCTAAGATCAAGTATCATCCGGGCAAGGCGAATGTGGTGGCCGATGGACTTAGCAGGAAGAGTAGTTTATCGAGTTTGATCACTACTCGCAGTGAGTTGGCAGCAGAGATTGATCAGGCAGGTATCGAGGTGGTGCTGCAAGGTTTAGGGGCATCTTTGGCTCAGTTGAGGCTGCAACCGTCCTTGAGAGAGAGGATTATGGAAGGTCAGAAATCAGATTCAGAGATTCAGAAGATGTTGCAACAGGTTTCAGAAGGCAAGCTATCAGAGTTTCGTGTCCAAGATGGAATTCTTTGGTTGGGTGAGAGGTTGTGTGTTCCAGATAATGCAGATTTGAGAGAGAGTATCTTGCAGGAAGCACACAGTACATTGTTGTCAGTTCATCCAGGAGGCACAAAGATGTACAAGGACATCAAACAGCACTTTTGGTGGTCTGGTATGAAGAGGGATGTAGCAGATTTCGTGGCAAGGTGTCTAACTTGTCAGCAGATCAAAGCAGAAAATCAGAGACCTGGAGGTTTGTTACAGCCATTGCCCATTACGGAGTGGAAGTGGGAGAATATCAGTATGGATTTCATCACGGGTTTGCCAAGGAGTTCGAAGGGCAATGACTCGATTTGGGTTATTGTGGACCGTTTGACTAAGTCGGCTCACTTTCTAGCCATGAAGATTACTTGGTCGATGGAGAAATTGGCTGAGTTGTACATTGGTGAAATTGTGAGACTTCATGGAGTTCCTGTGTCGATTGTTTCCGACAGAGATGCAAGGTTTACTTCAAGGTTTTGGAAGAGCCTACAAGCAGCTTTAGGCACCAGAACTGATTTCAGTACCGCTTTTCATCCACAGACCGATGGTCAGACTGAGAGGGTGAATCGAGTGCTGGAAGATATGTTGAGGGCTTGTGTTATGGATTTCGGTGGTAGTTGGGAGAGATACTTGGCATTGGTTGAGTTTGCTTATAACAACAGTTACCATGCGAGTATTGGGATGGCACCGTATGAGGCTTTGTACGGGAGGAGGTACAGGACAGCTGTTTTTTGGTATGAGGTTGGCGAGAGGCAGATGTATGGTCCTGAGATTGTACAGCAGACATCCGAGAAGATAGAGCTGATTCGCAAGAGGTTGGTCGAGGCTCAGAGTCGGCAGAAGAGTTATGCTGATACTCGACGAAGAGACATGGAGTTTGAGGTTGGGGATGCAGTTTTTCTCAAGGTGTCTCCGACCAAAGGAGTGATCAGGTTCGGTAAGGAAGGCAAGTTAGCACCAAGGTATATTGGTCCATACAGGATCATGGAGCGGATTGGCAAGACCGCATATAGATTGAAGCTTCCAGAGGAGTTGGCACAGGTGCATGACGTATTTCATGTGTCATTGTTGAGGAAGTATGTGCCAGATCAGAATCATCAGTTGGTAGAGATTCCTGAAGATTTACAGGTGAACTTGAGTTACAAGGAACGGCCTGTTGAGATCGTTGATCATAGGAAGAAAGTTCTCAGGCGCAAGGTGATACCTATGGTCAAGGTGTTGTGGAGGAATCAGCAGTTCGAGGAGGCTACTTGGGAGCCAGAGGATCGCATGCAGAAGGACTTCCCTGAACTTTTTGCATGAGTATATTTCTATTATGTGATTGTAATTCTTTGAATGATAGTACTTTGAGTTGAGTTGTATTTCTTTTATTTTGATTGAATTGTCATATGCAATTGTTTGAATTATGTTTCCATTTATGGGATGTTGACTTCTTTGATGATATGTTGTTTGGACTCATTAGTAGTAGTTCTGAGGACAGAACTCTTCTAAGGAGGGAGTGATGTAGAACCCCGTATTTTCAAATATTATTTTTATATTTGAAAATGAATTTAATTGATTTTTTGGAGATTTAATGAATATTTTCAGAAAAATTTATCTTTTGCACACGTGCAAAACACGTGCAAATACTTTTGAGGAGTTTGAAAATTAAGTTTTATTCATGAAAAATCATTATTTAATATTTGGGATTTAATTAGTATTTTTCCACATTTTTCTGAAATTAATTGGAACTATTTGCAATTTTTGGGAAAAGAAGGACCTTTTTGCAAATTCGACATTTTTAGGGGTTAAAGTGCAAAATGTAATTTCTGGATGCTTTGGACAGTATTGATTGAGATTTAGAATTTATATTTTCTTTTAAATCCAAATTTAAATGAATTTTGATTGAATTTCCAAGAATAGAACTATATATGTAAGTTGTATTTTGGACGGGTTCATTTCGCAAAAGTGTGGGTAAAACCCTAATATTCATTCCCGGATATTTAAGGGATTTTTCTCCAGCCGTCATTACTGATATACAGAAATTTTTGGAGATTTATTTTGGTGGAGAAATGAGTTTTTGGATCTAGCAAAAGGAGGACTTTTTCGTGGACTTTTCTCAATTCAATGTGAGTGATATAAAAATTTGTTTTGTTGTTTGTTTTGATGTTGTGAATGATAGAAATTTGTCTTGTTGTTGATTTATGTGTGCAAGTATCAATGATGTATTGATTTGATGTTGTGAACGATTTAGATCTTGTATTGTGGTATGAATCATGTGAAGAATTGTGGATGAAATAGTAGATCTTTATTATTAAAATTGTGTTGCTAAAGGCATGTTGAGATTTGAGTATGAACATCTGGACAAATAGATTTATAAATCAGATTTTTGATTTAGATTTGTGAAAGAAATTTAGATCTTGTAAAACCCTAATGAAAGAATTTGTGATTTAGAACATGAGAACTTGAATTTTGACATATTTGATGTTTGAGTAATATATATACATATACATGATGAGGATTTGTTGAGATTTATCATTTTTCCTGAATACGAACTATTTTCATAAACATCGAATCATTAGAAAACTCCAGATTTGATTTGTAATCAGACCTAAATTTTGAAATCTGTAGGCCGACAGTCGACTGGCCTACTGTGCAGTCGACTGGTACGAGCCTGACACTATTTTTTTTAGAACCTTTGAAAAAGTCGTTCTGGACAGTCGACCTAGCTCATAGGCAGTCGACTGGTTCGCTGAGGAAATTATTTTTGTGAAATTATTAGTCCTTTCTGGACAGTCAACCTATAATCCTTTAAGTCGACTTATATACTTAGAATAATTTTGAGAAGATTATTGGAATTTTCCTCGGGTAAGTCGACTGATTTCTTTTCTTAAGTCGACTTATATGACTTAGTTTATTTTTGTAAAATTTTGGAAATTCGTCTTCTGGACAGTCGACTTACTACAGTATAAGTCGACTGGTACTGAAGGATCTTTGTAAACTTTAGTGCTATTTCGAATGATTGATTTTTCTGATAATTCAGTCTCTACTTAACATTCAGTTCAGTATTTGATTAAGCATTTGACTTTGTGATATTCAGTTAAGTATTTAAATTGAGGCATTTAGTTGAGCCACTTTGTTTAGTGGAACTTTGTTTTGAAATTTGAGTTGATTCTCTAGAGGTGTGTGACCCTAGTATACCGGTGTTGAGTATTTTGTTGAGGCCATTGAGGCATTTCAGTTATTTAGAATCAAATTTAGGCCGGTAGGGTATACCACTCTAGGAGATTCGTTAAGTAATTAATTAACCCAAAATGATAAGGACAGGCACTAGTGGTGATATGATGAACGGGAACATGAGTCAAGAACCTCAGTATGGCTTTCGGTGTGGGATTTAATCTCCGGAATTATCACAGTAGATTATTAGTGGTGTGGGATATGTCTCCGGAATTATCACAGTCTTGTGGTGTGGGACAATCTCCGGAATTATCACGGTAACTACTTGTGGTGTGGGATTGATCTCCAGAATTATCAGAGTCGAGGTGAAGCACATGTGGTATTCGTGTGGTGACGTGTCAATGTTTCGGTGTGGGATGATCTCCGGAATTATTCAAGTGAAATATCTTGGGTGTGGGATCTATCTCCGGAATTATCGGGCATGAGACACTATCCATGGTTTATCTTTATCTCGTAGTAGTCATCGTGTTAGGATTAGTTCATAACGCGGGGATTGAACCCTATGAAGTGAAGACGTTAAGGGCTTGCACCGAACCTATGTAGAATGGGATGCATAGACTTCGACAAGTACGCATTAGAGAGTCTGCATTTAGAATCTGTGTTCTAGGCTTAATTTTATGCATGTGGTTTTCCTATTTTCTACACCTGACACTTAGCTTAGTGCCACTTGATGTTTTTTGTTACCTGTCATTTCGTACTTTCCATATTCTTTTAGTACTTGTTGTTTAAGAATTTATGAGGTATGATCTTTTATGTTGTATGTTTGTTTTTATATCTCTCACACCATTTATGGCTGACCCCGTTAGTTTTGGGGGTTAGGGATCATCTCTAGCCTCACATGTTGCAGGTTGTTGCTTAGAGTTGGAGATTGGATGCTTGAGTGATTTAATAAGAGTTTTGTGTAAAATTGTAATAGCAGATTTGAGTTAGTACACTGTTGTAAGTGAAAAGAAAACATTGTTTGAGTTGTTTGAATTCCGCTGTGATTTGTAAAAGTTGTTGTAATAAATGTTGAAAATTTTAGTGGTGTTGGTTGTGTTTAATATTATATTGAAGTGGATCACTGGGAATGTGCCACGTATTTTCTAAGATATCTTATTAGAAATTCGGGGCGCTACAAATGGACTTCATGGTGGTAGACGTCAAGGCCGCCTATAATGTTATCCTGGGTAGACCAGGTTTGGCCGCACTTCAAGCCATCCCTTCAGCCTACCACATGAAGATGAAGTTCCCCACGCCCTCAGGAGTGTGATAAGTGAGGGGAAGCCAAGAAGCAGCATGGAAGTGCTATATGACCTTGATGGGGGGGTCCAGTTCTCTCCCTGGAAGCACTCGAACTTCCCCAGGAGGGCAGTCAAACTATCTCCGAGCCCGAAGACGAATTGGAGGAAGTGGCCTTCTCCGAAGAAGACACCACTAAAACGTTCCGCGTCAGCAAGGCTCTCTACCCCTCCATTACGCAAGACATCTCCCGGTGTATATGGGAGAACCGTGACCTCTTCGCCTGGACTGCTGCCGACATGTCCGGGATCTCAGAGGAGCTCTTAATGCATCATTTGAGTGTTGCCCCTGGGGTCAAGCCTGTCCAACAGAAGAGATGGAAGTTCGCTCCCGAGCAACAACAGGCAATCAAAAGGGAGGTCTAGAAGCTCCTCAATGCCCGATTTATCCAGGAGGTAAACTACCCTGGGTGGATCTCTAATGTGGTGATGGTCAAGAAGGCCAATGGGAGCTGGAGGATATACATTGACTTCACCGATCTCAATAAGGCGTGCCCGAAGGACCCTTTTCCCCTCCCCAGCATTGATGCCCTGATCGATGCGACCTCTGGGCACGAGCTCCTCAGTTTCATGGACGCCTTCTAGGGGTACAACCAAATCTGGATGTTCCGTCCCGACATCCCGAAGACCTCGTTCGTGACGGACCAGGGCCTCTATTGCTACTGAGTTATGCCGTTTGGCTTGAAAAACACGGGAGCTGCATATCAGTGCCGGGTGAACAGGGTCTTCCAAGACAAAATTGGCCGAAACATGGAAGTCTACGTCGATGATATGTTGGTCAAGAGCACCCGAGGGCAGGAACATGTTCTAGACCTTCAAGAAGCCTTCGGGGTGCTCAGGAGGCACAATATGAGACTGAATCCGAACAAGTGTGCGTTCGGCATCTCATCTGGCAAGTTCTTAGGGTTTATGGTTAGCCAGAGGGGCATAGAGGCCAACCCCAAAAATATCCAAGCCATTCTCAAGATGGCACCCCCCTCCAGCGTTAAAGAGGTACAAAGGCTCACTGGGTGCCTCGCCGCGATTGGGCAATTTCTCTCCGAGTCCGGGGAGAAGTGCCTCCCCTTCTTCAAGGCCCTCAGGTGGGCTAAAGGCTTCGAATGGGGACAACAACAGCAGGAGTCCTTGATAAAGCTCAAGGAGTATTTAGCTAACCCCCCGCTCCTGAGCAAGCCAGCACCTGGGGAGGTCCTCTACCTCTATCTCGCAGCTTCGGAGATGCTCAGTGCGGTCTTTGTAAGGGAAGAAGATAGGGCGCAGAAGCCCATCTATTATGTGAGTAAGGTGCTCAGGGATGCCGAACTCCGTTACCCGAAGCTAGAGAAGATAGCTCTTACCCTGGTCATGGCGGCCCGAATGCTCCGTCCCTACTTCCAATATCATTCGGTGGTCGTTCTTACCGACTAGCCGCTGAAACAAGTTCTCCACAAGCCCGAGACCTCCGGGCGGCTTACGAAGTGGTCCATCGAGCTGAGTCAGCATGACATCAGCTACCAGCCCAGAACGGCAATAAAGGCCCAAGCTCTGGCCGAATTCATTATGGAGAACACCATCCCCAACTCTTGCGAGTCGTCTGCCAACCCCTTGGTCTGGACCATTTATGTAGACGGGTCCTCTTCCACGGATGGAAGCGGGGCTGGCGTCATCTTAACTGGCCCTAACGCTTTCGTCCTCCAATACTCCCTTCGCCTAAACTTCCCGGCATCAAACAATGAGGCAGAGTATGAGGTCCTCATAGCGGGGCTCTGCATGGCTCGCAATGTAGGTGTCGAGCTCGTAAGGGTCTTCAGCGACTCCCAGTTAGTCGTCAACCAGGTGTCCGTGGATTACGAGGCTAGGGACGAGCGTATGGCCAAGTACTTGGCAAAGGTTAGGGAGCTTCTAGATTTATTCGAAGATGTTCAACTCCAGCGCGTTCCTTGAGAGAAACCGCACAGGTGGATGCTCTCTCTAAGCTCGCTTCCTCCTCCCTCCAGGGTCTAGAGCGAACCGTCTTAATAGAGGTCCTCCTCAGACCAAGTATTGATGAAGACAGCCCGGAGCCAATGGAAGCCTATCTCTTAACACTTAGGGAGAACTGGATGAAGCCCCTCTTCGAGTACCTTAGGGACAGAGTCCTTCCTGAAGACCCGAAAGAGGCTAGGAGGATCAGGATGTGAGCCGAGCGGTACACACTCCTCGACAGAGTCATGTACAAATGCTCTTACACCCAGGTAGACGGTCGACCCAATCTAAGGTGCCTCTCCCCGGAGGAAGCACTCTATGCCCTAAAGGAGGCCCATGACGGTCTGTGTAGCGCACACTCGGGATCGAGATTCCTAGCTCAGAAACTCTTAAACTATGGCTACTTCTGGCCCACACTACTGAGTGACTCCGAGGAGTACGTCAGCCAGTGCAACTCCTGCCAGAGATTTACCCCAATCCGTCGCCTGCCCTAAGCACAACTCACCTCCTTGGCGAGTCCAATCCCCTTCGCAATGTGGGGGATGGATTTGCTCGGACCCTTCCCTCCGGTGTCGGGCCAGCTGAAGTTCTTAGTAGTAGCAATAGACTACTTCTCAAAATGGATCGAGGCTGAACCTCTTTCGACAATCACCAAGCATAAGGTCCAGAAGTTCTTTTGGAAGAACATCGTTTGCTAGTTCGGGGTACCTCGCATCCTCATAACCGACAACGAGACTCAATTCGCTGGAGCGACCATCCGTAATATTTTTGCCGAACTCGGCATTCAGCAGCGATTCTCTTCAGTAGCTCACCCTCAGTCCAATGGCCAAGCGGAGAACGCAAATCGACAAATCCTCTCTGGCTTGAAGAAGAGGTTGGACAAATCCTCTAAGGGGCTATAGGTCGAACAACTCCCCAATGTGCTTTGGAGATATCGCACCACCAAAAGAACTCCGACGGAGGAGTCCCCCTTCAACCTCACGTATGGTTCTGAAGCTCTCATCCCTTTAAAAGTGGGCCTTCCTTCATCCCGGCTGATAGCCTATAATGAAGCGCAAAATGCGAACCGGCTCCGCAACTGCCTAGACCTCATAGACGAGGTCCGTGATAAAGCCGCAATTCGACAAGAGACCTACCGCCGCAGGATCACTCAGGCTTACAATAAGAGGGTACGGCCAGCCAACCTAAAAGAGGGTGACCTAGTGCTCAGAAAGTTGTCGATCTCCGATCCAACCAAAAGAGGCAAGTTGGCACCCAATTGGGAATGACCATATAGGGTCTCCAAAGTTATTCGCCTAGGAGCATATCAACTCGAAGACTCGGGGGGCAGGAGAATACCGAGGATATGGAACGCGGAGCACTTGATGAAGTACCAAGAGGGTGTCTAAACACCGCTCCTCGCAACTTCCCCAAGAGCGCTCCAGAAGACATGTCTAAAGTCCTTACTTGTATTTTCTTTTTATCAAAGTGTAAAGGCGGCTCACAACTTAGAAGCGGCCGCCCAGTTGTTCTCAATAAAAAGAATTCTCTACTTCTCAAGTTTTCTATCTTTTGGGTAGTCTAACTCTACTTACAAATAAAAAATTGCATTAAAACGACATGCATGGAGTCTAACACTTGGTTCGGCTCCGCTTCAACTGCTTGATTTTAAGTGAGTACCAAGTGGATCACCATTCGGAATTGCTCCTATAGCTGTTGATGCTTTCAAAATGACATGCTTGGAGTCCAACACTTGGTTCGATTCCGCTTCAACTACTTGCTTCTAAGCGAGTACCAACCGGATCACCATTCAGAATTGCTCCTACAACTGTTGATACTTTCAAAATGATATGTTTGGAGTCCAACACTTGGTTTGACTCCGCTTTAACTACTTGCTTCTAAGTGAGTACCAAGCGGATCACCATTCGGAATTGCTTCTATAGCTATTGACACTTTCAAAACGACACGCTTGGAGTCCAACACTTGGTTCGACTCCGCTTCAACTACTTGCTTCTAAGCGAGCAAAGAGCGGATCACCATTCGAAATTGCTCCTACAGCCGTTGGTATTCTCTAAACAACAAATTTAGAGTCCAACACTTGGTTCGACGCAACTTTTGCTTCTCACAAATGAGTAAGTACCAAGCGTCCCACCATTCAGAATTGTTCCTACAACTGTTGACAACTACAAACGCTAGCAAAGCACACAAGTTCACAAAACGAGTATTATTTCATTAAAGCCTGAGGGACAAGTCTAATTACAGACAACCGACTCAACTTTACATCGAGATACAAAATTTGTGAAACCAAGATTACAAGATTACAGAAAGCTACTTCAGTTCCTTCTAGGGCAGGGATACTTCGGTTAAGAAGCACACGGGGCGACGAATGTTGTACTGCCGAAGGCTTGCCTCATCGGACGTCCCTAGGCCGGCGAGCCGAGAAGCAACGTCCGCACTCGTTCTAACGGTGGCCCCAACAGACGCTCTGCTCGACGAAGCAGCAACCCCACTTTGTGCATCGCCTGGGCTCCGATGTGTAAGGGGCGAGCGGTGCGCGAGCTCGTAAAAAGTTATCCCTCTATCACACTCCTCCCGAGTGTAGGAAGTGGATCTGACATTGCTTCGCTCAGGCTGCGGCTAAAGATGAGTGACCTCTATCTCGAGTTCCACAATTCGCTCTTTTAGCGAGTCGTCCTTCACGGTTATCTTCAGACGAGGCAGTCGCGCCAAGCCTGCACCGCGAGAACTGTCGGCGATTGTCTGCCGAAGATGAGCAACTTCCATACTCTTATAGATAGTGACCTTCTTCAGCTCGTCCCTCTCTGCTGTCACCTTGGTCAGAGAATGTCAAAGGCGCCTAAGTCTCAAACCGAGGTTGACAGCCGCCGAAGAGCCCACATCATCGCCTTCGGGGGTAGTCTCGCTGAGCCTCTCTTCTAGTCGCCTGATCTCGAGGTCTCGACGAGTTAAGACCAATCTCAGATGATTCCACTCGCGTTCCGCTTTGCGAAGCTCCCACTCTACTTCGCGAAGCCGCTCTCGGCTCCTAGCAAGGCCCAACTTTGTCGCCCCTAGACCAACCACGGGACGAGCCTCCTCGGCCACCCGAGGCACTTCGGAAAGTGGCATCACTTCGACGATCTGAAAAGGCCAAGTCAAATTGCAATGAACACTTAGCCAAAAACTTCCAGCAAATTGCAGTAAACACTTAGCCAAAATTTCAAGCAAATCGTTATGAACACTTAGCCAAAATTTCAAGCAAACCGTTGTGAACACTTAGCTAAAAATTTCAAAAAGTTTTTCATTTCATTGAAATTCAGAAAGATACATGCGGTGGCCAGTCCGCGATTAGGCGATACATTTTATCTAAAATTTAAAAAATTACAAGTCAAGGCCCGACCTCTTTGCCGTGGCTGCTCGTCACTGCAGGATCAGACTTCTCCGGAGCGGCGACGATCGCTAGCGGTGTAACCTCGGAGCCAGGTTCGTTGCCGACGACCTCGACTTTGGCATCTGCGTTGTCATCCCCTTCCTCGTCCTCGTATGATTCTTCGTCGAAGCCCGGGACATGGTCGGGGAAGAGGCGCCACCCGGAGCAGTTGACCTCGGGGAAACGTTCTGTCACTTGCTCTATGGCACGGGCATAAGCTTTAGCCATGTTGGCCGCAAGGAACCCTTGAGCCTTCTCCATGGTCACGGCCTCGACCTCTTTTGCGGCAGCAACCTTGGCAGCTTCGACAGCTTCTTCCTGCTGCTTCGCCACCGACTCCCTTTGTCGAAGCAGATCGGCCTCAAGCTTCTTCATGAGGTCGTCGATGTACTCCATCCTCATTATCTTCCCGTCCGCCTCGACCCTCAGCTTGTCGAGCTCGTTGGCGATCCGAGCTTTTTTCGTCCAAGCTCTGTCCACCTTCTTCAGCTCCTTTTCGAGCTCGGTTATCTTCTCCATAAGATGATCGAAGTGATAGGTTATCTGTGGAATGAAAATGGTTAGCATGAAAACCAAGAAAATACAACTATGCAATTAGCAAAATTGCACTACTTACCGACACTGCTACTCGAGCGATCTCGAGGGCATCGTCCCCAACTCCGCCGGTGTCCATGGCGGCACGATCCTTCGGCGTCGCTAAATGCTTGATGGCCTGCATGCTCGATGATGAGTCGCTGAGGAACCCATCGAGCTTCCGGACCTGCCAGTCCGGGAAAAAAATCTTCTTGGGTTCCTCATCAGGAACACTTAGGCCTCGGCCGTCGGTGGGGCCGCCTCCATCCCCAAAGCGGTTGCCATTGGGAACTCTTCTGCCTCAGTTGAGGCCAAAGCAGCCGTCATCTTCGTCACCCCCGGGGCCACAGTGGCCGATGCCGATGCTTCTTCGACGGCCTTGGCGACTGTTTTCGGCTTCGGAGAAGTCACCTTCGAGATGACCCACTTCTGCTTCCTCGGAGCCTTACTGCCGAGTGCCGCCCTCTGAGCCAACACGGCTTCGAAGTCCATGATTTCTGCGACAGAAAAAAATTTGATTAAACACAAGTAAAAACCGAACGAAAAAAGAAAAACAAAAGGGGAAAACCGCATACTAAGGTTTATACGGCTGACCCCCTCCCCCCTGTATAGCGCCTCCTCTGTCACGTCCCTCCAATCGAACTTCGGCCGGTCGAGAGAACCTGAACCATATCTTCTTCGTTAGGGTAGAGCACCGAAAGTTCCTACACCCGCTTCATCACTTCTTCGATCCAATCCGAGGGGATGCACCACTGCTCACGACTCCAGATGATGAAGTACTTATCTCGCCAATGTTTTATCGATTCGAGATAGCTGATGAGCCGAGCACCTATGCCTCGGGGCCAGGTAGAACCTGAACTCCGACTTCTACTGCTGGTGAAGTCGGTATAGTGTCCGAAGCACCCTTAGATCCAGCTCGATCTCTGCCGCCTGGCAATGGAGGATGAACCCATTGATCACCTTCCACCCATTCGTCATGAGCTGAATGGGGCTGATCCCGAACCACTGCAGAACTTGGATAGAGAATGGGTGGAGTGGCAGTCACGCCCCGGTAATGAAGGAGACGACTAGCCAGAAGCACATATCCACCGACATTGGTGAATTGGCCCTCACTCTGGGACCAGGGAGCATCAGCTCAAACTCCTCGGGGATCTGAAAACACCCCCCGAATCGCCACTAGGTCCACCTCGTTGAGGATGGAGATGGTGTCGCGACTTCCTAAGTCTCCCTCGCGACATTCTCCTCAAAACTCTGCCCCCTTCCGTACACTATTCCGTACACCCGGCAATCTCCCGAGCTCCCCCATCCTACCAAAGTAGATGCTTCGATGCCTTTGCCCTTGTCGACGAGAGGAACCTGGCTCGAAGAAGGCTCATCGGTAATAGAGGGGGAGGACTTTGAACTCGAGGGAAGGCTATACATTTGCTAAAAAATAAACTAAGTGTTGAGTTACCTTGAAGTGACAGCTACGGTCGGAAAGATCACCAGAGAACGGTCAGTTGTCGCCTAAAGCTCTCGTTAGTAAAAACTTGTCGCCTTAGTAAAAATATGAGAAATGAACAAGTGAAAGAGAGGGTGAAGATTTATAGGAGTTGCATGCAAATCGAGACTGATGGGCTTCAAGAACTCAAGAGGCAGGCCCATTTACCGCAAAATGACAAGAAACTCAACAGGCACTTGACTGGTCAACGGTCAAACGGTCAACGTGCCACGTGTCTACGACTAGTCGTCTGTGAATCGTCAACAGGCCATGTGCATTGCTTGGACTTCGGTACGCCTCGTCGAGCGTTCTTGCCACCGATGCTCAAACGTGAGAAAAACATCTCACTTGGACTTCGGCACGCCTCGCCGAGTGTTCTTGCCACCGACGCTCAAACGTGAGAAAAACATCTCACTTGGACTTCGGCACGCCTCACCGAGCGTTCTTACCACCGACGCTCAAACGAGAGAAAAAACATCTCACTTGGACTTCGACACACCTCGCCGAGCGTTCTTTACACCGACGCTCAAACGTGAAAAAAATATCTTACTTGGACTTCGGCACGCCTCGCCGAGCGTTCTTGCCACCGACGCTCAAACGAAAGAAAAAACACCTCACTTGGACTTCAGCATGCCTCGCCGAGCGTTCTTGCCACCGATGCTCAAACATGAGAAAAACATCTCACTTGGACTTCAGCACGCCTTGCCGAGCGTTCTTGCCACCGATGCTCAAACGTGAATGAAACATCTCACTTGGATTTCGGCACGCCTCGCCGAGCGTTCTTGACACCGACGCTCAAACACGAGAAAAACATCTTACTTGAACTTCGGCACGCCTCGCTAAGCGTTCTTACCACTAACACTCAAACGTGAGAAAAACATCTCACTTGGACTTCGGCATGCCTCGCGAGTGTTCTAGCCACCGATGCTCAAACAAGAGAAAAAACATCTCACTTGGACTTCGGCACACCTTGCCGAGCATTCTTGCCACCGATGCTCAAACGAGAGAAAAAACATCTCACTTGGACTTTGGCACGCCTCGCCAAGCGTTCTTGCCACCGACGCTCAAATGTGGGAAAAACATCTCACTTGGACTTCGGCACGCCTCGCCGAGCGTTCTTGTCACTGACGCTCAAATGAGAGAAAAAACATCTCATTTGGACTTCGGCACGCCTCGTCGAGCGTTCTTACCACCAACGCTCAAACGTGAAGAAAAACATCTCACTTGGACTTCGGCACACCTCACCGAGCGTTCTTGCCACCGATGCTCAAATGTGAAGAAAAACATCTCACTTGGACTTCGACACGCCTCGCCGAGCATTCTTGCCACCGACGCTGAAACGTGAGAAAAACATCTCACTTGGACTTCGGCACGCCTCGCCGAGCGTTCTTACCACCGACGCTCAAACGTGAGAAAAACATCTCACTTGGACTTCGGCACGCCTCGCTGAGCATTCTTGCCACCGACGCTCAAACATGAGAAAAACATCTCACTTGGACTTCGACACGCCTCGTCGAGCATTCTTTCCACCGACGCTCAAACGTGAGAAAAACATCTCACTTGGACTTCGGCACGCCTCACCGAGCGTTCTTGCCATCGACGCTCAAACATGAGAAAAACATCTCATTGGACTTCGGCACGCCTCGCCGAGCGTTCTTGCTACCGACGCTCAAACGTGAGAAAAATGTCTCACTTGGACTCCGGCAAGCCTCGCCGAACCCCTTCAACACGTGTTGTCATCTCGAAGCTCTGCTAGACCTTGGCATTGAATTCTGAACCCACCTCGACTTCGGCCTCCTTTCTGACACGTGCCGGCTCACCGAGGTGTGTGATGGGGGTCGACAAACATTGCCGAGAGTTCTTGCCACCGACCCCCAAACAGGGAAAATATGCCTTCGTACCATTCAAGCCGTTGGATCACCCCGAAACTCGCACAACAATCTGATCGACGTCTCAGATAGATCCACTCAGCGAATGTTGATTCACCGTTCGATCATCCAAATTGTCGCGCCCAAGGCTGACGGACGATCCAGATTGTGCCACGTCATAATTGGGTAATTGAAATTATATTTTATTTATTAATTCGAATTATTTATTTAAAAAAAATTGCGAAAAAATAATTTAAAATATGGGGAAAATAATTAAAAATTCTAGAAAATAATTATTAATTCGGGGGAACATTTTTTGAACCTTTGGGTAAATAATTGTTGGTTAGAATAATTAATTAGTGCTCCCGGAGAGTAAATCATCGCTTTGCAAAATTGAATAAATGGTTCGAAAAAATAATATAAAATCGGAAAAAAACACCAAAAATCCAGAAGGGCCTGAGAGCAAACTTCGGCACGTTACCAGCTCAGAAAAACACCATCACCCCTCGAACAAGATTCGAGCACCCTTTGAGGACTCCGATAAAGCCCTATACGCCATTAAAACAACAAAACTACTCCCCAAAGGCTGTAACACACAGTCTTCGAGAGTGGGGGGCTCGTGATATGGTTTAAAATGGGGTTAAATCAGAACCGTTCAAAGTGGACACGAATCTTAAAGTCGCAGGGGCAAGATGGTAATTTCACCTACAGATGGGTCCGAATTGGGAACCGAATCTCTCCTCTTAGACCCGCTAACCCATGAACGGATCTTTTCAGTCGAGAACGGGTCTCAACACATTAGTGACCAGCTCAACAAGATTGGAGAAAATCCTGGCTCGTCCTTATCTTGAGGAGGTGGTTATAACCACCCCTATCCAACCTCACCGGAAAGTAGGGATTCACTCTTATCCTGAAAGAGATCCCCACGACGAGTATAAATACCCCCTACCTCCCACTGTCACAGGTGATCACTCTTTGTGTACTTAAGCTCCTTCCCATTACTTTTTCTGGTATTGACAAGAGCGTCGGAGGGTTTGTCGCCGGGATCCATCCCGGTGTTTCGAACGTTTGTGCAGGTCCGCGGGAGCACTAAGGAGTCAACTTGTCAATAAGGAAGAAGTAGGATTCTGTCCGTTCGAGTTCCTACGAACCTACAAATTCTGTCTATTGCCCCCACACCAGTATCAGCGACAACAATTACATAACTGACAATGCAACTAGTGTGCTAGAACAACCAAAACAATGGAATAGACTAACTAATATATGTTGTAATGTTCCAAACCCATCCGCAAAAGCCCCAGATAGTTGAAGTTCAATAGATGAGACATTTCAGGTTATAAACGCACGGCTGTATCTAGATGACTAACATATAAAGATGAATACATAAATTAAAGTCTCAAATATGTATAAGATTTCAATAGATGTTACGCAAAACCTCAACTCTCATATTGCAACAGTGAAATCATTATTTGATGTAAAATTCATGACAATCAACTTAGAAATCAGGCACTTGCCAAGCTTGCAAGATGGGCCCTTAACTTACAAAAGACCTTCAAAAGAAAAGAGTATGCTGGTAACTCAGAAGTTAGAAAACTGTTAAAACTGATTGATAAAGACAACTTTCTACATCAAAATATTGAAAATAGAGTAATTAAAAACATCCTAGCTCTTCACCAGTGAAGCACCTGAACCTTGTGCTAAAAAATCCTACACTGTTTACTTGACCGATCCAGAACATTGTAACTGCAAAACAAAATGCAAATAAGTTACTAACACAAAACAGTACTCAAGAAGTGAAAAGGAAATTTTCGAATATTTTTAGAAATTTTGGACACTATTGTCTTCAGATATCTGTTCTAGTAACTAGTGTGGTTTCAAAAACTTGTTCACAACTTTAATACAATCATACCCAAAATTTTGATATCTTGAGGACATATTCTCCAAAAGAAAAGCTTATTATAATAATTAGTTTGTATCAAGCATCTCCTGAAGTAGCCTAAATGCTTATGCATGCTCTTAACAATATAATGTTCAGCTGCAAATATTTACAAAACAAATTATACTTAATACACCCACCAACGTGTACTGATCATACTTTTCGATAAAATGAGGTCTCATGTGCCCTTATAGTGGATTCATCTTTCTGCCCCGACAACGTATGAGTGCTTCATAGTTCCAAGTCTACTTTCTGCATTAGTCCTGAAATGAAAATGTATGCGCTCCACCTTTTTGTGTTTTACTTCTACCTCTTTCTCATCCACCATTTCTTTCATAACTTCATCATATTTTACAAAATCATTCCACACTTCTGAATCTATTTCTCGGTAGTTTTCGTACTTGGGTATTTGAATTACTTGATTCAGTATTAATGGGCTGAGTGATAGATTGTTCATTAGGAGATGACATGATGAACGCTTATTTTTTTAATAAGAATATAAAATATAACATATAATTAATCACTTTGCACTTGTGAAGATGCAGTCAACTTAAAACTTACAAAATACGATGAAGAATAGATTCATATATATATATATATATATAGGGTAAAAAGGATATGAGCAACTTGCTCATTTAGTAAATGAGCAATTAATTATGTGGCATGCATGTGATACATTGGACAACTAACCCTTTTAAGAATTTTTCAATCACATGTATGCCACATAATCAATTGCTTATTTATTAAATGAGCAAGTTGCTCATACCCCTTTTACCCATATATATATATATATATATATATATATATATATATATATATATATATATATATATATATATATATATATATATATATATAGAGAGAGAGAGAGAGAGAGAGAGAGAGAGAGAAAGGAGAGAGAGAGAGAGAGAGAGAGAGAGAGAGAGAGAGAGAGAGATTTATACTGTCTCGTAAACACTTTGGAAGTTGTCGGCGGCAAAGACAGCAACAATAGTAATGAATAGCAGCGAACAGCAACAAGGAGTTTGGTGGATGGTGGTGGGAGGATGGTACAGCAGCAAGGAGATGTAGACGTGAGGATGGGTGGAGGAGAAGGTTGGAGAGGCTGTTGGTCGAAGCTCCCGATGGCAAGGATGTCAAAGACAGAGAATATGAGAACTGGGTTTGAGGTTGTTCCAATTTGGATATAGGGTTTTTGATTTTGAGCAGTCGCAAGTCGATGTAAACAATGGGGATGGGTGGAAGAGAAGGTTAGAGAGGAGGTTGGTCCGAGATCTCGACGGCAAGGAGGTTGGAGACGGAGAAAACGAGACAGGGTTTGGGGTTTTTCAAATTTTGAAAATAGTGTTTCCGATTTGGGGTCGAAGCAAGGAGATGTAGACGTGAAGACGATGATGATAGGTGGAGGAGAAGGTAGGAGACGAGCTTGGTTGGAGTTCCCGACGGCGAGGAGGTCGAACTTCGATGGGAATCTGAATCGGGAGAATATGAGAATGGGGTTGGGTACTTGGGTTTTTCTAATTTAGGGATTTAATTTAGATGTTTAGGAAATAGGAATTGTCTTGGAACTTAAAAGATTAAACTATTATACTATTACTCTATTAGTAATTCAGTATATGTATATAACTATAAATAGTTATTAAATAAATATAATATAAATTAAGCAGATATCCGTATCCGAATCTGCTTTTTTTAGGGATATCTGTATCCGTATTCGTACCCAAAAATTTTGGATTTGGATATTCGAATCTGTATCTGTATCCGTGGGGATATGGATTTTTCATATCCGTATCTGCAAAATTTTGGTTTTGGTTTCAGATACGGATCGAATCGGTTATATCCTTATCCGAGAGCATCGCGGATACGGATTTTTCATATCTGTATTCGCAAAAACTTTGGTTTCAGTTTCGGATACAGATCGAATCGATTATATCCTTATTCGAGAGCATCCTCCTAGATAGAAGTGGTTACTCTTTTTGAGAGAGAGTTTAAGATTGCACTTCAGATAATTATGAACTCTTTCATGTTGGGCTGCTATGACAACATAGTATGATAATCATGTTTGGGTTGTTGGGCTTAAAAATATGCCCAACTTTCTTTTAGCATTCGTGCCCGATTTGAACATTCTCGATTTGGTTCCATTTTTACCCATATCAATTACTATGAACATGTGACCTTAATATACTTATACGTACACGGAACATGAATGTCCTTTTCAAAGTTCAGTACATCTTAAGCCATCAATAGAGCTGGTATCGGGTCCTATCAGGTCGAGTCCTCCAGTACCCAGACCCGGACTTAAGAGAATCGGGTCAGGGTCCGGATCCTAGTTAAAAAGCCTACCCATCGGGTCCAGTAGCGGGGATAAATATTTGCACTTAAGTATTTTTCACCCGATACCTACGGTTCCAATAATTTTACACTTGAGGACATGAACAAATATTATATTTACACATCTATCTTCAACAATTACTATTTACATGTATATCCATTAATCCTATTATCCAAATTTCATATTTTTTGGGGGTGTTTTTTAACGGGTCCGGATCCAGGTCCGGATCGAGTCTATTTGAGCGGACCCGGACCCTGACCCAAATCTGAAAATGCATCAGGTTTTATTTTAGGACACGGACCGGAACTCGTAGATCGGGTCGGTTGCGGTCCAAAACCGGATCCGGGTTGGATCTGGATATCGGGTTCTTGTACCAACTCTAGTCATCAATACATCATTACTTAATTTTGTGCAAAAGATTCCAAACCAGTTAGCGAGCTATGTCTGTTGTTTTGTTAACAAATAAAGTCTAAACTTATAGTAATAATAAATGGAATAATGACAATGCTTCCACCGTCATGTTTCAATCCTTCTTTATTTGCTTTGCTTCCATATTCGCCTTCGGTTTCTGAATCTCTTATCACTCACATGAGAATCATTTCCTTATCTTTGTGTAACCTTAAAACTGCCAAAAAAAAAAACAGCCGTGTTCTTCCTCATCTCCTTCTTTCTCTCATCTTATTTGAATTGAAACCATCTTCTTCGATAAAAAGACGAAAATAAGGAGATATCTAGGGGTGGAAACCGGTCCGAGCAGGTCGGTCCAGGTCGGTCCTGGTCAGGGTTGCCTTTGGGATCGGTCCGGTCAGGCCCGGTCCTGAAGGTGGGCAATCCCAGCCCGGACCAGCCCCCCAGCTCAAGCAACCGGGTTTCGGGCTGTGCCAATTTCTTTATTATTACTTGTTTAACTTTTTTACTCTCTTTCTCTTAACATATGAAATAGATATAAAAAGATTATATTGCAAGAAATTTCTGTGTACAAGAATCATATTTTTAAAAGCATATATTATTTTTCTCAAGTGTTGAGGTCTGAAATGATTTTTTTAAAACATGTGATACATGCAAACTACAATATTACACCGTAAAAGGGTGATCTAGAGTTTAAGATAGCCTAGGGTTAGATTGAAGAGAGATCATTAGAATAATGTTGTACACCTCAACTTAACCTAAATGTAGGAACTCGTTTAGTGAGCTTCCGCTGCAATAATCTTCAATATATATTCGGGAGTTAGTGAGACTAGGTCTTCATTGTTTGAGAGTTCATTTTCATTCTCCGTCTTCTGGAGTGTTGATACTTGAGCCGTCTTGTATTTCTTGAGTCATCTACTTTGCTTTCATCCAAACTTCCGAGAACACTAGTAGCTTTAAAGTCTCTGATATCAAGTGATTCATTTTCTCGCTCAACTTCCTGCAACCAAGGGAAAAGGCACTTTCCCATGTGACGCGGGGGGGGGGGGGGGGGGGGGGGGGGGGGGGGGGGGGGGGGGGGGGGGGGGGGGGGGGGGGGCGTTCTGCACCATGTTTACACATTTAAACGACGGTGAATGTTGTACATTATACCCCATGTTTACACATTTAAACGACGGTGAATGTTGTACATTATACCAATGTAATTCATTAGATACATTGGTTTTATGTTTTTTAGATTGAATAATATTTCATACATCAACTACTGTATCTTCAAATGCAATGCACTTACCTCTAAAAGAAGATGATGGTCTACCTCTTGTATTTTATATTTGAGAAGTAGATGCAATTTTTTTATCATAACTATCATATAAATTGTCTAATATTGACACAAAATTAACTATAAAATCATTATGATCATAAGAAACATCTCCAACCATACTATAAAATAAACCAATCAAATTCTTCTCATCATCTAACTTGATACGATGAATTTACACATTTAAACGACGGTGAATGTTGTACATTATACCAATGTAATTCATTAGATACATTGGTCTTATGTTTTTTAGATTAAATAATATTTCATACATCAACTATTGTATCTTCAAATGCAATGCACTTACCTCTAAAAGAAGATGATGGTGTACCTCTTGTATTTTATATTTGAGAAGTAAATGCAAATTTTTTATCATAACTATCATATAAATTATCTAATATTGACACAAAATTAACAATAAAATCATTATGATCATAAGAAATATCTCCAACCATACTATAAAATAAACCAATCAAATTCTTCTCATCATCTAACTTGATACGATGATCCATTACACTAGCAATACAATACAGCATAAGAATAGGATAAAAATATTTCATAAATTTATCACAACAATTAAGCTAATATAAGGGTCATGCATCATTTGTTGAAAACTTTTCATTATACTAACTATTGTAGGAAAAATACAACTAGAAGTTGACTAATAATATTTTGAAATTTTAAGGGTTGCGTTTACATAAGGTTGTACAAATTTTAACAAACTTTCGGAAAATTCCCAAGATTGTTCATTCATGCCAAAGTTTTCCATATTTTTTGCAATACAAAAATCATTTATAACCATTTTAACTAACAACAATAAGTAGTTTGTAAGTAGAATTTTATCTATGTTTAACATCTTTAGAAAAAAAATTAAATTTATTTCCTTAAGCTTACATCATTGTTCAAATTCTTGAAGATTAGGAACACTCAAATCTATGAAATGCACACGATCTCTTATTGCACTCATATATGGTTCAGCTATCTTCAATACATATTACGCACACAAGTTGAAAATATGATATGCATATTTTACATGAAATGTTTCAGGTTCTAGATGCTTAAACGTTTGAATTAATGAATAAACTGTCTTTTTTATTATTGGCTGCATTATCAAGACTAATAGAAATATTTTTATCATGAATACCATAACTAGTGCATACTTGTATGATTTGTAATGTGATAATCGCACCATTATGAGGATACATTAAATATCCAAATTGTATGATCCACTTTTGAAGGATCCAATCAGTATCGATCCAATAATAAGTTACGCCCATCATTAGAACATCGTTACAATATTTTTAACAATCACTGGTTAAGGCAACCTTACAAGTTAAAGAATACAAAGTAGCAATTAAAAAATCTCTAAGCTCTTTATAGATTATAAAACAATCAGATTTAATGGTGTTTTTAGGAATTTGTTTGTAATGGGGGTCTAAAGCGGTTTGGTTAAATCTCTCTAGGTTCCTACTATCGGAATAAGAAAATGGTAACTCATCCTTAATAACGAGTCTAATCATTTCCTTACGTACGAGATCATGAATATCATAACTATAACTATCTACATGATCGGTCCTATGGTTGGTTTTTTCTTGGGTAAGATAATCTTCTAATAGGTCCGAGTGTGATCTTGCCAAGTGGCTCTTAAGTATACTCATCCATCTATTCACTTTCCTTTTGTAAGTGGTTTTACACATCTTACATACCTTACTTTCCTCTTTCAGATTGGTTTGAGATAGAATACATGTAAAATGTTTGTGGACCTCAGAAGTTTGTTCTTTATGTTTTCGGGAAGAAGATGGGTTCTCGATGTCTTGTGTTTGGGCATCGTTAACAAAAATTTCATCATCATTATGTGGAAGACCGGAATGGTAAAATTCGGGAATACTATCAAACTCTATCATACTATCAGTATCTAATTGTGGAACATAACCTGTGCGAGATGTATTGGAGGATTCTTGTTCACTTTGGCTACGTGAAATTGATGATGCCATTATTGTATGAAAATTATAAAATTGATATGAAAAAAGTATATTAGAAATTAACAACCGACAAATTAACAACTAACAAATATTGAACTATAAAAAAGATATCGCATTAGAAGAATTGCAAGAGTAAATTAAGAATGCATCTTGAATGCTTCTTCACTTCTTCCACAAATTGTAATAGTAAATTGTGAGAGTTGAGACTTGAAAGAATTGTTTGGAATTATTTGAGAGAGTTGGGACTTAAGAGAAATGTTTGGAATGAAGACAGAGTTGAGAGAATTATTTGAAAATTTTGGTGTGAAGAAAATGGTGTGGAAGGGGTTTCTATTTATAGAATTTTATATTTTTTGTGTTTCCGGTTTATCCCCCCAAAACTAGTCGTTTTTAGTAGTTTTTATCAGTTAGGAAGGTATTTTAGTAATCACTGATTTTTTTTCTTAAATCCAAAAAAAATCCTAACGGTCGTCCCATCCTGGCCGACTGTTGAGCCCCCGAGCTGATCCGGGTCTAAACTCAGCGGCCCGGTCCCCTTAGCGGTCTAGTTCCAAACCGGGCTGCTTAGGGACTTTAATCATCCAGACCAAACTGCATATTTTAGGTGGGTTGGCTGGGCAAGACCGGCCCGGTTGCCGCTTGAAAGATATCTATGAGAAAACTGAAGAAGAAAGACAGAGAGGATCATGACACTTATGTTTGATAGTATGCCTCCCGAAAGGGAAAGAATGAGCTTTTAGATGGCTACTCCAGTCTTCCTTGTTGGTGCTAAGCACACATCTTCCAGGTTTTGCGCTCGTTGACTCAACTTGATCTTTACTTCTTCGAATCCTTGTTATATTGCCTCTTTGCACTTCTTCAAAACAACTATTAATTTGTGCTTCTCTTAGAAGTACTTGATATAAATGGATTTGACAAAATTACTCTCAGTTGTTGCATTTTTCTGGTGTGGGAGCAATCAGATGATAAGTTTTTTTTAGGAAGAAAACTTACAATCAAGACCGTCGATCAGATCTGAATTGTGATGGTTGAAGACTATCAAGATTTCAACGGCTGAAAATGAACCTGCACAAAGTCTAAACACAGGGGTTGACCTTGGCAAAAAAACCTCCGGCACTCAAGTCGATAACTCAGAAAGGATATTAGAGTTTTAGTGGAAAAGGATTGATTACTCGAGACTGATTGAGAAGGGGGGAGGGGGTGAGTATTTATAAGTTATGAGTTAGATACAAAAAAATAGACTTGAAAGAGAATCCTTTTAGTTTAAACTACAGATTCCCATGGTTAATGGATAGAATTGGTTAATAATCATGTTTAAGAGAAGGGATTTAATTTTCATCATTGATTAGCTAGAAATCCATATTTCTTGTGCAACAATTTAGTCATAATTGTGGACCTGGTTGAACTGGTGTGGCCCATGTTCTTTTTTAGACCTGCAGTTGCTATGAAGTTACCGTTCTACCCTTAAAAAGCTTTAAGATGCATGGTAGGGTCATGTGGCTTTGATTTTACCCATATCACTCTACAAGCTTCGCGGGTTAGTAGCCATTTGTGTTCTGGTCATGTCCTAGTGTTGCTTCTAGTTGTTTTCATTATTTCTCTACAGAACTATATCGCAATTAATGATATCATCACTGAGATATTCTCTGAAGGTACCGATGTACGTGAAAGGTGTTGGGTTTATGTCTTGCATACTATGTTGGATAAGAAGACGATGAGACGATGGAGGAATCGAGACGATCGGAGACAGAGTGGAAGCAAGAAAAACAGTCAGCAACAGCAGCAGGTGGAGTTGCGGTCGACCGTACATGGGGTGTGGTCAACCGCCCAACTTGTAGAAGTTCCCAAGAGGGGGACGGTCGACCGACCTTGAGGTGCAGTCGACCGACAGCAGCCCTGATGGGTTATTTGGGTCGGATCTTGGTAATTCGTGAGAAGCCCAACTTGTTCTTCAAGTCAGATCTGACGGCTCTTATAGTAGGGTTATCTCTTCAGGAATATCCAATGGTTATTGTATCAAGATATCAAACTAAGTTTTCTCTAGATCTATATATATGGTTGTTATTGGCCTCCATTGAGAGCCAAGAGAGAGAGTACTTCATTGAAGGCGAAGCTTGAGTGATTCTCTAATTGTAAACAACTAGTACTTGCTGGTGAGGCTTGAGAGAGGGTCATGGTGAGAATTGTAATATTCTTGTATCTTCTCTAGTTGAATAACATGATTAAGGCGAAAGCCCCAACCGAGACAAATTGGTGTGTGCTTTGGTGTGTTTGATATGATCTCATATGCGCTTGGTGGTTTGTGTTGATTACATCAAATAACTTAACAAGATCCTCATAAGTTCCTAACAGTTGGTATCAGAGCTTTCGGTTCAAGGGTTTGTTAGAGTTCCTTGGAGATGATGGCAGATCAAATCAAGAAGATCAAGTGGTTCAAAGGCAAGATCAACTTTGATCTCTTGAAGGTGGACATGCATGAAGCATCGGTTCAACAGGACATGGATCTAGTCCTTAAAGGAGATAAAGGGAGACCAATTGGCACAAAGCAGGAGAAGTGGAAGAAGATATTTTCAGAAGCCTTGGGTTTAATCCGGTTGTCATCGACGAACGAAATCAGGTATAGGAGAAGCATGGAGAGTCTTTGGGCAAGATTCAGAACTGACTACTCGGGATCGTCATCACAAGGTCGGATGTACCAGCGAAGAAAGTTGTGGGGTTTCTCAATAAAGGAAAGTACCGCTCTTCTAGATCATGAAGTAGAGTTCAATATGGAGTTATCTGAACTGAGGGCGTTCAATGCAGATGACCTAAGGGTTTCCAACTTAATATATTCACCATCAAATCTATCCAACATGATAACCGTGCTAGGCGAAAAATCTACTAAGGAGAAGTTTTTCATAGCAGGTATGATCAAGGGGTTGGAGGAGGATGCACTTAGGAAGGATAGTCAGAAATCGGCGTCAACTTCTGTGAGTTGCTTGAAGGTAGATTGTACTTTGATTGGAAGGAAAAGTGTATATAGGGGTAAGGTCTGTGGCCACCAGTGCAAAGGGGTTGAGCATTACATGAGAGACTTTTGCAAGCAATTGAGTCAAAGGGGTGCCAAATTCAGTACCGCTGAATCAGGTGATGGCTTAAACAGTGCTTTTGTTTCAAGTTCTTTAAATGTGAATTCCGATTATTTTTTTGATTCGGTTAGTTCTTCTCAAGTTTGCTCCGAGAGCGAGATGGTTTCTACTTGCAAATTTGTATCATATCATTGTGTGGGAATGAAGTCTGATAAGATTTGTGAAGTAATGGTTTCTACTTTCAAGTTTGCCTCATGTCGTTGTGTGGGAACGAAGATTGACAGGACTTGTGAAGTAAGGGGTGAGAAAACTAATGAGTCGAAGATGACAGACAGAAGGGGATACATACTAGAGGAGGGCATGCATATTCCTTTGATGAAGCGAAGCCTTATATCCATGAGAACTCTAGAAGCTCGGGACTGTAGGTACACAGATCCAGGTGGAGTTCGTTCAGTTTGGGAAAGTTATCGCAAGGTGATGAAGGGTAAGAGGGGAATTGGGCAGCGTTAGCACAACCTCTATCAGCTTTGGAGGAACAGAAAAATTTGCGCAAGTGTTTCGAAGCTCATTGTTCCTAAAGCACCATCTAGTATGCCGTCACTAGAATCATCCGAGCGAGACTGCGACGTTCGAATATCGTCGGAAGGTGGAGAGAGTCTTGAGGTAGGTGGAGTTCGTGTGGAGGGTGGCACCTCCATGATTACATCTACTAGAGTGTGCCCTTGAGGGGGCATACAATGGGAGAAAAACAGGTGGAGATAGATTCAACTAGCAGAGAAAGCCATTGAAACGAGTTGTTCGCAAAAAAGAAGGAAAAGAGTCTAGAAGATTTTAAATCACACAGGTGTGGATTCATGATTATGCAATCCAAGGTAGAGATTGTTGGGTTTATGTCTTGCATACTATGTTGGATAAGAAGACGATGAGACGATGGAGGAATCGAGACGATCGGAGACGGAGTGGAAGCAAGGGAAATAGTCAGCAGCAGCAGCAGGTGGAGTTGTGGTCGACTGCGCGGTCGACCGTACATGGGGTGCGGTCGATCGCCCAACTTGTAGAAGTTCCCGAGAGGGGGACGGTCGACCGACCTTGAGGTGCGATCGACCAACAGCGGCGCTGATGGGTTATTTGGGTCGGATCTTGGTGATTCCTGAGAAGCCCAACTTGTTCTTCATGTCAGATCTGACGGCTCTTATTGTAGGGTTATCTCTTCAGGAATATCCAATGGTTATTGTATCAAGATATCAAACTAGGTTTTCTCTATATCTCTATATATTGTTGTTATTGGCCTCCATTGAGAGCCAAGAGAGAGAGAGAGAGTACTTCATTGAAGGCGAAGCTTGAGTGATTTTCTAATTGTAAACAACTAGTACTTACTGGTGAGGCTTGAGAGAGGATCGCGGTGAGAATTGTAATATTCTTCTATCTTCTCTAGTTGAATAACATCTTGAGTTTCTTCTCCCCCGGATTAGGGCGAAAGCCCGAACCGGGACAAATTGGTGTGTGCTTTGATGTGTTTGGTATGATCTCATATGCACTTAGTGGTTTGTGTTGATTGCATCGAATAACTCAACAAGATCCTCATAAGTTCCTAACAAAAGGAAATTCTTTCTTGGTCAGTTCCTAGAGCCCTTCACTTTCTACCCTTTCCAACTTCCGGAAACATCATCCTTGTCGCAGCTATCACTGCCCGGTTCATCAGTTTGCGAAAAGAGTATTGAATATCTTACATCAATTTCTCGGATCATGTTTACTATAAATCTGCTGTGGACAAGCCAGTTGTACTTCCACTTGTGGTCTTTGAGATGGAGATAGCTCTAAGACCAGGTTGTTTAGAAGCCATGCTTATACTGAGGGCTTCTAGTAATACAACCAAGTTAGTTGCCTCGGTTTCATCCTTTTTGAAGGACTCTGATGTAGTCCATTTGTATGAGATTGAGGACTTTGCGCTGGTAGCCTTCAAGAAACTATACTAAGTTGCAATAGATCAATTACCCAGAAGAAGCTTGTCGAGCATTTACAACCACTGGTTGAGGAGAAACTACAATGACCGTTTTCTTATCTGCCAAATTACATGGACATCATGAACTATAAGAAGCTGGTGTATGTCGATATGGGGCTGGAGAATTCTTGAATTCAAGCTTTGCCAATTGGTTCCTGCCTTCGTATCCAATGCAATCTCGATTCTTCCAAATATACGTTGTGGACAGTAACAAGCTGTTCAACAATTCCTGTGTTGAGATTCCTAATACCTTTGTACACTTCAAAGGGTTATGTGAAGGAGAACTTGCGAGTTCTTCACTGAAGCTCATGACTTTATCGAGTAGTTCAAAAGAAATGCGAATGGTGGTGATATTTTTGTTGGTTTTTTTATCCTAAGTTTGATGTGTACAAAACATACACGTGTATCTAATTTATTCATTCAAGATATGTACAGAAAAATAAAGAATCAAATTCAAGACTTAAGATCTTCGAAATCAAAGCAAACTAAAAGAATCGTGCAAATCTAAAAGATTGCGAATTATAGAAAAAGATTCACTCAAAAGAGACATGTGATTAAAAATCCTCAAGAAGCCAGCCGTTCAAGATTATATTATAAGATTATATTATGTTAGAGCATCTGTAGTCGTTTGCTATATATCGATAATATCGATATTTGGTAAAAAAATAAGCTGCAGTCGTTTGCTATATATCGATATTATCGATAAAACGCTACAGTAGATTGCTATATATGAGAATCGATATAGCTTTTATCGATAAGTCAGCGACGGTGTTCGAAGCGCCGTCCCACGCGGGAAATTATTATTATAATCGTCGGACGGCACTTCAAGTGCCATCCGTTTGAAAATACCCGAATTTATCCGATTTATTTAAACCCAAAAAAAATTAAAAACAAATCCAAAAAAGCCGCTCGGACGGCACTTGATCAGCCGTCTGTCGAAAAGCCGCATTCCCCGGATGGCACTTGATGTGCCGTCCGTCGCTGATTGAATAAAAAAAAAATTTGCCTATTGACGAAATTGCCCCTCCCAGATGATTCAACGGCTTTATTATTTCAACGGCTAAAATACTGTGTCCCCAATCCAATCCAACGGCTATATTCTTATATCGAACGACTATATTTTTTTAGAGATTGTAGTTCAAAAAATTTGCCTATATATAGTACTCAATCTCAATCAAATCTGAGCAAAAAAAATTCTACTAAATTAATCAGATCTCAAATTTCTTCTCTGTGCTGTATTATCAAGATTCTTCTCTTCTCTGTCTTCAATTGAGTTTCTCTTCTCGGTCTTCAATTGAGTTGCCAAAGAAAAATAATGGCGAATGTTAAAAGCGCTAGGGGAAGAGCTTATACAGCTCAGGAAGATCTTTTGCTCTGTCAAAGTTGGATTAGTATTACTCAAGATCCAGTTGTTGGTACTGATTAATCCGGAGCACAGTTTTGGGATCGTATTTATTCAACATTTAAGGTACTATTAGTCTATCCCACCGACAGAACAGCGGCCTCACTCACTAGTCGGTTTCAAATAATTTCCAAAGAAGTATCTCTGTTCATAGGAAAATTGAGCAACGCAACTACTCGAGCCGGTAGCGGAACAACAGAGGCAGACAAGGTTTGTATAATAAATGTATTATTTGAAATTATTATTTGTATAATTTGTTTACCAAATAAAAGTTTGGAAATTAAATGTGTTTTCAGATCCGCGAAGCGAGAGTACAGTATTTGGCATCTTCAGGGAAAGCTTTCAAATTTGATGAATGTTATGAGATCCTGAAAGACCAGCCAAAGTTTTCATTGCGCACAACACAAATTTTTGATCGAGTACCAAATACCCAATTCGGTGAGGGTAGTGAAAGCCCAAACTCCCCAACAATCAACTTGGACTCAGATCTACCCATGGATACAGATTCACCAACACCTCTTACCCGACCACCTGGTCGCAAAGCGTCTAAGAGAAAAGGCAAAAGTGTTGCCGAAACATCAGGCATCAAAGATATGGCTGAAGAAACTGTTAAATCTGATTTGGGAAAATTAGGGTTAAGGTTAATCTCTATCCGCTTAAGATATTATACCCTGTTTATCAGTATTGGAATATCACAGAGCACTACCTTTAGACCAGCTTATATAGAGATTAGACTGGGTTTAGGGTACTGGGCTTTTAGCCCACTCAACCCGTTCCAATAATTAATACATAACACGTGTAAACCCGTGTTGCCCCATAGAATAATATACACAATATTATCCTATTATACTGAGAATATACATATACATCCAACAATCTCCTCCTATATTCTCAATATATTAGGCTAAGCAATGTTATAATATTGGATCACAAAGATTCAAACATTATTGAATCATAAAGAACATGGATAATAGACTAAATCAATTATAACTTGAATAGTTCAAGTATGACTAAACCAAAATAATCAAATAGTTCTAAAACCATATCAAAACAGAATAGTTCACAATGACTAAACCAACTAGAGAGACTGTCATAGTTTCAAAATCAACCAAAGCAAATAAACTTCAAGAACAAAATATGAGTTTTAAGCTCATGAACACAAGTCTTAAACTCAACAGAAGTTTTATCAAGCAAGTGGCAAATTTATTCTTTCGATAAATAAACCAAAACTATATCCTTGCAGACTGCTTTATGTTTACTCCTCCATTTTGAGCAAATCATTATTCTGAAATCTATGTTGACAGATTTAACTCCTCCATCTTTGCTAGCTTATTGAAGACGAGAATATCAAGAGACATATCTCTAAGAATTCTAGCAAATTTCATAAAGTATATGGTTCTACTAAAGAACTTAGTACAATTCAACGATAGCTTAGCAAAATGTAACGCAAGCATCACAATCAAGTTTCTTTAATAAAAATAAAGAACAAAAACTATTATAGTTTCCACACAAGAACTATACTATGTTTCATATTGGAATGATAGAACAGTCAAATCAATTATGGTTAATTCTGAATCATCAAAATTGGAATGAAACATGAATCCATAAAAGAGTTATATCATCAGAATTGGAATGATATAACAACCATTCTAAACATCGGAAACACATCGACAAGTTTTCATGCTTTCTTTTGGAATAATGAGATGATTCTAAGTAAATTATGAAAATATATAGTATCATCAAAATTGGAATGAAATTATATATTAACAGAATTTACATAGAACTTTTCAAATTATCTAAAGCATGTCAACTGCCTAAAATTGATGCTTCAGTTTGAACTTCTCTATGGCTCCAATTGGATTATAAATTTTAAAACAACTTGGATGTTAAAGTTTTTGACTCAATAGCTTTTAACTCCATTTCCCCCACAGTTGATAATTAGATCACTTTCAAGTCTCTTAGCAAGAGCATTGGCCATACTTGTCACAATTGCACTTTAACTATGAGAAAGTTCAACTAGGCTTCTTTCAGCCTTAATATACTCCTCTTACTATTATAGAGTGAGTTATGAGCTACAGTGCATTATAGCTTGATAGTTGCATAACAGAATAGAGAATTTACATTAAACTTCTCAAATGGATGATTAGCAATAAGTCATTCAATCTACCCAGCCTCTTCCCTTGCAGAGGATAACACATAGAGGTTTGATTTCTTGGATGAGAACGCAACACTTGTTTGCCTATTAATCTCCATAATTTTTCTGCTCCTCCTAGTGTGAACACATATCCACTAGTTGTCGACTTTCACTAAACTTTGAGTAGCACAAAGCAAACTCTTGAGTACCACTCAGGTATCTCATTAGCCTGTTAAGGGCATTCAAATGTGTATGAGATTATTTATGAGTCTGCAGATCATACCTACCTCAAAGGCTATGTCTTTTCAACATGTCTCATAGTTGCACCATCATTAGGTGTCAACTCTTTTATCATAATCATAAGGTGTTTCAAAACACACTTTCAATCACTATATCCCCACCTTTGAAACACATTATTGATTTATCGAGTTTGACTAAGGGTTATCCCTTGCCAACCAAAACTCACCCTTATACATAATATGGTGACTACAACACTTAGGTATTTCTGCTAAAGTTATTTGGATAACACAATTTTAACTCCATTTATAATAGAGATGTCACTTCCAATCAACAAGCATATCAATAAAACCAAGTAAATAATAGCTATTATATTTGACACACCACAAAGCTAAAGACACTGATCTGAATTACTTAATTCATATACTAGGCTCTTTGAGAAATTTGTCAAAATATTTATACGATAGCTATATTACATGTTTCAAAGCATACAATGATTTTACTAAATTGTAAATCTTGTTCACTAAACATATTAGTCCAAAACTTTCCAGTACAAAACTGTTCAGTACAAAATATCAAGTACAAAACTTTTAAATATCTTTTATGAATGACAAAATTTTCAATAGATGTAAGGGTAAGAAGAATACTTATTGTAGCAATATGACAAACATGTGAGTAGACATCAAATAAATCTACCCCATTTTTCAGTCAATCTGTTAGCTACTAAAAAGCATTAAGATTGCTACTGAACAATCAAAATAAGTTTCTTCTACAAAACCCCACTTACTTACTATAGTTTTAGCCTCTTTCGGCAGATCAACTAAATTGAAGTACTATTGTATGACACATAATCATCTCACTGTCTACTAAAACTCTTCTTAGCTTATTTGTCATTCAGGTTTTTAAGTGTCAGTAAGACTAGTTCTTGATTTTAACTGTGAATCATTGAGCATGTATGTATGACTAAATTATTTCATACATTTATCTTTGATGAACACATCCTCAAAGAACTCTGCAAGTCTAGATTCTTCTAATACAAATTAGATAGATCCAACATCTGTCCACCGAACTGCATTCTGCACTTTCTAAACACACAAATATCTGTTGTAGGTCCTACTTTAGGCCTTCTAGGGTTATGTATTCTAACATAAGTATCACAACACAAAATCTCACTTTAACAAAACTATTTGTGTTTTCATGCCTTGATCTACAAGGTGTATTCAATTTAGAGTGTAGTAACACATTTAGAGATATGATTAACAATACAACATCAAACAACAGTCAATAATATAGAATTCAACATTTCACTAAGAGTTTGATTCTAACTTTTATCAATACTGTTTGATTGTTGTAAATAGAGTGCAGTAGAGGTTATGCCCAATGCAAACTTCTCTAAAGTTGTTAAACATATTCACCACCTCCATCAACACTGAACCATTGATTTTTAGCATTTAACTAGATTTTAATTTATCACAATAACGAGTGTTACATCCTCCATATATGTATGACAAACATTCAATAATCATCTACATAGGTGATTAAATACTTCTGACCAACAATCGTCTCATATAGTCACAAAGCTACTGAGATCACAAATATCAGAATGTATTGACTCAAGAAGTTGTGTGCTTCTAGAGACCATACTAAATGATTTTCTAGTAATCATAATCTGAGCACAACTTTTATATTTGTCATATTTAATGAAGTGTCATTTGGCAGAGTTATGAGTTTTAACAAGAACAAACAAATTAATATATAGTTCACAGTGATTCTAAATTTCAAAACAACTTGGATGTTAAAGCTTTTGACTCAATAGCTTTTAACTCCGTTTCCCCACAGTTTTGATAATTAGATCACATTTCCTCACAGACAGTTGAATATATATTTCTCAAATCCTAGCCAATTATGCTAGGTTCAAGAACATAATTAGAACTATTATTATTAATTGTTTCATTTGTTAATCTCAACTTATACATGCGATTGACAATGTAAGCACATTATAAGAGCTAATATAAGATTACTCTATCACATTTTACAAAGTTGTTTGCTTTCTCTAGTGATTCTAACAATGTCCATGTGCTCAAACAAATTGAGCTATATTTTTCTTTATTCGTTCTTCATCATCTTCGAAACACTAAGCGAGATAATGATCCATATTTTATAATTCAATTTTGCACACACAGTATAATGAACGATAAAGAACAAAACGTAAATAATGGAATCATATTCTGCATTACAGAATGCTCCTATCTAAGTTACGGACATTTGTTATAAATCTTATACAAAAAATTTCAATTATTAGAGAAGCAAATATATAATCTCACACAAACTGCAAATAATGGATTTGTCAAAATATCTATACATATAGTATGATAAAATACTTAACAACCCTAAACATGCTAGTTTTTCAAAGCGAGAATAACTATAATCTAAAACTCTCAATCATATGATCGAACGCACAAAACGTTAACACATTTATCACATGAAAAATACTAAGAAAATTAGAGTATATCATACCGACACTTCAAGTTAGAAGTGGTTTCCAAATTCAATGGAGAAGCCTGCGTAGTGCAGACTTATCATACCGTGATGTAAATCCATCGTCTCCAACTCACACAGTTTGTAAGTAACTTTGAAGTGCCTACATTCATCAAATCTTTAAAGATTAGCCAATTAAACAAATTATTAGCACAATCTAATTCACAGCAATTTAATTTGGAAATTCAATTTTATAGTCAAAGCTTATAATTTATCAAAATAAATATTTGATCTTTGGCACGTAGCCAAAACAGTTATTCACATTTGTATTTAATTAAACAATCTTAATACGGTTTTGAACTTCCAGCACAAACCAAAATATTTAACAGAAATTTAATACGAGGAAAGTAAAGAACTTATCTTTCACTGTTTCTTCCCCTTCAATTGATTATACTCATGTCTGTTGGGAACAAATCCAAACAACAAACCATTCTGCGCCAAAGAGACTCTGCATCAAACATATTGTGTGCTCTAAACAGATCTGATAATGAGATACTAAAGTCCCTTCACAGGGCATTTCGACCATACTGCAGCCCTCCTCTAAGAATATCCCCAAGTATTTGTTGCAGAGATGATGATCCCTAATTCTGACTTTCTCATACACCACAGGAAGCCCTTTCCAGCCATGTCTTCCCCTCTCTGGCCCAAATATTGGGTGAGTGCAGAGAATATCAGCATCCTCTGGCAATACTTGAAGAAGGAGCTCTCTCGGGTACTCCTTAACGGAGAGCACATCCACAAACAGAGGCAGCAGCTTGGAGACGGCGTCGTGCCGGCGTCAGGAGCGGCGGCGGCTCGCGGCTCCCGGCTGACGCCCAGCGATAGCAGCTTCGCGCCCCCGTGACTTCAGTGCTCGTGCCCCCGCGTCGGTAGCGATGCTGCGACGTCAGGTGCTGCGGCGGCGCCCAGAGGTGGCGGTCAGCGGCGGCCCCCAGCGATGGCGCCCAGAGGTGGCGCTCAGCCGCTACGCTATCGACGGCAGTGGTCGGGACAACAGCGCTCGCGACGGCAGCGCTCACGACGGCGCCGCTCGTGACTGCAGTGACGGGGGCGGGTGTCGGCGACGGTGCCGACGGCTACGGAGCAGGCGGCGTCGACCCCTCTGGTGAGATCCGACGAACTCTCTCTCTCTCAATCTCAGATTTTTTGATTTTATTAATATCTTAAGATTGTTAAATCTGATTTGGGAAAATTAGGGTTAAGGTTAATCTCTATCCGCTTAAGATATTATACCCTGTTTATCAGTATTGGAATATCACAGAGCACTACCTTTAGACCAGCTTATATAGAGATTAGACTGGGTTTAGGGTACTGGGCTTTTAGCCCACTCAACCCGTTCCAATAATTAATACATAACACGTGTAAACTCGTGTTGCCCCATAGAATAATATACACAATATTATCCTATTATACTAAGAATATACATATACATCCAACAGAAACAGCCATATTTACAGCTGTATACAAAGAATCGCAAGTTTCAAGGAATGCGATTAAAACCCGAGAATGCGATCTTAGTGAACGGATCGAGGAAGATCGTATTATGGGTATGGATCTTAGCACGTTAGCGCCGAATCAACGATATTATTTTATGTGCAGGCAAAATGAAATTCTACAAAAACGAGGTTATAACGATGGGTGATGAAATTGATCCAAAAAAAAATCTGTATTTGTATTTATTTGCATTATTATGTTGAAATGAAGAAGTTTCTTTTTTGGCTGTGAGAATATCTTGTTTGATGAAAATGAGCAAATATATACTACCATAGTTGTAAACGAGAATTAATTATGAAATTGTACGATTGATTAGAAATACAGCATATATCAACATAGTTGAAAAACAACAATTAACTACTTTTATTTTGCTACCATGAAAATTAAAGTTACAGTGCTAGGAATACATAGTACTAGAGGTGAAGTTCAATTACTCATCTCCAAATTGGTTCCAAATATGCTCCACAAGATCTTGACGAAGAGCATGATGTCTTTGTCGATCATGTAAAATGACATTACGAAACGTTCGGCCTACTTCATCAATCGGTCCACATGTGCTAGGTTCGATCCCAATTGAGTCAGGAATTTGATCATATTCATAGTCGGGATTTTCATCGTCACGTTCATCCTCCACAATCATATTGTGTAAGATGATACATGTTTTCATAATATAGGACAAACTATCTGCATCCCACATGCGTGCTGGACCCTTCCTTATTGCAAAATGTGATTGTAAAACACCAAAATCACGCTCGACATCCTTTCTTGCACCCTCTTGTAATTCTGCGAATTTTCTTTTTTTTTGGGTATCTGGTGCGGTGTAAGTTTTCACGATGGTTGCCAACGGTGGGTATATACCATCCGCAAGGTAATAACCCATATTGTAATTGTTGTTGTTGATGACATAATTGGCTGGAGGTGCACGACCGTCAAGAATCTCATTAAATAAAGTTGATCGGTTGAGCACATTTAGATCATTGTTGCAACCAGGCATTCCAAAGAACGAATGCCAGAACCACAGATCATAAGACGCAACTGTTTCGAGAATAATAGTTGGTTCCCGAACATGTCCTGTGTATTGTCCGTGCCATGCCGCCGGACAATTTTTCCACTTCCAATGCATGCAATCTACACTACCCAACATTCCAGGGAATCCTCGAGCGCTATTCTCTGCTAGTAGTCTTTCCACATCGGCCGGTGTTGGTTTCCTCATATATTGTGTAGCAAATAAAGTTACAATTGCAAAACAAAAACGACGTAAACTTTTTAATACCGTTGTTTCGCCGATACGTACATATTCATCAACAGCATCAGCCGCCCCACCATATGCTAAACAACGTAGTGCCGCCGTAATTTTTTGATGGGGACTTAACCCAACTTGCTTGCATGCATCCTGGGACAGTTGGAAATATTGATCGTAACCAACAACGGCATTCAAGATCCGGTTGAAGAGTTGTCGGCGCATACGGAATCGACGTCGAAAAATTGAATCTGGATAAGTTGGATTTTCGGCAAAGTAGTCGTTCCACATCCTTCTATGACCATCTTGTCTTTCGTGTCGAATATAACGACGTCGATTAATTTGTTCGCCAGCTCGGATTGCATTGCCAACTCTTATTAGACGATTGTGGAACATCTGAGCAACAATATTGTTGTCCTCCTTTGATGAAGAGGAAGATGAACTCCAAGGAAAAGTGTTTTCTAAATTGGCCATGGAAATTGTTTTTCTCAGTGCTGTGAGAAATAAACGAATGCATTGTACCATATAAATACTAAATATGAACCGACTAGAATATGCCATAAATTGATTATGTCCTGTCTTTCAAGAAAATGTCCTGTCACATTGTTCAACCTTTTGACTAAAATGTCACTACAAACCAAATTATTATGTCAGTACAAACCAAATTGATTATGTCCTGTCATTCAGTGTTAACTAGAATACAAAAGAATACAAATGTGGACAAGAATACCCTTGTGACTAAAATACCCTCGTGGTTACCATAATTATAATTCTCATTGTTCCACCACCATTTAAAATTGACGTGAATACTCTCGGGGGTCATAAATATAAAATACAATAAAGTTTGTTTTACTGGTCATGACTATACTGCATTTCTGGCACATATGTAGACGTGGATGCTCCTGTGTCATCCAAATTTGTATTCATTGCTCTTTGTTGAGAAAGAGAGGCCCTGCCCATCGATACAGACCGCCTTGCATTTATTAAATTATTTGGAATTGATTCCCTCAATACCATATCTGATAGTATCAATTGCCGCAACTGTGCTTCGATGTTGCTCAAATGTTGACAACGAGTGTATAACTCTTCCTGTGAAAAAGTACTGTTCACAATAAAAATAAAAAATAAATATAAATTCAAATTTAGTAAACTCACATATGTTGGTTGCCCACTATGATGAAATGGGGCACTGACACTGGAGTCCAAATTCTTCATAGTAGTACCGCTTTGAAATAGTGGCACTTCGACGTAAGATTCACCAAGTAATCCAGAAGTTTCTATAGTTAATTGAGTTGGATACTGGGATGGTTGCCAACATGGAGGTGCAGCATATGGCAACTGAGCAGCAGTATCTCTAATAGATGCTGGGCCAATAAAATCGACATTGGTTGCATGAGAAAGAGTCGGCATTATAGGACCAATTGAAACCTTTGTCCAATACTGATTGTAAGTGAACTGGTCTACACGACGCACAAAAGGTGAAGCTTCAATTGGTTCAGGTAATGTTGTATCAGATGCCATAAAACGCATTATGGGTGGTGGATTTTTTGGTATAGCTATATCACCAGTAAGTTGGCGAATACAACGATCAGCAAGATACCATACACCCTACAATCAATTGTTCATTTTAGCATAATCATAGCCTATGAAAAAACTATTGGAAATTAATGTGAAAATTTCATATACCTGACCGCAATACGTAAAAGTATGACGAAACCGTGATATATATTTAGCAACTTCTATTTCATACACATCTGTCATACTTGAAGAATTATATGGCTGCCAAATTATTGATGAGGGAGTGCGCATCTCAAATTGATCACGGGCCATCGATTGATTATACCGAATAGGATCAGAGCGACCTGAATCAAAGAATTCTTTATTCCATCGCAAAATTCTCGGCCATACATCAGAATTAGACACGTGGGTCTGCAATGGGGTGTTCCTATCTCTAACTGGGATACAGCAATTTGTGTACTCGTATGCCCAATACTGCACAGCATAATTATCGATTATGTTACAAATTAATAAATTGAAATTAATTAATGACATTTGTGATCTAAAATTAGTAATTAAAACGATTAGTATTACCTCCAACACTTGCCACGGCCCATTGAACGATTTCACTTTTAGTCTGCTGCATGAATCCAAAGACAAATACAACAGAGCAAGTGCATGACTACCCCAATCATATTTGCCAACAGCATTGAGGTCGACAACTGCGGCTAGCCAACCACATCTTACTAATCCAGAACCATTCGTGAAAAGAAATGCACTGAGAAAGAACATAAAGAACGCTCGAACGATCTTAACCTTTACAATTCTGTCACTTTGGGCTTCTTCAATGAAAGCATTAGTAAAATAATTCTTGAAAAAATTAATCTGTATACCTTTTGTAATTTCCAATCATCTTTTGTTAGTTCTGGAAAGAAGCGTTCCTGAACAACTTCAAAAGAATACATTTCATCGTCGCATGGAGGCAAGTCGCCGACACCGATAGAAATTCCGGTCAGCATTACCCAATCTAATGGAGTGAAACCCAACTCACCACACGAAAAGTGGAAAGTGTGGGTAGTGTCCCACCATCTCTCTACGAGGGCCTCCACGTGCCGAACCGACGACTTATTTGTATCGATAGTCATGAATCGGTTCCATCCCGCCCGCTCTACTAGTAGTTGGATTAGTGGAACCCGTGAGCAGTACTGATTGTACATTTTGATCGGTTCCTTCCAGTTTCCCCTGAATTTATAGAAACCACCTTCAGGGGTAACAATAACATATTGACTAATATGTTTTGAATCGTCTACTACACGATTCCAATTGGACTGATCGGCATAATTGACATTTGATAGATCTGCTTCACCCTCTGTGCTTGTGCCGGGTTGAGCTGGTACATGTTCTCGCTTTGATTTCAAACGACCAATAAATCTTCGTATTGAAGACATTTTTTTCAGCTGAAGAATAAATTTAGAGAAGTTGCCGAAAGGAGAGTAGAAAGAAAGTAGTTTGGACAGAGAGACAGAGAGCGGTAGGAGGGTTTAAGTCTTAATGTGAAAGATAGTTTAAGTTCAATCCGAACCAAGAGATATATATAGATAAACCATTAAGGGTATTTCGGTCCAAAAAATTTTCATAAAGCCATAATTGGAGCCGGATTTTAGGGGAAAGTGGGAATCATTGAGGAAAGCACGCTACGGTCCAAAAATTGTGTCGGACGGCACTTCATGTGCCGTCCTAGACACACGGCGAGAATTTTTTTTTTTTTTTTTTTTTTTTTTAAACAGACGGCACTTCATGTGCCGTCCGACGAATGCGACCGAATTTTACGCGTTTTCTCCCTCCGACGGCACTTCATGTGCCGTCGCTTAATATTATATAATTGATTGCTATAAAATAGCTTTCCACGAGTGCAGCGAAATCGAAATTCCTATATCTATATATCCATATATGGATAATTTTAAGATAAACGACTACAGATGCTCTTATACACTATAAAAAAAGGGCATTTGGCAGTTTCGCCGGGGTGTCCCCGGGTGCTTAAGATACACCGGCATTTTAAAATGCAGGGGTATAGTGTATAAAAACCCTCAAAAAATTCTAAACCCTAAATCACCCCCCAAATTTCCTCAGTGTTTTCCTCTCTCCCGCTCACTCCCGTCGAAGCCCATCTCCGTCGCACCGCCGTTGCCATCCCTATCGTTGCCTTCCCCGTCGTCATCCCTCACTCTATCTCCAAATCCCTACCCCCTAATCCATTTACCTTCTCCCTCTCTCTCTATATCCCGCGCGCCCCCGCCCTTTCCTCATGCCGAGACTCCGGCGATGTCCGTCGCCTCCCCACCCCCACCCCACTCTCTCTCTCTCTCTCTCTCTATCCTTCGCAGGGGACCCCACCCCTCCCCTCTCTCTTCATCTTCTTTTCGACGAGCTAGGGTTTCTTCTTCAGTTTTGAAGGTCATTTGTGCTGTTTTCTTTTGTAAAATCTGATAATACTATTCGTAATTTTTCATGCTTTCATCATTTTAGCATATGAATGATCATAATCAGGCAAAATGCAACTCTGAAGTTAATATGTTTTATTATTTCATATATTGTAATAGTAGAATATATGAAATAACCGACAGATTAATCTAAAATGGCATCAATCAACATAGTTCTGAGCTTCTTAATTAAAATATGAGAGTTAAACATGGAAAGAGTATGAACACTTCATACTCCATCAAACAATCGAAAAATATCCAGAATGTGCAAAAGTAATTAGCCTTAAAGAACTGTGAAAAAAGTGTTTGAAAGTTGTTGATTGTTGTCAAAAAAGTGTTCGAGAAGTGTCCAACAAATAAGATATATTATTAAATGTAAGAAACATGTCAGAAATATCCAACAATGTGTCCAAGTAGTGTTAATGATGTAGCGATCTCCACATTAGGGAAAAAGTTCCTGCCTACGTAGTAAAATATACTTGAAATTATTCAAATGTGCCAATCCTTTTTGGCCTACAGTCTCTTTTTGCAAATTGATCAGTTGATTTGGTGGGTTCATCTTATTGCAGTGTGTTAAAGAAGTTAGCTAAGCAAGCATGTTGGGACATTGCAGAACTACGAACACAGAAAGACAAAAACAACTAATGAAATACCTGGTAAAGATATATATTTTTTTCACTAAAATATTTTCTTTGTACTCAAAGTATGTAGAAATACACATCTTTTTGTACGATACTCCATTCTATTCAGATAAAAAGCTTCTTATTTGTGATCCAGTGACTTAGCGAGCCCGTCTAGTGAAGACTTGGTACATAAATGACTATGACAAAGAATTCCATACACTCTAAATGCTCAAGAAGTTCAACTACATGTCTTAGTTGGCTGCAAATTTTATTTGTTTAGGTTAATGATGTATCCATAATCTTGACATTCTTACTCTATAGGTGATGATAAACTCGTCTTGGTTATTTGAAATTTGATCTTTGAATAAGCTTTTGTGCTTGTATTTAGGTATTCACATGAACCGTTCTTATTGATTCTATTCTTCTTCATTGAAATAAACAATACCTTGGAATTAATGATATTAGGTAATTCTCACAATTTATTTCATGTATGTTATATAGGAGGAAACCACTAATGTGGGCTAGTTATCTAAAAGTTGACTTCTGGATGCATCCGAAATTTATTTTTATTCATTTGGGGAACCTTTTGCTTTATTAGAGTATATGGTGCCTTATTCGATATTGTGTAGCATATTTACTAACTTATGAGGGGCAAAATGGACTCTACAAAGTGTACTTTGTAATCTATTTCAGTCCATACAATCTCTTCTCATGTAACTAGGTCAGTCCAAATTCTTTCCCAGCTCAGTGCAACTTGAATGGTTGCTTGTTGGATGCATGAGATTGAACTAGATGGCAGAAAATATTAGGTGCCCCAACCTGACAGGAAACCTTTTTTATGGCAATGCCTTCTCTCACTGCTACTAGGCTTAACAAGAATTCATGCACTAATTTGTTCAGTGATGACAGTTTGACAATTAGTCTTAAGAACTTGGTCAATTTTTTTCTGTAATGATTTTCAATTTTGTGCTCCACATATGACCCATTTGGATGGGAAGTCTAAGATGATGATTTCTTTATCTGGGTTAATGATCCTCCCATACAATAAAAAGTACATTCTACTTGCAAGCATAGTGTAATTTATTTACTTACCATGATTTTGAATGATTTTGTGACATCCTAATTTTTGTTATATTGGTGCAATTCTGCATGGTTGTTGATCTAGTAAAGACTACCTGCTTAACTTTTCTTCATTGGCTCCTAAGCTGATGTAAGTGTGTAATATTGTCAATATTATTTACATATGTTCTTATTTATATGATCTGAAGTGATAGCAGTGACATTATTTGTTCTGATTTTGTAACGATGAAGGTCTATCTGGCTCTGGAAGCTGGATATATTGAGAAGGTCGAAGAATTATATGAGCGATACTCACTTGAAGGTTTTGACGAAGTTTCTGGTATGCTTTCTTTGTGCATTGTATCAGATTATCATGAATCTTTTCCCTCAAAGTAATAAATTCGTTTTGTTTGCATTTTGATGTGTGTTGGTTTTTATTCCAATTTTAGCATCACTACGAAAGGCATTAATCTATGGTATTTGGTTGTTTTTCTCTTATTTGCTAATACTGCCCATGCTAGTACATTAGAAACATGGTCATTATGTATGTGATGTTCAATATATCCATTTTCCCTGAAATGATGTTGTTTGTTACTTTTGGAAGCTCATGTATTCTTGATTCGCATACTGGATCTTTTTTACACAAGTCCCTTGTTTGATATCAAATCAGGTGGCCAAGTGATCAGTTCTGATCCTCTACAATTTTTCTCATTTACTGAGGTAAGTTTTCACTCTAATGATATGGTTGTAATAGAATGAGCTCCATTGTCAGTGTATGTTTTTGGTCATCCATAGGACTACATGCAAGTTGTAACCTGTTTTTCGTTTTTCGCATTCTTTGTGTATTTTTCTTCTTTCTTGAGTATTTATACTCTTCTTGTGTTTTGGACCGCATATTGGAGTTGTTTTCAATAGATATTCATTTTGTTCATTTTTGATCTCCTTGTGATTTATTTTTCTGTCCATTAATTTGTTCTTGATCGTTATTATTGTTTTCGCTCTTTATTTGGTCTTTGTTCTCTAATTTTGTTCTTGGGTGCCCGTGGTGTTTTCATTGCTAATCCTATTGCTATTCATATTGTCTTTTGATCCCTAATTATCTACCAAAGCCAAATTAGCTTACAATCCTATTTTTAATCCTATGCAATCCTATAAAACTCAATCTCCTATTACTACTCTTAATAAACCCAAATACACCCAATACCCATTAACCCACAACCCTATATCTCTAAGCCTAATTCAACCCTATAAAACCCCTTTCCCCTACCGCAAAACCCTAACCCTAACCTGTTGTGTTATCTAGATGATCTAAACTAGACACAAATTAAAAACCTCGCAAGTGTACGAATCGTTTATAGAAGCGTAGTGACGAGCAAGGGTCGATCCCACAGAGATTGTAGAAATTAACTTACTAACCAATAAAATAGAAATAAGGATCTTAAAGTGTTGTTTCTAAAGAAATAAAAAGATTAAAAACTATATCAAGGAGTTCTGAACCACAAATATTTATCAAGTAGTTGGGTTTTGATTTCCACCTGTAGTCAGTAATGCTAAGTCACCTTCTTTACTATTCTAGTTACTCATGTCCCTTCCTTTAAGGGCATGGTATCTACTCCTTAAAGTATTGTTTTCCTAGCCAAGAATTAGGCATGGTATCTACTCTAATTCGTTTCTATCCTTAAGTATTTAGCATGGTATCTACTAAGTTGCACTTAAAGAAAACATAAGAATAATGGAAACGAACAAACACTCAAGGTTCTAGAAATTGGTATCAGATCTAGATCCCTCAAGTTGATTAAACCAAGAACCCCTAAAGATTCCTGTGTTACAAGTTATGAGCACGAGATACGGGTCGTCTCAATATGCTCATATAACAGATTCAGATTCATAATACGCAAACTTGATAAACTCAGATTCTGTATGTCAGTCGACTTGCTGTCACCTCAGTCGACTGCCCTTAGAATTCTGAACAAGTTTGATTATTATAAATCTATACCAATACTCTCAGGTTTAATCAATAAGTAACAGAATAGCACTCAGAAGAATAGAAGTATTACATAACTACGGTTTCAATCTACCCAACTATGAAATTAGTTCCACATAATTAAACTTTTATTAATCAGCAAGTTCGAATACATGATTAACATAAAAGAACTAAAAAGAGGAGAAATAAACTGATGAAGTCGGGCAGATAGGTCAACTGGCTGTCACTCAGTCGACTGCCTTGTTCCCTTCGGAATACTTGATCTCCTCTCTCATTCTTCGATGCTGTTAGGCTAATGCTCTTGGTTGATGTCTTGATGATTCTGGAACTCTGTGATTCGGCTGGTGGTGGGAGAGGAGCTCAAAATAATGCCTCTTGATTGATATTTATAGAACACGGCACGAGAATTAGGGTTTGCCACTTTTTCAGGAAAGTCCTCCTCTTTCCTTCTTTATTTGATCGGCAATTTATTTCTTTCTCTTTTCTTCTTTTCTTCCTTATCTGCTAACCACGTGCTCTTGTCAATCCCCAGTCTCTAGCTTTTATTTGTTGGAGAAGTTGTTATTCACATATAATCTGGGTTCAGATAGATTTGGATTTAGATGCGGATGCATCTTATCTTTTCACTCCGCCAAATACCAGTCGACTGGTGTTGGGTGTGAGTCGACTGGTGCTGAGACATTTGTGGCTTCATGATTCCTCAGTCAAGTCGACTGATGTTGGGGCAGTCGACTGTGCCGAGCCCCAGCAAACTCTCTGTACGGTCGACTGGTGAAGAGCCAGTCCGACTGTACACTGCAGTTCCCTGTATATCATCCTCTCAGTCTGTATTAGTCTGGAATCTGCTTCGTTTTTCTGCTTTTGGTTGTTTCCTATGGAAAAGAGAAAAGAAGAGTAAAATACCACATATAGAGCATTAAAATGTCCAATTGCAATAAGATTATTACTCCTAAATGTGAATATTCTTGAGTTCATCAAATACCCCCAAACTTAGATTTTGCTTGTCCTCAAGCAAAAAGTGAAATTATGAACAAGGGAAAAATAATAGTCTCAACCCATCACTCCAAGAAAATGTCTCATTGTGCAAGCATCAAAATTTTGCAATCAAAATTATAAACAATTTGCAAATGAAGTAAAAACAAGCATACCCACTTTCTCTAGTGCAATTGTCTATTCATAACTCCAAACCCAACCACACTTGTCATGCAATTAATTATAGTTTTAGTATGTAACACTCCATCTGTGATTATCCCTTCTCACTACTGCAAACCGAGTAGCAAACTAGAGTTTTTTTTTTTTTTTTTTTTTTTAGTTCAATCTCTTCTCTAAGTTGTCACTTGCCTTTTGACGCGAGTGCAAGACATTTGTGATGAATCCACCCGGTTACTCAACAAGTCACAAACTTTAAGTGCTTTACATACTCATATTTCAAGTTGCCGTTTGACGTAAAGGTAAATATTGGTGATGAATACCCCTAGTTACCCCTAGTTACTAAGCAACTCAAAACATTGGAGTAGATTAACTTTATTCATATATATATTTTATATATATATATACATATATTTTCGTTTTTTACTCTATTTACTTAAACTCTGTTTAGGACTAGATCAAAGAGGATAATCACCAGAAAAAGTATCACATTTGTTTTTTATGTATAATTGCATGACTCATATAATTTTGTAAGGAATTATGAAGCTCAACAATCCTAAAGTAAATAGGTATCCTTACTCTTACTTTATAAGAAATTATTTATCCTAAAAAGAATCAAAAGACTCCAAATGTAACTAACTAATACCCCCAAATTTAGATGGAACATTGTCCTCAATGTTTGCACAAAACTTAAGATATAGGCATGTGTTACCAACTAGTTTGAAGGAAAGAAAATAAAGTAAAGAAATAAAGAAGTGATTAAAGAAATAAATAACTAGAGAGTGTAAATACTCTCCTGAAAAATTGGGTTGCCTCCCAATAAGCGCTGTGTTTTCTATCTTCAGCTAGACTTGATGAGTTCATGCAATGTATTGAATGGTTTGAAGATTCACATCTTCCTCGTGCGGCTCTAGACTCATCTCAATGTACGGCTTCGCCCTATGCCCGTTCACCTTGAATGTTTGATTTTTCTCTTTGCTATGAACCTCAAATGCACCATGTGGAAAGACTTTTGTAACAATGTATGGGTCATACCATCTTGACATAAGCTTGCCTGGAAAAAGTCTTAATCTTGAGTTGTATATCAATACCTTCTGTCCTTCATAAAACTCCTTCCTTGCTAGCTGTTTATCATGGTACAACTTGGTCATTTCCTTGTACAATTTTGCATTTTCATATGCGTCGTGCCTCAACTCTTCAAGCTCGTTCAGTTGCAATCTTCTTTTGTCGCCTGCTTGTTTCATATCAAAATTGAACCTTTTAATGGCCCAATAGGCTTTGTGTTCCAACTCCACTGGCAGATGATAGGCTTTTCCAAAAACCAACTGGTATAGTGACATGTCGATGGGTGTCTTGTATGCTGTTCGGTAGGCCCATAATGCATCATTCAAGCGCAGCGACCAATCCTTTCTCCATGTATTTACTGTCTTTTCCAAAATGCTCTTGATTTCTCTGTTGCTAATCTCCACCTGCCCACTAGTTTGAGGATGATATGGAGTACTCACTCTATGTGTAATACCATATTTCTTCATCAAAGAAGCAAATGGAAAGTTATTGAAGTGGCTCCCTCCATCACTAATTATTGCTCGTGGTGTACCAAATCTAGTGAAAATGTTTTCCTGCAAAAACTTGACAACAACTTTGTGATCATTAGTTTTTGAGGGGACAGCCTCGACCCATTTAGACACATAATCCACACCCACAAGAATATATAAATAACCAAATGAGTTAGGAAAGGGACCCATAAAGTCGATTTCCCAAACATCAAAAAGCTCGATTACTTGGATGTTTTGCAGTGGCATTTGATTTCTAGAAGAGATATTGCCTGTCCTTTGGCATTTGTCACAAGTCCTGCAAAGAGAAAAAGCATCTTTGAATACATTAGGCCAATAAAAACCAGATTGTAATACCTTGAGTGCTGTTCTTTTTGGTCCAAAATGTCCTCCACATGCATATTGATGAAAATGTTGTAGAATACTCATTTGCTCTTCTTCTGCCACACATCTTCTTATAATTTGATCAGGGCCAAATTTGAACAAATAAGGATCATCCCAATAATAGTGCTTGCACATGGCCACCAGTCTCTTTCTTTCCTGAAGTGTCATACCTGGAGGGAAAATATGAGCAGTGAGATAATTTACAATATCTGCAAACCATGGAAGTTGTATATTTATTTCAAATAAATTTTTATCTGGGAAATTTTCATTAAGTGGAGGCACAATTCTTTCTTCCTCATGCAGTAATCTGGACATGTGATCTGCCACAACATTGTCACTTCCTTTCTTGTCTCTAATCTCAAGATCGAATTCTTGAAGCAACAACACCCATCTGATCAACCTAGGCTTAGCATCCTTTTTAGCAAACAAATATCTCAAAGCAGCATGGTCAGTGAAAACAATAACTTTAGAACCAATCAAATATGATCTAAACTTCTCTACAGCAAAAATGACAGCTAACATTTCTTTTTCAGTAGTGGGATAATTAAGCTGTGCATCATTTAAAGTTCGAGAAGCATAGTAAATAACATGGGGTACCTTATTGATTCTCTGACCTAAAACAGCTCCTAAAGCATAATCACTTGCATCAGACATAAGCTCGAAAGGATGGCTCCAATCTGGTGCCATGACAATAGGTGCAGAAATGAGAAGATTTTTCAAAGTAATAAAAGCATTTGTGCACTCTTTTGTCCATGCAAACTCAACATCCTTAGCCAACAATTCACAAAGGGGTTTGGAGATTTTTGAGAAATCTTTTATAAATCTTCTATAGAACCCTGCATGTCCAAGAAAACTCCTAACACCCTTGACTGTAGTGGGAGGGGGTAGCTTTGATATGATGTCAATTTTTGCCTTGTCCACCTCTATGCCCCTTTTTGACACCACATGTTCCAAGACAATACCTTGTTGTACCATAAAATGGCACTTTTTCCAATTCAGCACTAAATTGTATTTTTCACATCTCTTAAGTACAAGCTGCAAATGGTTAAGGCATTCATCAAAACAAGATCCAAAGACACTAAAATCATCCATAAATACCTCGATGAACCTTTCCACCATGTCTGAAAATATACTCATCATGCATCTCTGAAATGTAGCTGGTGCATTGCACAATCCAAAGGGCATCCTCCTGTATGCAAAAGTACCAAAAGGGCATATAAAAGTGGTTTTTTCTTGATCTTCTGGAGCAATAGAAATTTGATTATAGCCACTATAACCATCTAAAAAACAATAATGACTATATCCTGCTAATCTTTCTAACATTTGAACAATAAAAGGAAGAGGAAAGTGATCTTTCCTGGTTTCGGTATTCAGCTTCCTGTAGTCAATGCATACCCTCCATCCTGTGGTCACTCTCGTAGGGATAAGCTCATTCTCTTCATTCTTCACCACTGTGACTCCACTTTTCTTAGGCACCACATGTATAGGACTTACCCACTTGCTATCTGAGATAGGGTAGATGATGCCAACATCTAGTAACTTCAGGACCTCTGTTCTTACCACTTCCTTCATGTGTGGGTTAAGCCTTCTCTGTGCTTCCCTGCTTGGTTTTGCGTTGTCTTCAAGAAGTATTTTATGCATGCATTTGGATGGACTTATTCCCTTGATATCTGCAATGGTCCATCCTATTGCACCTTTGTGTTCTCGCAGTAGCCTCAGCAGCTTTTCTTCTTCCTGTGCACTCAAGTTTGCAGCAACTATCACTGGTAGCGTCTGGTTTTCACCCAAATATGCGTGCTTCAGATGTTCAGGCAACGGCTTAAGCTCCACGTCTGGTGTTCTGGTCGCAGTCGGGACAGTCGACTTATCCTGTCCACCAGTCGACTGGCCTGCAGTAACACAAGTGTCATCAGTCACAATATTTTCAAATGCAGGTGCGAGTTTACCTGAATATGACTTTGGAGTTTCAAGGTGATGTACTGTCTCTGCAATCCCGCTGTCATCGTATTCCTGTTCAACATGAGATAAAGTTAGAGATTGTGTAATTGCGGCTTGTAGTGGTTCAATGCTATGTACCTGAAATGTTTGATCAACAATCTCCTGTACCACATCAACATTATAACATTCATGGTCATCATGTGGTAATTTTAGTGTATCAAACATTTTGAATTCAACCTTTTCTCCATTTATTTTCATACTTATAGTACCATTTTTAACACAAATTTTTATATCAGCTGTACTCATAAAGGGCCTACCTAGGATGATCGGTAAAGAAGATGACATTGAAGAGTCCTCCATGTCTAACACAACAAAATCTGCAGGCAAAATGAAATCATTTACCTGAACTAGGACATCTTCCAAAATACCTCTAGGTCTTTTGATGCTGCGATCAGCCAACTGCAAAGTGATGGATGTTGGTTTAAGTTCTCCCAATCCTAGCTTTTCATAAACAGAGTAAGGAAGAAGATTGATGCTCGCCCCCAAGTCTAGCAGTGCCTTTTCAAAGAAGTGCTCACCAACCCTGCAAGGAATGGTAAAACTACCTGGGTCCTTCAATTTAGGAGGTAATTTTCTTAACAAAACAACGCTCACTTCCTCTGTCAAAGTCACATCCTCCCTAACCTGAAATGTTCTTTTGTGAGTACAACATTCTTTCAAAAATTTGGCATAAGAAGGAATTTGTTTAATAGCATCAAGTAGGGGAATATTAATTTCTACCTTTCTGAGAGTTTCAAAGATGTCAAATAAATGTTGTTCTTTCTTTTGCTTGACTAACCTTTGAGGGAATGGTGGCAAAACTGTTCTTTCTTTTTCATTTACCTTGTTGGAACCCCAAACTTTCGATGGTTGTGTTTCTGCTTCTTCTGTGTGTGTTCCAACTTTGTTTTCAATTGTCTTACCACTTCTCAGAGTTGTTACTGATTTGAGCTGTTCTTGGTCTCTAGGATTTGGTATGGTTTGTGAAGGAAGTTCTCCTGCCTTTCTTTCACTCAACTCCTTCGCGATTTGCCCGATTTGAGTTTTCAATTTCTGAATTGCTTGCCCTTGTTGGTTGCTTGTTTGATGTTGTTGTTGGAGCAATTGAAGAACGGTGGATTCAAAATCCAACTTCTTCTGTTCTTGAACTGGCCTATCAAACCCACTTCCCATTTGGAAGTTCCGTGCATGTCCTTGTGAAGATTGAGTGCCTTGATTGTTGCTACATGAGAAATTTGGATGGTTCCTCCACCCTGTGTTGTATGTGTTTGAGAATGGGTTGTTCTTTGGTGAAAACACTCATTGTCCCACATAGTTTGCATGCTCCTGATCTGTGAAAGAAGACATGGGACATGTGTCAGTTGTATGATCAAAATGAGAACAAATTGTACAAATTTCTTTTGTTTGATTTTTTACACTGCCCATTGTTGTCATTGCATTAATAAGCATATCAATTTTTTTGTTCATGTTTACCATTTCTAATTGTATGTTATTACTACTAGAAATTTCGTAAACTCCCTGTTTTTTAGAAATGCCTCTCCCCCTTGTTGAGAATTGCTGTGAGTTCTCGCTAAGTTCTTCAAATAATTCGATGACCTCCTCACCACTTTTCCTCATTAAGATCCCGTTACAAGCTGAATCCACAATTGCCTTGTTAGTATCATTTAAATCCTCATAAAACGCTTGTACCTGATCATCTTTAGGCATGTTGTGTGTAGGACACTTGAGAAGCTTGTTCTTGAAATCCTTCCATGCTTCGAAGAATAAATCTCCATCTTTTTGTTGGAAGAGCTGAATCTCCCTTTTCAGTTGTTTGGTCTTCTGGGCTGGAAAGAATTCTTTCAAGAATTTTGTTGCCAATTGCTCCCATGAATTAATTGATCTTGGTTCCAAAGAATTATACCACAATTTAGCATTAAGTTTTAAAGAGAATGGAAACAAGATTAACCTGATTTGTTCAGGGGTAAGCCCTTGGACACTTTGTGTTCTGCAAAGATCAAAGAAGTCTTGCAGATGGAGGTGAGGTTCTTCGTCTGGTTTGCCACTAAAGTGGGGAACCATGCTAAGTAATTGGGGAGAGAGATGCATATTCTCTGTGATATTAGGTTGATAAGCAATGCAGGAAGGTTGCTCAATATTCTTAGGCGTGAATTTGTCCTGCATTGGTACTCGATTTGGTACTTCCTCAGCCATTATTGCTCGTGAATTAGGTCTCTGTGCAGTTGACTGGTTTCTTGTAACAGTCGACTGGTTGGTCGCAGACAGCCGACCTAGTCTGTGCAAAGTGCGTTCTGTTTCCACGTCAATAGGTAGTAGCTCTGGACGAAGTGATCGCCTTCCGTGCATCCACCAAAATCCTGTAACCTAGAAGAAAATATTTATTAATAAATGAAAAGAAAATAAAAGAAAAGATTTACTGATTTGTAAGTTAAAATGCTGACAATCTCCGGCAACGGCACCAAAAACTTGTTGTGCTATATAGATGATCTAAACTAGACACAAATTAAAAACCTCGCAAGTGTACGAATCGTTTATAGAAGCGTAGTGACGAGCAAGGGTCGATCCCACAGAGATTGTAGAAATTAACTTACTAACCAATAAAATAGAAATAAGGATCTTAAAGTGTTGTTTCTAAAGAAATAAAAAGATTAAAAACTATATCAAGGAGTTCTGAACCACAAATATTTATCAAGTAGTTGGGTTTTGATTTCCACCTGTAGTCAGTAATGCTAAGTCACCTTCTTTACTATTCTAGTTACTCATGTCCCTTCCTTTAAGGGCATGGTATCTACTCCTTAAAGTATTGTTTTCCTAGCCAAGAATTAGGCATGGTATCTACTCTAATTCGTTTCTATCCTTAAGTATTTAGCATGGTATCTACTAAGTTGCACTTAAAGAAAACATAAGAATAATGGAAACGAACAAACACTCAAGGTTCTAGAAATTGGTATCAGATCTAGATCCCTCAAGTTGATTAAACCAAGAACCCCTAAAGATTCTTGTGTTACAAGTTATGAGCACGAGATACGGGTCGTCTCAATATGCTCATATAACAGATTCAGATTCATAATACGCAAACTTGATAAACTCAGATTCTGTATGTCAGTCGACTTGCTGTCACCTCAGTCGACTGCCCTTAGAATTCTGAACAAGTTTGATTATTATAAATCTATACCAATACTCTCAGGTTTAATCAATAAGTAACAAAATAGCACTTAGAAGAATAGAAGCATTACATAACTACGGTTTCAATCTACCCAACTATGAAATTAGTTCCACATAATTAAACTTTTATTGATCAGCAAGTTCGAATACATGATTAACATAAAAGAACTAATTAGAGGAGAAATAAACTGATGAAGTTCGGCAGATAGGTCAACTGGCTGTCACTCAGTCGACTGCCTTGTTCCCTTCGAAATACTTGATCTCCTCTCTCCTTCTTCGATGCTGATAGGCTAATGCTCTTGGTTGATGTCTTGATGATTCTGGAACTCTGTGATTCGGCTGGTGGTGGGAGAGGAGCTCAAAATAATGCCTCTTGATTGATATTTATAGAACACGGCACGAGAATTAGGGTTTGCCACTTTTTCAGGAAAGTCCTCCTCTTTCCTTCTTTATTTGATCGGCGATTTATTTCTTTCTCTTTTCTTCTTTTCTTCCTTATCTGCTAACCACGTGCTCTTGTCAATCCCCAGTCTCTAGCTTTTATTTGTTGGAGAAGTTGTTATTCGCATATAATCTGGGTTCAGATAGATTTGGATTTAGATGCGGATGCATCTTATCTTTTCACTCCGCCAAATACCAGTCGACTGGTGTTGGGTGTGAGTCGACTGGTGCTGAGACATTTGTGGCTTCATGATTCCTCAGTCAAGTCGACTGATGTTGGGGCAGTCGACTGTGCCGAGCCCCAGCAAACTCTCTGTACGGTCGACTGGTGAAGAGCCAGTCGACTGTACACTGCAGTTCCCTGTATATCATCCTCTCAGTCTGTATTAGTCTGGAATCTGCTTCGTTTTTCTGCTTTTGGTTATTTCCTATGGAAAAGAGAAAAGAAGAGTAAAATACCACATATAGAGCATTAAAATGTCCAATTGCAATAAGATTATTACTCCTAAATGTGAATATTCTTGAGTTCATCATAACCCCCGATCTCTCCCCGTTTCTCTGTTTGTGCCGTCAACACCCCGACCTGCACCCCTTGCCGACCTCCCAACCAGCACCTTACTCCCGTCGCCAGCACCCCAACCCGATCCCCCTCGCCACCATTACCAACACCGAGAGCACCTCCCCACCATCTCTCTCCCTCCGTCCCTCTCCCTGTCGTCTGTCGGTGTCGTCAGCAGCAGAAGCAGCAGTGCCAGCACAAGGCTAGCACTGTCGTGCCACTCCCGACCGCCCTCTCTCTCTCTTGTTTTGCTTGTGCATGGAGTTGCACGTGGATTGCTTGGTTTGTGGTTTTTATTTGTGGGTTTTGTTCATTGCCGGAATTCTTTCCCGTTATTCTTGGTGTTCGTTTCGTCTTCAGTTAAGGCAAGTAACTTGTACTCAATTCCTTTGTGTGATACAAGTCATAAATTCTGCTTGTAGTGTAGTTGGGTTCTAGAGACGACTCGTGTGTGATGTATTTTGATGAGTATTGTCTCTATAGTGCTATTGACCATAGTTGCCTCACGACACAAATTGGATATGAAACAACTTAGGTTTTGGCCGTTCTTGATGTGATTATATTTGTGAGACAATTATGAGAATTGGGTGTTTGTTTGGATCCATGTGATATAATTGTTGTGGACATGCTAGATACCCTATTTCATGATGTTTGAACACTTAGTAGACTCTATAACATGTTTGGTTGTGTTTGGAACGAGTTTCGTATGCTGTATGTTGATTTGTTGTTAAGAGGAAAATCTGTATTTTGTCGATGATCAGTTTTGATTGGTATTTTAGACCATATTAAGGTCAGTATCTTAACTTCAGTATTAAACATGATTTTTAGAGAAATCTGTCTTCTTTCCAAATTTTCTGACAGAGATCGATTTCGTTTTCATATGTGTGAGATATGGTTGTTTTACTACAGAGGTGTATTTTATTTCCAGATTTCATTTCTTGATGATTTTGATGAGTAAACTATTTTGATACTAGTGCTAAATATATTATTTGATCTAAAATTTTGCACAGTATTTTTATATCTATTTAAGGATTACCCAGAATTTTGGTGGATTTATTTGATAAGAATTATATGTCGTTTCATGCTTGTTTATAAAAACTATACTTGCTGGATTTTGCTCGCTGTTCTGAAAAGATTTGTATTTTCACCCTAATTCCTTTTCCTGTATGAAAAATGTTTGTGAATATGAAAGTTAGCCTATTTTGTCTATTTTCATCTCCCTTTGACGGATCTAGATTTCGTTTCATGGTTTCCGAGATATTACAGTTTTTGTACAGCAGTGTTGGGAATTCCAGATTTGCCAAACTATCGTTTCTTGATGTTTTCTGATTTTTGTTGGCTAATCTAATCTTATTGGAAAATTATGAAACTTTATATTCTGAAACTAGACACATAGGGAAATACCCCCAGATTTTTCCTGGAATTTATTATGATGTTTTAACTATTTTCCTGACTTTGAATTCGATTTACTGATTTCTGGCTGAACGTATTTTCTGGATTCAAATCAATTTTGAGTTATGTTTTTCTAAAACACAATATGATTTATACGTATCCGCTGGATTCGGTTGGAAGTCTATTTTTCAGATTCTCTGACGGATTCAGGTTTAGATATTTGTGGGTACGGGAATCGCTATTTTAGTATTGTACTGTCGTGCTGTCCTGGATTAGGAAGTACCCTATTTTGTTCTGTTATGTGACTACTTACCATCTGTACATGCTTATCTGTTATTCTGAACTTGTGGGTTACTATATCATGCTAGATTTACTCTGTTTCATGCACATACACATCTGTCTGATAATAATTATAAAATGATTAAGCCGAGGTTTATAAGAAAGATATCGTAGTGGGAAAGCATAGATTTGTGTACTTAGAAGGAGACCCGTGTTTCCCATATGATTATCTGTTATCTGTTATTCTGTACCCTGTCTACATTACTTCTTATAGGAAGGTGTAGAGAAGAAGAGAACCACTAGGTTCTATCTGTCTGTCTGGATCTGTTATCTGATATCTGTCTGTTTGAACCCTGAGTACACGGTCCCATATGATCCCCTACGAAATCTAAAAATGCAACTATTTTGAATGTAGCAACCATGTGATAAAAGGATGGTACATGAAGTGCTACCTAGTTACTAATTAATACAAGACTTATAAGGATCTGTATCTGTATCTGTATCTGATATCTGAATCTGTTATCTGATTATCTGATTATCTGCCATCTGTCTGACACTATCACTCGACACCATTATTTAACACTATCTGTATATTTGTCCGTATACTAGTTGACTTTTGACACTTGACATATGTTAGTATACCATGCTAGTTGATTCTGTTATACCCTGCTATATCTATTTCTGCTATTATTTAGTTTTGTTTAGTTTTCTTGTACTTGTATCTTGCATTACAAGCGGCTCGTAACTTGCATTGACGGGTACTTGTTTTCTTTTTTCTTCTCCTGCAATTTATTGATTGCAGATCAGGATGGTCGTTTACCCGATGGTATTGGAGAAATAAAATATTAGTACTGGACTTCTTTTACTATTAGTATTATTTGTTGCTTTGAACAATGTATTTGAGTATGTGGATTTTATTTGTATTTAGGCAATGTGACCCAGGATATTAATTTGTTCGGATCTGTTTATTTGAGACTATTATATTATTGGATTTCAATTAATTTCTGTTGGCACTTTATTTTATTTTGAGATATATATGTCTGTGTGAGGATGATTCTTTTGGCTTCCGACTCTGATTATTCTGAGATTTGTTGTAAAGATTCTGAACAGCTTATGGATGATGCAAATCATTTGCTGGGTTAAGTCGCGTATCCGTATTCCGTATTCTTTTTGGGAAGCGGGGTATGACAAGGCTTTTAGTGGTATCAGAGCCCAAGTTTAGCTAATGTATTAGTTGCCTAATATATTAGACAAGCTTGGCTCATACTAGGATTTGCACAATATTTCATCAACCACACACAAATATATATATGCAAAATGAAATTTTTACCAACTCGGATCTGAATGCTGACTGTTTTGATTTCTGTGCAGACTATGGCTCGTAGAGGTTCTTCTCGGTCTCAGCCTGATTCGATTGAGGCTGTCACTATTGTGCTCAAGCGGCTGATTAATCAGCAGCAGAACCACAGTGATCTTGTCAGGGTCAGATTCCTGTTGTGCCTGTGCAGGCAGCTCTTCCGCCTCGTACAGGTACAATCACGAATTTCATGAGGCTGCATTCCGATCGTTTTTCCGGCACTAAGATACCTTTGGAGGTTGAACAGTGGTTGATCTGGATTGAGCACTTGCTGTCAGTGGCTCGTGATGCCAAGGCTGATAGGGTGGATGTGGTTTCCATCTAGTTGGTGGATCTAGCTCATATTTGGTGGATGGCCGAGTCCAAGAGACTTGAAAGGCCTATTGCTTGGGCTACCTTCACTCGAGAATTCTTAGAGAAATTCTTCCGCAGTAGTACTCGAGTGAGATGGAGCAGCAGTTCCTGGCCCTTAAACAGGTTAATTCATTATTCTATTTTGGAATTTGTTACATAATTGTTCAAACAATGTTGTAACATGAGACTTTCTTGCAACAGGATTTCAGGTCTAGATGTGTCACGCCCCGCTTCCCAAATATACGGAATACGAGTACATGACAAAAGCCCAGCGAATGACTAACGTCACTCATAAGCTGTTCATCCGATTAACTCAACAATATAAACAATACAGAACAATTGCTCAGGCAATAATAATGATCTCATGAAAAAAAATACTTGGAATGAAGCAATAAAAATATCCAAATATAATAATAATAATTCAACGTCTGGAAAAAAATAACAATATTCGGGAAATAAGTACAATACAATAATAAATTCAAACCAAATATAATAAGTCTCAATACATTAAATTTATTAAAGTAATAAGCAATTAGAAAGCAGTTGTGTTCACACTGTTTTTTCTCTGACTTTAGCAGGCAACTATTCTCCAAAATCTGCAATTTAATAATTGCAGGAAGAGGAAAAGAAAACAAAACGCTCGTCAATGCAAGTTACGGATCACTTGTAGTGCAGGCACAAGTACATGAAAAATGATAACTAATAACATGGAATAAGTATGATAACAAAATATAACAACTAGCATGACAAGATAAACAAGTGTAAGTAGCATGTAATAAGTATCGAGTGAACAAGTATCATGTAAACAAGTAACGAGTAACGAGTGTCAAGAATCAAATGACAAGTATCAAGTAGCAAGTGTCAAGTGATTATGTTCAAGTCTTGTATTATTACTATCTAGGTAGCACTTCATGCATCCATCCTTTTACTACATAGTTGCTACATTCAAACAGTTTCGCTTTAGACCTAGTGGTGGGATCTATAGTTCATGTACTCGGCAACGGTAATCAATATTCAATAGTGACCGATGACCGATATGACCAATAGTCAGTAATCTACAATTAATCGATGACCGATATGACCAATAGACCAATAGATAGGAAAATACGGGTCCCTCCTCCGAGTACAGTCTCTATATTGTCCACTACTAAAAGTCAATCCTTAAACCCCGGCTTATTAATTATTTTATTAAAGCAACAATACAATATGCAATCTAGAGACATGAGATGAACGATAATAACAATAGGTAAACAATAGGATGATAGCATGAAATATGGTGTACTAGATGTCTAAGCAACATAGTATAGGGTATTTTACAAGTATTCGACAAGTATAACACGAATAACACATCAAGCATGGATATCTCAAAATAGCATGAACATACATATTAAAACTGGTCAACCCTAGGTTGTATCATGTCATATGTGTCGTGAGGCAACTATGGTCAAGTTATCACAATAGAGACAATATCAACAAGAGAATTCACAAACAAATTGTCTCTAGAACCCAACTACACTACAAGCGGTATTTTGTACTTGTATATACAAAGAAATTTAATACAAGTTACTTGCCTTATAAATGGTGAGAACAATAACCCAGAATAACGGGATGAGAATTCCGAAGCAACGAACCCCCGAACCAATAACTCCACAAAATAGCACGTGCGATATACGTGCAATAAAGAGCCGAATCAACACAGCACACAAAGAGACAAAGCCACAACAGCAAACACAGAGACTGTAGCAATGACAGTGGGCAAGAAGGAGGTCGACGTTGCCTGGTGACATCGGCGGAGGGACAGGGGAGTGGAGACTGGATGGGCGGCAGCGGCGCGTCGAATGGTGGTCGACGGCGAGGTCGAAGTCGAGCGGAAACAAGAGTAGCCAAGGGGGTGGATTTCGATCTGGGTGTTGGGTCGATGGGAGAGGAAGCAAGGGGGGTCGACGGCCTGGGCGAGGGCGGCACTCGCCAAGGGGAGTCGTCGAAAGGGGTCACCGGAGGTGGTGGCTCGCCGGGGAAGATGTACAGTAAAGGGGGCTCGGGGTTTTGGTCACCTGTTAATGTCGAGGACGGAGGAAGGAGGCACGAGGGGGTTTTGGTCAAGTGGTGGCGCTAGGAGGCGGCGCCGGGAGGGAGTGGCGACGAAGGGGGTGGTCGCCGAAGCACGGAGGTGGCCGGAGGAGAGTTGGGAAAGATGAGCTACAGTAATTGGCGGGACTGTTTGGAGGTCGGGGAGAGAGAAAGAGGAGAGAGGAATTATGACAGCTAGAAAATTACAAATTTATGTTTTTAGGGTTTACAGTAGAGTTGTATTTATAGGGTACAATTAAGGCACTAGGTTAGTAGTTTAGGATTCAACAAGAGTGGTTTTGGGTCAAGAACAATAGAAACTGGGTTTTAGGGTTCAATTAAGTGATAGATCAAAATCAATCGGGTTCAAATAAAAATACCCACAATAAATAAGAGAGCAATATGATCAATAAGAATTGCTCGATCAAAAGAACGAAGAAATTTCACGAACAAAAATTTAAATCCAAATAAATAAATAAATAATACAAATGCATTAAAATATAAATTAGGGCTTGAAAATAAAATTGGAATTCGCCAATAAAATCAAATCAAGTACAAAATAAAAATAATTCGATAAATGAATTTTAATTAAATAATCAAGAAATAAAAATTAATAATCATACACATAAAAATAATAAAATTACATAACAAAATAGTATCCAGGTTTAACAACTTTATTAAAATAATCCAATAATAATAATATATTTATTTTCGAGCTCAATTATAAGTAGTCGATCAATAAGTCATAGAAATATATTAAATTACACAATTATTTGAAATAAATATAATTATCGATAGAAAAACACTTTAATATAAATCCAAAACGATTTTAACAAATAATGAATTTATAAATATCGAAATACAGAAAATATTTTGAAAATACGTATTTGCGGGAATGGGGGTTACAAAATGAGTACGCCGCTGAGTTTACCAGACTTAGCCACTTCGCTGCCGTTCTTGTGGCAACCAAAGAGGATAGGGCTCGTAGATTCACGAATGGGCTTGAGCAGGATATCAAGAAGCATCTTGTCTCTCTCCGTTTGCGTACTTATGCTGAAGCTCTTGAGGCAGCTCGAGCTCAGGAGCAGGCTCGTGGTGGTTCGACTTCTTCTCAGCAGACTGTTCCTGCTGCTGTTGCTAGGCCTTCTGTTGGTCCTGTTCGGAGGCCTATGCTTGCCCATCCTGTCAGGGCAGCTCCGTATCCTTCTGCTGGTTTTCCGATGGGTGGTTTTTGCGACTTTTGCCAGATCTCTGGGCATGAGCGTAAGAACTGTTTCCGTGCCTCTTGCCAATGCATTAGGTGTGGTGCTACTGATCATTCTGTGCGGGATTGCTCGCAGCAGCTTGTGGCTCTTCCAGCCTAGGGTCCTATCCAGCAGGCAGCTCCAGCTCGTGGTTCAGTTAGGCCACCGCTTCCTCCTCAACGACAGATTGCCGGTCAGAGGACCGTTGTTTCGAGGAGAGGTCAGGCTTTCAACTTGACTGTTGTGGATGCTGAGACAGCCGATAGAGTTGTGGCAGTAATATTTTGCTTTTGTTATTTTGTTGCCTTGCTTTCCCTTTTGTTCCTTTCTTTGTTTTCTTTTGGTCTTGCTTTATTTCTTTCTGTTATCTTCCTGCATTGTTGTTTTTCCTTCACCCTTGATTGTCTGCTTTTCTTTCTCCATGTCTTTGATTCCTTAGGTGTCGTCCTTGTTTGCTCTTTTTTCGCCCATGTTCTCTTTGATTTTGGGGCAACCCATTCTTTTGTCTCCTCTCGATTTGTGGCTCGCCATCAGTTGGATTGCAGCAACATGTCAGAGGCTTGAGATATTTTGACAGGTGGTGGTGTTGTCATTTGTACCCGTGAGTGCAGGCAATATCCCATTGTTATTGGGGATGCAAATTTCAAAGCCAACCTAATTATAATTGAGAATTCAGGATTCGACGTCATTCTTGGTTTGGATTGGTTGGGTGAAGCCCATACCATTATTGATTGCTGTGCCAAGAAAGTTGTTTTCAGAATTCCAGGTCGAGCAGAATTTGAGTTCCATACCGGAGAGTCTTCCCTTGGCCAAGCAAAGACTGTAGTGGTACAGGTGGATTGTGCGATGGAATTGCACACAGGATGTGAGGCTGCGCCTCTAGTAGTTCGAGATTTCTTGGATGTTTTTCCAGATGAGTTGCCTGGCTTACCCCCCTGATAGGGATGTGGAGTTCGGTATTGATGTTCAGCCTGGTACTGTGCTGATATCGAAGAGTCCCTACAGGATGGCACTGGTTGAGCTAGCAGAGCTTAAGGTGCAGATTCAGGAGTTGCTTGATTTGGGTTTCATCAGACCAAGTGTTTCGCCTTGGGGTGCTCCAGTCCTTTTTGTCAACAAAAAGAATGGTAGTCGTCGTCTATGCATTGATTATTGGGAACTGAACAGTGTTACTGTAAGAACCTGTATCCTTTACCCAGGATCGATGATTTGTTTGACCAGCTATGTGGGACTGCTGTTTTCTCGAAGTTGGATCTTCGTTCGGGATATCACCAAGTCAAGGTGAAGGCTGTGGATATACAAAAGACTGCATTCAAGACTAAATACGGGCACTATGAGTATCTTGTGATGCCGTTCGGGGTCACGAATGTGCCGGTTGTATTCATGAGTCTTATGAATCGGGTTTTCTCTCAGTTTTTGGATAGATTTGTGGTGGTCTTTATTGATGATATTTTGGTGTATTCTCGGATTCGTGAAGATCATGCTGAGCATCTTAGAGTGGTTCTACAGACTTTGAGAGAGAATCAGCTCTATAGAAAACTCAGCAAGTGCGTGTTTTGGCTCGATAGGGTTTCTTTCTTGGGGCACATAATTTCGGGCGATGGTGTTACTGTAGATCCTTCTAAGATTGTTGCTGTGAAGGATTGGCCTATTCCTAAGTCGGTTTCCAAAGTGTGGAGTTTTCTTGGTCTCGCCGGCTATTATCGAAAATTCGTCCAAGATTTTTCAAAGATTGTAGGGCCGTTAACTAAACTGACAGGAAAGGATCAGAAATTTTGTTGGTCCGATGAGTGCAATGAGGCTTTTGTTGAGTTGAAGAACAGATTGACGTCAGCGTCTGTGTTGACTATTCCAGATGGTTCACGCGGATTTGTAATTCACTGTGATGCTTCAGATAAGGGTCTTGGGACAGTTCTTATGCAGAAGGGCCGAGTCGTTGCGTATGCATCGAGACAGTTGAGGCCGCATGAAAAGAATTATCCTACTCATGACTTGGAGTTAGCGGCAGTGATCTATGCTTTGAAGCTTTAGAGACATTATTTACTTGGGGACCGAGTGAAGATCTTTACAGACACAAAAGTCTTAAGTACGTTTTCACCCAAAAGTAATTAAACATGAGGCAAAGGCGATGGTTGGAGCATATGGCCGATTATGACATCAGTTTGCAATACCATCTCAGTAAAGTAAACTTGGTGCCAGATGTTTTGAGCAGGAGACCGGCAGTTATGTTTCTTACTCAGTAGAGTGATCTCATTTAGCAAATGCGGAGGTTGGATTTGGAGGTTTTGTTGCCGAGTTCTGGTCGGTGTTGTCTTGCGCTCCAGCTTCAGTCTTCTGTTATTGATCAGATCAAAGAGGCTCAGGTTGGTGATACGCAGTTACGGGATTTTCAAGCTAAGGTTAAGTGTGGGTCCAGAACGGACATGGTTATTCATGCCGATGGTTCGTTTCATTTTGGTTCCCGATTGTGTGTCCCTAAGGGTGAAGTTCGTCAGAGGTTGCTTGAGGAATCTTATCAGTCTTCGTATTCTATCCATCCTGACGGTACTAAGATGTATCGAGATTTGAAGCTTCATTTCTGGTGGCATGGTATGAAAAGGGTTGTAGCTCGGTTTGTTGCTCAGTGTTTGATCTGTCAGCAGGTTAAGGCAGAGCTTCAGAGAACCGCTGGACTTCTTCAATCGCTTCCTATTCCGGAGTGGAAGTGGGAGTATATCACCATGGATTTTGTGACTGCTTTGTCGAGGAGTCCTAAGGGTCACAATGCTGTTTGGATGATTGTCGACCGTTTGATGAAGAGTGCTCACTTCATTCCCTTTTGTTTCGGTTAGTCTATTGAGAGCCTTACTGAGCGGTACATGCAAGAGATTTTCAGGCTTCATGGTGTTGGATCCTGTAGGCTAAGCAACAAACACTAGAGGGGGGGGGTGAATAGTGTTTATCAAAAATAAATTGCGGAATAAATAATTTCTCTCGGCACAGTCGACTTAGTGGTGAACCAGTCGACTGATATAGCCAAAATAAAAGAAATTTAAACTCTCGATGCAGTCGACTTATAGATAAGGCAGGCGACTGATGAAGCAAAGAGACCAACTAATACAAGACTGAGCAGTCGACTGATACGAATCTGAGTCGACTGGCCAGACAAGTTTTTCAGAGTTTAAATAAGTAAAAGTAAATGCAGACACAAGATAATCAATCACAGAGTACACAAGATATATCCTGGTTCGGTCCTCCCGACCTACATCCAGTCCCCAAGCAACCCACTTGAGATTTCCACTATTCTTGAAAAAATTACAAGAATACCCTACGGCGTTACGACAACAACCTTGTCTAACCCGTAGTCCTTTCTCTCAACCAGAGAAAGCAACCCACTCTACTACCAAGAGTGAAAAGACACTGACTCTACAACCAAGAGTCAACAACCACTCTCCAACCGAGAGCAAAAGTACAAGAAGAATTTTTACAATCAACCTATAGCCTTGTTGGTGTATGTGTTGATGCACGAGGCTAAATCACAAGGTTGACTTCTATACTCAGTCCAGAGCGAATTCAATGCTATACTGGACTGAATGTAGAGAACCAAAGTGTATGAACTTTGAAAGCTTTGTTTCTCACAGAAAATCTCTTAAAAAGTTTTTCACAGAATGCTCGGGTGTATAAGTTGAGTTAAGTTGTCCTTTTCAGAGAGATATGAAACTCTATATAAGGAGTTTTGATCTTCTGAACGTTGGAAAATAGTTACATAACTGTCAACCAACGGATCAGAACTTTTGAATTTGAAAAAATTCGATTTTGAAAATCAGAAAACGGTCAAAAGCTCTCGAACAGTCGACTGGGTTGCCATATGAGTCGACTGATCAGAGTTTGAATAATTTTGAACAATTTTGTACTTATCAGTCGACTGGCAGAAGCTTAAGTCGACTGGTACTTAAAAGTTAAAATTCTTCAAACTGTTTTGACTTATTTTGGGGGGTTTTTAAGAGACACACATTATGAATATTTTGAGTATGTGTGTGTGTGTGTGTTGACAAGGCTTTACATCATACTAAGACTCAACAAGAAAATAAAATACAATGTTTACAAGACAAAATAATATAACACATTTGAGCTTGAAGTCTTGAGTCTTGAGTCTTGAATTAAAACTTGATCCTTGTCTTCTTCATCTGTATCTGTTTGAGCTTGTTTGTTTGTTCAGCTAGAATTGTCTTTAGTCTCTGCACTGCAATGTCAGCTGTATAATATAGACACATGTTGCACTGTGTTGTGATCATCAAAATCAAGAATCAACATTCTCTCCCTTTTTGATGATGACAACACAATAGCTGATAACAGTTTATAAACAGACATACAAGCATAGATTTTGAAAGCTCCCCCTATTAAAAACACAATATGCATACATAAAAGAAAATCTTGATATACAGAATGTATCAGTCGACTGGAAAGTAGAGCAGTCGACTGCACATAACATTTTAACAAATATCACAGATGCAGCAAGTTTTATAGCTGCAGCAGCAGTCGACTGTATCCTTGGGTAAATCGACTGACCAAAGAGATATTTTGAATATTCAAAATATTATGCTGAACAGTTGTATCACAGATAAAACATAACACACAGAAAAAAATGAACACATACATTCTTTCTCTCCCCCTTTGGAATCATCAAAAAGCAGAAAATAACAAGATTTTGCATTAAAAAGAAGGTCTAATACATAGAAACAAAATGCATAAAAAAAAATACATAAAAAAAATAAAAAGTCTTCAATCATCATCTTCATCTTCAGCTTGAGAAGGAGGAGAAAACTGAGAAGTGAAGAGATGAGAGAGATGGGCTACCTCAGAACCAATATGGTCTAGTTTGGAACCAAGGGAAGAAAGATGTCTATCGACTGTGACTGAATGGTTCATTAGATAAGACACAGTCGTACATGGTTCGAGGGTCATCATAATTGGCTTGAGGGAGAGGTGGATCATCAGAAGTAGAAGGTTGAGATGCTCTAGATCTAGAAGATGAACCTAAGGGAGCTTGGGACATTGGAGGAGACCTAGGGGGTGAGCGAGTAGGAGCATCAAGGAGTTTCATTCGTGCCAAACTAGCACGATCGAAACAGTCATATCTAGAAACAACATTTGTCTCCGACTCAAGATCAACTTTAAAAGCAGTAAAGACTCTAGTAAGGAAACCTCCAAAGGGTAGAAAATGAGTGTGGTCTTGATTAAGTTTGGAAAAGATAACTTGACCCCAATCAACAGCTATCCTACCAAAAATTGCATATATAGCCTTTTGTAACTCAATAGAATATTGATCATAACTTCCCTTTTTAGGAAGGATGTTATAAGCTAATATTCTACCGACAAGCTTAGCAATTGGTCTTAGATTTCTGCTTGTCATTGGAAGTTGAGAATTTGGTAAGAGAATTTTAGACAATATAGAGGCATCATCACCATCATCTATACCCAACATTGCATTAATCCTAGTCGGTGTTATAGTCATTTTAATATTTTTCACTGACGAACGGATTAATACATCCCCATTTATTTTTTGAACAACGGTCATATTTGTATAAAACAAATAAATGAGTTGGGGATAGTAATTTGGTTGGTTAGATAAAGATAGAAATTCATAAAGACTACAATTTTGAAAAAGTGGAGTGAGGTTAAAACGATCTAAGTCACCTAAATTTACAAATCTCCCAGGAAAGATTTGAATGGTACAAAAGAGATACCAACGATCAAGTAGATCGGGACTCAAGAGATATTGGGTGTACTCTTGTGAAGAAGAAGTACCCTCATGAGTTCTCTTAGATCTTTTGGGTGCCATTAGGGTTTTGGAAGGAGACAAGAAATCGAGATTTTACCAAGATGGAAGAGAGAGACAACCACAGATGAGAGAATTAGCAGCCAGCAGTCGACTTGAAATCTGGTCGAATTGAGCTTCTTCTTCTCTTGCCTTAGGGTTTTGAAATTGGGGGTGAAATTGGAGATCAGTAAAAGTGAGAAAGAGGGGCTGGTAAAGGGTTTTTAACAGAGAATAGACGGCTCAGATGCAAGGAAGAGACTTCAACGGCTGAGATAAGAAGTCACGGGTGAGAAATTGAGCAGTTTTATCTCAAAAACTGTGATAAAGACTCGCTGAAAACAATTGATCTCGCGACAGTCGACTGGTAGGGGTTATCAGTCGACTGAGTCGAGAAGAAAATAAAAATGTTATATCTACTAATCAGTCGATTGGTATATGAATCAGGCGACTGGTAAGATAAAGAAATGTATATGTTTTTTTTAAAAAAAAACAGTTCAGTCGACTTATACACAAAGACAGTCGACTTATCAGAAGCCATTTTCAACAAGTATCAATAAAATCACAAATTCCAAGTTCTCTCCTTAACTTAATGAAAGTATCTTCTTTAAGGGACTTGGTAAATATATCTGCTACTTGTTTATCAGTAGAGATAAAGTCTAAAGATATATCTCCTTTTAAAACATGATCACGTAGAAAATGATGTCGAATATCAATATGTTTCGTACGTGAATGTTGAATCGGATTTTTAGATAGATTAATTGCACTGGTATTATCACACATAATTGAGGGTTTCTCAAATGAAATACCATAATCTAACAAGGTTTGTTTCATCTATAAAATTTGTGCACATGCCAAACTTGCAGCGATATATTCAGCTTCTGTGGTTGATAGGGATACGGAGTTTTGCTTTTTACTGCACCAAGATACTAGGGAATGTCCCAAAAAGTGACATGTACCACTAGTACTCTTGCGATCAGTTTTGCTTCCAGCAAAATCGGCATCGCTATAAGACAAAAGTTGAAAATTATCGGTGCGTGGATAAAATAAACCATATTCAGATGTGCCTTTAATATATCTTAAAATTCGTTTCACTGCTTTTAAATGAGACTCTTTAGGACTAGATTGATATCTAGCACATAAACATACGCTGAACATAATATCTGGTCTACTTGCAGTAATATATAAGAGTGAACCAATCATACCTCGATAGAGTTTTTGATCAACACTCTTACCTAATAAATCTTTGTCAAGAGTAGTAGTAGTAGCCATAGGTGTGGATTTACTACTAGTACTATCCATGTTAAAACGTTTGAGTAATTCCTTTGCATATTTGCCTTGATTGATAAATATGCCATTCGAGGACTGTTTAATTTGCAATCCAAGGAAATAATTGAGTTCACCCATGTGACTCATCTCAAATTCATTTTTCATGGTATTAGCAAATTCTTGACATAGATTATTATTAGTAGAACCAAAAATTATATCATCAACATATATTTGTATGATTAAGATATCATTCTTAACTCTTTTGATAAACAAAGTAGTGTCTACTTTACCTATTTCAAATCCTGTTTCTAAAAGAAAAGTTTTTAAACGATCATACCAAGCACGAGGTGCTTGTTTAAGACCGTATAAAGCCTTTTTCAATTTAAAAACATGAACTGGAAATTGTTCATGTTCAAAACCTGGTGGTTGTTTAACATAAACATTTTCCTTAATAAACCCATTAAGAAAAGCACTTTTCACATCCATTTGATAAAGTATAAAATTCATAAAACAAGCAAAAGATAATAAAATACGAATAGATTCTAGTCTAGCAACAGAAGCATATGTTTCATCAAAATCTATACCTTCTTCTTGATTATATCCTTGGGCAACTAATCTAGCCTTGTTCCTTACAACTTGTCCTGATTCATCTAACTTATTCTTGAATACCCATTTGGTACCAATGATAGTCTGATCAGGAGGTCTAGGAACTAAATCCCATACATCATTCCTTATAAATTGGTTTAGTTCATCTTGCATGGCATTCATCTAATATTCATTCTCACAAGCTTCTTGTATATTTTTCGGTTCAAAATCCGACAAGAATGCTGTATGAGAGATCATATTAACATGTGAACGTGTCTGAATACCATGGGAGATGTCACCAATTATTAAGTCATGAGGATGATCTTTAACTTCAACAAATGACTTTGGTAAAGTTGAAGATATCTCAATCGGATCAGTCGACTTGACTTGTTCTTCAGTCGACTGCTTTACGTCAGTCGACTGGGAGACCTTATCAGTCGACTTATCTGACAGATTAGTTTGCTTTAAGGATTTAATCACATTATCTAAAGGTGATAAATCAGTTTCATCATCTTTATTTAATGTTGATGAAGGTAAAAATTCATCGAATGTAACATGCATTGATTCTTCAATAGTCATTGTAGACTTATTGAAAATTCTATATGCTTTACTCCTATTTGAGTATCCCAAAAAGATACCCTCATTAGATCTAGGATCAAATTTGTCTAAATTATCTTTTGTGTTTAGAATAAAACACTTGCAACCAAATGTCTTAAAGTAAGAGACTTTAGGAATTTTATTAAAAAATAACTCGTAACAAGTCTTCTTTAGTTTAGCTCTTAGAAGAATTCTATTCAAAACATAACAAGCTGTAGCAACAGCTTAAGCTCAAAAATACTTTGGTAGATTGCTTTCAACAAGCATAGTACGTGCGCATTCTTGCAAAGTCCTATTTTTCCTTTCAACCACACCATTTTGTGGTGAAGTTCTAGAAAATGCAAATGAATGTGTTATACCATTCTTGTTGCAATATTCTGTAAATGTTTCATTTTCAAATTCTCCACCATGATCATTTCTAATAGTGACTATGGTTAGAGATCTTTGATTTTGAACACGTTTACAAAAATGTGCAAATTCTTCAAAAGCATCATTTTTATGTTTTAAAAAGAATGTCCAAGTGAATCTTGAAAAATCATCTACTAAAACAAATACATATCTACTTTTATTTAAAGAAGCAACTCTAGTAGGGCCAAATAAATCCATATGAATTAATTCAAGTGGCCTACTAGTAGAGATTACGTCTTTTGTTTTAAAAGTGGATTTGATTTGTTTTCCTAGTTGACATGCATCACATAACTTATCCTTTTTAAAGGATAGTTTTGGCAGTCCTTTAACTAGGTTATATTTAGATAATTTTGAGAGATTTTTCATGTTCACATGTTCAAATCTTCTATGCCATAACCAAGATTCATTGTTAGAGGCTATTAAACAAAAATCATTTGAAAAATCAATTGCATTCAAACATAATTCATAAATATTATTTTTACGAAAGCCTTGAAAAACAACATTTTGCATAGTAGAATCATAAATTAAGCATGCATCTTTTTCAAAAACTATTTTATAACCTTTATCACACAATTGACTAATACTTAAGAGATTATGCTTTAAGCCATTAACTAATAGCACATTTTCTATAATAGGGTTAGATATTTTACCGACCATGCCAATACCGATGACTTTGCCTTTGTTGTTATCTCCAAAGGTGACGGTTCCTCCATCTAAATTTTGAATGGTGGATAGTAGGTTGGCATGCCCTGTCATGTGTTTTGAACATCCGCTGTCTAATATCCAGCGTTCTTTCTTGGGTACCTATAAAAAATTTAAGGTAAATATGGTACCCTTTTTATTAGGTCCAAAGCACATTAGTTTGGGGGAAACTAAACCCATGAAGAGTTTGATCTTCCTCCATAAGCAGGAATATAATAGGTAGAATTACACACATTCAGCATATAAGAATTGATATAAGCAATTCTATCATTCTGATTAAGACTGACTGGAACCCATACTAGTTTGTTCTGTCCAGTCGACTTACCAGTGTTTCTCAGTCGACTGGTGGTGTACATCAGTCGACTGGTCGATACACTTGGTCGACTTATAAGAGGTTTTGAACTCGTGGAATAAGATCCACTTTCTCTGGACAGGCGACTGGTGGTATGGTTCAGTCGACTTAACCGAATGTTAGTATTACTTTTATCACTGAATTGAACAACCTTTGGTTTTGCAAAGAAATCATACAACTTGTGTGTAACACTAGAAATAGATGCTGACTTATTCTTACTAGTGTTTAAAACAGGAGATTCTTTTATAGAAGATTTCTTAAAACCAAGTCCAAATTTTTGACTAGATGTAACTTGATGATGAAGCATATCATTTAAATTCTCTTTGCCTTTGTTAAACTTAGACACGTTCTTTGAAATCTCTTCATAATTCTTTTTGAGAGTTTCAAGATCAGTATCTAAACTTGCAATGCGAGAATTTAAGGATTTTACTTCCTTATCAAGGTTAAGATTTTCTTGATTAAGTGTTTGATTCACTTTCTCAAGATTCTTAACTCTAATCTATTCTTTCTTTAACTCCTTGAATATTTCATTAAAAGCATCAAGAAGATCTTCGAAATCATAATCATTACTTACATGTTCTTGTGCAGCCATAAAACATACATTTGCCACTTCGTTATTTTCATCCGTTTCCTCTTCGGAAGATGAATCACTATCATCCCATGTAGCTTGATAGGCCTTTTTGTTCTTGGCAAATTTGTTCTTTGGATATTTGTCCTTCTTGAAGTTGGATGATTTTCCCTTGTTCTTTGCATTTTCTAAGGGACAATCCTTCTTCATGTGACCTATTTTATTGCACCTGAAACATGTAGGAGGGTCATTAGAATCTCTAACTTTAGAATGAAACTTACCCTTCTTTAAGAACTTCTTGAATCTCCGAGTGAACATTGCTATTTCTTCTTCATCTTCTTCCTCATCTTCTGAGTCAGTCATGGCTTTAAAAGCCAATGATTTCTTCTTTGCTTGGTGTGATTCAGTATCTTTCTTTCGATCTTCAAGTTGGACCTCATATGCCATGAGATTACCAACAAGATTCTCGAGAGTAAGTGTTGACAAATCATTCGCCTCCTCTATTGCTGTGGTTTTCTTCTCCCATTCTGGAGTGAGTGCTCGTAGGACTTTTCTGACCATCTCTGCTTGGGTATAAGTTTTTCCAAGCGCCACAAGAGAGTTTGTGATGTCTGTGAATCTTGTAATCATCTCAGACACAGTCTCATTGTCCTTCATTCTGAACATCTCAAACCTGTGGACAAGAACAGAAATTTTAGACTCTTTTACTTTATTCGTTCCTTCATGTGTTACCTCGAGTGTATGCCAAATTTGATATGCGGTTGTAGCATTGGATACACGGTTGAATTCTTCCTTCGTTAGTGCACAAAATAAAGCATTCATTGCTTTGGCATTGTTCATAGTCTGACTCTTTTGATCATCATTCCATTGTGCATATGGAATGGTAGGGGCAGTATATTCCGTCTCTGTCATTTGCCATATCTCATAGTTGATTGATTGGAGATAGATTCGCATTCGGCACTTCCAATAATTGTAGTTCGTTCCATCAAATAATGGTGACCGTTGTGTAGATTGGCCTTCATGGTACTGATTTATATTTGAAGTAGTTGCCATAGCCTGTAACCTTGCTCTGATACCAAGTGTTGGATCCTGTAGGCTAAGCAACAAACACTAGAGGGGGGGTGAATAGTGTTTATCAAAAATAAATTGCGGAATAAATAATTTCTCTCGGCACAGTCGACTTAGTGGTGAACCAGTCGACTGATATAGCCAAAATAAAAGAAATTTAAACTTTCGATGCAGTCGACTTATAGATAAGGCAGGCGACTGATGAAGCAAAGAGACCAACTAATACAAGACTGAGCAGTCGACTGATACGAATCTGAATCGACTGGCCAGACAAGTTTTGCAGAGTTTAAATAAGTAAAAGTAAATGCAGACACAAGATAATCAATCACAGAGTACACAAGATATATCCTGGTTCTGTCCTCCCGACCTACATCCAGTCCCCAAGCAACCCACTTGAGATTTCCACTATTCTTGAAAAAATTACAAGAATACCCTACGGCGTTACGACAACAACCTTGTCTAACCCGTAGTCCTTTCTCTCAACCAGAGAAAGCAACCCACTCTACTACCAAGAGTGAAAAGACACTGACTCTACAACCAAGAGTCAACAACCACTCTCCAACCGAGAGCAAAAGTACAAGAAGAATTTTTACAATCAACCTATAGCCTTGTTGGTGTATGTGTTGATGCACGAGGCTAAATCACAAGGTTGACTTCTATACTCAGTCCAGAGCGAATTCAATGCTATACTGGACTGAATGTAGAGAACCAAAGTGTATGAACTTTGAAAGCTTTGTTTCTTACAGAAAATCTCTTAAAAAGTTTTTCACAGAATGCTCGGGTGTATAAGTTGAGTTAAGTTGTCCTTTTCAGAGAGATATGAAACTCTATATAAGGAGTTTTGATCTTCTGAACGTTGGAAAACAGTTACATAACTGTCAACCAACGGATCAGAACTTTTGAATTTGAAAAAATTCGATTTTGAAAATCAGAAAACGGTCAAAAGCTCTCGAACAGTCGACTGGGTTGCCATATGAGTCGACTGATCAGAGTTTGAATAGTTTTAAACAATTTTGTACTTATCAGTCGACTGGCAGAAGCTTAAGTCGACTGGTACTTAAAAGTTAAAATTCTTCAAACTGTTTTGACTTATTTTGGGGGGTTTTTAAGAGACACACATTATGAATATTTTGAGTATGTGTGTGTGTGTGTTGACAAGGCTTTACATCATACTAAGACTCAACAAGAAAATAAAATACAATGTTTACAAGACAAAATAATATAACACATTTGAGCTTGAAGTCTTGAGTCTTGAGTCTTGAATTAAAACTTGATCCTTGTCTTCTTCATCTGTATCTGTTTGAGCTTGTTTGTTTGTTCAGCTAGAATTGTCTTTAGTCTCTGCACTGCAATGTCAGCTGTATAATATAGACACATGTTGCACTGTGTTGTGATCATCAAAATCAAGAATCAACACATGGGATTCCAGTTAGTATTGTATCCGACAAGAATACGAGATTCAGATCTCTGTTTTGGGAGAGTCTTCAGGCTAGTTTGGGGTGTAAGTTGAAATACAGTACAGCTTTTCATCCCCAGACTGATGGACAGTCAGAGCGAACTATTCAGATCCTTGAGGATATGTTGCGGTCCTGTATGTTGCAGTTCGGCGGATCTTGGGAGGACCACTTGCATCTCGTGGAGTTCTCATACAATAATAGTTTTCAGGCCAGTCTTAAAGCTGCTCTGTTCGAGGCACTTTATGGACGTAAGTGCAGATCACCAGTATGCTGGGATGACATTGGTGAGAGGAAGTTATTGGATCCGGAGTTGATCGCCAGGACAGTTGATGCTGTGACTCAGATCAGCAAGCATCTTCAGGCAGCTCAGGATAGACAGAGGCGGTGGGCTGATGTCCATCGGAGGGCTTTGGAGTTTGTTGTTGGTGATCATGTTTTCCTAACGGTATCGCCGTGGTGCAGTGTCATTCGGTTCGGTGATGGGGGCAAGCTTAGCCCTAGGTTTATTGAACCGTTTGAGATTTTGGAGCAAGTAGGCAGGGTGGCCTATCGTCTCGCTTTGCCGCCAGCGTTATCAAGAGTACACGATATTTTCTATGTCTCACAACTCAGGAGATACATCTGCAATGAGAGTCACGTGATCGAATACTCTGAGTTGACCGTGCGGCCGGATTTGACTTGTGAGATTTCGCCAATTGCTATTGTGGATCGGCAGAAGAAAGTGCTTAAGAACAAGGTCATCAAGCTGGTTCGTGTTGCTTGGAATCCTCACTCGCCTAGTGAGTCGACTTGGGAGCTGGAGGAGGAGATTCAGCAGAAGTCTCCTCATTTGTTTGAGTAGTGGTTGTTTTGTTTAGCTTTGTTTTCCTCTTTTTCTTTTTTTTCCTTCGGGGTTACCCTATGTATCTTCTTTTTGAATTTCGAGGACGAAATTCTTTTTGTTAGATGGGTAGGATTGTAACCCCTGTTTTTCGTTTTTCGTATTCTTGGTGTATTTTTCTTCTTTCTTAAGTATTTATACTCTTCTTATATTTTGGACCGTATATTGGAGTTGTTTTCAACATTTTGTTCATTTTTTATCTCCCTGTGATTTATTTTTCTATCCCTTGATTTGTTCTTGATCGTTATTATTGTTTTCGCTCTTTATTTGGTATTTGTTCTCTTATTATGTTCTTGGGTGCTCGTGGTGTTTTAGTTGCTGATCCTACTGCTATTCATATTGCCTTTTGATCCCTAATTATATACCAAATCCAAATTAGCCTACAATCCTATTTTTAATCCTATGCAATCCTATTAAACCAATCTCCTATTACTACTCCTAATAAACCCAACTACACCCAATACCCATTAACCCACAACCCTATATCTCTAACCCTAATTCAACCCTATAAAACCCCTCACCCCTACCGCAAAACCCTAACCCTAATCCCCAATCTCTCCCTCTCTCCCTATTTGCGTCGTCAACACCCCGACCTGCACCCTTTGCCGACCTCCTGACCTGCACCCTACACCCGTCGCCAGCACCCCAACCCGATCCCCCTAGCCGCCATTACCCAACACCGAGAGCACCTCCCCACCATCTCTCTCCCTCCGTCCCTCTCCTTGCCATCCGTCGGCGTCGTTAGCAGTAGTGCCAGCACAAGGCCAGCACCGCCGTGCCACTCCCGACCGCCCCCCTTCTCTCTCTCTCTCTCTCTTGTTTTGCTTGTGCATGGAGTTGCACGTGGATTGCTTGGTTCGTGGTTTTTGTTTGTGGGTTTTTTTCATTGCCGGATCCGTTCCATTATTCTTGGTGTTCGTTTCGTCTTCGGTTAAGGCAGGTAACTTGTACTCAATTCCTTTGTATGATACAAGTCATAAATTCCGCTTGTAGTGTTGTTGGGTTCTAGAGACGACTCGTGTGTGATGTATTTTGATGAGTATTGTCTTTATAGTGCTATTGACCATAGTTGCCTCACGATACAAATTTGACATGAAACAACTTAGGTTTTGACCGTTTTTTATGTGATTATATTTGTGAGACAATTATGAGAATTGGGTGTTTGTTAGGATCCATGTGATATACTTATTGTGGACATGCTAGATACCCTATTTTATGATGTTTGGACACTTAGTAGACTTTATAACATGTTTGGTTGTGTTTGGAATGAGTTTCGTATGCTGTATGTTGATTTGTTGTTAAGAGAAAAATCTGTATTTTGTCGATGATCAGTTTTGATTGGTATTTTAGACTATATTAAGGTCAGTATCTTAACTTCAGTATTAAACATGATTTTTAGATAAATCTGTCTTCTTTCCAAATTTTCTGACAGAGATCGATTTTGTTTTCGTATGTGTGAGATATGGTTGTTTTACTACAGAGGTGTATTTTATGTTCAGATTTTGTTTCTTGATGATTTTGATAAGTAAACTATTTTGATACTAGTGCTAAACATATTATTTTGATCTGAAATTTTGCAAAGTATTTCTATACCTATTTAGGGATTACCGAGAATTTTGGTGGATTTATTTGATAATAATTATATGTCGTTTCATGCTTGTTTATAAAAACTATACTTGCTGGATTTTGCTCGCTGTTCTGAAAAGATTTATATTTTCACCCTAATTCCTTTTCTTGTATGAAAAATGTTTGTGAATATGAAAGTTAGCCTATTTTGTCTATTTTCATCTCCCTTTGACGGATCTGGATTTCGTTTCATGGTTTCCGAGATATTACAGTTTTTCGTACAGCAATGTTGGGAATTCCAGATTTGCCAAACTATCGTTTCTTGATGTTTTCTGTTTTTTTTTTGCTAAGATAATCTTACTGAAAAATTATGAAATTTTATATTCTAACACATAGGGGACTACCCCAGATTTTTCCTGAAATTTATTATGATGTTTTAATGCTGTTTTCCTGACTTTGAATTCGATTTACTGATTTCTGGCTGAACGTATTTTCTGGATTCAAACCAGTTTTGAGTTATGTTTTTCTAAAACACTATATAACTTATATGTATCCGCTGGATTCGGTTGGAAGTCTATTTTCCAGATTCTCTGACGGATTCAGGTTTCGATATTTGTGGACACGGACATCGCTATTTTAGTACTGTACTATCGTGCTGTCCTGAATTAGGAAGTACCCTATTTTGTTCTGTTATGTGACTACTTACCATCTGTACATGCTTATCTGTTATTCTGAACTAATGGGTCGTTATATCATGCTAGATTTACTCTGTTTCATGCACATATACATCTGTTTGATAATAATTATAAAATGATCAAGCCGGGGTTTATGGGAAAGATCTAGTAGTGGGAAAGCATAGAAATGTGTACTTAGAAGGGGACCCGTATTTCCCATATGATTATCAGTTATTTGTTATTTTGTACCCTGTCATTACTTCCTATAGGAAGGTGTAGAGAAGAAGAGAACCACTAGATTCTATTTGTCTGTCTGGATCTGTTATCTGATATTTGTCTGTCTGAACCCTGAGTACACGGCCCTATATGATCCCCTACGAAATCTAAAAACGTAACTATGAATGTAGAAACCATGTGATAAAAGGATGGCACATGAAGTGCTACCTAATTACTAATTAATACAAGACTTATAAGGATCTGTATCTGTATCTGTATCTGATATCTGAATCTGTTATCTAATTTTCTGTTATCTGGTTATTTGATTATCTGCCATATGTCTGACACTATCACTCACACCATTATTTGACACTATCTGTATATCTGTCGGCATGCTAATTGACTTTTGACACTTGACACATGTTAGTATACCATGCTAGTTGATTCTGTTATACCCTGCTATATCTGTTTCTGCTATTATTTAGTTTTGTTTAGTTTCCATGTACTTGTATCCTGCATTACAAGCGGCCTGTAACTTGCATTGACGGGTACTTGTTTTCTTTTTCCTTCTTCTGCAATTTATTGATTGCAGATTAGGATGGTCGTTTGCCCAATGGTATTGGAGAAATGAAATATTAGTACTAGACTTCTTTTACTATTATTATTATCTGTTGCTTTGAACAATGTACTTGAGTATGTGAATTTTATTTGTATTTGGGCAATGTGACCCAGGATATTAACTTGTTCGGGTATGTTTATTTGAGACTATTATATTATTGGATTTCAATTAATTTCTGTTGGCACTTTGTTTTGTTTTGAGATATATATATGTCTGTGTGAGGATGATTCTTTTGGCTTCCGACTCTGATTATTCTGAGATTTGTTGTGAAGATTTTGAACAGCTTATGGATGATGCAAATTATTTGCTGGGTTGAGTCGCGTATCCGTATTCCGTATTCTTTTGGGGAAGCAGGGCATGACGCAAGTTCTTAGCAACTGCTTGAGAGATGATGTTGTTTGTTACTTTGGATCTTCTAATTGTATAGTACATGAATCATCTGACTATAAGGCTCACTTAAATGTAGATGACATGGGCTAAATGCATCGAACCTTTAGTTTGTGTCAGTCCTTGCAGGTGGTCATAGACGTAATCCTCAACATGTCTGCTTTCTTTAGCACTAGGGCATACATTTATATAGTAACTAGTATCAGATATAAATTGACTATCATTGTAACTATTTTAGTGTTGGGTACTTGACTACTTGACCCCATATGGGGATTTCGCTCCACTCCCATTTGAGTTGGAACACTGTAGATTGTTCATTTCATTGCCCTTTCGTATCATTTTTCTTGTACTATGATTGTATCATGAACAATAATGCAACATAACCATGTCTTATATCTTTTTTTGAGAAAGACTACTTATGTTGTGTTGCATTTGTTTGAAATTTAGTTTAACAAAAAAAATTGTTAAGCATGAACATAGTTGAAGATTTATTTGTGTATCCGCTCCAACTGATGAACAATTTTGCTATATTCAGGTAGGTGCACATGGAACAGAGAGGAAAAATCAAGCCTAGATCTCGATCAATCAATGGCAAGCTTCGACAACATATATAGGTATCTATTGAATCTATGTAGTGTCAATGCTTGATTGTAAATTCTATGACGGATATATAGTAGTTACTCAAATGGAAGGAGAATAATTGAATTTGTATGTAGTGTGAGAGACTTGTGGTTTGTATTGTATGAAGACTTGTATTCTTGAGTGTAGTTTGTTTGGAATGAATTGCTTATTGATTTATGTTGTATGAAGACTTGTATTCTTGAGTGTACATAATTATTGCCCCCCCCCCCCCCCCCCCAATCACCACCATCAAAAAATTTAAAAATAATAATAATAATAATAATAATAATAATAATAATAATAATAATAATAATAATAATAATAATAATAATAATAATAATAATAATAATAAATTCTTAATAGCCTACCCCGACGTTTTCAAACACCGAGGTAGATTTTTTTAAATAAAAAATTAATAAAAAATATTTAAAAGCGCCGTGGATTGTATTGAAAAGCGTCGGGACATCCTACGCAACCCCAGCATTTGCTAACGCCGGGAAAGGCGACATTTGCAAACAGCGGGAAAGGCGATATTCTTCCCCGGCGCTTGTGGCGGCAGTTTTCGGAATGCCGCCGGGGGGAGGGGCAATAACTGCATTTTAAAAACGCCGATAATGGTCGAAATAAACGTAGGGGATTTCCTTACTGTTTGTATTGATAATTGTAATGATTAAATATGTAAAAGTATCGCTGGTAAATAATTGAAGTTATGAAAATGTCTAATATTATAATGGGAGAGTTGGGGTTGTCACTTGTAAACATCCTGTAATTTGTAGATATTCAACCATCTAATCTCAACCTTCATTTTTGGGTGAGAGTCATATTAACTATTCATTTACTCAACTGTTGTTAGTTACCATAATATCCTTAAAATTCAAATTTATTTACGACATATTTATTTACAAAAGTGTCGCTCGTATAAAATAAAAGTTTGTGCCACTAGGGAAAATTTGTAAAGAGTATGTGATGAGTAAAGGGAGGTCTCAGATTCGAGGCCAGATTACGTCTTATTATTTACTCTATAAAAAAAATTAATTAGAACGTGCATCGCAAGTGCAGATTTCTAGTAATATAAGGTGGATTCACCAAATAATTGGATTCAAGACAGATACGGTCGACTGCACCTAACAATCGACGGTAAAACTACGTGTTATTTGGCACAGTCAGCTGTCCATTCTCTCTGACTTCGGTCTAGGAGAATTGACAGTCAACTACCTAAAAGCGCAGTCGACCACAACCTACACCAAATCATTTCTGGTATTTCTTTTCACTTTTGTGGAAATGAATAAATTCAAAACTCTTTAAATAGAGATGAATCCACTGAGTATAAATTATCTCTTATTCAATATTTTACCAACGATCTTTCCTAAAAAAAAAATATTTTACCAACGATCAATAGAGAAGTACTTTTTTATTGTTTTCTTAGTCAAGATGTTGATCTTGCTTTTTTTCGGTTTGAAAAGAGATGGATTTCAGGGCTTATAGAGTAATAGAAATCCTGTTGGGTGTAATAGGAATTTCGGTCTGAATATTGAGAACTTACTATATGGGGTTGAAGTATAGTAGAATGCTTGTGGCAGATAATTTGTGCAAGTAACAGGTAGTGTAGTAGACTTGGAGCCCGAACCACTTATATCTTTATGTCTTGTCTTATTACTATGTTTGATTTCTCTAACTCTACTTTTTTTATTTTAAGCATTTATTAAACGTATTTACTTTAAGTTTCTAATTTTTGCACAATCCTCTTATCACAGTTTTGAAGGTGGATGTTGGGAGAACGGGGCTTTCTCTGATTCGCCAACAAATGGAGTAATTTGTGATGTAGATGAATTGTTCCTCGACTGCCAAAATCATGCTGATTGCTTCCACTACATTGAGACATTAAGGAAGAATGGTGCCTTTGCACATTACTGGTAGAATGACTGATCAGGATATTTGCCTAATTGTTACTTTAATTTTCGCGTAAATAATGTCCGGTGATGTTGCAGAATCTACCAACAACTCGTAGTGCTAATAGAAGAAATACACCACAAGCAATAAAAACTTCCCAAAAACTAGATCAACCAAGAACAAGTCACCACAATATATGCAAAATCTGACAAGAATACAATCGATATGCAAAGATAACCAATACTTCTTATTCCCTAAAAAATACAAAGATTACAAAGAGATTACAACTCTCAATCTCACTTTTTCACCTTTGAAACACTCAACAAAATTACCTCTCGAAGTTGAACAATGATAACGGCTCACCCTTGATATGAGTTGCACTAAACCCTAGAGTCTACAGCCATATATGGAGTCCCCAAGTAAACCCTAAAAGATAAACACAAATCAGCTTATTGGGCCTGAATCCCGTCAGCCCAAATAACACAGCACCGCTGACGGTCGATCGCACCCCCAGGTCGGTCGACCGCAAGTCTCCAAACTGTACGTCTTCTACTTGCTGTTGTCTTCACTTGTTGTCTTCATCTCCTCCTCTTCTTCTCCAACTTCAACTACTTCGTGCTTAAGTGTATTTGAGATCACAATCCTAACAATGTCCCACTTGGACCAAATGCACAATGCTTCAAAGTTATTGTAATCTTTACCTCTCATTATCTCTGCCAATCTTCCACTTTCATGGAAGACCCAAGTACTCCCCACTCTCATGAAAAGCACCTCCACCACTCCACCACGTAGAGTGCACCAACCACCCCTCATCGCCTCATGAAGGATGTGCTCCACCAATCGCATAGAGCACGAATGCAGGAGAAATAACCTCCCGTGTCGGATTCCGTATTACAAGACTCCTCAACTCACAGAATTTTCATTAACACCGGACATGTTCCAAAGCCTCTCAATTCACCCTTTGCACAAGAATTCTCCATGGATGACACCTCCACAATAACTGCAGACTGTTCAACCCCTACAGCCCCATTTTGGTTACCCTCATCGACATCACCCTGCATATCGATATCATGCTCTCTTGTAACAACCCGAATTCTATTTACATGTAATTCGTAGTACAAAATGATCTTTTACTTCATTTCGTACAATTTTACAAGGAAATTAAAATTTTTTATTACACAACAATGTTTATTACAGAGTTACACAGCTAAAATTAAATGAAATACAATATGAAATACAACTCTAATATCAGAAGCTTAAATTATGAATATAATCTTTATCATCAAGCGTCTTTCCTTGCCAATCCAATCAAGCCCTGCACTGAAAATTTGTGGGTACATCAGTTGCTTACAACCGACGCAATGTTATAAACAGAGATCCGCTCTATGTTGTACTAGTAATTTACACGTGTGATGCACGTCTTAATAAATATAGTTTTTTAAAATAAAAATTTAGACATAATCTGGATTTGAACTTAGAACCTCCTTTATAATAGTTATGCACGTGTATTGCACGGGTTGGTAAATTGACAAAATATTTACAAATGACACTAAGGCCTTCTCCCATTATAATATTACTAGCAATTTACACGTGTGATGCACGTCTTTATAAATATATATTTAAAAAAAAAATTGACATTATCTAGCATCGAACCTAAGACCTCCTTCATGTTAGTTATGCATGTGCATTGCACATGTTTGTTGGATTACAATGCACGTATTTGTTTGTTTACAAATGGAAGTTGTTTGGTGACAAACTCTTCCATTAAAATAGTAGAGATTATAACGAAATCTCTTACTTTAACAATCACAAACTTGAATGCATATAAAACTGTAAAGAGTGACTATCCTAAACATGTCAGTATATGATATGACTTAATGTCTAATGCAGATGTTATACTACAATGATACTAATGCATACTTGTTCGGATTCTATGCACCCCATCCTACATAGGTCCGAGGGCAAGCACCTCCGTACTCCACAATAAAGGGTTTAATCCCTCGCCATGAATTACTACTATGATGACTAATGTATGTTTTAGATATTCTGTGAGTATCTAGTACTTCCGAGGTAATTCTTGAGTATCGCACTCCCACTTCAAGGGATTTTGGACACACTGCCTCACACCTAGTAATTCTGGAGGCGAATACCCACACCGCAAGCTATGATCCCGGTAATTCTTAAGACTCGTGCTCCCACCGCAAGTGATTTTCGGTCATCACGCCTAACACCCCGATAATTCTGGAGACGAAACCCACACCGCGCTGTCATCGGTACCTCATCACACAAACACCCCACGAGCGTCACCTTGATCCCAGTAATTCTGGAATAATATCTCCCGCCGCGAGCAGCAACCTCGGTAATTCTGAAGATACCTCCCACCGTGCTATCTAGGCCCTCATACTCATGTTTGCCCATACTTTATCACATCTCTCCTTAGTGCTTGTCCTTAAGTTTTAGTTTTAAGTCATCATAACCTAGAGCTAGCTTACCCTACCGGACTTAAATCAACACGAGAGAAAGTTAGCCCAAACTGACTACTTCTCAAGAGATACTTAACCCACACTGGTTAGTTCTCAATTTCCTTTATTTATAATGCCGGTTACTAGGGTCTTGCCTAACCTCTAGACTAAAATCTTTCATGTTCAACAACTGGGGTACGCATACCCTTATAACTCATATACTCAATTTCATGTATTCATATTTTATTCAAATTCTTTCATTCATTTGTATTTATTCATCAATAAGTACCATCTCAACTATTCATTTTCACAATACATTTTTCATATTCATCAAAACCATCTCAATACAAGTAAATAAATATTTAAAACATAATCTCTTAAAAAAGTCATCATTGAAAATTCATCTTATCATTTTCCTTTGATTCATTTTGAATCAATCTTAACATCTTTAATCATATATATATTTCTCATGAGTTCACATCTCATCTAAGGATGAATATGATCTTTATTTTCCCAAAAATATAACTTGAAACGGTGAGAAATATTCTCAATCACTTCATTTAAGTATCATTTGCAAAAACAGTAAATTCAAAGTTAGAAAACTGCAGTTCATGCTATTTGTAAAAATCATAGAAAATCGTATTATTCACGAAACATTGCGTTATTTATATAACAATAAAGGTATACAAGTCTACTACAATTTCTTAGTTATACGTTTCCTCAAAATACTGTATCTATAACCCTGAATTCTTCGAAATATACAGTAGGATCGAAATACTGAAATACTATCAATTGTACAGTCTTGTAAAATTCATTACAAACTCAGTTCTTTGTGAAAATTTAATTTCTTAAACTTTTCAAAAAGGTTAACGAGTCTAGTACAAGTTCTTAGTTTTAACTTTCCTCAAATTATTTTATTTACAATACTGAAATGATCAAAAACCAAAATGTGTATAGATTTCCAGCAAACAATCAACTACTAACCAGTTCTGAGTTTAGATTTTATTAAAATAGTAAACGACCTCCAAATCTTATGAAATTTTAAAGGGATGTTCCTGACACAGAGAAGATACTCCCCAGAAAGTTTTAGTTCTAGATTCCAACTATTTTATTAAACATGATTTTCAGATGTGCAAACAAAATTCAAAACATTAACTTTTTCTTTGCATGAATTAGCAACTTCATGGACAAATTTATATCCAATTCATATCATGTATTACAATGCACCCAAACAATATCATTTCAAATTATCTAGATAACTATATTTTAATTATCATGCATTTCATTTAAATATCATCATCAAAAATTAACCACTACTCATATGTATAAACAATTTTAGATATCAATTTTTCTACACATGCATGAGACTAAATTTTAGAAAGTTCAAGAAGTCATCCACCTTAGTGAAGAAAGAAAAAAATGGAAGAACTCCTTGGATATTGATCCTAGCTCCAACAAGATGCTAGCCTTCTCCTCCTAGCAAAGCAAAGCCTTCCCTTTTTCTTTGCCAAATACCAAAAATGCTCTCACTCTCTTTCTTTTCTTTCTTTCTTTTCTTCTCTTTTCTTTTGATTCTAGTGTACATTGTTCATGAAATAGGAGGGGCTATTTATAGAGCTAAATGGGTGAATGAAGCGACACCCATGACCCAAAAATAAATATCCATTAACAAAATTAATCACCCACTCACCATTACTACACAAACCCCCACCTCTTCTCATTCCTTCATGAATTGGCCAATCCTTAGATTTTCCGCAAGTGCATACTCTCTCATTTAGTTATTTGTTATTTATTTGATTGTACATGTTGTTACATGACAAGTGTAGGATTTAAAAGTATTTATTTAAAGTAGAATAAATTAATGGGCATCTTCTTTTTTAATGAATTTCTAATGGACTTGAAAAGAGAATTTTGGGCCCATGGGTTTTTAATAAATAAATAAATAATACAATTTGTGACAAATAAAATGAGAATAAAAATGTTCTTGTCATCTTAGAAAATTTTATAAGTAAAAATGCACATAAAAATTTACGTGCGATGCATGTGCTAAATATTAAAAATTAATTTGAGAGAAAGAAAAGCATTCAAAATACAAGACATGTATATTTAATAATGTTACGTATATTTTACGTACCGAAAAAAATACGTAATCGACACATGTATTGAAAACACGTGCAATGTACGTAAAAACACAAGGATTAAAATAAATATTTGAGTTGGCTAAAGATAGGATTGAAATGAGTTTTGAGAAAATGGAAAACATATAAATAATCAGAATATGACATTTATATAAAAATACGTTACGAATATTACTCATAACGGTACAAAATACACGTGTGTAACACACGAGGGCAAAATTGTCATTACTCAATTTTGCTGGGTGTTACATCTCTACCTCAAAAAAGAGACTTGAAGCTTCGTCTACCAATTCGTAAAGTACCCTTACCGCAGCAATGTCTTGCCCTCTAGGATCACTTCCATGGTCAGCAACTCCCACTAAATTAGTAACCTCCCCTCCGCAACTGAAAGAACTCGGTTGCACCCCACACAACCTACTACTTGATTCCGGCTGAGAGTCAACTACAAGAGAAATGCTTTCCTTTTGCAATCACCCTTGAACATTCAGCTATACGCCACTCCCCACTACCAACTGTAGTAGAGATACCCTCTTTGTCTAGCCTTCCAATCGAGATAAGATTTTCCTTCAAGCCTGGAACATGCCTTATCTCTCGTAAGACAACACTCTAATCATCATTGACTTTCACGCAAACAGTACCAACCCCACGTACAGGACACCTGTGACCGTTTCCTACGATCACATCTCCAAAAAACCCTCCTTGTAGTCATCAAACTCTTCTCTCCTCGGAGTGCAATGAAAAGAAACTCACGAATCAATACACCAATCTTGAGTACCCACGCAAACAGTACCAACCCTACGTACATGACACCTGTGACTGTTCTCCACAATCACATCTCCAAATGAACCCTCCTTGTTGTAACGCCCCGAATTCCAAATAAAGCCGAATTCAAGATTTTACAAGATCTTTACTTCACTTCGTACAATTTTACAAAGAAATTTAAAACTTTTTCAACAACAATACATCAGATTTTAAAATACAACTTTAGTTTACACAGCGAAAGAATGAAAGATTATAACATTAGAAACAATAATATGACTGGTACAATTTTATCAAATAAATCATCAATTGCATCATAATAGCTTTATTCCTACATGAATAGTCCATTACCTACATATTAAGCTGTGGGCACGTCAGTTACTTACAACTGACGAAATGTTATACACGGTTATCCTCTCTATGCCGGAAATAGTATAACGATCTCCATACTTTAACAAAAATCACAACAAAAGATTGAATGAAATAAAGTGTAGAAATATGACTACTCTAAAACATATAAGTGTATGTCATGCCTTAATACCTAATGCACACAATTTTATACTAGGATGACACTAATGCACACTTATTCGGATTCTATGCATCCCATACTACATAGATCCAAGGGCAAGCACCTACGTACTCCACAATAAAGGGCTCGATCTCTCGCCATGATAACTATCCAGTAATAACACAAAGTTAAGACGTTCCACGAGTATGGATCCCAACCCCGGGGAACCACCGCAACAAATCCCCCGCCCGACTATTATACAGACTCCTCGTCGTGCGAACCTCCCGCAAATGCCCCTCTAGCCCCGGTATACGCATATACATGGAGAACGGCAAACTATCCGCCCAACTACTCATAGTCCCGGATTTAAAATAAAAGCTCGTCTCCCACGAGACAACCACAGTCCACCAACTGGGTCTATAGCCCCGGTGAACCGCCACAACAAGCCCACCGCCCGACTATATAGAGTGCCCCACTTACGTTTGCCTAGGTCTTACTACATCTTCACTTATGTGCCTAATATTTATTTAGTCAAGACATGAATAAATTTCAAGCCTAGAATTAGTCTTACCTCTTACCGGTCTTAATCACAAAACCGAGGTGGATCCACAACCATATCTCAAAATTATATCCCAATTCTTCTTATTTCAACATTTCGGTAACGAGGTTTTACTAACTCCAAAACTCAACAATTCATGCACAAGAATTTATAGGGTACTCATACCCTTTATTAATCAATGTCTTAAACTTGTTATACTCATGTCTCTAACTTATCCACAATTTGATCTATGTCTTATTTAACATCATTCATGATTCTCTTTTTCGTTCATAATTCATTCAGGAATCAACAACAATAACAATTTCATTTACAAATTTTTAACTCATGAAATATCTCCCAAATAATCAAATACAATCTCTTCAAGGGAAAAAAATTCACATAATATATTTCTTTTACTCTTCAAAGAAAAATCATATCTTTCTATTAACAAATCTTACTTTCTATCTCCAATTTTCCTTTTTGAACTCTTAATTTTTATATGGAAAATTATGAAACTACTTTTAGTAAGTTTTAAACCTTTTTATAGTAATAAGATTTTCCTCAATTTTATAGTTGCATTAGAACTTATCAAAAACATTTATAAACCAAAAAATAAAAAGAAGGGCTCCCTGGGTTTTGAACCCGTGAGGGTATAGTCAGCGCCCAAGTCCACCCCCTTACACCACTAAGTCCATTTGGACTTGATGTTTAATCTTCTCACCGAATTTCCTTTATACTAAATTCTCGGGTTGTGATTTAATTAAAACAAAAAAATATAAAAAAGTTTTGGATCGCCAGTTTCGAGTCCGCGACCTACCAACCCACATTTCCAATGCCAGACCACTAGGCCAATTGGGCCCATCGATATATAATCTATTCAAATGCTTTTGTTTCAACTTTCTGTTATCTCTTTTATTTCATAAAACTTGATTTCTCCATTTGTTCTAATCCCTTGCTAGATTGAATTTTGTTCATAAAATTCTGAGTTTACTGTTCAACAGTAAATTATAGGTTTTATAAATCATATTTTAAAGAAATAAAATAGCTCCCAAATAGTTTCTTTTTCACTAATAAACATGAAATTTCAATTTTTCCAAGTAGCACAATTCTATATCTTGTCTACAAAATTCAATAGTATTAATTTTACAAAAATGATATATTCATTTGCTCATCAAAGAAGAAAATCTCCAACCATTATTCATACCACCAACAATTTCTTTGTTCATGATTATTAGTGAAATGGCAAAATGATTGATTACTTCTTTTCTCATTAACTACTACATGATATAATGTTAATTCATCAAACAAAACATGATTCACCATTAATCTCACCATATCCATAGTATATTTTATTCTATTTTATCACCTCAAAACTACTCATTTACTTTCATTAGCATGCACATTCTAAAATTAGAAAGTAAGAGAACACCCACCTTAGTGAAGCTTGAACAATGAAAGAAAAATGAACACCACTCCTAGCTCCAAGACTCCTAGTTCCTCTTCTCCTAGCAAAAGCCTCCAGACACAAGAACACACTACTCTCTTTCTTTTCTTTCTCTTAATTTTGTTATTGTTTTTTGTGTGAAAAGAATGAGAAATGGGGGTGCTATTTATAGGATTTTGCTAGGGTTCAATTTGCAAAATTACACACCTAATAAATTACTCAAATTTAATTTTGTAAAATAATAGAAACAATAAACAAAGGAAATAGAGATGAGAGAAAAGAAGATTATTCTCATTCATAGGTTTTTCATGTATATACAAATGATTCACCCAATGGCCTATTTATAGGCTTACAAAGAATACAAAGAGACAATTACATAATTATTACATATGAATAAATATGAATGAATGTAGTGGTGGTGGTGGAGAATGTGGAATGAGTGGGAGGAGTTCAATAGACAATTCACACTTAATAATTTATTTATAACACTCCCCCTTGAATGTCTATTGAATGTAAATAAGAATATGACTCGTTAAAACCTTACTAGATAAAACCCAAATGGGAAAAACCCCATTGAAAGAAAAAGAGTACAATGATATGCAATGAAGATGCTACCTCGTTAAAAACCTTACCAAGAAAACCCAGTGGGACAAAACTTGGTAAAGGGAAAAAGAGTGCAGCGCATATCATCTCTCCCCCTGACGAGATCATCCGATTAGGACTTTCAAAAGTCGTATCTCGAATCTCGATCAATTCTACCATCCTTTCCAAAAGTTGAGGAGATAGGGACATAGCGAGCAATCTTCTGGATTGTCGCTTGATTCTATTTGGTTAACAATGATTTCACCCTTTTAATTGAAACGTGGGTGAAGAAGAATTTTTGGTGGAATATGTTTCGGCTGATCGCCTTTGAAGAAACCCTCCTTTTATTGAGCTTTAAAGCTTTATTATCTTCAAATAACGTTGTGAGTACTTCTTGATCGATTGAGGATGACACGTTCTCCAAATATATGAAGAAGTTAACCGATCAAACAAACACATTTATGCCTCGCAAGGAGCCAATATCTCTTGATTGATATCTGGCTTTATAATGATATGATAAATACTCTGCATTTGCATAACCAATCAAAACTGATATGGACAAATTAGAATAATATAATCCCATATCCATGGTCCCTCGAAGTTATCTTTCATACCAGTCCAATGACTTCGAGTTGGTGAGGAACTTCATCTTACTAGTAAACCAACTACATAAGGTATATCATAATATTGATAAGATATATTAGTGCTTCAAAACTGATATTGCACTAAGAAATGGTACTCCAGGACCAAGCAATTCCAATGCCTTTCAAATGTTTAATTTGAAAAACCTGAAAACAAAAATGATGACAAAACAAGAAATTTTCTTATCTGAGGTCTTTTCGTCTTAAGATATTTCTTTAAACATTGCACGGCAAATGATGTCAATACAAGAAATTTGCTTATCCAAGGTCTTTTCGTCTTAAGATATTTCTTTAAACATTGCACGGCTTGTACAACTCTTCAGGAGTTCCAACAGACTTTGACCTTGAATATTTAATAAATATATGTGAGCTTATATGACCATTATTATGGTCCCCTTTATCGAAAACTCACTAAGATGGTTATATCACATTTTGTTCCGCTTGTTTTAATCCATACAAAGCTTTGTTTCACTTTATTGATTAAACTTCTCGGGAATAGTTATTATGTACTTTTGGCACTTTGAATCCTTCAGATAGTTTTCATATTTATGTCATGGTAATACAAACCATACAGATAGTTTGTGATCACATCTATGAGGCACGTTTTCAAATATTCATGTACTGCCAGACTTATTATATCCACCACAGGAGAATATTTCTCTTCATAATCAACACCAGACATTTGGGTAATACCTTTTGCAACAAGCCGTGTTATATATATCGTAATATCATTTTATTCATTTGTTTTTTTGCATAAAATACCCACTTTATAATCCACCAAATTATTGTCTTTTGGTGTTCGGACTATATGCCCTCGTTTTGCAAATGAGTCTAATTTAAACTTGATTGCCTCTTTCCATTTGTGGCCAATTTTATTTTATTTCTACACTCTCCCATAGAGATAGATTCACGATCTTCGTTTTATTCATACTATCGCGTGCTATATTTTATGCAAAACATTGTCGACAATTATTTTTACAATGGTTTCATCTTCTTCCCGTAATGACATAGTTAATCGAGATCTCTTTATTCTTATTCATTTCAGGTATCTGATGATTCTCTTTATTATTAACTATATCAACGGTCTCTACTGGAGAGACATCTATCATTTTTATTTGCTCCTTATTTTTCCGAGGATGTTTATAATTTTCTTTGGAACCAAGTGATCTACCACGCTTCAGGCGTGCCTTAGACTCACTAGTAATTATAGGTAATCCTTCAGGGATACCAATTCTGATTGGAGCGTTATCAGTTGCAAATAAGATTTGGTCAGTAAATGTCTGGCAGTTAATTGACATTATCTTGCAACTGAATTATCCTTTGAAATTTTGGTTCAAACTAATTTACTCGAGGATTAAAACTCTCAATGATAATTCCATTATATTTCTTTTTCGAATTGTTTATTTCCTCCCCCTGATGTTGGAAATTAAAGTGACAATCTACAAACCTTGCAGTAAATACATCTCTAGTCACTAGTTCCATAAACATGATCATAGATGGAAATTCAAAACATATATTCCCATTCTTCTCTCAAGTCCCCTTTTTTTATATTATGCGTTGTGGTGGATAAATTCATAAATGGGAAATATGTGGTTCCTGACCATGAACCAATTGTCGAGGGAATAATTATTATAATTGGTTGGCCAGATGCGTGTAAGCTGTGATGAGTACAAAACGGCATGTCCCCAGGTCCAAACAGAGAGATTAGATTTTATAATCATAGCTCTCACAATTCAATGTATTCGTATTTGAAAAATCTTCTGGTTTTTCAATGGACTGCCACATGAATTCTCAATTATTTTTGCATCAGTAATGAATCTGGATGGTCTAACCGGTCATGCCAAACCTTAACCATCTTTGTAAACTTATGGTTTACAATATCAGTAAATTTCGGGTTTACTGTGATATGATTCAACCATTCTTATATATGTATAATACAATCCAGATCACAAAGTGGAGTAAACTTTGCAACACACACCTTTTGATTGTCATACTTAAGATAACGTGTATACCTTGTTCATTTGTAGTCTTATATCTAAACAAATTTATCGGGACTTCAGAGAAAATGGTGTATTTTGAATTCTGAATTTTGTGCCTTCAGGCATCATGGAATTAGCTCTTCAGGAGCTTATGAAATTTAACTTTTCAAGATTTCTAATTTCACACAACCATATAAATTTATATAATATTGGTATGTGCTTCATCATATCTCAAATGAGAGAATATGTATTATAGAGTGTGTGTGGTAATAATGTCTTCAAGACATTTGTCCCAACTTGAATCTTGAATGTATACATATAAAAATAAAAAAAAATAAAAAACAAACTTGTAAAGCAATATATTAAGCATATATGATAATATTAAACTTAAATAAATAGAATATTATCATAACTCATAATAGACATGAAAAATAAAAACAAAACTTATAAATAAAGTAATTTGAAATGATAAATCATTTTGATCACTTCTGGTGATCATGATTTTTATCTTCAGGATAGTATATTTATCACTTCTGGTGATTATCACTTCCATCTTCAGAATGGACAGAGAAATCTGTCACCTTTAAGTGTATCATATTATTGAGGTTATGACCATCAGTTAATTCTTTCCTTTATTCTTTAATGATTCTTGATATAGATCAACAAAATACATTACCGTAGTACAGGTACGCGACCGATGGTCTTGCATCATACGCCAATGATGGATTGTTTATACATTTTATTTTCTTTTCATTATCCAAGTCCACATCTACGGCCACAATGATGGGTACCCTCATGGCTAAAATTACTAGAACAATTATATAGCATCACATTCACTTCGGGGAATGGAGCATGTCCAATATAGAAGACGAAATCGTCATTTTTCCATACATTTATAATTAGCCACGGTTATACATATTTAGATCTACAGGATCGTCATCAATTCATACTCATTGTATTGTTATTACTTATTATACAAACAATATTTTCTTCATTTCGAGAGATCTTCGGGATCTTTAATTTATTTTTTTATATATATCAAATTCTCACATAATTTTTTTTGCTAGATGAACAATATTTTATTTATCTTTCAAGAGATCTTCAGGATCATTGATTTTGATACAATCATCTTTCACTCCTTCAGGGAGATTGTGACAAAAGAAAATTATAGCTTTCGTTATATCTTTCGTATGATCTCATTTCGATGATTCTTTGAATCCATCAATTGTCTCTTTGAGACTTTCGGTATTCAAATGAATTTCAACATCCAAAACTCATGACAAGTAATTCTTGTCGGTTATTATAAAGAGCTTTGAAAAATAAGAACATAATGAAATTATATGCATAATTAGAAATAAAAAGACGAGATCAAAATATAACTTTTCTGATACACAAGATCCATAAAAATGGAGAGTATAGAGCATACTAAGTTATATTGATCTTAAGAAAATGATCAAAAGTAAAAAAAAAATAATAAGATGAACTCAAGATTAACATACTTACATATATAAGACCAAACATTTTTCTTTTTCTTCGGATGAACTTGAGACTCGAAAGGTAGAGACTCGTGCTGATAACGTTTTGTAAAATAATAGAAACAATAAACAAAGGAAATAGAGACGAGAGGAAAGAAGATTATTCTCATTCATAGGTTTTTCATGTATATACAAATGATTCACCCAATGGCCTATTTGTAGGCTTACAAAGAATACAAAGAGATAATTACATAATTATTACATATGAATAAATATGAATGGATGTAGTGGTAGTGGTGGAGAATGTGGAATGAGGGGGGGAGTTCAATAGACAATTCACACTTAATAATTTGTTTATAACATTTCCAACCATTCATTTTCTCAACTCCTAAAAACTCTACAATTCTTCATTTTCCACCTCTTCAAATTTGCAACCCCAAACTCCCAAACTCTCCAACTTCAAAACTCCATTTCTGGCCTACCCCTTCAATACCCAGCACACAAGTGTGCTGGTGAGAAATCCTCACCGTGGGCCCCTAATCCAAATTCATACAGCACATTTGTTGTTTTTGTTTCAAAGCCGTGGCCCCCACCTATCCCACTTCAAATCATAAACCACATACTCATTTATTTCCACCTATACACCATTTGTTTACTTTTTTTTGATGAACCGGATAGAGTCTAGCGACTCCAGCCGAACAAACCAATAACATTAAATGAAAAGTCATTCAATAGGAGTTTTACAAGCAGTAAAACTAATCAAAACAAGAAACAAGCTCCTGAAAGGCTAAAATATGGAGAAAAACATAGCATAAACCACATAACAAGAGGAACAAAGACCCAAAGCCACTGAGACAACTAAGCTTGATGAATGCCACCAGCAGCGAGAACGATAAGACCCGCCCAGCGGTGCAGCATCGCAAGAAGTACACAACGCTTCTGCCAAGCTCAGACTCGACTGCGACTGGAGAGCCGAAGAGGAACACCCGGCCAGACACAGAAGCACAACAGCCAGGACAAGAGAGAGAACTGATCGCAATCCTCAGCAAAGTAAAAATTACAGACAATGGACGGGTGCATAACAGAGGCATGCTCCTCATCAAGAAAAATGCAAGCACTCACACAAGATAAAGAGCCAAAATAGAACTGTAGATAAAAAAAACAGCCTGATCCAGACCCTCAATGGAGAGACCTCAGCGCAAGAAATGCACCAAGCTGGATAAACTCACAGACAGTGAGAAAAGAATGATACTCAGTAACGCACTCAGTAGAGAGTGATGCACCAGCCCAGCACAGTAGAACATCCAGACTAAATAAAAGGAAATTATCATCAGAGAGTACATAGAGTTGGCTAAAGCCAAAACATCCCAGCATAATAACATGCAAATAAAAGAGCAACAACCAAAGAAAAGATAAACATAACAACCAGCATAATGAACAAGGAGCTAGCCAGCATTTAGTTCAAAAAGATCAAAAGGGCGAGAAAGAGAGCCTCCACTGCTCTGCTAACGAGGAGCAAAACAAAACCAACCAAAAGAGGGATACCAAGCGGCCCTCAACCGATGGCCCTACTAGTCCACTTCAACCCTGCACAGAAAAGAGGAGAGAATGGAAAAAAAATATTAAAAAGGGGGAAAACAAGCCTGAATGCTGAGAAAGGAAGCAGTTAAAAGGCATTAAGAGAACGAAGGTATTGGAGGGCTTCAAACAGTCTATGACCGAAAAGAGCCTCTCTAGCTTTACTATTTAACGATGAGGACCAGAGGTTGAAAAGAAAAAAGAATTCCTCTATAATGGTATGAATGGAGGAGGCGCGATTGCCAAAAATCATCTTGTTTCTTTCCAGCCAGATTATCCAGATAATAATTTGACTCGAGAGCATCCAAGATTTGCGGTATTTTTTAATATGGAGGAGAGTAGACCAACAAGATAGAAGGTTGGGAGGGAGAGAAGTGATCTCCCAAGCAAGAGAGCAAATTTTCCATAGTGGATGCGAGAAGTCACAGCCCACAAATAGGTGGTCTGCTTGTTCAAATTGTGCGGAGTAGAGAGGACACAATTGCCCCCACGCTAAGATCCTCCTGTTGAGGATTTCAACGGTAAGCAGTCTATTGTTGAGAGCAAGCCAAGTGACAATTTTCACTTTAAGGGAAGCGCAGGAGCGCCAAATGAATTTGGCGAAGGGGGAGGGAATTCCTCTATAGATGAGAAAGTGATAGAACGATTTAACCGAGAAGTTACCCACCGAGTTCCATCTCCAAGAGATATCATCTCTAGAGCGCCACTCGTACTCATTGAGAAAGGAAAGGAGGATATTGAGATCAAGCGTTAAATGAGCCGGGAGGTTGATCGTGAAGGGGATCATCCAATGCCTTTGCGAGTTGATGAGAGTAAAGGATTCTGCAACCGTGGCAAGAGGATAAGATGCCAAGCGAAAGAGATCAGGGAAAGCGGAAGCGAGCTTAGAATTACCAACCCACAGATCAGTCCAGAAGAAGGTCATGGATCCATCAAAGCAGTCATGCTTGATGCCACATAGGAAGGCGGTGGTCACTTTCCCCACTCCCTTCCAGAAAGGGGAAGCATAGCAGTGGGGACTTTGGAGCAAAGCCCACCACCTACGATAAGAAAAGCAGTTGGCTCTGATACTTTGGATCCAGGGTAAATGGTCGAATTTAAGGAATCTCCAAATCTATTTAACCAACAACGTGACATTATGGTATCTGAGGTTCAACACCCCTAAGCCCCCTGCCTCTTTGGGGGAACGGACCAATTTCCAGTTGGCAAAGTGAGATCCTGGCCTATGATTGGACGAGCCAGACCAGAAGAAGTTACTCCTTATCTGATCTAATCTCTTGATGACCCAAGAGGGAACATAGTAGAAGGACATCATATAAAAAGGAATCGACGAGATGACCGAATTCAGGAGGATCAATCTACCTCCTCAGGATAGGAGCTTTCCTGTCCAAACATTAAGCCTGGATTCCACCTTATCCACCATGGGCAACCAATCCGATCAGTGCAATTTACCCCATCTCAATGGGATGTCCAGATACGTGAGGGGGAAAGAAGCAATAGGGCAGTTAAAGAAGTTAGATACCTCGACCTGACGATTGGGGGATCCTCCCAGCCAAAGAACCGAACATTTTTGAAAGTTGATCGAGAGACCCGAGATAAGTTCAAAACAGTAACGAAGAAGCTTCAAGTTGCGGAGAGAGTGAGGGCTAGGTTTAGCAAAAATGATAGTGTCGTCTGCGTATTGCAAGTTCAGAACTCCAGGGAAGAGGCCCGAGGACCCAAGCCCTTCAATTGCCTAGGCCACCCTAGCTTTACTAAGAAGCTTACTAAAGACATCTGCAACAAGGGAGAACAATAGGGACGGGAGCGGATCACCCTGGCGAAGTCCACATTTGATTTTGAACTTATGACCTTCTGAACCATTAATAATAATGGACGAAGTGCCAGAGAGGAGGCTGGATTTGATCCAGTCGATCCATTTGGGTCCAAAGCCCCTATGGAAGAGGATGTCAAACAGGAAATCACAGCTGATGTTGTCGTAAGCTTTTTGGAAATCTAGTTTGAGCAGAATACCTTCAGAATTAGACCTATGATAGTGCGTGATAATTTCTTGGGCCAAGGCCACACTTTCAAGGATAAAACGATCCTTTATGAAACCCGATTCGGCCAGGTCGATGAGGGGGGAGATCACCGCGCTGAGCCGCATGGCAAGCACTTTCATTATGATTTTGAAAGAGGTGTTGATGAGGCTAATCGGCCTAAAGTTGGTCATAGTATGTGCTCCCAATATTTTAGGGATGAGCACAATGTGCGCAAAATTGATGCGATCAAAAGAAAATGTGCCTAGATGAAGATATGTGAACATCTGGAGAAGATCATCTTTAAGGCAATTCCAAAACTTTTGGAAAAAGAAAGTGGAGAATCCATCTGGGCCTGGGGCTGAATCGCTTTTTTAAGCGAATACCGCCACTCTAATCTCCTCCAGAGAGAAAGGGGCTTCAAGAGAAGAGAGATCATGATCTGGGGACTGTAAAGCTGGTGCCAATCAAGGCCAATGGATCGCTGTTTGACAGAGCCAATTAGATTTTTATACAGAGCGAGGAAGGTCCGATGAATCTCCCTATCAGATTGTAAATCGACACCATTGTCAGTAATAGACGAGATATGGTTACAGCATTGTCTGTGAGACGCAAAGTTATGAAAGAAAGCAGTATTGCTGTCACCTTCCCTAATCCATCTCACTCTGGCTCTTTGAGACCATTTAATGTGATCCAGATAAAGGATGTCTGCATAATCGCGCTTACAGGCCAGCCTTTCGGCACGGGCTGAGTCAGAAAGGGGACCCAGCTCTTCCATTTTATCGAGGGAATCGATGGAAGAAAGCAGAAAGTTCTTAAGGAAATTGGTGTTACTCTATCTGTTGTAACGCCAAATCTTACACCCAAATTTGATCGCGTGGAGCTTAAGCAGGATCCTACCCAGTCCCGACGATCCGGTAACAGCTGATAAGCATTCGACAACAAGATTGACAAATAATTGGTCTTGTAACCAGAATTTTTCGAAGCATAATTTATGGTGATGAGAAAAGGAGAAATTAGAATAAAGAACGATGGGGACCTGGTCGGATGAGGGGTTGGGGAGAGCATTGGAGAACGTGTTTTGAAACTGGTTAACCCAGGATTGAGAAACCAGGAACCGATCTAGTTTGGCCATCGTCGGCGATAGACGCTGGTTGGACCAGGTAAACAATCTACCATTAAGAGGGATATCAGTCAATTGCAGAGCTCGAATGCAATCGTTGAAAGAAGCGGATTGTAAGCCAGAGGAGGGAGGAGTAGATCTTTTAGAGGAGAATCTGGTGGCGTTAAAGTCCCCACAGATTACACAAAGACCATAGGTGAGAGGCTGAAGCGATAGAAATTCACTCCAAAAAATAGGGCGGCCATCCGAAACGGAGGGCCCATACACAGAAATCACCGTGAGAGGGCAATTCAGGGCCGTCCAGTGCAGATGGACGTTGAGAAAAAATTAAGTCTTTAAACCGAGATTAGAGAAAAGACCGACTCCTTGAAACCGAAGAGGATGCCTCCCCTAGATCCTGATGCGTCAAGCGAAATCCATCTGGTGATAATGGATCCACCGATGGTGCGGAGGATAAAAGGGCATGGGGAGTCGATCTTAGATTCTTGGATAGAAATAAGATCACAACGGGAGGAACTAATCAGTTGGAATATAGCCCTTTGTTTAACGGGACAATGGAGGCCCCTAATGTTCCAAGAAAGATTAATCATTGACCAACCGATGCTCACGAACTCTGATACGTTCCTTCTCCTTATAGCGGAAATCAAAGAGGAATTGTCCGAAGTGAAGCTGAACCCCATCAATTGGGCATTGTAAGCTAATTGCTGATCAGAGAGACAATCAAATTGGGGATGGAAGATAGAACCCAGGAATTCGTGATCCTGCCGAAACGTGGCGAGAGAAGTTTCAGCCCCTGGAGGGGCTGAAACACAAGGAGGGGAGCTAGGAGAAAAAGTAGAAGATGCTATAGCAAAATTTTTCTTGTTAGCCAAGATCCGGGCGCTAGACCGGATAAGGCGGGGCGGTGTATAACCGCCCTGCGATAGGCTACGGTGAAGGCCACCAGACTCTTCCACAGTAATATGAATAGGGGGACAGTCGAAAGAGTCGAGAGTGGAGGGACAAGAAGGGAACATAGAGGCTACCGAGGGAGATAGCAATGGCTTATAAAAGAGCATTCTGCTCTTTGAAGCACGTGGGCCCCCTAAACTCCACATTACAATCTACATAATAAAACACAAACAAAGCTATCAAGTGGCTCTCCTTCAATTCCAAAAAAATTAAAGGCCCAGATCTAACCTCACAAAACATAATTTTTTTCCCCAAAAATTTTCCCCCAAAACTTAAATTCAAATCCCCCACCCAAAACAACTCCTATATTTATTTTTTTTTAAAAACAATTTCTCTCTCTCTCTCTCTCCCTTCCTCTTCTATTCAAAAAATTAAGAAAATAAAAATTGTAAATTTTTTTTAAAAATTAAAAATTTAAAAACTAAAAAAAATAAAAATTTAAAAACATTAAAATTTAAAAATTTAAAAACTTTAAAAATAATTCAAAAAATCAAAAAAATCATATAATATGATTTTCGCTGGACCCCAAAAGTTTCTCATATAATATATTTGCTACTTCAATTAATTTGCTGGACCTCCAAAACTATTTTATATGATCAAACAAGGTGCACGGTTCCGAAGACGTACCGTAGGCACGTGTCAACTGGCAAACCTAGTTAACTTATAAATCCACATATACACAATCTGTTCTTATAGCAAATGCCATTTTACCATATACTTATACCATATATTATACTATAAACTATATTATATATATATATATATATATATATATATATATATATATATATATATATATATATATATACACTCTTTGAAAATTGCGGGGTGTCACATGCACTCCGAAATTTCTTTTTTAATGGAATACACCCAAATACGTTAGTAGAAAACACGTGCATCGCACGTAAAGCATGAAAATGCGAAATTTGGTTTTATCAACGGAAAAAAAATGTTAAAGATAATAAAAATATAATATAAGAAAATTATTTATAAATTTTATGACGTAATTGCTACGTACGTAGAAAACACGTGCATTTCACGTACAAAAATCATTTTAATCAAAATGAACTTTCGTTTTATAAAATATATTTAAATACATAAAATAAATAATTTAAACACATAGAAAATATTGTATGTAGCGGTAGAGACATGTGCATCAAAAACACGTAAAGAGCACGTAAAATGCAGAGATTGAAATTTGATATTTTTGTTGACTCAAAATAGTATAAAAATCCATACGGGAAGTGCATAAATGGTCGGTTGATCAAATATGGGGTAAAAATACGTTACAAAATACACGCGCCTAACACACAGGGGCAAAATTGTAATTCCAATTTTGCGGGGTGTTACACTTGTAGTCATCAAACACCTCTATCCTCGGAGTGCAATGAAAAGAAGATCACGAATCAATACACCAATCTTGAGTGCCCAATTCCTTCCGAGCTGATACGCATAACTCTTCAACAAGCCCCACTTGAGCTTCCTTTGGGATATCTCTCTTTAGTTTCTCCTACTTTTTCTTCATATAAGCCTTGTAACTACGCATCATGTGATTTCTCTTATGACAATACCAGCATTCAGGCCCATGTCCCTCATCGCTGTCATCAGAATCACTATCAGATAAACTATTCTGATCTTTTCTTCTTAGACTGCTCTTAGATCTCCTATGTCTCTTCTCAACTAACATTGCGGAATCTCTAGAAGATGATGATGGATATCCTCCGTTCTCACCCTTCTCACCCCCTCGTTCAGAACGCTACTCACCATATCCTGTAGAGTTGTCGAATCTATCATAGTACCTGTAATAGTCTGTTCCACCGTACCATAATAATCGAGGCAAAGTAGATAGAGGTAACAATGACTGTTCCCGCAACAAGAAGAGGAGTTTTGCCACTTCTCTCTCTATAGGCCTCGCTTACTTAAAGTATTGATTGATCCACTGCACTTTTGGAACAAAACTGTCCTCTCTCTGAAAACTTCAAACCTGCAGCTCTCATCTGGTTGTATATCATACAGTAATTGTTCACATGTTCTGCTACTGAACCCCCCTCCTAGAACTTCAGATTAACCAATTTCTTCAAGTGAAGAATTTGATTAGATGCCGACGGTTTCTCATATATATCCGTGAGAATCTCCATAGCCTCCTTTGTAGTATTTGCCTTCGAGATATGAAATAACGCCTTCCTACTCAGTCCCAACTGAATATGCCCTATAGCGCCTTCTGATCCCAACGATTCCACTCTGCCAAGACCTTCGCATCCTTGTCTCAATCTTTCAGCTTCTCATCAAACAACGGACCATCAATATCTTTCTAACGAAGATACGCTATCTTCTAAATTTTCCACATTCCGAAGTCACTCCCATCGAACCTCTCGATCTTCGACTTGCTATCAGCCATTCCGAACCTAGAGCTCTGTTACCACTTGTTGCAGAATCTACCAACAACTCGTAATGCTAATAGCAGAAACACACCACAAGTAATAGAAACTTCTCAAGAATTAGATGAATCAAGAATAAGTCACCACAATATATGCAAGATCTCACAAGAACATAATCAATATGCAGAGATAACCAATACTTCTTATTCTTCAAGAAATACAAAGATTACAAAGAGATTACAACTCTTAATCTCTCTCTCACCTTTAAAACACTCAGCACAATCCCCTCTCAAAGTTGAACAATGATAAAGACTCACCCTTGATATGAGTTGCACTAAACCCTAGAGTCTATAGCCATTGTTACCGCTAAATCTGGTGTGGGGGCAAACAGATAGTATTTGTGGATTCTTGGAAAACTTGAATAGCAAACCTGAAACCTGTTCTGCCAGAGTTTGACCGCTGACTCCTGCCGTTCACCTACAGAAAGTTCGAGATACCAGGGTTGATCCCGGCGATGCACCCTCCGACGCTCAAGTCAGTAATCAGGAAGATTATGAAAGAGCGTAAATTGGCAAAAGATTGATTACCTCTTAATGGTGGTGGATAGGGGGTATTTATAGCCGCAGTTGGGGTCAGATTAGGAATGTAATCCCTGTGATCAGATAAAGAATGTAATCTCTAATCCCCAGTGAAAGGATAGATGTGAATCAGGGCCGTTGATTAATATTAATCAGAAACCCTAATTCTATCCTGCTGGACCGGGTTTACTTCGGGTTGGGACCTGTACCTAGTTGGATATGGATTCGTTAGCGGTTTAATGGGTCTTTAAGAATCAGTACCCGCTTCGGACCCATTGGTAGGCGAAATTACCATTTTACCCCTAGGCTTTAAGATTCGTTCCTGATTTGGACGGTTCCGATTTAACCCCATTTTTAGCCATATCACGAGCCCCCCACTCCTGAAGACTGAGCTTGATCAGCCTTTGAGGAGTAGTTTTACTGTTTTAATGGCTGGCAGAGTTGTATCGGAGTCCAAATGAAAGGTTTCGAATCTTTGCAGGAGGCAGTATGGTGATTTTCTAAGTTAGTTGCGTGCTCTGAGCTATTTTTGAGCTGTTCTGGACATTTGGTGATTTTTATCTATTTTTCGGAATATTTACATAATTTTGCGAAGTGTCGATTCGTCGTTCGGGAGTCTTAATAAATGGTCCTTAGGCAATAATTATTTACTCGAGGGCTCGAAAATATTTCCTCTACTTTATAATTATTTTCTAGGATTTTTAATTAATTTTCCCGAATTTTTAATCATTTTTTTCGCAATTTTTAAATAAATAAAACGATTTTAATAAATAAAATACCGAATTATGGCGTGGCGCGATCTGGACCGTTGATCCTGTGTGGGCGTGAATTTCTAAAAGCTCGGATGGATAGGATCGCTCGGCAGCAATTTCTCCGCTTTTGAGGGTCGGATGGGCACTTGCTCAGAATCCGAGCGAAGTGGCTCGGTTTTTCCCTCGCGTGAGTGGCTCGGATCGCTAGTCGCTCGGCTCAGAATTCTGAGCGACGTGGAGCGATCTGCGCCGTCGGATCTCAGTGCGGATCTCGAGGCGGGCACAGTTCCCAAGAAAACACTATCTTGTCGTTTAGTAGACGTGGCGTAATCTGGACCGTCCATCATCTCAGGCATGATTTTCGCAATGATCCAACGGTTGGAGACGCTCGGCAGTGTTTTTCTTCACTTTCCAGGGTCGGATTGGCACTTGCTCAGAATCCGAGCGAAATGGCTCGGTTTTTCCCTCGCGCGAGTGGCTCGGATCGCTAGTCGCTCGGCTCGGAATTTCGAGCGACGTGGAGCGATCTGCGCCGTCGGATCTCAGCACTGATCTCGAGGCAGGGCACAGTTCCCAAGAAAATACTATCTTGTCGTGTAATGGTGCTGGCATGATCTGGGCCGTCCGATCGAAATCTTACGCGAATTTTGAGAGAAAAGTCGTTTTTCTCCAATTCGTAGCTCGGATTGGCACTTGCTCGGAATCCGAGCTATCCTCTTGATTGTTAAGGTCGGATCGCCTATCGCTCTGATTTTGGTTCCGAGGGACGTGGGGCGATCGGAGCCGTTGGATGAAGGCACAGATCTCGAGGCTGGCTCAGTTCCCAAGAAAGCACTATCTTGTCGTTTAGTGGTGCTGGCAAGATCTGAGCCGTCCGATCGAAATCTTACGCGAACTTTAAGGGAAATATCATTTTTCTCCAATTCGCATCTCGGATTGGCACTTGCTCGGAATCCGAGCTATCCTCTTTGTAGTGGAGGTCGGATCGCCTGTCGCTCAGATTTTGGTTCCGAGGGACGTGGGGCGATCGGAGCCGTTGGATGATGGCACAGATCTCGATGCTGGCTCAGTTCCCAAGAAAACACTATCTTGTCGTTTAGTGGCGCTGGCATGATCTGAGCCGTCCGATCGAAATCTTACGCGAATTTTGTGGGAAAAGTTGTTTTTCTCCAATTCGCAACTTGGATTGGCACTTGCTTGGAATCCGAGCTATCCTCTTTGTTGTGGAGGTCGGATCGCCTGTCGCTCGGATTTTGGTTTCGAGGGACGTGGGGCGATCGAAGCCGTTGGATGATGGCACAGATCTCGATGCTGGCTCAGTTCCCAAGAAAATACTATCTTGTCGTTTAGTGGCGCTGGCATGATCTGAGCCGTCCGATCGAAATCTTTCGCGAATTTTGAGGGGAAAGTCGTTTTTCTCCAATTCGTAGCTCGGATTGGCACTTGCTCGGAATCTGACCTATCCTCTTTGTTGTGGAGGTCGGATCGCCTCTCGCTCGGATCGTGGTTCCGAGACGCCGAGCTGTTTTACTTGGGTCAAAACGTCGCTTCCTTTGCCAACAGTTGCGACTCTTCGTTACTTAGTCATTTGGGCTTTTGTAACGCTTCAAGGGAGGCCCAATAGTTGTGCTCTTACGTTACAAAGCCCAAGAGGTGCTCTTTTTACTATAAGTTTTCACCCCCTCGATACTTTACCTCATTTCTCACTTTTACTTTCTCACTCTTGGTTTTACTCCCTAGCGGCAAAGTTTTTAGCTCTTGGGTGGTGCTGTTAGCTGTCACGGCAAGGCATTTTAAACTCCGGCGATCTTTTTCGACCGTACTAGTCACATCAAGGTCAGTCTCTCTCCTTATTTTTGTAAAATGGTTAAGTTTTCTTCCACGGATGAGACCCCCTCCTCGGACCTAGGCATCAGCCGAACGGTGAGGCCGAGCAAAGGTAATGGGAAGGAGGTCGTCGAGCCGACCGAAGAGACAACGGTCAGGCCGAGTACAGATGAGGAGGTAGCCGAGCCTCTCCAGGAGGTAATGGTCCGAGCCAGCAAGGGCAAGGGGGTGGTGACGATAATCGAGCGCCCGAAGACTGCAGGGGAGTTGGGTCGGCACCCAAGCGTCTTGTCTAGTGTTGGCGGTGTGCGGAGTTACTCTGGATTTGCTGGAGAAGGTGACGCAGGGCACCGCCAAGTCGATTGAGGAGAACGAGCCGAGGGAGACTTCCGAGGTAGATCATATTTCCTCGATCTTAACCGAGGTGGATTTGCATTGGATTCGGAGTGGGTTCCGGATCCCTGCGGAGTATGCCCGTCCTTCTCCCCGGCCCTGGCGTCCGAGCGTGCACGTCTTCTTCGGCCGACGTTTGCATATTCCCTATCGACGCTCTGCACGCCGGTCTTCGGCTGCCATTGCACCCTTTCGTCATCGAAGTGCTGCAATGGTACGGCTTGAGCCCGGCCCAGTGGATGCCGAACACTTGGCGGTACGTGATGGCCTTCGCTCTTTAATGCCAGGAGGTCGGCGCGCAGCCCTCGATGTTCCTACTGCGAAGTATCTACCGACCCTGCCAGATGAACAAGAACGAGCAGAGGTACTATCTCTCGCCGAGGAAGGGCGTGAAGCTTATCGAGAACCCGGACTCGATCAAGCACTGGAAAGAGAAGTATTTCCTCGTCCGGGCTCCCGAGCCGTGGGTCATCCCGACAGCGTGGCTGAGGGACGGGGTTCCGAAACGGGCGAAGAAGGAGCCCGTGCTTAGCAACGAGGAGGCAGAGATTGTAGAAAAGCTCCTCAGCCTTCCGACCCTCAACTACAAGGATATTACCGAGGAGGTCCTATTCCGAGGGGGTCTCAGTCCGATCGACCCTAGTACGCTTCTCTTTTTCTTTTCTTCGCTTTGTCTTTGAGTTTAAAAATTCTTCTAGCTTTTTCACTCAGTCTTTGCAGAAACTCACGGCATGGACTACAAGGGTCTGATGGCCAAGGCCCGGGCGGCTAAGGAGCAGGAGGCGCGGAAGAGAAAAAGGACCGTGTCCGGGCCCCAAGGCGGCCGAGCGCCCAAGATCCCCTCCGTCTCTCCGACCATCGAGCGGCAGGTTGTCGAGGCTCCTCCGGTCGGGTCCGATCAAGGCCTCGTCGTGCCGTCCGCCCCAACTACCTCGGATGCGCCGACCCCAACGGCACGAACAGATGCTCCAGGGTCTTCGGGCGGAGCGTTCAACATTAGCGCGGCACTGGCTCTCGATGTCCCGCCCCTCACTGCCGAGGCGGAGGCAATCCTGATCGATGAGCACAAGCGCATCTTCGTCCCCGATTGGCAGGGTGATGAAGGTCGATGGGTTCCTAGGGGACGGCAACATCTGCATGCAGGCGGTGAAGCACCTGCCGACCCCTAAAGACCGAGCGGCGCTCAAGGTGGGCGAAGTTGGTGACGCCGCGATGCAGATTGCTCAGAACACCATGTCGGTAAGTACTAGAGGACTTTCTTCAAAAATTTTCCAAGTTTTTGTGCTCGTGCTTAACTGCTTTTTATATGGCTTGTAGACCCTCTGCCACTTCAATTACTTGCTCGAGGAGTTCGCGAGCAAGGAAAAGGAGATGACTGTTCTGAACGATCGGGAACGGTCGGAGCGGTCTAAGGTGGTAAAACAGCTGGAGGCCGAGCAGGTGCACTCCGCTTCGCTCGAGGCCGAAGTTGCCGACCTAAGGGCTAAGCTCGCCGAGGTGCTGAGGAGCTCGGCCGCTGAGGCTTCCAAGGTCTCACTCGCCGAGGCGCTGAGGAGCTCAGCCGCCGAGGCTTCCAAGGTCAAGACCATGGAAAAGTAGACGGCTAGACCATGGAATAGTGAACTACTGGCGGAGGTTCGTCATTTGGAGGTAACGGTGAAAGAAAATTTGGCGGAGGAAGAGGAGTTAGCTTCGAGGGTGGGGAAGTTGATGTTCGAGCGCGATGAGTTGACGGCAAGAATTGACAAACTGTGGAGGATCACCATCGACAGGGGTATCGAAGTGACTCATTTCCGTCGTATTGTGGCCGATAGTACTAACATTGCAGGCTCGTCTAAACTTCCTCGTTTCAAAGTATCGGCGGAGGGCGATATTCTGATAGATAGGATGGTCGAGCTAGAGGAGGAGATTACATCGCTGAAATCTCAACCCGTAAGGATCAATGTTCGCAGTACGTCGTGTACTCGCGAAGAGAGCGAAAGAGGAATCTCGTTCTACGAACTTGCAACTCGTTCGCCTGCCATTAGGCAGAACCCAGCTGACGCTCAGAGTGGTGTAGCTATTTTGTCTAGTGGTGCCTCGGTTGGGGCCGCTTTGCTGGTTTAGAGTCAAACTCAGAGGTAAGGCAATGCCGCCCTCGTGTGTCTCTGAACCGAAGCGTTCCCCTTCCAAAGAAGCGCTAAACAAGTTGTATTATGCTCTTCAAGTTATTGTAAAACTCTGTTGTAGTGTTAGCCTTGTCTGGGCTCTTAATAAAAAAGTTTGTTTTGCTTCTGATGCTCGAATTTTGCGTTGGCTGGTATTAGTTTAAGTATAACTCCTCCAACTTTTGGCAACTGCTCAAAATCAGAAGCAAATCTTCCTTCTTATGGGCGAACCACTTTTGGCTTGCTTAATAGCGAGCTTGAGAAGTGGAGTCGAACCTAGTGTTGGACTCCGAACTCGTCGTTAGAGTTTGTTCAACGGTTGTGGGAGCAATTCCGAATGGCGAATCCCTTCTAGCCCGCTTAAGAGCGAGCTTGCGAAGAGGAGTCGAGCCAAGTGTTGGACTCCGAACTCGTCACTAGAGTTTGTTCAACGGTTGTGGGAGTAATTCCGAATGGCGAACCCCTTCTAGCCCGCTTAAGAGCGAGCTTGCGAAGAGCAGTCGAGCCAAGTGTTGGACTCCAAACTCGTCGTTAGAGTTTGTTCAACGGTTGTAGGAGCAATTCCGAATGGCGAACCCCTTCTAGCCCGCTTAAGAGCGAGCTTGCGAAGAGGAGTCGAGCCAAGTGTTGGACTCCGAACTCGTCGTTAGAGTTTGTTCAACGGTTGTGGGAGCAATTCCGAATGGCAAACCCCTTCTAGCCCGCTTAAGAGCGAGCTTGCGAAGAGGAGTGAGCCAAGTGTTGGACTCCGAACTCGTCGTTAGAGTTTGTTCAACGGTTGTGGGAGCGATTCCGAATGGCGAACCCCTTCTAGCCCGCTTAAAAGCGAGCTTGCAAAGAGGAGTCGAGCCAAGTGTTGGACTTCAAACTCGTCGTTAGGGTGAAGAGTAAAAGCAGAGAGATACAAGTAATTTTACAAGTAAAATATGAAAAAACTTTCTTCATTGATAACTAATAGTTGGCTGCTTCTAAGTTGCGAGCTGTTATTACATAAGAGAAATAAAGGAAAAAATACAAGTAAAAGGAGAGGAACGGTTCGACATTCTAGAATATTTAGAGAGGCGTTAATGCTCTCTCTTGGTATTTCAAAACATGGTCGGCATTTCAAGTCCTAGGGATCTCTCTGCCTTCGAGGTCTTCTAGACGATATGTCTCGAGCCGAACTATTTTGGTGATCTTGTAGGGTCCTTCCCAATTTGGAGCTAGTTTACTCTTCTGACCGAGAAAAGAGATTGCTAACTTTCTAAGGACCAAGTCCCTTTCTTTGAGGTCGGTAGGACGGACTCTCTTATTGTACGCCAACTCGATCCTCCTTCGATAACTCTGTTGGCGGATTGACGCTCTTTCCCGTAGCTCGTCGACCAGGTCTAAGTTTGCCCAAAGTTCTCTCGCATTCTGTTCTTCTTCGTAGGCAAGAAGGCAAGAAGAAGGTAAGCCGACTTCCAATGGGATCACAGCCTCGGACCCATACGTGAGGTTGAATGGCGACTCTCCTGTGGGGGTCCGTTTCGTTGTGCGGTAGTTCCACAGCACGTTAGGGAGCTGATCGACCCATAAGCCTTTAGAGCACTTATTCAGCCTTTTCTTAATACCGGAGAGGATCTGTCGATTAGCATTTTCCACTTGACCATTCGACTGTGGATGGGAGACGGAGGAGAAATGTTGTTGGATGGCGAGGTCTTTACATAGAGCTCGGAAGGCAGCCCCGGTAAATTGGATTCCGTTGTCTGTTATGAGGACTCGAGGGACACCAAATCGGCAGATAACGTTCTTCCAGAAGAACTGAAGTACTTTGTTCTCGGTGATTGTGGCCAAGGGCTCGGCCTCTATCCACTTCGAGAAGTAGTCGATTGCCACGACTAAGAATTTGAGCTGGCCCGGACTTGGTGGGAATGGCCCTAGTAAATCCATCCCCCACATTGCGAAAAGGATAGGACTTGATAGGGAGGTGAGTGGAGCTTGTGGGAGGCGACGGATGTTGGAGTATTTCTGACAAAAGATGCATTGCCGAACGTGTAATTCGGCGTCTTGAAGGAGAGTGGGCCAGAAATATCCATAATTCAACACTTTCCGGGCTAGGGATCTGAACCCTGAATGTGTCCCGCCGATGCCTTCGTGGAGCTCTTGCAGGGCGTAATCGGCTTGTTTCGGGGAGAGGCATCTCAAATAAGGCCTGCCGTCTACTTGTGTGAAGGAGCGCTTGTATAGGATGCCCTCGATAAGTGTGTATCGCTCTGCTCGGGTTCTCACTCGGCGAGCTTCTTTAGGGTCTTCGGGGAGGAGCCCATCCCTTAGGAATTCTACCAGGGGTTTCATCCAATTATCTTGAAGCAGGACATGTAGCGACTCCTTCGAGTCGGAAGTTTCATCCTCTATACTTGGCTTCAGGAGCACCTCGATCAAGACGATCTGCTCTAGACCTTGGAGGGAGGAGGAGGCAAGCTTGGAGAGGGCATCAGCTTGGGAATTCTCTTCTCGGGGGATTCGCTGGATGAGAGCTTCTTCAGATAGGGCCATGAGATTCCTGACCTTGGCTAGGTACTTAGCCATTCGGTCATCTCGTGCTTCGTACTCGCCTAGGACCTGATTTACGACCAGCTGAGAGTCGCTAAAGATCCGAAGGCGCTGCGCCCCTGCATTGCGAGCCATTCCGAGGCCGGCTATGAGTGCTTCATATTCTGCTTCATTGTTAGAGGCCTTGAAGTTGATGCGGAGGGAATATTGGAGGATGAAATCATCTAGGCCGGCCAAAATGACCCCGGCTCCGCTTCCCTCGTTACAAGAGGATCCATCTACATAAATCAACCAGACAGGCGGTCCCTTCATTGCTTGGCTGACCTCGGGGATGGTACTTTCAACTATGAATTCAACTAAGGCCTGAGCCTTGATTGCGGTCTGAGGCTGATACGTTATATCATGCTGGCTCAGCTCGATAGACCACTTCATGAGGCGATCGGAGGTCTCTGTTTTGTGGAGAACTTGCTTCAGTGGTTGGTCGGTAAGAACGACCACCGAATGGGATTGGAAATATGGGCGAAGCTTTCTTGCGGCCATGACTAAGGCGTATGCCATCTTCTCTATCCTCGGGTAGCGGAGCTCGGCATCCTGAAGTACCTTGCTCACGTAATAAATGGGCTTTTGAGTCCTATCTTCTTCCCTCACGAGGACGGCGCTGAGGGTCTGCTCGGAGGCTGCTAAGTAGAGGTAGAGGGCTTTCCCGAGAACAGGCTTGCTGAGGAGATGAGGGTTGACCAGATAAGCCTTCAGCTGGTCGAATGAGTCTTGTTGTTGCTGACCCCACTCGAAGCCTTTAGCTCGCCTGAGAGCTTTGAAGAAGGGAAGACACTTCTCCCCTGACTTGGAAAGGAAGCGCCCTATGGCTGCCAGGCGACCAGTTAGCTTCTGAACCTCTTTAACATTCTTCGGGGGAGCCATGTCTAATATGGCTTTGATCTTCTCGGGGTTGGCCTCGATTCCTCTTTGGCTGACCATGAAGCCTAGGAATTTCCCCGATGAGACTCTAAACGCACATTTGTTCGGATTGAGCCTCATATCGTGTTTCCTGAGTACGTCGAACGCCTTTGCAGATCGGCCACATGATCGGCCCCGTGGATGCTCTTCACAAGCATATCGTCAACATATACCTCCATATTTCGGTCGATCTGTGCTTGAAAATCCTTGTTGACGAGGCGTTGATAGGTGGCACCTGCATTCTTCAAACCGAAGGGCATTACCCTGTAGCAGTAGAGGCCCTGATCGGTTACAAAAGAGGTCTTCGGGATATCCGGGGGAAACATACGAATCTGATTGTAGCCTGAGAAGTCGTCCATGAAGCTGAGGAGTTCATGGCCCGAAATGGCGTCAATCAAAGTATCGATACTTGGAAGAGGGAATGATCTTTGGGGCATGTCTTGTTGAGGTCGGTAAAGTCGATACAAATCCTCCAGGTCCCATTGGACTTCTTCACCATCACTACATTCGAGAGCCATTCGGGATAGTTTACCTCTTGTATGAACCGAGCCTTCAAGAGCTTGTCCCCCTCCTCTTTTATAGCTTGCTGGCGCTTGGGAGCGAACTTGCGCCTCTTCTGTTGGACCGGTTTGGACCCCGGAGTGACGCTGAGGTGGTGGACTAAAAGCTCTTCGAAAATTCCTGGGAATGTCTGCGGCCGACCAAGCAAAGAGGTCGCGGTTCCTTCGGATGCACTGGACTATGTCGAAGCATAGGGCAGATGGGAGGGTCTTGCTGACAAAGAACTTTCGGCTCGGATCCTACTCAGAGAAGAGCACTTTCTCCAACTCATCTACCGGCTCGGATGTTGGTTGGACAACCTCTTGGGGGATTTCAAGAGTTTCGTGAGAAAGGACCGAACCGATCTTCCTCCCCCGTCTCAGGGGGCTAACAAGCGTCCTGAACGCGATGAAACACCCGAATTCGAAGAGGAGCATGTCCTACACCTCACTCATGGGGGCTCAATGGGGGCTCCTCCAACTCTTCTCGAAAGGCATTTATAAGGGAAGTTAATTCGGTTCGCGCCACACCTCCTCCTAAAGGCCTCAGAGTGCCCGTCACATTCTCAGATAAAGACCCTGAAGGTGTCCGAACCCCCCATTGTGACGCACTTGTCATCAACCTCCATATGGCGAACTTTAAAGTGGAAAGGATCCTGGTGGACAATGGCAGCTCCAATCTGTTACCGCTAAATCTGGTGTGGGGGCAAACAGATGGTATTTGTGGATTCTTGAAAACTTGAATAGCAAACCTGAAACCTGTTCTGCCAGAGTTTGACCGCTGACTCTCGCCGTTCACCTGTAAAAAGTGCGAGACACCGGGGTTGATCCCGGCGACGCAGCCTTCGATGCTCAAGTCAGTAATCAGGAAGATTATGAAAGAGCGTAAATTGGCAAAAGATTGATTACCTCTTAATGGTGGTGGATGGGGGGTATTTATAGCCGCCGTTGGGGTCAGATTAGAAATGTAATCCCTGTGATCAGATAAGGAATGTAATCCCTAATCCCCAGTGAAAGGATAAATGTGAATCAGGGCCGTTGATTAATATTAATCAGAAACCCTAATTCTATCCTGCTGGACCGGGTTTACTTCGGGTTGGGACCCGTACCCGGTTGGATATGGATTCGTTAGCGGGTTAATGGGTCTTTAAGAACCAATACCCGCTTCGGACCCATTAGTAGGCGAAATTACCATTTTACCCCTAGGCTTTAAGATTCGTTCCTGATTTGGACGGTTCCGATTTAACCCCATTTTTAGCCATATCAGCCATATATATAGCCCCCAAGTAACTCTAAAAGATAAACACAAATTCAGCTTATTGGGCCTGAATCCCGTCAGCCTAAATAACACACAGCACCGCTGACGGGCAACCGCACTTCCAGGTCAGTCGACTACAACGTGTAAATCCCACACCCGAGACGTGACCGGTGGACTGTCCCCTTCTCTGTTGAACCTTGTACACTCGAAGAACTCTCTGCAGCTTGGGTCGATCAACCGCACCCCCAGGTTGGTGGACCACAACTCTCTAGACTGCACATCATCTACTTATTGTTGTCTTCTTTTGTTGTCGTCGTCTCCTCTTCTTCTCCAACTTTAAGTACTCCGTGTTTAAGTGTATTTGCGGTCACAATCCTAACAAGTGGGACCCTAAAGTATGGATGATGCACGATTAGTCTTTGGTTGTATGTGTGTTTGTATTATGAGGTGTTTGTGTTGGTTGGCCCTCTGTCTTGTACAATTGCATCTTGCAAGGATGTCTCTACTTGATGGTTGATTTGAAATAATAAATGGATGCTGTTGATGAATGTTTTTCAGAAAATTTGCGAAATGCGGGATTTCTCACTTCGAATCAAATTATCAACCATCCATCTAAATTAGAGAGGCCTCGGTAAAGAAAAAATCATAGGAACCACGTGATGGGTTTCTTCCACTATTGTCGCCAATAAAGGAGCTCGAGAGCTCTTCTTGGCCATGAATAACAAGTAAAATTGATAGAAATGAGATGAGAGGATGAAGAGGATGAGAAACAAAACCAAGAACAATCAAGAACAAGAAGAATTTGGTACGCAAATCAGATCAGCGCTCTAAATGAGCTGCCGCCCTTTTTATATACTCAACACGTGCAATGCACGTGAAATGGAACAGCTGTTAAGTTGTTTAAACTTGTGGGTCCCACCCTTAATATGATAAATTTCAAAATAGTGCTCAATCTGGAATAGCCAATTGAGCACATCTCCTGTCCGAGAAAATGGCGTAACATCCAACTTGGGAGGTTTGGAAGAAAAAATTGTTACTGCAAACTGCCCCAGGTTCTTTTCCCCAACTGTATTACCCCTCCTAATAGATCCAAGATTCACATCCAAAGAAAGATTATCAAGATCTTGATTACCTGTTGTATTAGGAGAAAAATTCGGCGACAAAATTGGCCCAATTGAGCCACGATCTACCTTCTCTGCTTTGTTTGCTGCCACCAAAGACCTCATTTGTTCTGCCATTTGCTGCATCTGCAGCGAACATCAATGAGGACTGAGTCGACATCTCTCTCGACAATTCCTTGATCTGTTGCTCAACTCCACTCAATCTTGACTCCAAGATTCGATGATTTTGCTGCCAATCCAAATTTGGACCACTTCCCAACACTCCTTTAGGATCGGGTGGTTTTGGTTCTTGATGAATTCGATCACCGTTAACCGGATTCCCAAGTGGATCTAATAGCTCTGATACCATTTGATGGGTTTCTTCCACCATTGTCGCCATTAAAGGAGCTCGAGAGCTCTTCTTGGCCATGAATAACAGGTAAAATTGATAGAAATGAGATGAGAGGATGAAGAGGGTGAGAAACAGAACCAAGAACAAGAAGAATTCGGTACTCAAATCAGATCAGCGCTCTATATGAGCTGCCGCCCTTTTTATAAACTCACAACACATGCAATGCACGTAAATGGAACAGCCGTTAAGTTATTTAAGCTTGTGGGTCCCACCTTTACAAATCATCACCCTATATTACTTCTAATCCAATGGCTCACATTTACAACCAACCGCTAAGATGTACTTTTTACAAAAGAAACCCTGCACTTAAGGACTGAAACACAAAACAGATACAAAGCTCCTCCTTCAGCTCATAGCCCAATTGCAACAGCTCCGCAGCTATTACTGGTGTGCATCACCACGTTAAACAAAATTTGAAAGGTTTAGATGAATTTTACTCACCAAGTGAGCAAACATAGATGATTCTTGTTTATAAGCTGAGTCCAATTCACCAGTTTCAGTTTGTCTTGTTTGCAGTATCCAGGGTCTGCTGAAGCTTAGTACTACTATATTTTAATTTATTTTAATTTATTTTACTTTGTTTTAGATTATTTTATTTCCGACTTTCACCCTCACACTCTCTCTCATTGTCGACACCACCACTAACAACCACCTTCTTAACAAGCGAAAGCGAAAGAGAAAGAGGACTCAAAGTTTTAGGAGACCCGGAAATCCATTTAATCGGGAAAATAAGAGATTAAGCAAGAGAAGAAAAACCATACGATCGACACTTATATACATCTTTATGTGATTATTAATTATAATTATATAAATTTAGAAAGAATTTCCATGCCACTTTTTTTTCTTTTTCCCTTCAATTCTTTTATTGTTGTACTATACGCTCAGTTTGGAAACGTGAAATGCCTGGCTCGGCTGGTTAATGCTCTGCCATAGATAAAGATATGCGGATCATGAACATACAGCTTCTACTGCAAGGCTCTTTGTAACTCCTTTACACGGATCTCCCAAAGTCTTAGTCGATACAGCAACATCACAACTTCTCGACCCGGCGCATGCCTGGACAAATATATAGCGCATTTTATCCAACAACATCAGATCAAACATCACAAACAACAATACTTGGAACTGAACTCAAACACGCACATAAAATTTGAGAATGATAGCTTACTTGTCGCACCACTGAAAGTGTATTGTTGCTGCTGCATTGCCCGTGTTCATAACTTCCACAGAAACCACGAGGAGTCCCAAAACTCGCAAATTTGATGAGATATGATTTGGTTAGGGTATTGGCACTCCAGATGAACCATAGGTCCAGGTTTCCCTCTTGATAGCTGCTGCTTCTTAGAAGAAGAAAAAGAAGAGATCCAGGCATCTATTGGTGCTGGATGTGACTCTGATACGTATGCACACAAACTTCCAGCCTGTCTAGTAACGAACGATATCTGGGTTGGATCTCCGCCCATCTCCTCAAACAAAACCAGAGTGTTGCCACTTGTTTGAACAAATGAACGAGGAACATGATAACTGTTTGCATGAGAATAATTTCATTTAAGAAAAGCATTCATATATCTGAAGTAAACGTATGGTAAGTGTGGTCGATGACTAGTTACAGAGTCTGAGATGGCTTTCCACAGTTTTTCAGGCATTTGCTTGAACTATAAGCTCCTCTGTAGTTACATGAAGTGGCACAACCATTTTGTGGCGAAAATTTAGTTGGCCAGTATCGACCAATGCTCTCTCCATTCACCCACGCCTCACCTTTTCCCATTCCCGTAAAGTCTATTGCTATTGGATCATTGCCATCAGGAGCATCAAAGCTAGTCTGCAGCGCAAACACAAGCACTTCGATGAACAAAGATGATAATAGACAAACTTGGTTACAAATACAAAAATGACTTTTGTAGTCAAAAATGATCCATTAGTAATTGCCTTAAAACTCCTTTATTAGTTTTTTCTCCTTTGATCTTGAGTTTATATGAATTTATGTGAAGAAAATCAAACTCAATGGTGCTCTGTCTAGGATACACTTCTTTCACGTTCTTTTTTGTAAGCGTGACAATCCAAATTTTATTGAGTTCACTAGTAGAAAACCTTGCAATAACAACGAATCATTTACGAGTACCAAAATTCTCTTGTTAGTGCTACCATCTACAATGGATTAATCACAACAAACCCCTTCATTGTGAGTGTTTTTGACATCCACAAGAGATTCTATTAATCTGTTGCAATTACAACAATTGCAAGAGAACAATTGTAACATAATATATTCCGTTACTAAAATAGTTTTTTAATCTTTAATATTAAACACATATTAGACACGTAAAATTAATTTTCTAAAATAAAACCATTCATCTCCTCCTTTAACCAAGAACAGATCTCTCTCTATAAAAAGAAAAAAAACTGAAAAGCACCCCCCTCTCTTTCCCCATCGACATCTTTTTTAAAATTTTGATTAAGTCATCCGAATGAAATCACCCAATGAAAAAACGCGTCCAATTACATTCGCGATGTAACAATTGCATTTGTGAAGTAGCAATTGCAATGGAATGACTACTTTGCGAAACTCTGTAGCAATAGTTCATCAGCAACGGAAAAAATTCCTTTTAAAACACACTTGCAATGGAAATATTTGTTGTAGATATTTTCTTATAGATGGGGACAGCAAGAAACAACTCCATTGCAGATATTCTATTGTAGCTAATATTCGCAAGAGATAATTAAAATTCCGTTGCAAATGTGTGCATTAACCAGGAGAGATTTCACAACAGCACAACTACAAAGGAATGAGAAAAATTCTCTTACGAATGTGCATTAACTATGGAATTTCACTCTTTTACAAGAAAAATTTTTGTTGCAATTGTGGCATTTTCTACTAGTCGTTATTGCACTATAAAACACAAGAAACCTGCAAACGCACCTTGTACCATATCAATGGTTGATTCTTTGGCAAGCTAGCTCCTGAGGTCCAGGGCGAAGAAGATTCCTCCTCAAACAGACCCAACTCTTCGCCTTGAAGTCCTACCTACATATGCAAAAGAACAGGAATAAAGGAAAGTTATTCAAATTTCGAAGTCATCATATTCTGTCGCAAAACTTGCAACTCTTTTAATTGTAGGAAAAACAAAGTTTAACTGTACACTAAAATTTAGTTCAAATAAGAAGCATCAAATGTTTGTTCTTACAAAGTTCGATGTTTTTCACAAAGCAAAGAGCAAATTGCTGCCAATAACGTGCACCCTTCTAAGTTCTAAATCAACCACCATTACAGATTCTAAACTGTTGCTTTTCAAGCAATGAAAGTTCACGATATATTAATCAAATTATGTCACTGAGTTCTCATTGGCCATTTAAGATACCTTAGCTAATTTAATCTCTTCTCTTTAAAACAACCTGAAAGGAATAAGAGTACAGACCTGATATGTCCATTGTTGAGAAGATAGATCCAACGAGCTATTTTGGCCTTTCAACTTCACAGGACCGGTAATTCCAGCACCCACTAAATCAAAAAATGCACCATAGTTCTGTAGATTATGAAACAATAATAAGCATAAGTAAATACACTTTGTTTAGGTGACAATGATCTGTTCCACAAGTATTTCAGTGAATTTCAGTTCTACTGAGGAAAGAACAATTACAAGTATATTTTGGGAACAATTACATTATCTCTTATAAAGAAAGGAGACCGAGATGGGCTTAGCTAGGAACAACCTGCAGGCCAACAGTTGCACTAAAAAGATCAATCTTGTTGCTTCCTTGAGCAAGCATGATGGGCTTCTCAAATGAAAATTTACTGCCTGTCACACTGCCTGTAAAATATTCCATAGAAATAATTAAGTACCATAACTGCTTCACTCAAATCACAAAAAAGTATCTTGTTCTTCAAAACCACAAAATAATATAATTTTGTTTTGATTAGCATTCATCTTTAGGCTTGTTGCATACTTCACCTGCAAAATTCCCATTTACAAATGCATGTAGGACATGACCAAGAGATTCCACATGAAGATTAGATTGAGTCCCACTTATGAGAAATGGTTCATTGCCATTGATCTCAATGCTGCCATGTATAAGGAAAGCCATACATCTCAATACAAAATTGAAAGAATATAATAATTCGTAGGAGCAGAACAGAGAATAGAGTATGAATTAATTGTGTGTACCTTGTTGAATACCACAGATAATCACTAGCATCTGCAGTAGTATTTATCTGCTCAAGTAAGCTGGCTTTTGTGAAGGCACTACTCTTTGAGATACCAACAGGTTCATTAACAAAACTCCAATCCGACTGGAAAACTTTAGAGGTACTGAGGGCTTGGTCGGAGGCCTGACTTTCATATCTCTCCTCCAAATTAGTAGCTTGGGAGTTAACCTACCAGAAAATTTGTATTGATTGGATCAAGATTGCCATCTTTAGTGTATGGTGGGAGTGAGAAGAGTGCGGAGATCACAAAATACAGATTTTTTTTTTTTTTATCATAAAGGTTGGCCAAAGCCCCCCCAGTTTCATTAAAAAGTTTTTAATAAAACAGAAACACCAGCGTACAAAATACAGATTACAACAGGTGAATGTAATAATATTTCAGTTCTATACAATAAAAAAATGTAAATTAATGCGACAATATAGCAGATTTTGAATTAATCGAAAATTAAGTGCACACTTTCTAATTTCAGAGCCAGCCATCATATCTATGTTAATAACTTTACAGCTATTATCAGAAGAAGAGAAACGAACAGAGTATTCAAACTATTCTCAGAAGCACAATCCATCGTGCAGACTTTGACAATAGGGAAACCAGGACGAACATGCTCCATATAAGAAGTTGGTTGAAATGGCATATCTAGTAAGTTTAGTCTTTACAAATTAGGTAATTTTATACTTCTGATGCCAAAAGAGCACAAGTAAACAATAATCACAAAAGAAGTAGGCCAAACAATGACTCTTCAACCTCACATGTTACTGACTTTTCTAACGATGTCAGCTTCATACAGAGACAACTCTACGATGCAGTGAACACAAAATTCTTTCTCCAGTCAGATGATTATTGTTAGATATTGTAATATATATTTAGTCACATATCGGGTTGTGTATCAGTTTAGTATTTGGTTCCCTCCTATATATATGAGTCATTATACTGTATAATCAGTCCAATAATATTTTCCAATCTCTCCGTTTACCTTATCATGGTATTAGAGCACAATTATACCCCCCCCCCCCCCCCCCCAAAAAAAAAAAAAAAAAAAAAAAAAAAAAAAAATCCTATCAAAACCCTAGAATCCACAAAAAAAACAAAAAAAAAAAAAACCATTGTCGACCCACGTTCAACCCTGCCGCCGCCTTCCTCCATCATCAGCGACTTCGAACCCATCATCGTCGTCGACCCATCATAGCACCATCAACGACTTCTCCGGCGACTCCTAGCACCCAAACCACCTTCACCCGCGACGTCGTCTTGCCGCCATCGACAGCACCGCAGCACCTTGTGACCACCTTCGGCCTGCAGCCACAGCCACCATCGTCTCCACCGTGGCTGTCGACCACCTCGTCCCAACTACCAACAGACCCGAAAACCATCCACCCGAAGCTCCCTTCAGTCGCCGACCACTACCACCGACCGAACCCCGAAGCCACCACTGCGGCCGTCGTCGACTCGATCGCTTCCCCTGATCTTGCCGCTCCCGACCTACCACATCCCACCACCCACTACCCTAGCCGCCAAGCTCCGCTCCTACCTTAAACCCTAACCCTAATTTTCTATTCCCCCTTCTCAAACCTGACCCGTTTAACCTTATACTCAAATCCACAAACCCGATACCCTATACCCATTTTTCAACAAAAAAAATCTAAAAAATCTAAAAAATCAAAAAAATCAAAAAAAAAATTGCAGGTACTCTTTCTTCTCTGATGGCCCTTCACATTCCGATCTCCAGCTAGATTTAAACAAATGAAGCGCCATCATCATCCTGATTTCGGCCTCCTCCTTTCTCCTCCCAACGTCATCCTCAACACTGCACCACCCCTTCCACGACAGGTAGCACCATTCAGCTCCCTCTCTCGATCCCGACACCAGCAACAGTTCTGCCCTCAATTCGATCCCTGCCACAACGACATCAGTCTCATTCCTCCATACAGCACTTCTTCCTATACATCCTCGGTCATGACCGTTACTCCAACCTTGCCGACTCCTGCAAATTGGGCTAATCTCTACCATCGTCTTACTCAGCTGGAACTCCAGCTCTTGGGTCAGCCCCTGCATTCTCAATTACTCCCGATACGAATTCTTCCTGGATTTTGGATTCTGGTGCTTCACATCATCCTACTAGTAATTATACTCTGCTCACCACCAGCACTACACTTCCCTCTCACTCTCCATCCCTACACACTGCCAATGGCTCACAACTTCTCACTACACACTCAGGATCTATTAGCTCTCCCATTCTCACATTGCCCTATAATCTTCTCCTCATCTATCCATGTCTTATTTCCATTAGTACCCTGTGCAATAGTGGTCTTGTTATTACATTTGATTTTTTCAATTATTATATTACTGATTCTCACACTGGTCAGGAGTTTGGACGTGCTACTCGACAGGGTCGTCTATATCACCTAGATTTTCTTCATACACATAAATCTCATCCTCATTTTGTTGGAGTTGTGCACTCTAATGCTCATCTATGGCACGGACGTTTAGGACATATTAGTGAGTTTCGACTGGAGACTTTAGCCCGTACTGGTGCCCTTGGTCCTCTTTCTTTTACTCATTTGTCTGATAGCCAGGATTGTCATTTGGCCAAACACATAGTACTCCCTTTTGATCACAAAAGCACTTCTCACACCACCCATCCTTTCAGCTTATTCACTCTGACATATGGGGACTATCTCCTATACCTTCTCACAAAGGTTATCTCTATTATGTTAGTTTCATCGATGACTTTACTCGCTACATATGGGTGTTTCTTATGCACCAACGCTCTGAGATACCTGACATTTACCAATTCTTTACGACCATGGTTCACACTCAGTTTGGTGTGCGTATCAAAATATTTCGCTCAGATGGTGCTCATGAGTACACTTCCACTATTATGAGATCAATCATTCAATCTCATGGTACACTCTTTCAGCAATTATGCCCTCACACATATGAACAAAATGCTGTAGCTGAACGCAAGCATTGTCAAATCCAGACAGCTCGCGCTCTTCTACTATCCTCTTCTATTCCTCGTTCTTTCTGGGCTGAAACTGTCATGACGCCTGTCTATCTCATTAATATCACTCCCTCGTCTGTCCTATCTGGCATGTCACTTCATGAGACTCTTTGACAGTCACCACCGAACTACAGTATGCTCTGTACTTTTGGGTGCACCTATTATGTCCTTCTCCCTTCTACTAAGTGCACGAGCGCACGAAGTTCACCGCTCAAGCTACTAAGTGTGTTCATCTAGGTCTTAGTCCAGAACATAAAGGATATCATTGTTTTTATCCTGTGGCGGGTTATGTTCGTATTTTCCGACATGTCTCCTTTGTGGAAGACTCTCCCTACTATTTGACTTCTCCTAAGGATGCTAGTTTTCTTGATTCCCCCGTAGTTGGACCTATCTCCTCGGCCCTATCTTCACGCATTCTATATGATCCCACTCCTTTGGCTCCTTTACCACCCCATACTGACGTTCCACATATTATTCCTCTTACGGAGATACCACCTGCATCCTCACAGCATCTTGCACCATCACCACCTGCATCCCTACATCTGCATGCCCCACCTCCACCTATCTCACCCCCCCCCCACACTGCCCATCCACCTTCGGTCCGTCAGTCTACATGTTCTACCTCAAGCATCCCACCGGCCCGTTACACACCTGATGCCACTGGTCCCTCTGATCAGTTTGATTTTGCCACCCTTGCCTCCTACTCACCACAGTTTTATGCATATCTCCATGCTATACACTCCACACGTGAGCCCAGAACCTATCAGAAAGCTATTCAACTTCCCGAGTGGTGGGAAGCTATTGCAAAGAAGTTTCGTACATTTGATCAGACTGACACTTGGGATGTTGTTCCACTGCATGCAGCCTGTTACCTACAAATGGATCTTCACGGTCAAATATCGACCCGATGGCTCCATTGAGCGGTACAAGGCTCGTCTAGTTGTCCGAGAATTTACTCAAGGGCATGGCATTGATTATGATGAGACTTTTGCCCCAGTTACACAGATGACTACAGTTCGTACTCTCCTTGTCGTTGCCACCATTCGTCAGTGGTCGTTATATCATATGGATGTGAAGAATGCATTTCTTCATGACACATTATCTAAAGCTGTTTACATGTATCATCCTTCTGGCCTTACCACTCCTCGTCATGTTTGTCATCTCTGTCGTGCTATATATGGCCTGAAACAGGCCCCTCGAGCCTGATTTGAGTGTTTTCTCCTGTCATCACCCAAGCTGGTTTCAGTCAACGTACACAGGACCACTCTATGTTTATGCGGTCATCACCGCAGGGGAGAGTACTTCTACTATTGTATGTTGATGATATGCTTATTACTGGGGATAACTCTACAGGCATTGCATCCACCCAACACTACCTTCACCAAAAATTCTATATGAAAGATCTTGGTAAACTAAACTACTTTCTGGGTCTAGAGATTGCCCATGGATCACGAGGCATACTCATTTCTCAACAGAAATATACATCAGATATTATCTCCGCTGCATATCTCTCTGACAGTTGATCAGCCGATACTCCCTTAGAGCTTCATGTGAAGCTTCGTCCTACGAATGGTGAGTTCCTTCCAAATCCTACTAGATACAGACAGATTGTTGAACAGCTTGTCTATTTATGCATGACCAGACCCGATATTGCTCATGCAGTCACTGTTGTTAGTCAGTTTGTTTCTGCTCCTACATCAGTTCACTACAGTGCTCTTCTTCGGATTCTCGGATATCTTCGAGGCATTATCACTCGCTCATTATTCATGCATTCTACATCGAAACTGGAGCTCAGTGCATATTCTGATTCAGACTATGTGGGTGATCCTACTACCAGACAGTTTACCACAGGTTTCTGTCTGTTTCTTGGTCATTCGTTGATCTCATGGTGAAGCAAGAAACATATAGTTGTTGCATGTTCTTCCACTGAAGCTGGATACAGAGCAATGGCAATAACTACTAGAGAGATTGTTCATGTTCATTGGTTGTTATCACATATGGGTGTCACTCTCACAGGAGCTACTCCACTTTATTGTGATAACCGGAGTGATGTGGGCATCAGTTATGCAGTCAGTTGTGTGTGTCAGTTATGCAATTATGTAGTGTGTGTATGCAGTTATGTAGCAGTTGTGGCAGTCAATGTGTGTGTGTGTGTGTATGTGTGGTAGTAGCCTATATAAAGGCTTGGGTTATTGTAAAAAGGGATGATTTGGTGAATGAAAAAAATCAGACAAAGAGAATGTGATGTCTCTATGTTCATGTCTTGAATGTGTGAAACTTTAAGGCAATGTGTGAACTCGACTATTATCCTTTTTTTTTCTATTAATTCATCATCTTCAAGGGTGGAAAGTACCAAGGAGACCTCTAATTACTAGTCTCTGAAGTTGACTATGTTGCGGCTCTCCGAGCTTCCTCAGTTCTCAGTTCAGCCATTAGCAATTTCTGAACTCGATATATACGGTGTACTTCATGGACCTGCAGAGTTTGAGACAGTTCATGACTTGATCACAATTTCAACAAAACAATTGGTAAGTTTTTCAGGTAATTAAGCCTATCGAATTTCACTTTCATTATCTCTAAATTATTACCTGTTGACTCTGCTACTGTGAATGAGAGTTAGAGTTTCCATATGCCTGTAGCTTATAAACTTTTATATCGTCAGTTTTAAATTGAACAACTTTAGTTTTGTTGATAATGTTGTCTAGGGTGTTAAAGGGAACTGCTAGTGAATATGTAACTCTTGTAAAATCCATTCACCCGTAAATGTTTTAAACTTCAACCTATAACTATACTCAAACATGTTGGTGAACACTACTTGATTTAATTTACTTGGATAAATCACACACTCATAAGTAGTTTCACATTATTTTGGTATCAGAGCCAGGTTGTTCGTAATTCGGCTCTTGCATCACTCCGTTTAGGTCATTTAGTCTCAATTTCAGCAAGCATTTAGAAAAAAGGGAAAAAATCATTTAGGTTGATTTATTTTTTAGTTTGTGCATTCATCTTAGGTCTTAAATTCATTTAGTTTTAGGTACATTTAGCCATTTTCCTAGGGAATTTCAGCAGTTAGATACTTTAGGATTTTCCTCTCAGTCCCTCCTTCGTCTCTGCCTAGCACATGAGACTACGAAGCATTGTTAAGGACCCCGAAGAATCTTTCTTGGCTATTCCCAACCACTCAATTAGGAGACGTAGGATTAGGACGATAACATCTCTAGAAGAGTCTAGTTTAAACATCCCTTGTCCCCCCCCTTCCGATACCTCTAGAGTCTTTCCATCCAACCTCTCAATGGATGCCCTCTCCAAGCAACTTTTACTGAAATTATGGACCAGCTTGCTAGAATTAAACAAACTCAAGCCAATTCTCCAACTCCCGACCATATAGAATTTCGACATGACGGTCAAGATCATCACAGACAAGCTCGAGACCCCGACGAACAATACCTAAAAAGTGTCAGACCCGATGTTGGCACTTTTGACGGTCGTTTAGAGCCCCAAGCCTTCCTCGATTGGATCCAAGTCATGGAGCACTACTTCGAGTAGTTCGATGTGACTGAAGAGCGAAAAGTTAAGATTGCGACAATGAAATTAACTGGACAAGCTCTCCAGTATTGGACTAACGTGAGAAGCACTCGACGAGCACGAGCCGAAAACCCCATTGCCACTTGGGAAGCAATGAAAGACGAACTCAAGGACAAATATGTGCCTATATCTTTCCATTCTCGTCTTCTCGACTCGTGGAACCAGCTATATCAAGGCAGCAAATCAGCAAAAGAATATGTTGCCAAGTTTGACGAGTTCTTGATGCAATGCTCTAGGCTCCGAGCCTAAAGTCCAGATCTTGTCTCGATTCCGAGCTGGACTTCGAGAGGACCTTCGCAATGAACTCATCCATCGAGATATGGAAACTATAGAGAAAGCTTATGCTCTTGTTCAAGATCTTGATCACATAAAAGCAAATTCATCTTATAGGTCCAATAATTCTAGGAGTCAAAATTCTAGGTCGACCCTAAGTCAAAATTATGGATCCAGATCTTCTTCTCATTACCCTAGTAAGTCTACCCCAAACTCTTCACAGCCTAGGAGTGACCCTAAAGGAAAGAACCATGATAGAGACTTTTCTAAGATTAGCCCACTCACCAAGTGCTACAAATGTCAAGGCTATGGACATGTTGCAGCCAACTGTTCTAGCCCAGTCAAGGTAGCCATCATGGACGGCAATCCCGTCCTTGACAACAAAGAATCAGATACCGAAGAGTACACCTACGAAGTCAACGATAGTGCTGAATTTGACGTTGTTGAGGAAGATAATCACCTTAACTGCATCAATTTTGATCCTTCTCCCAGTCAATCAGTTGTTAGATGTGCTTTCTCCCAACAAAAGAACAAGATGAGTGGAGACGCACTAATATTTTTCACACCTTCTCCAAGATAGGCAAGAAGAATTGCAGGTGATCATAGACAGCGGTAGTGTGTTAATGTTGTATCTTCTGCCGTCATTTCCAAGACTGGCCTTAAAGATGAATCACATCCCCACACTTACAAAGTAACTTGGACTGATGCTACCTCGATGCAAGTCAACCAATGTTGTTTAGTCCCCACTGACTTTAACGTCTACAAGGATAAAATCTGGTGCGATGTGTTGACCATGGATGTAGGCCATGTCATTCTTGGTAGACCGTGGTTGTTTGACCACGATGTAACCATTTTCGGCCGCTCCAATCAGTGTCTTTCAGCATAACAACAAAAGGATAAAGCTTAATCCTTCCCAACCACAGTCCAATGGCTTCAAAACCCACTGACAAGAAAGGAAAAGGAATTTCTTATATTGGCATTAAAGAACTAAGTCAAAAGCTACAAGAAGGGCACCAGTCTTTTATCTCGCCACTAGAGAAGTCCCCAAGAAAGCTGTGATGTCAGTTCCTCCTCAAGTTATTCCTGTCCTTCAGGAATTTTCTGATGTCTTCCCCGAACACCTCCCCAACCAACTCTCCCATTGCGTGACATTCAACATGCTATTGATTTGGTACTGGGAACAAGTCTTCCCAATTTGCCGCATTATCGAACGAACCCAACTGAGCATGCTGAGCTCAAGCGACAAGTTGATGAACTTCTCAAGAATGGCTTCATCCGAGAAAGCCTAAGCCCTTACACAGTCCCTGCACTTTTGATGCCAAAGAAAGATGGAACTTGGCGTATGTGTGTGGACAACATACCATTAACAAGATAATAGTGAAGTACCGTTTTCCAATTCCACGACTAGATGGTATGCTAGACATGATGGCAGGTGTCACTATCTTCTCTAAGATTGATCTTAAGAGTGGTTACCATCAAATTCATATCCGTCTAGGTGACGAATGGAAGAATGCATTCAAGACCAAAGATGGTTTATATGAATGGATGGTTATGCCTTTTGGGTTGCCAATGCCCCGAGTACATTTAAGAGAATTATGCCTCAGGTCCTCCGTCTGTTCATGGGAAAATTTCTCATTGTATATTTTGATGATATTCTCATCTACAGCCGGTCTGTAGTGAGTCATCTGGACCATCTGAGGCAGGTTTGTAGTGTCTTAAGGAAAGAAGAACTCTATGCTAACCCCACCAAATGTACTTTCCTTTCGGACTAGGTCATCTTTCTGGGTTTTATAGTGTGCTAAAGGTGTATCAGTTAACCCAGAGAAGGTGAAAGCCATTGTCAATTGGCCCGAGGCCCGTAATATTAGAGATGTCAGAAGTTTTCATGGACTCACAACCTTTTACAGAAGATTTGTACAAGGCTTCAGCAGCATAATAGCTCGTATAATGGACTATTTGAAGAAAGGTGAGTTTGTTTGGACACCAGCTACCACAAAAGCATTTAATGAGATTAAAAAAAGGTCCAAACTCCTGTTAAGCGGTTACCTGACTTATCAAAAGTCTTTGAGGTGACTTGCGGTATTGGCATAGGCGGCGTTCTTAGCCGAGAAAATCATCCCATTGCCTATTTTAGAGAAAAGTTAAATGCAGCAAAACAGAATTACTCCACCTATGATAAGGAATTCTATGCTGTGATACAGTCTTTAAAGCACTGGCATCACTATCTTCTGCCGCAAGAATTCGTTATCTTTTCTGATCATGAAGCCTTGAGGTTTATAAACTTCCAACATAACTTGAGACCCAGACATGGCCGATGGGTTGAATTTCTTCAGGAATATTCCTATACTATCCTGCATAAAAAGGGAGTTGAAAACAAGGTCGCCGATGCACTCAGTCGTTGTCACATACTTATATCTTTTATGCGCACCCAAGTCATTGGCTTTGAGAGAATCAAAGATGAGTATGCATCCTGCCCTGATTTTCAAGAAATTTATTCTCTTTAACAGGATGGCGTAACTCGAGTGATAAATAACTACCTTCTTAGAGATGGTTATTTATTTTATCTATCTAGGCTATGTATTCCCCGCACCTCTCTTCGAGAATATCTTGTTTGGGAATTGCATGTTGTGGTCTTGCTGGACATTTTGGGCATAGCAAGACAACTGATGCTATCTAATATCGTTTCTTTTGGCCCATTTTAAAGAAAGACGTTGTAAAACTTGTTAAACGATGTCATACTTGTCAATTAGCCAAACAACGTAAGCAAAATACTAGTTTGTATACTCCGTTGCCTGTTCCTAACTGCCCATGGCAAGACGTCAGTATGGATTTTGTGCTTGGTCACCCAAAGACCCAAAAGAAGCATGACTCCATCCTTGTTGTTGTGGACCGTTTTTCACAAATGGCCCACTTTCTGGCTTGTTTTAAGACCTACGATGCCTCATGTGTTGCTCAAATTTTCTTCGACGGCATCGTTAAACTTCATGGACTCCCCAATTCTATTGTGTCTAATGGAGATGTTAAGTTCACCAGCTACTTCTAGAAAATCCTGTGGCACAAGATGGGGACAAAATTGAAGTTTTCTTCGGCCTTCCACCCTCAAACTGATGGATAGACCGAAGCTGTGAATAGGAGTATAGGAAGTCTGTTGAGATCGTTAGTAGGCAAAAACATGAGAACATGGGATCTGAAATTGTCTATTGCTGAGTTTGCATATAATTCATCTAAGAGTCGAACCACTGGTATGAGTTCGCATGAGATATTTTTGGGTATCGACCTAGACAACCTATAGACTTAGCACCTATATTAGAACCTCACGGAGAGTCTGCATCTGCATTTGCATCTCGCATACACGAATTACACAAAGAAATATCTAAGAATAACTACAAGTTGAGAGCAAATGCTAGAAGGAGGTTTAAAACTTATAGGGTGGGTGATGAAGTAATGGTCCAGTTTCATCCGGAATGGTTCCCCCTGGAACCGTTAAGAAGTTGCATGCCCGCTGTGCAGGTCCATTTAAAATCTTAGAGAAAATTAATGACAATGCTTATGTTGTCGACCTTCCTGAAGGTCTCGGTATTAGCAAAACTTTCAATATCGAAGATTTAGTAAGCTACGAAGGCCCAAATTTTAACCCTAGCAATCCATTGATAGAAGAGCCTTCCCAAGAGCCTAATAGTTAGATTCCTCCACTACCCCACTCCCTGACATCACATACTCCTCAGCAGAGGATATTGATAATATTTTAGATGGTGAGATTATCTTTACAGGAGATGGTGGAATTCGCAGGTACTTAATTAGGTGGAAAAATAAACTAGAGACTGAGGAAACATAACTGGATCTTTCAGATCTTCAGAGACTTGATCTATATAGGCTGGAGCAGTATGAGAGCCACCCTAGCTTTGATGCACGGACACCGAGTTCATTCCCAAGATTTGGCAAGACCTATCAGCGTCGGCGACATATGGTCCCCATATATTTCTAAGATAGAACAGACACCACAGCAGTATCAGATTTGACTCGACAGAGTCGAGTTCTCTCCCACCCGAGAGAATGATGTGGGCATCAGTTATGCAGTCAGCTGTGTGTGTCAGTTCTGCAGTTATGTAGTGTGCGTGTATGCAGTTATGTAGTGTGTGTGTATGCAGTTATGTAGCAGTTGTGGCAGTCAGTTATCTGTAGCAGTTGTTGTAGTCAGTGTGTGTGTATGTGTGGTAGTAGCCTATATACAGGCTTGGGTTATTGTAAATAGGGATGGTTTGGTGAATTAAAAAAAAATCAAACAAAGAGAATGTGATGTCTCTATATTCATATCTTGAATGTGTGAAACTTTAAGACAATATGTGAAACCGACTATTATCCTTCTTTTTTTCTATTAATTCATCATCTTCAAGGGTGGAAAGAGCCAAGGAGGCCTCTAATTACTAGTCTCTGAAGTTGACTCTGTTGCTGCTCTCCGAGCTTCCTCAATTCTCAATTCAGCCATTAGCAATCTCTGAACTCGATATATACGGTGTAGTTCATGGACCTGCAGAGTTTGAGACAGTTCAAGACTTGATCACAATTTCAACGAAACAATTGGTAAGTTTTTCAGGTAATTAAGCCTATCGAATTTCACTTTCATTATCTCTAAATTATTATTTGTTGACTCTGCTACTATATATGAGAGTGAGAGTTTTCACATGTCTGTAGCTTATAAACTTGTATATCATTAGTTTTAAATTGCACAACTTTAGTTTTGTTGATAATATTTTCTAGGGTGTTAAACGGAACTGCTAGTGAATATGTAACTCTTGTAAAATCCATTCACCCGTAAATGTTTTAAACTTCAACCTATAACTATGCTCAAACGTGTTGGTGTTGATTTAATTTACTTGGATAAATAATACTCACAAGTAGTTTCACATCACGGAGTACGTTGCATATTGCAAGCAACCTGGTCTTTCACGAGCGAATGAAGCAGATAGAGATAGATTGCCACTATGTTCGTGAGTGCTTTGAAGCAGGGACCATTTTCCTTCATTCTGTTACATCTTCACAGCAGACAGCAGACTTCATCACCAAATCTCACACTATTCAGAGATTTCGTTACTTGGTGGGCAAACTCACATTGTTCGACCCACCGTGAGTTTGAGAGGGGGTGTTAGATATTGTAATATAAATTTAGTCCCATATCGGGTTATGTATCACTTTAGTATTTGGCTGTTAACCTTATCAATTATGATAAAGTTGGAAGGTAAGAAAATGAATAAATAAGTTTTTTTGCAGAAAAAAATTAAAGAAGAAATTTGAATAATGATTATGGATGAACGTGAACAAGAAAACTATATATTATAGGATCAAGTTTAACCATTTTGAAATATCATTAAATCCACATCCAATCCCCAGGTGAAGTTAATACACTTATCGAGAAACTTAGCATCAAAGCTTACGGACTAGTAACATAATCATTGATTATAAGCCGATAATAACATACCTGGGCAGTATTGAATACTACATTTTGGCAGTCAGGGAGGATGCTCACAGACCAGCCCGGAAGATGGTACAATTTGCCATTGAATGCAACAGTTGTGTCTAATGTGCCAAAATTTGCAAGGAATGCTACACAGGCACCTGAGCCTGACTTATACACATGAGACTAGAAAAAAGTAAACAAAGATAAGAGTTAGTAAACTAACCAATAACAAGTAATGGAGAAAGTATTTTCAGATATTTGGATTATTTATTATTTTTTTAAGAATAGATATTTGGATTATTTTTGAGCTCATGGTCGAAATTGTAAAAAAAAAGGCATTTCATATCCTAAATGAAAAGCCATTATCTACAAAATTCTCCGAAGCTAAGAAGCACAGAGACGGACACGCCGATACGGACACTGTGCGACATGACACACCGACAAGAAAAAGATTTTGAAAAACTACCTTAAAATACTAACTTTCATGTCAGTTTTGAGTGTCTGACACTGCAACACAGCTTCCAAACAGAAGTGTGCGTGTAACATAGCTCCTAGCTATACAACATCTAGAAGGGAGGAAATGAGAGTTTTTGCTATAAGGAATTACATTCAACTATGAGGTGCGGATAAAGGGAAGAGCGAGAAATGAAGAATTCCCAAAATTTGACATCTTCATTCACCTCCGCAACTATATATTGCAAAATTATAACTTTTGACTAGAATTATTCAACACACCTCCAAATTTTGGCCAAGGGAGGCATAGGTTGGATCAGTAGCTACCAGTGCTTCTTCACACAGCTTTATGGCTTTATGTAGATCTCTTAGGTGACCCCATTTTTGCTGCCTAATCATGCCTAGCACACACAAGATCAAATAGCAGAAGTCAGCTCCACAGACAGATGAAGATCAATTTAAGGTACACTATACACCTTAAAGTGAAACAAAGTATAATACTATGGACAAAATTTTCAAATTTTTTTCCTCAAGTTTTTTTTATCAAACTCTTAAGAAAGATTGTCTTTGACCCCTCATTTCTATATGCTTTGTTTTCTTTTTTCGCGCCTTTCTTTAGTTGCTTGTGATAACCTGCCTCCCCTTAATTCCTATGTGCAGTAGTTTATACTAATGAGAGCTTCACATGGTAGAGATCCTCTACAAGCACATCCGCTCTAATAGAGAACAAGCAAACACTCTACAATGTCCTCAACAGAGATTCTCCTAACAAATACATCCTCAAAGGAAGATGATGCAAATCTCAAGTCTCTCGCAAAATTGTAAAGGTAAACCTGTTGCAAGCTTACCATACTCATCTATGGGAGCATCATAATCATAACTTGTTGAGATAAATGGACCTCCTGAAGTTCTTCCGAAGTTTGTTCCACCATGATACTACAAAGGAAAAACAATAAATCATTATTTCCTTTCTATGAAGGAATTATATATGCAAAGCTAACATATGGTAAACTGAAGAGAAAAGCTTGATAGAAGAGAATTCAAATATAATTTATGAAATTTTTATGATAGTTAACTCATAAAATAAACGGAAATCTAAACCAAAGTGCATTTGTACCATGTAGTAATTCTGGAAAGTTCCTCCACGTTCATAAAATCGGGCAACAGAAAATGCAAGGTCTTCAACTGGTCTGTATGGTACTGCACCACCAAAGGAAAGGAACCTATTGAAAAAAAATTAAAATGAGAAATACAACAAACAACAAAAAGATACTCAATCCACGCTATGCCATTATAAAACAACATGATGAAGATAGAATAAAAGAAGCATGTATATATGTCACAAGTAGGGATGTGAAATGGGCCAGGCCGGGCCGATCCAGCCCAAGCCCACCAAGCCTCCCTAAGGGGCAGGCTCGGGCCTAGGCCCGCCTTCTTTGAAAAAACTAGGCCCTAGATCCGAGCGTTTGAAGGGCCTAAGGCCCAGGCCTAAAATCCAAACTATTATATAATGTAAGGCATTTTTTTAATATATAAGAAACGTATACTAATTTTTTTTTAGAATTATTATATTATACACTTTTATAGATGCATATGTATAATAGTATCTTATGTTTCATAACAAAACAATTGCATATTTTCTACAATTATTATTTTTAAGTTATATAATTATGTATCATACATAAATATATAACTTTATATTGTTCAACGGGGGCAGGTCTAAGGGCGGACCCGTGACTTGGATCAAAGCACGGGCCTATGGGCCGGACCGGGCTTCCAACTTCAAGCCCATGTCTGACCCTTAGAGGGCCGTGCCGGGCTTTTGGTGGGCTTTATCCGCTGGCTTTTGGGCAGGCGTGGGCTTTTGGGCTTTTTTTTACATCCCTAGTCACAAGTATGGAGTATGGAGACAATTCAACGATACGCTGAAATGAGAGATCTTGTAATAGGTGGTAGGGAGCATGCTATTTGCATGCATTGTGAAACACTTCGTTTAAAAAAATCATGACCTTTAGTTGTATTTTCTTACTATGAACATGTGCCTAATCTTAAGACAGACCAGCAAAAAAAGATAATTAATAGTCAGTCATACTCATCCAAGTAGCTGAAGGATTAACATAAATGTACCATAATTTACAAGGACATCAATAGTCCATAATTTATGAGGACATCAACTTGCAAGTCTCTTAAACCAGCCACTCCATCAGTATTTATGAATAATTGCATACATGGTGAACTAATTGAACTGGAAACTAAAAACTCGCATTCGAAAAGCACTGATATTTTTAAATTTCTTTAGCTATTTCTTAAATGTGACAGTATCCAGCCTATTCATACTACACTTGATCAATGAATTTCACTGTAATTAGCCTCTCCATTCTGAAATGGAAATATTGAATTTGACAAACCCTTCCTTCAATATAAGCCAAAACAAAGTGTAGAATGCTTTCACTATTTTATCCAGTCTTCTCATCCCCTCCCAAAAAATCGAAAAAAGGTAGGTTGAGATGAGTTCACGGGGCTTACCATCCACTCCAATTCTCTGTCCACATCTTTGGTTTGTTATTAGAGTTTGGAGTGAACTGGTCACAGTAAAATCCATTACAAGTGTTGATCTGTAAACATTACAAGCAAGTAGTTGAACAGTTAAGATCATGATTAGCATAAATTGGGGATCAAGAGAAAGACATTTTGTCTTAAAAAATTTTATAAAAATAAACAATAGAAAATTAGGGTAGAGCATCCACTCCATTCAATGAGTCACTCACAATAGGGTCTGGAGCATCGGATTGCTGGCACATAACCCAGGGAACTCCTGTATCTTGTGAAATAGCCATGGATGCAGACCAATTAATGTATGGCTTCGCCCCCGATCCATATGAAGAATCTATATTTCCATATTCATTCTCAATCTGCCATGAAACACAAATTCAACCATCCATTCATTTTGTACCAGTTAACACCTAATACTTATTCAAACAGATGAAAGCAATTAGTTGTCGAATAAAAAAGAAAGAAAAATCACCTGAGATAAGATGATTGGTCCACCTTGGGATGCAAAAAGGTTATCCTGCTTCATCATATCCACAATCTTTGTGGTGAATCGTTGCATCTCAGTCTGTTTGAAAAGGAATGTTTAGGATTAAACATTCATTCATTTCAATAATTCTAACAAGAATAGAGAATTTGAAGAAGAACCTTGTAAGGAGCATTGTCAGTTCTGAGCTTGATCCCGGGTATAAAATGAAGCCAAAGAGGGAACCCACTGCGCATGTATGGGAAGGGAGCACGTCAATTCAAATGCTAGTAGATGAAATATAAATAAACCCATCAATAAATAAATAAACAAACCAACGGAAGATAAACTGACCCGTAGTTCCATTCAGCACAGACATAAGGGCCGATTCTGAGGTGGACAAAGAGTCCAGCCTCTGCCACAGTCTTGATAAAGCCTACTAAATCCTTCCTCCCTTCAAAGTCATACTGCCAATACATGTATAATAATTTGATTTGTTACACTGTTATCATTGAGGCTCCAATTTCCGTACAGGTTAGTGGTCAGTTATCTAAATTTTTGTTCAGTTTGCATCATATTTTAGAGTTAAGATACCTCGAGTTATCTCACCTCAAAGTTACCTAATTTCCAATTGACCCTCTTTTTTTGTATATAAGCTAAAAATGAAGTAACAGGCCTGAATAGCAAAATATACGAAGAAAGAAACTAACCTCGCCGCGAGTGGGTTCATGTATGTTCCAAAAGACATAAGTCTCAATGACATCCATGCCACCCTCTTTTGACTTCTGGATTAGGTCCGGCCACATCTACACCCACATACATTATTGATCAATACAAAATGCTCTTGCTAGATATTACTATACAAATCAAGAACGCGAAGAAGGAGAACCTGAGGAGTACTACGAGGATAATGAATGGAACCAGAGACGAGAACTCTTCTCTTCCCATCAATCACCAATGCTCTGTGATCATAGCTGACATTCGCAGCGAAAACAACTGTACTAGTAATATAACAGCACAATGGTAATGAGAAGAACAGAAAGGAGAGTAACTCCTCTCTCCTTATCATACCTCAACCAACTGAAAATGAATATGAATTTCACTCGCAAGTTACTATATATGCTAGCTTGCTTTTGGTTGGTCTTGCTTCTTTCTTTCTTCTGATATCAACTTGTAGTTGCTTGTGCTTGTGTTTGTACGGTTGGTTTTGCTCTTGCTTGCTAACTTATCCTAAGCTGAAAAGTGAATTGGCATTTGGGTTTTGAGTAATGGAAATGGAGATGAAGAGAGAAGAAGAAGAAGAAGAAGAAAAAGAAGAAGACATGATAATGGAGTGGCAATTAATGGCAAATGGAGAAGTGGGGTGGTGGGGATTGGGTGGGGGGATCTTAGGAGCACAGTACAAGTGTTGCCTTCACCAATCTCAAATCCACTACCGACACAACTACTGCGATTCAGACATGCATCTGTGTTAATTAATTAATGTATTATTTTGGTTTGAAATATTGTTGAAAATGGAGGGTTAAAAGTGGAAAACAGAAAGTGGGGTGGAGGAGAGATGGTGATGTATTTTAATGCTCATAAATTAAATTAAATAATGAAAATGAGGATTTTTTTTTGCCGTACTGGGCCAATTTTTGAAACTATTTGCAATTTTAGATCAGTTCCCCCCAAACTATTAGTATTTTTGACAAATTTTTGGCCACGTCAGTAGCGATCGCTATTGAAAATAGTGACCTCTTCATAGCAACCAACACATTGTACTCCCACACTTAGCAGATTTGGGTGTAACTGAGGTCGCTATTGTCAATAGCGGCCTCTTCTAAACGAGGTCGCTATTCCCAATAGCGACCTCAAGTGGAGCAAACAATTGTGAAGTATCTTTAGACGAGGAGAATCTTTAGACGAGGTCGCTATTGGGAATAGCGACCTCGTTTAGAAGAGACCGCTGTTGACAATAGCGACCTCAGTTACACCCAAATATGTCAAGTGTTGGAGTATAATGTGTCGGACACTATGAAGATGACGTGACCTAAAATCTACCAAAAATACTAATAGTTTGGGAACTGACCTAAAATTCCAAATAGTTTCAAAAAGTGGCCTTGTACGGCAAAAAATTGGAAAATGAGAGAGACTGAGATCCGGATAGCGTGTTTACTTCTATCATTTCCGAAAGGGTTTTGCCTCAAGCGCCAACCAGGGTGTAGCGGTGAGCCTTTTTGCCAGCCAGCAACAAAATTAGGAGTATGTGGCTTATGAGTCTTATATCTAAAGAAAAGAAAAGTTTTGTCAACAAATATTCTAAGATTTTCTTCAAAAGAAAGAAGAAGAAAAGGAAAAAAAAATCAGCCGTCACTTATTTAGATTTTATTTACTTCTGAATACAAAAAGTGAACTAATTAGGAAAATGTGTAAGGCATTCAGCAAAACTTTCTTTTCCGTGCTGAGTAGTGCAGAAAAAAATCCACCAATTAATTCAAAAATTAATATTTCATATATTTCTTTTATGAAATGCAGAAATTTATTTATAAATATTTTACTATAAAAATATGGTTGCATGAAGAATTAAATGACGTTTCTACTTTTCAATAAAGAGCAGATGCACTTGCCTAAATTGACTTAAATCGAACTTCACACATTGTACAGATTATTTTCCACATGAATCACAGCAAAAAAGATAACAATGAAAAGTAGTTAAAACCACAGCATGAGACAGGAGTAGGTCAGCCTCCTATGATACAGCACCTAATGCACTTGATAGTAGGATAAACAAAATTCTTGAAAAGAAAATTAACAAGGATATCAAAATATTTCTGAGCTAATTATGCATGCCACTTATATACGATCCAACCATAGTGAACTCTCTGGGTTAGATTTGGTGCACCACTGCACTTGCGTTGTTCAGGCATGGCCATATCCGCCATAGTTTAGTGGATCATCATCATGGGAGAAATGCGGCAGCAGTGTGGAGGTCTATCAGTTAATTGTAGCACTGTCACATTTACCCGATACCCGAACCCGACCCGGACCCAACCTGGGTCGGGTATTGGACCGTAACCGACCCGATCAATACGGGTCCGGATCCTAAAATAAGACCCGATGCACTTTCAGGTCCGGACCCGGATCCGCTCAAAATAGAACCAACCCGGACCCGGACCCGTTAAAAAAAACCCCAAACATATAAAATTTGAATAATAGAGTTACAGGAATATACATATAAAAGTAATTGTTGAAGATAGATATGTAAATATAATATTAATTTATGTACTTAAGTGCAAAAATTGTTAGAATCGTAGGATATCGGGTGCAAAAATACTTAAGTGCAAATATTTATTCTCTACTACCGGACCCGACGGTTAATTTTTTTTAACTAGGACCCGGACCCGGTTCTTGCAAGTCCGGGTCCGGGTCCAATTTTTGAATCCGTGAGGTCCCGGGTCCGGATCCGGGTAGTTGAGGACCCGACCCGATAGGACCCGATACCAGCTCTAGTTAATTGCATCCCATCAACATTCAACAGATTTGAGTAATTGGTAAATAATGACCAAACGCTGAACCAGCTCGAGACTCCATTACCGTTCATCTTAAAAACTTCTCTAGATAGCTTAATAAACTAATAGACCTGTTCCACACTGCTGGCAAAGGATAGAACTGAACTAAATGGATGACGCTGATGCACGCAACTTCGCATCTGATTAATTAAGATCGTTACTGAACCACAATCGAGAGGCCTCACATCACATTCACACATATTCTCGATCAATTCTGTTAGGATTGGCCCCCACCCTGTGTTGATCCACATTTGGCTAATGGTTTATAAATTATATACCTCATCTTTTTCGGGATATTGCCACATGGGATGCTTGTCTGGAACTGTTCAACTCAACCTCGTGAATCGGAAAAGAACAAATTAAATCACAGGAACCGATATAAAACACACAGTAACATTGTATGACGATATTCTGCATTATGTTTATTCGGGCTACTCTAACCAACATAAGGCAACAACACTTCAGGTGCAATGTCTATTGTCGAACAACAACCTGGAATATAGATTATACAATACATGGATTCCAATAAATAGTGACTGAACTTTGACCAAAGTACGGATTCAATCAGCTATCGTATTTTTTTATCATGAAACTAGAAATTGCCCGGTAAGCCTACTTATGGTAATAATGCTAGCAATGTTTCACCCAAACTACGGTGGTCCAAGCAGAATTGAGTATACAAACCAGAAGTAGACCTGATCTGCAAGGACAATAAAGGAGAAAAATGTAAGTAAACAAAAGTATTAACATTGACTAAGGAGGAAAAATGTAAGTAAAAGAAGGTTTCAATATGTAGGCATTATTACATCATATTCACATCATCTGTAGACTATAATCAAGCCCTTAACTATCTAATATTTATAAGACCAAAAGAAATATACAGCAAAGAAGAAAACAACCAGTGAGCATCAATAAAACACTTGTTGAAAAGAACCAAACTGGTTATAGACATCTTGATTTCATGGTCAAATTTTCTAACTGGATGTTGATATTTACAATGGAATTCACACATTTATTTCTCATGATTATTTGAGGTCAGATCCATGTTTCAAAGTTGATTGCGTCTTGCTTGCTTGATGCTTATTAGCTGTAACTAAAACGAGTCCAGATTCTATAGCTAGCCATTTCAGATATCTTGTACAAAGTTTAATAACAAGCCTAAACAATCAGCACCTTATCCACTGACTTTTCTTTCACTCTTTAGTTTGCCTCAACAAGGATCACAATGATACAAGCCTAGGCTTTAAGACTCCCATGAGCAATATCTTCCTTAAAGATCATGCCACCAAATGCTTGAACAAAGATATTTTCCAGACATTTAGAGGCATACTGGAAGAAATTAAGGAATCATATCACTAGCATAAATTAAGGAATCATGTCACTAGCATGCTTAAATGGCTGGTAACATCTGGTGAGCAACTTTAGTCCTATAGCAAAAGGCATACGGTCAAATGCCAAGGAGTGCAAGTTCAAGTTAGGTAGTTCATGTCATTCTTGTTTAGTGCCTAATTGAAGGATTAGCACATTTTGTAATTAGTAGGATCACATTTTTGGGGTTTGACATGGGTCTTAACCTAAGCTGAAACTAGAATGTTCCAACACATTATATCAATGACAGAGATAGTATACTGCCAGACTTGACGCCAAGATCAGGTTATTACACATTTTCTTTATTTTGAATCAAAAGATGGCAACCTACCATCCCAACGTTTCATTCATTAATTATCAATGAAACAGAATACATCACTACTTACAAGTCTCCAAGATACTCTTAGTACATTATCACATATTGATATTACACATTTTTGTTGCCCAGACAAAATGACTTTTGCTGTGTTTTTTGAAATTAGCGCATTATCTTTGATATTATGAGTGGAGATTCAGTAGTTATATGTATATTTGTTATTTGATATCTATTTCAGGATGTTAGGTTGTATACTAGTATCAGGAGTGTTAAGTTGTCTGAATAGTGAGAATAGTTAATGACCAGCTTAGTAGTCAGAGAGAAATATTTAAGCTTATAATTTGGTGGGGTTCCATGGCATGGTTGGTCATATTCTTAAATGGAAATATCAACTACTCAACAGATTGTATTAGTATGGGCACTTCGATAATCTCAATATTATTGAAATATTGAAGTAATCTAACCAACAAAAACAGTCAAGATAACAATATAGTTACATAACAAACTAATTTCAAATGCCAAACTAAGGTATCTGTGAATAGAATTATATACAAATAGGAAATTCAACATGTAATATTAATCAAGGCATAGTGGTATCAGTATAAGGTGACAAGCAACATTCACTAGTATAAGGTTTTTTGTGGCTTCAACTTCCAAAAACAATTAGCTATTTGTTATAGTTTAGATTTAGAGATCAGTGCAAATACGATCCACAGCCCCTGACAAAACATTTATGCAATAGAAAGAAAAGTACTTCGCTCAAGCCGTACTGGTAACAAACTCATAAATCTTTTCAAGTCATATTAACTATAAGTAACTAACTCGTAGATCTGATTGCATTCTAGATACGATGGATATAAGAGAAAAGATGTACATGAATATGTCGATTATTACTCAGTTTAGTTATGCCATAGTAATATTGGGAAAATCATCAATACACAAATATGTACTCTACGCAAAATCATTATGGACGACTAATTAATGAATTTTGTTATATTCTTTTTGCTAGGATTATGGAAGATAAATGGTTGGTAACCTATAATAAATAATACACAAATATGTAAGAGAATAGGGAGCCTCATACTTATAGAAGATGATTCACTTATAGTGATTGTAATTACTTGGTAGGGCACCCCATGGACAATCCATGCTGCTCACTTGAGTTTATGTCATAGCATGTATAATCATGTGTTTGTAAAATTAACAGTTTTTCGATAATATAACAAAATGACCCTATTCAATGCATTAGTAATAAGAGTCCAGACATACTACCTTTTTATATACATGCATCTTATGACATTAGGAACATGTTGAATAGTGTGGATCGTCCATATAGAGCCCCACACTGTGAGTACGATTACTCTACATGAGAGAATTTCCTCATATAACTATGAGAATCACCTCCTAAATAATATGATGTGGGTAACCAACTATTTGAGGATAGCAAAGCGAAAGAGCCTACAACACAGACTGTGATGATGACATTGGTTCCAGACGATTTGGTCGTTTCTATCAGCGCAGGCGTCGTCTTCATCAGCTGTTTTATTCAGTTTAGAATTTTTATTTTATTTCCATTTTTTGTTTCTGGCAATTATAGCCATATGTAATCTTTTTTGTAATTTTTAGATTTTGAGAATATTTTGGAGATGTGTTTCAAGATGTAATTGAGCCTATTTAAAGGCCTTGAGATTAATGAGAAAGCATGCCATTATTGATTAAAAAAATCTGTGTTGAGTTTTGCTCTTTCTCCTTCTCATTTGTGTGATACAATTGAGAACTAAAATTAGGGTTTGTGATAAATCCTAATCAATTTTAGAGTTAGTGATTAACTCTAAAATTTACCCAAAATTAAAATTCCCCAATTACAAATTACCCAAACCCTAATTCCCAAATCCCCACTCAAAACCCTAACAGCCGTCATCCCTCTTCTTCTTCATCTCTTTCTCCCTTCCTTATTCTTCCCTGACACCCATCCAAAGCCCAAACTCATCCTCTCTCTTCTGCTTCACCTTCGTTCTCTTCAATACCCCCATCCAGATCGAGACGAATCCACTCCCATCGCCATCCAAAACCCCTACCGCCGCCCTCGTCCACTTCCCGTCGCCACCCAATCCGGCACCTCCAAACTCCGTCGACCCTCACCACAACTCCGTCAGCCCCTTCGTCTTCTCCTTAACCTGCCGACCACCTACCTCCTCACCCCACTTCCCACCACCGATTGCTTCTTCCGCACTGCCTAGCCCCGAATCACCCCTGAACCCATCCATCTGCTCCATCAGCCTCGACGCCAGCCGTCGTCACATCCACCGTCGCACCTCGCCGACGACACCACGCCGGCGCCGTCGCACCTCCTCGTCGGCCAGCCTTGCTGTTGTTGCTGCCGCCCTTCTATCGTTGCTGCGTTGCTGTGTTCTTGGGGTATTGTCCACTCCTACATCTACGCTGGGTTTCTTCACATTCGGTATACTCTTTCCATTCTTAATATTTGTGTTCTACTGCCTTATCATCTAGTTTATTATCTGATTTGCCTGTAGTCCACAAAATTAATTGAGATTGAGTGTTCCACATACCTGAATAGAGTACAAATCATTATTGAACTTCTTACTTGCTAAAACACAGGGATTTAATTGATTGTAAGGTTGATTTATTAATTGGGACTGCTACACTTATTCAATTCTTGAAAACCCATCGAACCTGTTAATTGTTAAAAATTTCCAACTTCGATCCGCATTTTCATGTTGGTAAAATTAACCCAATAAAATTCTTGGAAATTTTCTATTTTAGGGTTGGTTTTACATCATTTTGGTATCAGAGCGAAGGTTCATAAAACCCTAGTTCTTGCATCGTAGGCATCATTTTTGCATTTATTTAGGATTGTTTAGTCTTTTATTTTATTTTTGTCTTTCTTTTATTTTAGGTCATTTCAGATTCATTAAAAATTAAAAAAAAAACTAGGACACACACCCCATAGTTTCCACTTTTGGTGAATACGTCTTCGCAGCACCATCACAGACCCTGAAGAGCCTTTCCTATCCCTTCCCAATCACCCAATTAGGAACCCTAGACTTCCCAGACCTGAAATGGACAACTCTGATATCTTCGCTACCCTAGCTGCCATCCAAGCAACTCTTGCCAATATCAATCAGAGGCTTGAGAAAGTGGAGCTAAATCAAACCATTGTCCCTGAGCTTCATGCCCATCGTCAGATCCCTCAAGGGAATGTTCATGACGATCGACGTCAAGAACGTGACCCTGACGAACATTATAAAAAGAACGTTAAAGGCTGACGTTCCCCAGTTTGAAGGCCACATGGAACCCCAAGCTTACCTCGATTGGATCCGTGCCATGGACCACTACTTTGTGTGGTTCGACATGAGCGAAGCCCTTAAAGTTAAATTTGCCACTATGAAATTAACGGGTAAAGCTCAACAACATTGGACCAATCTTGAACATGCCCGCAGAGGCCGAGGCCTAGCACCCATAGCCACTTGGGAGGCCATGAAAGAGAAGCTCACTGAGAGGTATGTAGCGTTATCGTTCCACACCCGATTGCTAGATTCGTGGAACCAATTGTATCAAGGAAGTAAATCCACACAAGAATATGTTGATTAATTCGATGACTTCCTTATTCGGTGCAATGCGCTAGGTAAAGAGAGTAAAGAACAAACTCTCTCTAGGTTCAGAGCTGGACTACGAGCTGACCTTAGGAACGAGCTAATCTATAGGAACGTGGACTCAATAGCGGCTGCCTACGCCCTAGTCCTCGACATGGATTCCCTTAAAGCTAGTTCTCATTCTAGGTCCAGCGACTCGAGAGATCATTCCTCTAGAATGACCTCTACTGACCCACCTAGACCTAAGCTTCCCTCTCAGCATCCCAGCAAATCTTACCCCAGCAAACCTAATTCAAATTTCAATTCACATAGAGATGAACATAAGGGTAAGAACACCGAAAGATATTACAGTAAGATTGACCCTCTCACTAAATGCTATAAATGTAAGGGATATGGTCATGTTGCTAGCAACTGTCCCAGTCCTAGTAGGATAAATATAGTAGAGGGTACCGCTGTCATTGCTGACGACTCAGACAATGAGTTTTCTTATGAGCCTATTGAAGGCGATGACTTCGGTGAAGAAGAGGATGACCAGTATCTCCACTGTATTCGGTCTATCCAATCACCTGACTTGAATGTAGTTAAATGTGCTTTGTCCCAACCAAAAGAAGAAGATGATTGGAAGAGAAGCGCACTGCTATATTCCACACCTTTACGACTATAGGTGACAAAAACTGCAAGGTGATTGTTGACAGTGGGAGCTGCGTCAACGCTGTCTCTTCTGCGGTCTTAGCAAACACCGGACTTAAGGCTGAACCCCATCCACGCCCATACAAAGTATCTTGGATTGATGCAACAGCACTCCAAGTAACACATCGATGCTTAGTCCATGTGGACTTCAAAGCTTATAAAGAGAAAATTTGGTGTGATGTGCTTAAAATGGATGTGGGTCGAGTCATTTTAGGGAGACCTTGGTTATACGATCACGATGTGACCATATATGGTCGATCCAACCAATGTGTGTTCCAGCACGATGAACTAAAAATAAAGCTCATTCCCGTGAGACCACGAACTAGTCCAGCTGAAACAACACCGGCTCCCTCGAGAAAGGGCAAGAAGGTAACGTATATGGGTGAAAAGGAACTTACAAATGAAATTGAAAAGGGAGCTACCATTCTTTTACTCACAGCGAGAGAAGTCCCTAAAGATCCTAAGTCACTCATCCCGCCCCAAGTTACTCCTGGCCTACAGGAATTTGCAGACGTGTTTCCTGCTGACCTCCCCAACCAGTTGCCCCCATTGCGTGACATCCAACACGCTATTGATCTGGTTCCGGGAGCGAGTCTTCCTAACTTGCCACATTATCGGATGAATCCGACAGAGCATGCTAAGCTAAAAAGGCAAGTTGATGAGTTATTGGCAAAGGGCTTCATCAGAGAAAGTTTAAGTCCTTGCGCTGTTCCTGCTCTATTGACGCCAAAGAAAGATGGAACCTGGCGTATGTGTGTGGACAGCCGTGCCATAAACAAGATCACGGTGAAATACCGTTTTCCCATTCCTCGTTTGGATGACATGTTGGACATGATGTCTGGTGCCACAATCTTTTCCAAGATTGATCTTAAAAGTGGCTGCCACCAAATACGTGTTCGTCCTGGTGATGAGTGGAAGGTCGCCTTCAAGACGAAGGATGGCCTGTACGAATGGATGGTCATGCCATTTGGAATGACCAATGCCCCGAGCACGTTTATGAGAGTCATGACGCAAGTACTCCGTCCCTTTATGGGCAAGTTCCTTGTGGTGTACTTTGATGATATTCTCATTTACAGCAGATCCGTTGGGCAACATCTTGACCATTTGAGACAGGTCTGCAGTGTTTCGAGGAAAGAATAGCTTTATGCTAATCCTACCAAATGTACCTCCCTCTCCGATCAGACTATCTTTCTGAGATTTATTGTGTCTGCCAGAGGAGTATCTGCTGACCCAGAAAAGATACGAGCTATTACAGAGTGGCCTGAACCCCGCAATATCGTGATGTGCGGAGTTTTCACGGCCTTGCCACATTTTATCGTCGGTTTGTGCGAGGATTTAGCACGATCATGGCTCCGATAACCGACTGTTTGAAGAAAGGTGAGTTTGTCTGGTCGAGAGAAGCCACGACTGCCGTCGAAGAGATCAAGAAGAGAATAACTCAGACACCTGTCATGAGGTTGCCTGATTTCCCTAAAGTCTTCGAAGTAACATGTGATGCTTCTGGTATTGGTATAGGTGGAGTCCTCAGTCAAGAGAGTCATCCAGTTGCTTATTTCAGTGAAAAGCTGAACGAAGCAAGACAAAAATACTCCACCTATGACAAGGAGTTCTACGCGGTCGTTCAGTCACTTCGCTATTGGCGACATTATCTTCTGCCGCAAGAATTCGTTATCTTCTCAGACCACGAGGCCTTAAGATTCCTTAATTCTCAACAAAAGTCGAATCCGAGACATGCTAGATGGGTAGAGTTCCTACAAGAATATTCATATACCATTAGGCATACAAAAGGGATTGATAATAAGGCCGCGGATGCGCTAAGTCGTTGTTACATGATCTTATCTGCACTGCGCACCGAAATTATTAGTTTTGAGAGATTGAGAGATGAGTATGCCTCCTGCCCAGATTTTCACGATATCTACACCTCTTTGAAGGAAGGCATTACTCGAGTGATAGATGATTATTTCTTGAAAAATGATTATCTCTTCTATCGCTCCAAACTGTGCATTCCTAGTACATCCTTACGAGAGTATCTTGTTTGGGAATTGCACACTGGTGGCCTTGCTGGACATTTTGGGCATAGCAAGACCATTGATGCTGTGGAACATAGGTTTTACTGGCCGAAGCTAAAGAGAGACGTTGTGAGACTTGTTAACAGATGTCACACCTGTCAACTTGCCAAGCAACAAAAACAGAACACAGGCCTGTATACTCCATTACCTGTTCCCAGCCGCCCTTGGAAAGACGTGAGTATGGATTTCGTGTTAGGCTTACCGAAAACACAAAAGAAACACGACTCCATTCTTGTCGTGGACCGTTTTTCTAAAATGGCCCACTTCCTCCCGTGCTCGAAAACTTTTGATGCATCCCGCGTGGCTCAAATCTTCTTTGATAATATTGTGAAGCTACATGGGTTGCCAAAAACCATTGTGTCTGATAGGGATGTGAAATTCACGAGTTATTTTTGGAAGACCCCATGGCACAAGTTAGGTACAAAATTAAAGTTTTCGTCTGCGTTCCACCCACAGACAGATGGACAGACTGAGGTTGTCAATCGGAATCTTGGCAATCTCTTACGTACTCTTGTGGGAGAGAACTTGGGAACATGGGATTTAAAATTAACGATTGCTGACTTTGCATATAACACATCTAGGAATAGAACCACTGGCATGAGTCCACACGAAGTTGTACACGGTTATCGTCCTAGGCAGCCTATAGATCTTGCCCCCATGTTAGAACATCACCAAGTCTCTGAGTCTGCATCTGCATTTGCATCCCGCATTCATGACTTACATAGAGAAATTTCCAAGAAAATTAATGAAAATAATTTTAACTACAAGTTAAGAGCTGATATTAGAAGGAAATTTAAAACTTTTAATGTGGGTGACGAAGTGATGGTTCGGATTCGTCTGGAACGGTTCCCAGCGGGATCCGTTAAGAAATTGAACACACGTGCTGCAGGTCCATTTAAAATTCTTCATAAAATCAATGATAATGCCTATGTTGTTGACCTCCCCGAAGGCTTTGGCAGCAGTAAAACTTTCAATATTGAGGATCTAGTACCCTATGAAGGCCCTAGAATTTAACCCTAGAAATCCTCTTATAGATGAGCCTACCCTGCAGCCTACTGGTGAGATTCCCCCATTACCCCCACTACCAGATACTACTTACCCATCGACAGAAGAGTTGGATAATATTTTAGATGATCAGATAATCTCTACTAGAGATGGTGGTATTCATTTGGTAAGTTGGAAGAACAAGCCGGAGTCGGAGAACACTTGGTTAGATCGCGGAGAGCTCCAGCGCTTGGATCCAGACCTCTTGGAGCACTATGACAAGAGGACTGGTTTTGACTCGACTGGGTCGAACCCTCCCCCACCCGGGGAGAATGATGAGGACATCGGTTCCAGACGATTTGGTCGTTTCTATCAGCGAGGCGTCGTCTTCATCAACTGTTTTATTCAGTTTAGGATTTTTATTTTATTTCCATTTTTGTTTCTGGCCATTATAGCCATATGTAATCTTTTTGTAATTTTTAGATTTTGAGAATATTTTGGAGATGTGTTTCAAGATGTAATTGAGCCTATTTAAAGGCCTTGAGATTAATGAGAAAGCATGCCATTATTGATTTAAAAAATCTGTGTTGAGTTTTGCTCTTCCTCCTTCTCTTTTGTGTGATATAATTGAGAACTAAAATTAGGGTTTGTGATAAATCCTAATCAATTTTAGAGTTAGTGATTAACTCTAAAATTTACCCAAAATTAAAATTCCCCAATTACAAATTACCCAAACCCTAATTCCCAAATCCCCACTCAAAACCCTAACAGCCGTCATCCCTCTTCTTCTTCATCTCTTTCTCCCTTCCTTATTCTTCCCCGACACCCATCCAAAGCCCAAACCCATTCTCTCTCTTATGCTTCACCTTCGTTCTCTTCAATACCCCCATCCAGATCGAGACGAATCCACTCCCGTCGCCATCCAAAACCCCTACCGCCGCCCTCGTCCACTTCCCGTCGCCACCCAATCCCGCACCTCCAAACTCCGTCGACCCTCACCACAACTCCGTCAGCCCCTTCGTCTTCTCCTTAACCTGCCGACCACCTACCTCCTCACCCCACTTCCCACCACCGATTGCTTCTTCCGCACTGCCTAGCCCCGAATCACCCCTGAACCCATCCATCGGCTCCATCGGCCTCGACGCCAGCCGTCGTCACATCCACCGTCGCACCTCGCCGACGACACCACGCCGGCGCCGTCGCACCTCCTCGTCGGCCAGCCTTGCTGTTGTTACTGCCGCCCTTCTATCGTTGCTGCGTTGCTGTGTTCTTGGGGTATTGTCCACTCCTACATCTACGCTGGGTTTCTTCACATTCGGTATACTCTTTCCATTCTTAATATTTGTGTTCTACTGCCTTATCATCTAGTTTATTATCTGATTTGCCTGTCGTCCACAAAATTAATTGAGATTGAGTGTTCCACATACCTGAATAGAGTACGAATCATTATTGAACTTCTTACTTGCTAAAACACAGGGATTTAATTGATTGTAAGGTTGATTTATTAATTGGGACTGCTACACTTATTCAATTCTTGAAAACCCATCGAACCTGTTAATTGTTAAAAATTTCCAACTTCGATCCGCACTTTCATGTTGGTAAAATTAACCCATTAAAATTCTTGAAAAATTCTCTATTTTAGGGTTGGTTTTACATCAGACTGCCTAGGTGACCAGCTTGATGGATGGTGTTAAAGAAACTGCACTACTTCTGACACTTCTCTTAACGGCTTATACACATGACCACTGTATTAGATTACTAATCCTTTTAAAAATATTATATCCATATCCTCCTCATTGGATCAAACTTTGTTCTACCTTTCCATGATTAAGGTAAAATCGATCCTTATTCCCTCCCTAAATGAAAATTCCAGCAGTACAACAAACAAAGTTGAACTTCAAGTTTCATCATATCAACGTAATGTATTTAAACCAACAACTGAAAGTTGCAAGTTCCACTGGTTGTAATTAGGTTGCAATAGTGGTCACCAGAAAATCACCAAGGGTGCGCTTAATTTCTTGCAGGTGAGTATTGCAATTGCAAGTGCAATATATATATATATATATATATATACTAGATTTGCCTGTGGCCACGTGCGTACGGCATGTAACGATACAGAATATGAAAAGTTTTGTAAACAGTAAATCAACAATTATGTAGTTGAAGTTTGAATAGTATGACAATAATTAGTTGTAAATAAAAGTCCATGTTTCCATTAGTATATGGTGAAAAATAATTATGAATTGGGGTATAAAAGTCCATGTGTCCACACACACACACACACACACACACACACACACACATAGAGAGAGAAATAATTAAATAAATAAATGAGTTGTTTTTTTTTGGTTGGGGGGGATTGGAGGAGAGCCACTTGATAGCTTTCTTTGTGTTTTATCATATATATATATATATATATATGTATATATATATATATATATATATATATATATATACATATATATATATATATATATATATATAAAAAGAGAGAGAGAGAGAGAGAAAGAGAGAGAAACCTTCCGTTGTGCACTCACCCTTCTGGCCATCACATGGATGATCCAAACCGTTCACATTGATCTGCACGTCTAAATTAGTCTAAATATGTAAAATTAAGTCATTTGAAATTCATTTGCCCATGCATTTAAGTGTTACAAAATTGTATGGCTGAATATTGTTTTTTCATTGTAATGACATGATGGATGGACAAATGAATTTCAAATGACTTGATTTTACATATATAGACTAATTTAGATGTGCAGATCAATGTGAACGGTTTGGATCATCCATGCATGGTCAGAAGGGCGAGTGCGCACGGAGTGCACACTATATATATACACACTAGATTTGCCCGTGGGCACGTGCCTACGGCACGTCTTTGGAACGATACAAAATACAAAAAGCCCTGTAAACAGTAAAACAACAATTATGTAACTCAAGTTTGAATAGTGTGACAATAATTAGTTGTAAATAAAAGTCCATGTTACCATTAGTATATGTTGAAAAATAATTATAAATGGGGCTGTAAATCTAACTTCTTAGAACTTTAAATGTGGAAAATGATGAAATTTAACATTTGAAGAGATATATTTGCTATTTTCAATATAACATGTGCAATAAAAAACATAAAAATTCTAAAAGTTTACAAACCTGAAATCTTAAAATCTAAATTTCTAAGTAAATAATGAAATAATGGGAGAGAGAGGCAGGGAGAGAGAGAAAGAGAGAAATATGAAAAAGTGAAAAGATAAGAGAGAGAGTAATAAAGTAATGTGTTTTTTAGTTTTGGGGGGGGGGGGGGGAATTTGGTTTTGGGGTTTGAAATTTTGGGTGGGAAAATATGTTTTGTGAGATTAGATCTGGGCCTTTGATTTTGGGGGGATTAAAGGTGAGCCACTTGATAGCTTTCTTTGTGTTTTATTATATAGATATATATATAAGTAATGTTACACCCACTACCAAATCCACTACCTTTTTTTCACTACCTTAGATGGCACGCTACTATTGGAGGTTTTTACCACCTACTCTACACCTACTCTACAATAACCTCCACTAATAGTGTGCCACCTAAGGTAGTGAAGAAAAAGGTAGTGGATTTGGTAGTCGGTGTAGCATTACTCTCTCTCTCTCTCTATATATATATACACACACACATTTGTCGAACTTGCATCATAGTTAAGCTTCAAATATATTCATAGACTAAGACAACTTAAATGTAGCCATATCGCAGACGTCTACCAAAAGAGTAAAACTATTTTGAGGTCCTAGTCGTATGTGGTGAATCTCCCAGTGACTGCTTCAATTTACCCAACGACTTCATCTGCTTAAATATTTTTAATTTAAAAATAGCTAAACAATTGATTTTTAATTAAAACGCTCAAGTAAAATCAGAGGTCCGTTGCACGAGAACGAACTTTTTTCATAATCCCCTTGCAATGTAAAACACAAAGTTCGTTATGGGTGGATAGTAAAAACCTTAAATAATATCATATTGAGTGGTCATTCAATAGTAAAAGGGTTATTTCCACAAGAAACAAACCCTTCAATCATAAGAAGAAATACCCAAAAAAAATGCAACGGGAAGGGGAAAAAATAACATCTAATTGCATGGCTCAAACATTCATTTAGGAATATAAAATTCACCATTAAAACAAGACATGACTACAATTTCATAAATAAATCAAATTGACCACCACATTACGCATTAGATTCTTCCGCCATATCTTCTTGTTCTTGTTCTGGTTCATTGAATGGAGCTAAAGAGTTGTGGTGGGAGATTAAGATTGACAAAGTTGTAAGGGTAGTTCATTGCAACAACACATCGTCTTCAAGTTTTTGAGATGCAGTCTTAATAAAGCCTATGGAACAACTTTCAGGTTCCCATCAATAGCAAAACGAACTGGGAGAAGACCTATATCAAAACCTAGCTTTGGAGGTGAGACTCTAACAAACAAGAGCTAATTGGTGTTGAGGGTTTGGTTCGGGTGGAGGGGGTGGTTAATAAGCCATGGTAATATGGAGGTGAAAATCATGGTAAGTTTGATGTTTATAAAAGAGTAAGGCCACTGCCTACATAACTTAAAAAACACATGCAACTATGTACCAAAGGACATCACCACAAGCTTATTCCACATTACCAATTGCATTGTCCATGACAACCCGCAGCCCATATGAAGCACAAGCACTTCTATTTGGCCATCGTGTCATGTCGAACACAAAATTCTGACACAACACTTTACAGAGTTCTCCAAAATATTCCTTGTGTCGAGTCATATTGTGTCGTCATTGGCATGCCTGTATCCATGCTTCTTAGCGTACAACTAACGAAAACGGGAAAAAAAGAAGACAAGAAGACAAAATTTGCACCTTTACTATAGAAAGTATCCATTGCCAATCCCATCTCTAAATCCCCACATACATTACACATTGCCAACACGGTCTAAATCCAGTCCAAACTCTCTACACAGATATATGGGCTACAAGGATTTATTTAGTAGGTTCACTTATCAAAAGAAGTAAACTGGAGTAATTAGAACTGTGTCAACGCACAAGACCAAGTGACGCTTCAGTTTCCTAATCCCTCTGTAAATATGAAAGCTATCATGACCCTCACCTTCACATTATCATAGCTAATCAATCACCAGCGTAACCTATTTATCATCAACTAAACCCTCGACATAATGATCACCAACAAAACCCTCAAATGATGAAGTTTGGCACTTGTATGTTAGAAACTTAGAATGTTGTATTGCCTCAACCAGATTTTGACAAAGATGTTTGCCCTGCCCATTTTGTCATTTGATGGAAACCTGAAAGTTGTTCCCCAAGCTCAGTTGGAACCACACCTCAATAACTTGAAATGATGTATAATCATAGTAAACCACGTGTACAATCTGCCTATCCTAATCCCCCACCTAAAGTTTATGCTTCATTCAAAGGGGGCGAAGAAGAGAAGGAAGAACACTATAAAAAAACAGAGAAGAACAAGATATGATATATAATAACAATGTACAATGCAGAGTGTTGGTCAACATTATTAATTATGGGATTGTACTCATCTTATCTTGATGTCAAGGTAAATTTAATATTATTCGCTTCGTAGATAATTGTTGACCATGTGATCTCATGATTTTTTCTGGTCGACTGGCGACTGGCGACTGCTTTGTTCTATCTTTACTATTTCTACTTGTATTTGAAGGGTGGTGCATTTATCTTCACGGCACCCTTTTTTTATTGACAATAGTACTTTGTTACTCTTGGAATGATTGCCACTCCACATGATATTACCTAAGGATTTCCTTTGCAACCCTCAAAAACATTGTTATTTGACTTTGTAGGGTTGCTGACCGAAAATGATAGTCCTAATATAGAGAGATAGCTGACCCTAAATATAGCCCTCTTCAAGTCGCTGCATCCATGTAATTTTCTAGGTTTAATTTTGTTTTGATTAAAATGTTGTATTGTTTAGTTCATCAATCAATGATATTTCCATAATTTAATTTTGTTGGATTTTTCCATAATGACACTCAAAAGAACTAATATTTCCATAATAACATCCAAACTTTTCATGTTTCCTAAGAGACAATTGAAACTATTGTATATTCGAAGAATATTCCCCTAACTTAAAAGAGTTGCTAACTGCTGAGGGTTCTTGGGAAATTATATGACAGTAATTGTAGCTTTTTTTGGAAATATGAAAACTTCAAGCGTCATTAGGGAAATATTAATTATTTTGGGTGCCATTATGAAGAAAAAAAACCCAATTTTGTTTCATTTATGTTCTAAAATACTCACTTATGAATTGAGATGAAGAAGAAAACTAAAATTGCACACTTGAGAAAGAATGCAACATGATGGAGTGGGAAATATTTACCATTAACGCAACTTAGAGACTGATCAATGGTTTGAAAATATTTTGATCAAATGGGAATCTGATCATGATTCTTTCATTAAGGTAATGCTTCTGAAGTATATGATATGTAACTATCGGTTGTTTTTAGTACAATCCATATTATAGCTTTTTATTTTTGTTCTAAGATTGTTGATTAATTGAAACTATAGGGTAGTTTTGTGTGACAACGATGAAAACTGGGGAGAGAGTGATCAAACATAGACTGAGACTAGAAACTACTAAATAAATCCTCACCGACAAATAATCGTCCTCGGCCGGTAGCTGATGTCGTATTGGCTTAACTGGATGAACCACTTCATGAGTCGCCCCGAGTTTTATGGCTTGTGGAGTACCTGCTTGAGAGACTTGTCGGTGAGGACCGAAATAGAGTATGCTTGGAAGTGCGAAGCTTACGGGCGGCCATGATCAGAGCGTAGGCCCTCTTCTTCATCTTAGAATAACGAAATTCGGTGTCATGAAGTACTTAACTCATATAGTAGATCGGCTTTTGGACCATGTCTTCTTCCCTCACCAAGACGGCACTGAGGCTGATCTGAGGTGGCCAGATGGAGGTAAAGCACTTCTCCCGGTGCAGGCTTGCTTATGAGTGGAGGGTTAGTAAGATAAGCCTTAAGTTATTCAAAGGCTTCTTGCTACATTTGTCCCACTCAAAGTCGTTTGATCGTCGAAGGGCTTTGAAGAAAGGGATGCACTTCTCCCCAGATTTGGAGAAGCTCCCGATGGCGGCAAGGTGCCCCATAAGTTTTTTGACTTCTTTGATGCTCGAGGAGGGAGACATGTCACGTATTTCCCGAATTTTATCCAGGTTGGCTTCAATTCCTCTCCAGCTGACAATGAATCCCAAGAACTTCCTCAAGGAGACCCTGAAGGTGCACTTCGAGGGGTTCAACCTCATGTTGCGTTTACGTAGAACTTCAAAAGCTTTTTGGAGGTCAGCAACATGATCTTCTTTCTTGAGGCTCTTTACGAGCATATCATCTACATATACTTTCATGTTTCTACCGATATGTTCCTTGAAGACCTTATTTACTAGGTGTTGGTAAGTGGCTCCAGCGTTCTATAGCTCGAAGGGCATGACCCGATAAAAGTAAAGGTCGTAGTCGGTAAGGATATCTTCGGGACAATGTTCTAAAAATCTCCCTAGGCGGCCGCCTAGGCTCTAGGCCATCCCTAGCCGACTTGCCTAGGGCCTGGGCATTTTAAAAAATCGGTTTGGCTGCCTAGGCAAGTCTGGTGCGAGTCTACGTGGGTCTGGACGGGTTTTTTTGTTAAGTGAACCAGTTCACTTAAATTCCCACATTCTCAAAACCTCTGACCCGCGTGCTTCTCTCTCTTCCCAAAAAACTCCAATCCCTAAATCAAAATTCTCTTAAATCGCTCTTGCTTTTCCCGAATTCTCAAAATCTCAAATCAATCGCCCCTCTCATTGGAATCTTGATAATGGGCAATACGCAATACAAGCGCTCTACTATTAGGCTAATTCCAATTTATGATTTTTCGAGTTATTTTTTCAGTATTTTATATATTTTGTATTTTATGCAATATTATATTCTTATAAATATATTAAAATTAAAAAAACTGCTTAGCACCTAGCCGCCTAGGCCCCCGCTTACAAGAACTAGGTGTTAGACCCCCATCAGCCGCCTGACTCCCGCCTAATAACTTTTAGAACACTGTTTCGAGAAGTCTAGGAAAAATATTCGAATTTGATTGTATCCTGAGAAAGCATCCATAAAGCTAAGAAGCTCATGCCTGGATGTGGCATTAATGAAGGCATCAATGCTGAGGAGGAAAAAAGGGTCCATCGGACATACTTTGTTAAGCTCTGTGAAGTCAATGCAAATTATCCACTTGCCATTAGCTTTCTTTATCATTACTACATTTGCTCAGGGTACCTAACTTCTTAAATGAAACGGGCAACTAGGAGCTTGTCAACCTCTTCGTTGACTGCTTATTGTCGGTCAGGGACGAACTTTCGGTGCTTTTGTTAGACCGACTTGACATCTGGGTTCATACTCAGGCGGTGCATGATTAAATCTTCGAGCATACTAGGCATGTCAGCAGCAACCCGAGCGAACAAGTCATGCTCAACCGACAAGTTTTTTTTAACTCGGTGGGGAGAGCTTAGCTTATTCGGAAATACTTGGTCTGGATTTCTTGGAGAAGGAGATCTCCTATAGTTGACTCATGGGCTCGAAGTCGACTTGACTCCCTTCTTGCGGGAGTTCTACAGTGTCGAGGGGGAGGATCGAGCCCCCCCCCCAGTATGGCTGTGTAGCATGCTCGTGCGCTTCTTAGTTGCCCGTGACTTCTCCTAGCCCTGCTGGTGTCGAGTACTTCATCACCATGTGGAAGGACGAAGCCACTGCATGAAGAGCTGCTAGGCCAGGCCGACCGAGGATGACGTTGTAGGCGGCCCTCACTTTGACGACCACATAGTCCATGGTCTCGGTCATGGTAGCTGGGGCTTTTCCTGGATGGACATCGAGGATGACAATTCCTACGATCTGGACCGGAGCCCTGGAGAACCCAAGGAAGGTGTACTCGGTGGACTTCAGATGGTCCGTGGAGATCTTAGGGCCTTCAAACGTATCTAGATGTTCATTGAGCTACCATTATCCACCAAGATGCGGCGTACTTCATGATTCGCCATGCAAATGCTGATTACTCGTGTTTCGCAATGAGGTATTCGTACTCCTAGATATTTATTCGAGAAAGTTACCGGGACCCCCAAGCTAGGTGCCAAGCTCCTAGCAGGGGAAGTTGTGGTCGGAACTTACTTCTCGAACGAACGCCTTTCGAGAGCCCACCCATAGGTCCCCTGTGGATGGAGTAGAAGAGGGCTATGGGTTCCGAGTCTTGGATCTTAGGATCCCTTTATGCATGTTTGTTGGCCCCCTACGCCAAAGAGGCTCGCTCAGCCATGTCCTTCTGAGCATATTGGAGAGGTGGCCACGACAGACAAGGGATTGGGATTTGTCTTTGAAGGATCAGCACTCATCTGTATCGTGGCCATGGTCCTTATGGAACCAGCATCATCGGTTCTTGTCCCTCTTCATGCCGCCTGCTGAGTTCATCTTAGGAGGGGCCCTGAAATAGCATGTCTCCTTCGATTTCTATTAGGGTCGTCGAGATACTCACATCAAGTGGGGAGAACTTATCGAAGAGAGCTTGGAGGAGGGCGACGATGATCGGAACCATCCTTCTGGGACTATTTGGCCCCTTCTTTGTGCACGCTATTCCGTTTGTTCCTGGAGGACTTCCTTTGATTCCGGGGATGAAAAGCCTCTTCAGCTCGAATAAATTTCTCACTCCCCTGCAGGAGCTCATAGAAGTCCGAACGAGGCTTATTAGCAAGAGACGCTTTGAGGTCATTGCCGCGAACATTATGTCAAAATGAGGCAACTACTACTGCTGAGTCAATGGCTGGTATGGACATAGACTCGGTCGTGAAGTGTTTAATGAAGTCCTTGAGTGCCTTCCCCTTCTTTTGCCTTAAATCGAACAGGAAAGCACTCGTCTTCTCGGTCTTGTGGCTGCTAACGAAAGGTGTAAGGAAAAGCTTGTCAAGCTGGTCGAAGAAAAAGATGGACCCTTGAGAGAGACAATAGTACAATTCCTTCAGGGTCGCCGAGAAAGTCATGCAAAGAAGTGCATCAAATGCCATGTGGATCATCATGAAAATTTTGAAGCTCTCGATGTGATCAGTCAGGTCAGACTCACCATCATATGACTTGAAGGTACAAGGCATGAAGTTCTCTGGAACGTGGGCTTCAAGAACAGACTTGGCAAAAGGAGGTTGAATTGGAATACCCCCTGCCCTTGCGTTCTTCCTCTTGGCCATTCCGAACGAGGCGATCGATGGAGAACCACATCTTCTCGTCTCTCGGATCGAGTTGACCCGCAGGACTCTTCATGAACGATTCTCGAGGGCAATTCCTTGTTTGGGGTCCCTGTTTGGGACGACTTGCAGGGCTTCGAGTACTTCGTCTTTGAAGTTACGAAACACTGCCTAGTGATGGGTACGTCATCATCTTTGATGATCTTGGGAGGTGGCCGACGATAGGAGTTGGGCTCCTCTCGCATCTGCGTCCTCGTGGTGTGGGCAATCTACAGAACCTCCACTGTCAAGGTGAAGGGCTCCTTCGGCTTCTGGGTGCTCTGAGCGGGGACCATCTCCTTGGGAGAGCCTCTCATCTAGACAACGGCAAAGGTTCAACCCGTGTTGTCAGGGGTTGATGATGTCCATAAAACCTGGTTGCATCAGGGGCACCGTGGACCAGGTAGCAACTGACCTCCAATTTTCAAATGGATGGGGGTTGGAACCAGTTAAGACAGGAGCCTGCTGAGGCAGCCCCGCCAGGAGGAGGTCGTGGTGACGAAGGTGGAAGAGGATCGGCTGGGCGGCTGGGCGGCTGGTGGCAGTTGCCTTCGCCTCCTTTTCGGGGGCCATGGCTGAGTGGTTACTGATGGATGGATCTGATCGGAGAGGCAGATCTGTGCTTTTCTACAGAAGGCGCCAATATGTTGTTGCTTTGTTCAAGCATGGGAGCAATCAGATGATGATTCTTTTTTAAGAGGAAAGCTAAAGATCTAGATCATCGATAAGGATCTGAATCTGAATGGCAAAAGCTCCTTGATCTGGATATGAATGGTCGAAAGGGCTTAGAACATAATCTAGATGGCTAAAAACGTCCGATGAACCTGCAAAAAGTCTAAATACCATGGATGGTCCCGGTGAAAGACCCTCTGATGCTCAAATCAGTAACTCAAAAAGGAAAAAAAATGATTACCTTTCACTAACTGAGGGAGGTGGGTATTTATAGGCTAGGAGTCTTGTTCCCTAAGATAAACCTGAAATGTAACTTTCAAGATTTGCCTGGAGATTCCCCAGGTTAAGGGATAGAATCAAGTTCAGGGGTAGAATCGGTTCATGATTATGGGGCATTTGGCTGACAGCTGTGACTAGCTGAAAATCCTTCTTTTTTAGGTTGTAAGCAAGCCTTAATCATGAACCTGCTTGGGCTGATGGACCTGAAGACGATCATTTTCTACTAGTGGACCTGAGGTTCCTAGAAAATTACTGTACTACCCCCGAGAAGCTTTCAGATGTGTGTTGAGATCGTACGGCTCTGATTTTACCCATATCACATATAAATAGAATTTTTTTGCAAATTTTATTGTGATAAGATTTTGTAAATTTTGTAAATTCCAAAATTATTGACAAATATCTAAGAATGTAGGACTTAACAGAGAGGTCAAATAACAACATACGAAAATTGTTGACGTCTATGGTGGAATCTCCACCTTCGCAAAATCTTATCTCTCATGATATATCCTCTCACCAAATCAGATGAAAGACTTAACTTGAATAGTATTCTAACCTTAATTTGGAAATTTACTTTTTGGATTTTTCTAAAATAAATTAGAGCTTGAATCAAAAAATGGATATATCTTTACCCCATTCTTAAAAAATAGTATATATTTAATGCAGCCAATATAATTTTGGAATAATAATTCATGAGGAAACATGAGTCATGCTCAACTAGGGTTAATTAACGGTCTATAATTATGGGTATTACTTACAAAATCTATGCCTAATGTACTGTATGGCAAGTGAATGACCACAAGTCAATTGCTACTAGATTATTATATAGTCTGAGCAATGTACGTAGGAGGTTGTCTTCCTTTGATCTAGAGGGATATATAGTTTGGAGCTTTAAATTTAGTTGAGATTAAACTGGACGGTTGATATACATTGGAGATTTAATTGTGGTTGTGATTCAAGTAGATGGCCAAATAGTTTGGATTCTTTGGAACTTTAAATGTGTGGATGAAAATTATCAGGTGATGGTTGTCCATAAATCATACAGCCCAATATGATACTAGAGATTGGGCATGTATCAGGATAAACAATTCAGATAAACCATTGTAATGTGATGACTCACCTAGAGTTCTAGTGAAGCAATTAAACAAGCATTTCTAATGGCTTGACTCCTTAGGCATGTGTCTGTGTTTGGAAGAGAACTACATTTATATAGTCAGGGCATAACTAGTCTACTTTTGTCCACATACAAAAGTGTATGGTAGATAATCACCTTCATACTATTTTACTGTATCTCATAAAAAATTTAACATGAAAAATAATGTATTTTGAGGAATTCTTCCTTTTGCATCAAGTAGTTGTAAAATGTATTGTAGTTCAAAAATATATTGAAATAGGTCAATTTGATTGATGGTAAGGCTAAATTTGAAGAAAAAAAAACCTTGAACTATTCCCTTTATGCAGAAAAACTCCCTACACATTTTTTTACGCAGAAAACCACACTCAACTATGGTTGCAAATAACACACTTGGACTCTGTTAGGGTTCTGCTAATTTTTTGTCACGTGCAACGCACGTAACTTAAAAAAAATAATTTTACCCCCCCGACTGGTTTAAAAGACATTCTCCTTTCCTTCTACCTTTCTTCAAAACCTATTTCTTCCCCCCCCCCCACCAAATCCTACCATAATCCCAAATCAACCCCCAAATCCACCTAATCAACCCCCAAATCCATCTTCTTCCTCAACCCTGACGCCATCCATTCCACGACGTCAACCTCAGTGGTTATTTGCTTGTGGCGACCAAGAAGATCAGTTTTTCCCGAAATTGAATTTGAACAAAGTGAGTTTCCATTATCTTTCCTTCTTCCTTTCTCCCTTTTTTAGGAAGCAACATCTACTTATGAAGATAGTGTTAGTGGTTTCGGAAGTCTTAAACAAATGGGTTGTTTGTGGTGTCGGGAATTTTTAACAAAGGGGGGGGGGGACCTCTGGGGTGGGATGGGGTTAGGGTTTGGACGGTTATCCAAAAAAAATTTGCATTCATTGTGGGGGGGCCCGCAGCATCGGTAGGCTAGGGTTTTTTTGTATTAGCTATGCATGAGTAGGGTAGGGTTTTGGAAGGTTGAAAAGAAGGTGACCTTTTTAGTGTTTTTGTATGCTGAATTTTTATTTTTTGTTGTTTAGTGAAGATGATGTCCATCCTGTATACACCATTTGAAATCATTTGCAGATTTTTTCATTTGTTTTATGAACATATTTGTTGAATTACTTATATTAAATTTATATTTGCTGAATTGCCTAGATTAAATTTATGTGTTAATTGCATTTAAATAGCATGATGGCGTTAGCAGTGTGGGTTCATTGGGACGGATACTTTCAGAAAAATTCTAAGAAGTGGTTATATGTTGGGGGAAATAAGAGATTATATCGGTTCATAAATCCGGGGTTGCATGGTTGGGAATCCTTGAAAAACATTTTAACCAAATGTGGCATCTACAATGAAAAAGTTTGCATCTACTATAGATTAGGGGAGGGGGAATTGCCAGAGAATGTCCATTTGGTAGATGACCAAACGACAACGAAGATGTGGGAAGCTCATAACGTAAAACCTGAGATAGGGTATGTATATTTGAACCTTGATGGAACCAAGGGTGTGTAAGGGCTTTGTGGAGATGGGGATTGGGGTTATCCTCCTGGGTATATCAGGATTGTGGACAATGGTGTACGCATTGATAACATAGTTCTCCCTCCAAGAGAAGACAGCAAGGGTATATCCCCATCCAACCTGCGTTTACAAGCAGTGGAGACATCAATAGATGGTAATTTTTTGATTAATTTGTTACTTTGTAATAAAACATTTTGTTACTTTTTGATATGATACATTTATTTGATTATAATACATTCCTTTATTTCTTTTGGATGCAGATGAGATCCCAGATGCGCTAATGTCTCAAGCTCTAGATCAGCTAGGCACCCAGTCACAAGTGATTCAATCAGAAGTGGGAGAATTCAATCAGTTAGGCACACAGTCACAGTTCAAAGATGCTAATGTATTGTTTGGAGACTCCGATGAAGAATCCGATGCAGAATACATTCCAACAAAATCTGATGGGGATGGGGATGGCTATGAAGTTGAAGTAGAGGCTAGTGGAGGTGGTGTAAAAGTAGAGGAAGAGATAGATAAGGCAGTTCCCAAAAAAAGAAGGCAGTAACACAAGAGAAGGTCGATGAAGGCATTTCTAAAAATTTGGGAGGTAGGCCAAAATCGAGGAGGAGGCAACCTGAAAAAATGTGTGGGGATGATTGTGATGTAGAAGTAGTTGATACAGAGTATGAAGACAATGATATATTGGGGCCACTTTCAGTATCAGATGAGGAGGAATTTGAGATGAATATACAGTACAACAAAGACAAGCATAGCGAAGAACCAATTATTGTAATAGGGATGGAGTTTTCAAATGTTGGTGAATCCAGAACTTGTTTAAGAGAGTGGGCTATTAGGAATGGGTATAACCTTTTTTGGAGGAGGAGCGATGCGAAGAGGTGCACAGTTGAGTGTAACTAAGAAGGTGATTGTCCTTTCTATGTTGGGAAAAAGAATCTGAAAGAGTCTTTAGAATTATATCACTCCGATTAGAACACACATATGAGAAGGCTGTGGGAAACAGTCCAGTTACGGCAAGTTGGTTGGCAACCAAGTACCTTGAACATTTCAGAGATGAGCCTAATTGAAGTTTGCCATCTTTCATTTCTGCAGTTAACAGATTTTATGGGGTTGTAGTTAACAAAATGTGGCTTATAGAGCTCAAGATGAGGCTGATGGGAAGCATGTCGAGCAATATAGTCAGTTGTGGAATTATGCAAATGCCATGATGAAGAAAATGTCAAATACTATGGCCATTATCGAGACTGAAAATATAGATGGTTGCGAGCAGAAGAGATTCAATAGTTTTTGTTCGTATGCTTTTATGCATTAGTGAAGGGTATGTTGAATGGTTGCAGGAAGATTATCGGCATGGATGAATGCCATTTGAAGACATATGCTGGGGGTGTAATGTTGACATGCATTAGTATCTCTAATAAATAGAAGAAGATAGTAAAGGCCTACTGTGATAGCAGCTACATTAAGGCCACATATATGAAAGTCTATGAAGATAACTTGTTTTATCTACAATTTGTATCATTTCTTTAGAACTTTGATCATTTTCTTATTAACTTATCTTCTTCCAATTGTGTCGTAATATAGGTATCATTAAACCAGTTCCAAATTCATCTCTTTGGGATACGTTGGACTATGAAAATATCCTTCCCCGACGTTTGAGAAGAGCTCCTGGAAGACTACCTAAGGCTAGAAAGAAGGATCCGAGTGAGAGTAAGTGTAAGATCCAAACTGGGTTGCAAAGCGCTAGCAAAGTGGGCATTACCATAAAGTGAACTAGGTGTCACCAAGTTGGTCACAACATCAGAAAGTGCAAAAACGAACCAGCTCCACGACAAGAAAGATCAACCAACAAAGGTGGGAGACCAGAGAAGAAGAGAATTGATGAAGTGGTGAGAAGCGTGAGGTAAACTTTGGGTGAGAAAAGTGACAGTGGTGGTGGTAGAGGGAGGGGTAGCGGAAGAGTAGGACTAGACTCCAATGCAAAGGAAGCTCTTGGATTTGAGAAAGGCACTACAAAATGTAGGAGGAAAAGGAAGGAGAAAGAATCATATATGAGAGGGGTTAATTCTAAGAAGTCAAAGGTAATTTGTTACAAATTTTCATTTGAGTTTACAACAACCTGTAAGTATATTCATCAGTTTTGCCTTCATGTAGGTCAACAGCTCTAATGACAATCCTGGCAAAGGTGGAGGTGGAAGTCAACATGCAAAGACTTGATGGTAATGCACCAAATTAGCAAGTACTTTTAATTTATAACAATGACAATAACTACACATACTTATTGTTTTGCTATGTGCTAGTTGGTAATTTTGATGTTCTTGAAGTGGAGCATATGAACCAATGAACATTACTGTCAGTTTGCAAGGTGGTTTGTATGTGTTTTTGGTTGAAGAGCAGCAGGTGTAAAAATGTGGTCTGCTGTAAAAATGCAGTTTGTTTGTATGCAGAAATTATCATTTTGAACTGAGATATGTTGTAAACATGCAGGGCAGCAAGTGCATGTTTGAATGTATAGATATTACTTTTTGGTATGCTGAAAAACAGTTGCAGGTTGTGGGAGTTTGTATGCTGAATTTTTATTTTGTTAGTTGATATTACTCTATTTTGTGTGTTGAATTGAATTAGTTGTTGATATAAATTAGTGCTGAATTTGTTGCTGCTATGAATTCCTCATTTTGTATGATGAATTGAATTAAATGAGTATGCTGAATTATCATTTTGTAAGCTGAAATGAGATGCTGAATTGTCAATCTTTTTGTGATGTATGCTGAATTGAATGAAATTCCTCAACAACAAAAAAAACTGATGTAGGCTGAATTGAATTAAATACCTCGTTTTTTGGATGATGTATGCTGTCAATTTTGATATGTTGGATTACAATTTTGATCTCACTTTGATGTAAGGTGGTGAAAATTTGATATATCACCCGACTGTATGAGGTTACTAAATAAAAAACTAAATTCAATGATGTTTTTCATCAAAACATGATAGTTTAGTAAGGTTTTTTATCATCTGGGAAAAAGATAGATGAGCTTTTATTCACCAATCTCGAAAGTCAAATGTGGTTAGCTAGCACAATCTATAAAGTTAGACCATGATTTCTGAGCCAACTTCATAACTCAATGAAGAAATGTTATTAAATTTGAAGGATAAGTGAACAAAATGCGAGAGGATTCAAAGAGATAAGTTGACAACATACGACGGTAAACATACAGATAACATAGTCACAAAGGCTACATTCACAACACTCATATCTCAACTACAACGATACACAAACTAACAAATCCATTCCATTCTTAAGAGCTAATACATCTTTAACAATTCTCTCGTTTCCATTGCTACTTCATAATAAATAACAACAAAACAACAAAAAAAACAAAAGCAAGTACCCTGTAAATCCCTTCATGATTCCCTCTCTAACTTTCAACCCCACCACCTTCTATCTCTACGAATGACATTCTGCTTTCAACTCATGCTTTCGCTTCTTTAGATCTACGACAGTGGCACCAAGTTTAATTTCCATCTCTCTTGCTTCATCAACTACCAGTTTCAACTTTTCAATTTCCATCTTCAGTTCTCAATAAGATTTTTCCCCCTTCTCAGCTCCTCCCACAAGTTCAACCCACCAAAAAAATCTGCATTTGTCTGTTTGTCAATTTGGACCAAGGTTTTAAATCTCAGATTTCGGACTCATCTCAGCAAGGAGATTTCGTTTCGGATCGGAGATATCGGAAAAATGTGATCATCTCGGATGTTCATTTCGGACACTTAATAAATATGTTTTTTTTTACTAAACAAGATATTATATGTTCTACATGTCATTTATCATATAAAATATTGTATAATGTAACTAATGACACGAATCAATCACAGTAAATATTCGCAGAATTTAACAACAATATAAAAAAGAATGTAATATAAGTATATATAACTAAATTGAATTTGAATTGATTAGGAAAAAAATAAATTAGTTAATAGACTTACTTGATCTTGCATATACACAAACAAATAGAGAGACAAAATCCTCACATTTTCTTAGCTTAAGGTCCTATATTCAAAGACTTACATGCAAAAAGTAAAACAAAATAAGTTATATATTCACAATAATATTAGTGTGTCGATTTTGGCCGATATTTCGGCAATTTCAACAATATTTCAGCTGATATTTTGGCAATTTCGGCCGAAATCTACACATTTCGGTCCAAAACAATATCGAGTATAAAATCAATGATTTCATATCAGCAAGCTATCCGAAAGAAAATTTTGGCCGAAATTTCGACCGTATTGGCCGAAATTTAAAACAGTGATTTGGACAACCCGCAAAGTATCTTCCAGCATTTGCAGTTGTGCTTGCTAGCTTCACAACTATTGGGTCTTTGTGAGAACACAGTAGGGTTCCACATTCATCGCAGCTACTATGTGAGTTCCTCCTTGAAGCTTTGGAGGTTTTCAAATCTGCGTGTACATGTATGCATACATCAAAATAATAAATGCGACAAATATAAGAGAATAGAATCGGATTGAGATCAAATACAAGAGAGAATGGTGTGAGCATATCACCTGACATTGGATCTTTCAACTGGGAAAAAGAATCGGATCGATCGAGATCAATTTCGGGTTTGAATTGCTAATTTCGTTTGGATTGCGCCGGGATTGTGGAACAAGGTGGGAGGGATGGCGTCAGGGTTGAGGAAGGTGGACAGGGCCGTGATTTTGGGGGTTGATTTGGGATTAGGGTTAGATTTGGGGGAGAAAGAAATGGGTTTTGAGGAAAGGAGGAAGAACAGGAGAATGTCTTTTAAAACAGTCGGGGGTAAATTTGTCTTTTTTAAGTCACGTGCGATACACGTGACAAAAATTCAACAGTTACCTAACGGAGTCGAGGTGTGTTTTTTGCAACCATAGTTGCGGTTTTCTACATTAAAAAAAGTTCAGTGAGGTTTTCTGCATAAAAGGGATAGTTCAAAGGGGTTTTTTTCAAATTTATCCTTTAGGTAATTCTGATGGATGATCACACCTGTTCATCTTGTTCTACCTTAAAACATAATCTATATGTGGAAAATCAAGCATATAATTAATAAGCTAGTATTTATTTTTATAGAAAATAAATCCATTTTGTGACTGCTCCTGCATGTATCTAAAGTTTTCAAGTGAACTATTTTAATTTGTATGTTTTACAATTCAAATGATCATCCAATTTTAGTTCCTATAATAGAGGGCATTAAAAAACAAAATGTGCATTGTGTTACAGCTGAGAGAGTCAGAGTTATAGCTTCTGTGGCATATAGCACAAGCTATAACAATTCTATGCCCTTGTCTTCTCATATTTGTTTACGAGGAAGCTTGTCAAAGATTGAACAAAAAGTGAATCTGAATACACAAGTATCAAGAAGTTGGAAGGCTTTGATCCTACATCAGTAGTCGATTGATATTGTGTACAAATTGACTGGTGTGTTGTACACAACTAGTCAAAAAGCATGAGTCTTTCAACTATTTTAAAGTCATGTGGTGCAGACACATGAAGGTAACAATACTTTGTGCCTCATCATTGTTATTTATATAACTACTTTTTAAAAACTCCACGTTGGTTGAGCAATCCCGCCCTAACCGCTAGCTCTTTCTCCACAACTTTCACCAGAAGATTACTTGTAAATAGCAGAAGTCGACATCTACAATCTTCCCACTACTATCAATAATTGCAACTCATTATTGACTGTCTTCTCAAGTTGAACACACGAGACAACAAAGTGCAAAATGCTGAACATGCGCTGAAGTTAGAGCTTGAGCCACCCCTCCTAACTGCTAGCTCTTTCTCCACAACTTTCACCAGAAAATTACTTGTAAATCGCAGAAGTCGACATCTACAATCTTCCCACTACCATCACCAGTCAAGTAGGAAGCACGGATATAGGACACTTTGACATGATGCGACATGTTCAGCATTTTGCACTTTGTTGTCTCGTGTGTTCAACTTGAGAAGACAGTCGATAATGAGTTGCAATTATTGATAGGCGATTAAGAATGATCAATGAGTTATATAAAGGAGGCGGGTGGTTGTGCAATCAATTTTGCAGACAATGGAAGGAGTTGACTGATGTGTGCTCTAGTAAAGAAGTGCATTGAAGGGTGACGACAGGACGATATAAAGGAAATGTGATGCATATCAGTTGATTTTGATGAAGGTCAATACCTAGAACAAATAAGTTTGAGAAAGCAATCAATGACTCCAAAATCAACATAGGTTTGATTCGAATTCTCAAACAACTGACAAAAGGAAATTTCACAAATCACGTTATGAAAATTATAATGCTATAAGCAAGGAACGAAACTAGATGTTATTGCCAATCAAAGTAAGTATATGGTTTAACAAAAGAAAAAACTAGCAATAGAGTTCCATACATAAAAAAATATGAGGTGAAATACCATTCTCAAAAATAGTACCAACTAACACGACCAATAACATCTAGATAACTTTTTAGGACATCAAGGGTATGTAGATGAGTTAAAATTGGCATACTACAAGGTCATGATCAGGAAAGTTATCGAATTAGTTACAGAAATGAAAATCTAATGAAGCACTTTGCCGCAGTAACAAATTTTTGACGTAGAAGAAAGAGCAAATCTTCGAAACATATAATCAAGCAGCAGTCAAAGCCATACATGAAATAAACTACAGTCTCCATGAAATTTTCATCAATTGAAAGGAAAGGTTTTCGAATTTGTTACTTCAGCCTATTTATATCATTTCAAATGCTAAATAAAATGACATATTGTACAGGAAATTTTCTGTTATGGATTGTTAAATATAACAAGGAAAATCTCTTTGTTCTTTTAATTACTTAGTGAGTTAGTTTCTGTCTTGAAATAGTACAGTAAATAAAAATCAGATCTCATAAGCTATTATCATCTAGAAATTTGTCAAATATTTTACCATTTTGTTGAAAGTTCCAGGTGTGTTCCACATCAAAACCAACCCATATAAGAGTAACAATTGATAAACCAACTCATTATTAAGAAAATTATGTCTATATCATTACTGCATAATCATTTGTTGTGACTGTTCTTAACAGCACCTTCATTCTAGCATGCACAAACATTGTCCTAATCTAAATTCCACTAATATATGACTAGAAAACGATAATTGTCAACTGAATATAAGCTGAAAAAGGAGTGTATATTTTATTAAACTCACAGACTACTTATAACAGTAAACATCAAGCACACTCAAGTTGGTTGCAGAGTGAAAAGAGAAGACAACATAAAGGAAGTATATAGTGCACCGAATTCAGGATTGGGTGGAGGAAGCCTCGTCATCCTTGGGCCTGACAACGCCAGAGTTGACAAGAACAGGGATCTCCGCTACAAGCCATGGGGCAAGACCCAAGCAAAAAGGGCATGCGCTATTCCAACTCTAGGGCTGTAATTTGAAACCACACATACAAATCAAAGATAATTATGGTATTGATGTCATTAATATTAAGGTAAAAAGTAAGAAACCACCCTTACGTCAATTTTAAGTCAATAAACCCCTTCAAAGAGTTGCTTCATTTCTTCAATTTTATATATAAATTATCAAAAGACAACTATAACTGATGGAAGAGGATTTCACGTTCCCCACTCAACCCTCCTTCCCTCAAACTTTTGTTTGTCGTCCAAAACACATTTTAGTGTTCCATACTATTTAATTTTTCTCTTAATCCCCCCTTTCCCCTTTCACTTTTGCCTAATTTCTGCATCTTCATCTTCTTGTAGTTCTCATTTTAGAATATCAAAGAAGAAAGTAAAGAGAGAAGGAGAAAAAGATTCCTTACCTCACTCTTTACTAATAAAGTTAAGGACCTATCTGAGAGTGACATGGTTGTATTTTTTAGTCAAGCTACAAGCATTCTTAATTCCATTATCATACCTCTACCTCCAAATCTAAAAAATAACTTTAGTTATCCTTTTTTAAGTGTTTGGCAAACCACAGTTAACATAAATCAAGTCTGAGTAGAGTTTAGATAACTCCAATTATCTCAACTTTTGGAGTGAGATAATCATACCTATCTATACGTCCCAAAAGGGTCACAAACAGCCCAAAGTTACACTAAGGCTCTGTTTGGTATTGTTGTGAGTAAAAAATGCTTCCGCCGAAAAGTGTTGTTCCTGTAAGTTTTGTTAGAAAGGAATGTGTATAATTGCAATTTTTCTTAATAAGTAAAAGCACTTTTTGTAAGGCTAAAAGCATCATTTTAGGTGCTTTTAAAAAAAGGCTAAAAATAGCAGTTTTGGCACAGTACTTTGGCTAAACACACATTTCAATTAAGTTTATCAAACACCTAATTTGAGTCTAAAAGTGCTTTTACAACCAACAGCACTCCCCAAAAGCAATGTCAAGTAAAGCCTCACAAACTAAAGCAACATAACTCCACAGAACTCCATTTATCTTAACCCCATTTCCAAACACTCTTTACTAACTCAAAATTAACCTAAGAGGTTTCTTAATTCCCAACGACACATAAGTCAATTTCTTGCTTTTCACCCTTATTATCTTGACAACATTCAAACAAAAACCAATAAGAAATTAAATTTGGCACATTAGATAGCAAATACTAACCAGTTCTTCGCCCACGGAGGCTTGAAATGCACGGTCAAGCAGATCTTCCCACCCCTATACATCTAACCCCCCCCCCCCCAAAAAAAAAGCCAAATTTAATAACTACAACAAATTAAAACCAATGAAGAACTCAAACAAAATTCCACCTTTATACCTTATGCGTCTTCCCATCCAATTGCGGCAACTCGATCTCCGGCGCAGTAGCCGGTTAGATCACGGGAATATCAAACTGAAGATCAAACTCGTATTGGCGGAGGATGTGGACGTACAGCATGTGCCGGTCCAGCGCGTGCCCTCGGGGTTGGCGGGGGCGATGCGGAACCAGTCGTTATCGTTGGACTTCTTCATGGAGGTGTAGGCTATGAGAGACTTGTACTCCTCCTTCAGCCTCTGCGTCCACACCGCGCCGTCGCGGGGGCCGGCGCGGATGGCGAGGAGCGGGATCTGGGTTAGGGTCGACTTCGTGCTCGGATCCCATCCCTCCATTTTTTTGATCAGATCCTTTCGTGAAACCCTAACCCTAGTTTTCGATATTTTTTTTTTTTTTAAAGACGGGTGAGGGAAAGGGGAGGGGGGGTGGCGTTGGTCGGGAGCAGAGGAAACGAACGGAGAGGTAAATCGGATTCGAGAATCGGGCCCAAGACGAAGAAGAGAGAAAAACCATGAACCATAATTTATCTTACGAAGGCCGTATGGGGGCTTTTTCCGGATATTAAAGGTGCGTTTGGCCTAGCTTTTTTTAGCTTTAAAGTTACTTAGAAGGAGAAGATAGAAAGTACAGTTTTGAAATTAAAAGCTGAAGCTGTTTGGATAGTCAGTTTTTTTTTGAACTTTAAAGTTATTTTTAAGCTAGAAATTGTTTGGCATAAGATATCAATTAAAAACTACTTTTATACATCAAAAAAAAATTTGTAGCCATAAAGAAAAAAATCCCAAATCAAATTCCTAATCCCTAATCATCTTCACCTAAACCCTAATCTCCACTACCTTAATTACTCTCAATCCCTACTGCACCCCCTTCGTCCCCTATCACCTGAACACCTCATATAAACAGTCCATGAAGCATGAACCATTAATTATGGCACTTCTTATTTTTGGGGAATAAATTTTATAACCAACAATGTATATGATATGAAGTAGAAAGAAGCAGAGAACCATTGGAACATCTCAAATATTGTGCTTAGAATCTCATATATGTGATATCAAGATTCTTCATATGTTTTAGTACTCTATCTATTCATCTTCTATAATAAATCTTCTCCTTCCTCAACTTCATCTTCTTCCAACCTTTCAACAGAAAAACTCCATCTTCTTCTTCTTCTTCTTCTTCTTCGTTCCACCACAACAAGTTGACGAGAATTTTTTTTTTGTTGAGAATTTAAGTTTGACAACAATTTTTGGAAAATAAATTTAAAAAAGAACCCACAATAAACAATTAATCGAAATCTGAATCGAGCCATTAATCGAAGTCCCAATCGAGCCGCCAGTTACCTACTATTTCACCTCCGTCCACCATCGAGTTCGTCTCTATTACCGTCGATTTCGCTCTATCTTCCGGTCGAGTTCACCACTGTTGCCTTGTTTTCACTTCTACTGTCACACCATCTGTAATTGATTTAATACACAGTTGCATCGACGTGAAGGGGAAGGGGAAATTTTTTTGATCTTAGGGTTTGAATGTGGAAGGGATAAAAAAAGAGAATGTGTAAAAAAAAAGAGAAAAGGAGAAGTTAGAAGCTAGAAGTAGATCTGGAGGGCTTTTTTTAGATCTCCTTTTCTTCATAAAAAAAAGCTACTTCTCTTTTTGTAGAGCTTTTCAAAATCCTTCTAAAGGAGAAGCTAAGCTAATTTTAAGCTGGGCCAAATACTACCTAAAACTTATATGGTGACGAGATATAAAAAATACACAGGCGACTTTTTCTCCCCTCCTTATTCTCCGTGTTAGATCACAGATCCGGAGCGTTAGCTCCTTTCCGACCTCATCCTCCTTCACAAAAGTGCTAGATCTCGACTGGATCTACAGACCCTTTTCGTCTTTTGGTCATCGCGGTTCTCCTCCGACTTCCCTCCTTTCGATCTCCCTGCTTCAGCCCATTTTGTTCCGGGCTTCTCTCAACCACAGGTGCCCCGCTCATTATCCCTCTCGTGGTGTGGTTAGATTCGGCTTCAAGTCGCATCTCCGGTTTGCTGTGATTGTTCCTTCTCCGTTTCCTTCCCCCAAGACGTGTGGACCTTGGTGGGGTCTCGCCTGGCGTTAACCCATCATTTCTCTCCTTGGTGGTGTGCTGGCCTCAGATTGCTCGCCATTGCTCACTGTAAGTATTTTCCTTTTCGTTCGCTTTTCCGTTCTCTTGGTTATATTTGCGGTGTACTTTTACTCCGGCAGCCTAAGTTTGGCTCCGATTGGAGTTCTCAGTTTTACTGAGCTTATAGTGGGGGAGTGGATTTCGGACGGTCTGTTGTGCTCTTTCGTGAGCCTCTTTGTCTGGCCACTCTTCTCCGTGCTGATTTTCTCCCCTCCCCGTTATCTCCTCCTCTCCCCCCCCCCCCTCCTTCTTTTTCATTGAGCCCTCCCCGGTGTATTTGGGAGGTGGCATTTGTCTCCTCTTCTCTGATAGTGCGCCTGTGTCTCATGCTCTATCTCTTGTGGGCTTGTTAGCATAGAGCCCATCGATTATTCTTGGGTTGAAGTTGTCAAAAGAAAAAAATATAGTAGAAAAAAGGCTTTCATTTCGCCAGGGGACTTATGGGCTTCCGGTGGAGACTAGGCCAGTTACATCCCGGCCCTTCAGGTCCAATCGTACTTTAGTTCCAGAGACTTCTTATTCTTGCCCTCCTGCCAATTCTCCCGTACTACCTCCTCGTCTTCCACATCGTCCCAATCTTATTCCCTACGTTTCCCTATCACATGTTTCCGGTGTCTCCAACCGGGACACTCTAAGATATCTTGTAAATCCAAGATGAAATGCTTATTCTGTCTTAAGGAGGGGCACGCTCGTCATCGATGCTTCGCCCTCCAAAAACTCCTAGGGCTGTCGGTGGGGGTGCCGATAGCTGACTCAGTTCTATCTGCTCTTGACTTTCCTGCTTTACAGAGGAAATTAGCCGATCTTCCCTCCTCTAAGTCTAAGAAAAAAAGACCTGCGTCAAGATCGCCTCTCCTCCCCACTCCTCCTTCTACCTCTTGGCTTCCCGCCACTGTCTCTTCAGATGTTAGCGTTTTGGCTACGCCATCCATCTTGTCGGATAAGCCGGTCGTGACTCAGGTTTTCTTACCGGACACGGAACTTACTGATAGACTGAAGCTGTTCAGTAATTACGGTGCGATCTCCTTCAACGGAGGATCAATCCCCTTCTATACCCTCAACTCGTTTCTCTGCAATTCTTGTAACATTCGGGAGTGGGATTGGGTCCTCTACTCTTGCTCCAATGGAGACGCCGTGATCCAATGCCCCTCACCCAAGATTCTTGATGAGCTATGTGCTAACTCCTCTCTAGCCATCGGCACCATTTCTCTTACCATTCGCAAATAGGTCTCGATCAGCTCTTCCTCCTTAGCTTTGGATCCAAAGCCTATCAAAGTCTCCCTTGTGGGGCTTCCCCCCTTCTGTGACTCGTTGAGACTTGTGGCTCCCTTTGCCAGATGTATAGGTGAGATCATTAGCATCTCTTCTTGTGCTCGCCTTGCTTCTGGCTGTCTTCAGGTCGAGGCCTTGTTCCGCTGTCCATCTCCTAAGGAGAGCATTGAGGCTTATCGCCTGAACGACGGTATCTCTTCTTTCTCAGTCTCTGTGCAGTATCATGAGGTGAGCCCTCCGTCGGTTTCCCCCAAGTCTGTTTTCTGTTCCGATCCATCACCTGTGTTTCACCCTGGTTCTTCCGCTGCGCCAAAATCTCGGCATCCCCTCAAAAAGCAGGCTCAAATCCCACCTGCTAAGAAGTTCTTTCCGCCTCCTCGTCAGTCTGCCACGAAGCCTACTGCTTCGAAGATCTCGCCATCTAAGGCTCCAAACCTGGTTTGGATCAACCCTGATCGTTCAGCTCCTCAGCAGTCGAGGAATAGACCTCAGTCTTCTACGGTGGCTTCTCTGTCCCCAATCCCACCTGTTCTTTCTCAGGCTTCGGAGTCTGGCCTTAACTCTCAGGCTTCTCCATCTGGCCTTAACTCTCAGGCCCTCCCTAAGTCTGATAAGTGGCCTGCTTGGGAGACTAACCCATCCTTTGCTTCCGATTGGGAGAGATTTCAGCAGTTAGCACACTTCCCCACCACCAGCGTGACTCTGACTTCCCCGCTCTCTCGCTCAGTCAAGGCTCCCTCTCTCTCAAAAGCCCAAGAATGGGTTGAGCAGGACGATCTGTTGCAAGACGAAGTTGCTGATCTTGAACTGGCGCAGGCGTCCAAGCAGGTATCGTTTTTTTCATTTTCGTTTTCTAAATTCTTTTACTTCAGTATTGTGATTGCTTTTCGGGTGATCTCATTCTCTTCGGAGTTTGCGTCTCCATTTTTTTGGATTGAGCTGTTAGGGCCCAGTCGGGCCTATTGCCATCTCTCATCTTCCTCTCTTTCTCTTCTGAGCCTCTCGCCAGACTTGATCGCCTATTGTCGGGGGTATCGGAAGGCTCAGCCTCCCGGTACCACCCACCTCTCTAAATTTCAGCGACTCCCCGAGACTTGTTCTCGGGATGTTGTTTCCTTTTTAGATGTGCGTTCATTGAATCACGTCAAGGACATATTTCGGTCTCCCTCCTCTCCCCCTTCTAAGTATGAGCCGGTTTCTCCTCGTCTGTCTCCTTCGCCAGAACGTTGCTCTAATCATCTGATCCGATTCAGCGCACGTCTCTGGGCGAAACGATCGTCGCTAGCATCTTTCAGGTCCCTCGATTCTCCGAACTCTCCTCATCCTTTAGTTTCTCCCCCCCCCCCTGATCCTTTATGTTCCATTTATCACCCTCAATTTGCTTTGATCTCGGATATTGAGATGAGGTCCCTCGCCCAGTCATTGGGTTTCAACCTCGCCTCCGACGCATCTCTCCCTATTAATATCCTTAGAGCGTATCAGAGTCCAGGAGCACCGTGAATCTTATGATTAGTATCTCTTGGAATATACGGGGTCTCAATTGCCCCGTCAAAAAATGAGCTATTTTCGATCTTATTTCTTCTTCCCATTGCGATCTCATTTCGATCCAAGAATCGAAAATCGAGTCTCCCTCCCCTCAGCTCTATCGATGTCTAGGAGGATCCTCCATTGCTAGGTGGATCTCGCTTGATGCCATAGGTTCCAAGGGCGGTATCCTCCTGGGTTTTAAAGAATCGGTTTTCTCTTTGATTGCGATTCACCGTCTTAACTTTTTCTTAATCGTCCAACTTCATTGGAAACTCCTCAATAGTGTCCTGACTGTTATTTCGGTTTATGGGCCATCGACCGCGGAAAGAAGGCCTCTCTTTTGGACCGAATTCCGATCTTTACACAATTTCGTTCTAGGTCTCTGTTTTATGAGCGGAGATTTCAATGTTACGAGGTTCGCATCTGAAAGATCGAACCCGGTAACCTCTTTCTCCCAATCTTGCATCTTTAATGATTGCATCCGGGATCTACAGCTAATATATATTCCTATAAACGGGAGATCTTTCACTTGGTCGAATCAACGTCTGCTCCCTTCCTTGGCCAAACTAGATCGCTTCCTGGTTTCTCCATCGTGGTTCTCCACATTTCACAATTCGTTTGCAGAGGCCTTACCTAACCCATCTTCTGATCACGTGCCTATCGCTCTTTACTCAAACTTTCATTTCCCTCACCACCACCAATTCCGCTTCGAAAAATATTGGCTCCAAGACCAGCTCTTTGTTAAACTGGTCGAGAAATGTCTTGCCTCTATATCGGGATCGGTTGGTCTTGGGAACCTGCTTCTCAAGCTCCATGCCATCAAATACGGCTGTAAAATTTGGCGTCGTGAAAGGCAAGCCAACACTAATTTCCTTTAAAATGTTCTCATTGCTTCCATTGAAGCATTTGACTTAATGGAGGAGCGAGCGCCCTTGTCGGGTTATGCTCGCGACGAGTGCCTCGCTTGCAAGCGCGAGTACGCTGATATCCTTCTTCAGGACCATACGAAATGGGCTCAAAGAGCCAGAGTCAAATGGCTGAAGGAAGGTGATGGCAACACCGCTTTTTTCCATCATTATGCTTCTCACAGACAGCGTTGCAATCACATCTCGGAGATCCATGATAACGGTGTTGTTCTTCATTCAGAACCTGAGATCCATCATTCCTTTCTCTCTTTCTATAAAAACCTTATTGGTTCTCCTAAATCGCGCCTGATCTCCCTGGTTTGGCAGCAACTCTGTGGAGCCCAATCCAATGACCTTTCCTCTCTTGAGGCTCCCTTCACCTTGGAAGAGATCAAATCGGCAGTGTTCGCTTTAAAAAGTGACTCAGCGCCTGGTCCAGATGGCTTCCCGGCCTTTTTCTTCCAAAAATTCTGGTCCTGGCTTAAGGATGACCTCTTCAACCTTTTTCAGGACCTGCATCGTAGCTCATTCTCTTTTGACCGCATCAACTATGCTCACATTGTTCTCATTCCCAAATCGATGGGAGCTAATGTGGTTATGGATTTTAGACCCATTAGTCTCATTAACACATCGTTCAAAATCATTATGAAAGTTCTTGCCGCTAGGCTTAGCACGGTCATTCCACCTCTTATTGATCCGGCTCAATCCGGTTTTATAAAGGACCGCTTTATTCTAGATAGCATGGCGTCCGCTCAAGAGATTATTTCCCTCTGCCACCACTCCAAATTGGAAGGTATCCTCCTTAAACTGGATTTTCAAAAAGCGTATGATAATGTCAGCTGGGATTTTCTCCTCGATATCCTTCAGCATCGGGGATTCGGGCCGAAGTGGATTGAATGGATTAAATCCAGCTTATGTGCCGGTACCTCTTCTATCCTTATCAACGACTCTGAGGGCCATAAATTTAAAATCAAGTGTGGACTCCGCCAAGGAGATCCGCTTTCCTCCCTGCTATTTTCCCTGGTCGCAGACGTTTTCAGCAGGTTGCTCCGCAACGCTTGCGAGGCTCAGGCCATCGATGGTCTGGGGCGCTCTCAACACTTTGACGGCATCCTCAATTTGCAGTACGCAGATGATACTATTATTTTCACCAAACTAAATCGTGCCTCTTTGCGCAACCTTAAACTGCTGCTTTATTGTTTTGAGTTGGCCTCCGGCCTCTCCATCAACTTTAACAAATTCTCGGTGCTTTGGTTGGGCGGTTCCTCCAGTCGTCAAACAGAGGTCTCCCAATTTTTTAACGGCCGCGCAGCTTCCTTCCCCATCACCTATTTGGGCATTCCCCTGAGATGGGGCAAGCTTCACAGAGCAGATTGGTTTCCCATCATTGATAAAATCGAATCTAGGCTTAATGTCTGGTCCAGTAAGATGCTCTCCCGAGGAGGGAGATTAATCCTTCTTAACTCTGTACTCTCTGCTATCCCGCTCTATATGATGTCTTTCTATTATCTTCCCTCCTGGGTCCTCAAGAGAATAGACCAAATCAGAAATAATTTCTTCTGGACCGGAGCGGCCCCTTTTAAGCAAGGGTCTCACCTTTGCCAATGGAACATCATCTGCTCCTCCAAGGATAACGGGGGTTTGGGTGTCTTAAATCTAAGGGACCATAACATTGCCCTTTTAGGCAAATGGCTTTGGATATTTCATAAAGACTTCCATCTGCCGTGGGTTTCGATGTATCAAAGGGTATTATTTCTCCTCCAGTCCCTGGTGGGACTTCCACTCATCTACCCACCGCTCTGCCTCCCCTTTCTGGAAAGGAGTATGGAAGGTCGCTGCCGCTTTTCAAAGTGGTATTTATCGTTTATGTGCCGATGGGTCCAGGACCAAATTCTGGACCGATCTTTGGATAGGTAATACTAAACTTTCCTCGGCCTACCCACATCTTTTCAGTTTGGCTTCACTCCCCGAGGCAACTGTAGCTGAATCTTTCTATTGGGTTAATTCCACTCGGATTTGGATCATTCCCTTCTCTGCTGAGTTGCCTACCCCTTTAGTCTCCAAACTTGAGGATCTTATCGACTCCCTTAATTGTTTCGAGTGGCAACCATTGGAAGATATTGCTTGGCGATGGACCGCCTCCGGGTTTTTCACGGTTAAATCGTTTCACAAGTTCCTCAACTTTCGCGGGATCAAATCCCCCTCGGCGTCTTTCATTTGGAACTCTTGCGCTCCTCTCACTGTCAAGATCAACTCTTGGCTGACCCTCAATAATAAACTTCTCACAGTTGAGGTTCTTAATAAAAGAAATCTAGCATGGGGACAATTATGTCCCTTGTGCTCGGAAGCCTCGGAGGATGGGAATCACCTATTTGTGGGTTGCTCCTTCATCGTTCCCCTATGGAAGATGGTAGCCCTTGCATGGGAAAATCCTACCGTGCCCTCCAACTTGAGCTCCTGTTGGATGACTCCATCCTCGCACCCGAGGTTTCGCAAAGGATGGAACCTATCGGTTCACATCATCTTCTGGATTGTTTGGTTGGAAAGAAACCGCAGGCTCTTCCAGCACAAAGCGGCCTCTATTTTTTCTATGATAGAAGAATTCATTTTTCTGTTTAAATTTTGGTCATCGAATGTGAAGGCCGAAGACAGAGTTTCTTTTTATTGTCATCGTTTAGATGAATCTTTGCTATGTCTTTCAAGACTCGATGCTTTATGATGCCTTTTATTTACTGCTTGTATTGGTTTCTTTTCGCAGGTTTAACCTCATGGACGATCTAGCATTCTCTGTGCTGATCGCTGGTCTCTCTCTTTTTACTATTTATTTCATGTTTCATTTGCTCTTCGGAGCTCTTTTGCACAGGAAGATGGGCTTTCTCCTTGGATTTTGTCTTTTGAAGCCCCGATGGATGGTAGTTGGTCTGTTTTCTTTTGCTTGGGGCTGGATCAAGCTGGTGATGCTTTTGTATGGCTTTTCTTTGCCAAGGGCATGTAATGTGCTTACTCTTGTTATGTCAGGCATCAGCCTGTTTATGCTATAATTCTATTTTGTATGTTTTGTTGCTGTTCATTTGGGGGACTCGTTTTTCCCCTCTGTTATGCTGTTGTGGCTGGCTCTGATGGTTTGTGGCATCCTGTTTTTTGTGAGTTATTGGTGTTGCTTTGTTTGGCTGTTTCATTTGTTTGATTGCCGGCCTTTTTGGAGGCCCAATCCTGAGCGCTCCAAGCGTTCAATTGATGCTTGTGTTTCTTTGGCTTCCTTTGAGCGCCTGGGTGTTGTTAGCCAGGTTGTTGGGTGGGCACCCGCATCTCCCGTTTTCAAGATCCTGTGTTATGTTTGCTGGTCGGAGTGATGATGGGTGTGTCTCCCTGAGAGATGCTTGTTCAGTGCCTGATACGCGGCTGCTCCTCATCCCCGCGCAGCGCAGATCACTAAGAACAGCAGCGAGTCGCGTTCTCGATGGATGATAATGTCTTCCCTGGGCACTGCCTATAGCGATCTGCTGACCGGGTCGCTATCGTTTGCTTCTTTATACGCCGGCGCAGCTCTAGCTCCGACCTCCCTAGCTAGTGTGCTTGCTTCCCTTTTTTACTGTGTATTTTACTTTTGTTTTGTTTCACTCTTGCACTTTCATTTGCTGGTTTTTTTACATCTTGTAAAATCCTCCTCACTGTTACTGTACAGACGTTTGTTATTTATATAATTTTTGATCTGGCTGGAGTCTTTAGACTCTATCCGCTTACATCAAAAAAAAAATACATGGTATTTTAATTTTTTCTAACAACGGTTAATACTGATCCAAGCGATTTTGAAAGCGATTTTGATAGCATCCCTCTCCGACTTTCCTCCGCCAGATCCGGCCAACCCTCTCTTCCATCCCCCATACCCCCTTCTTTATTTTTGTTCAGCTCTTCGTTCTCTCCAAACCCATATCCCCAGTTCCCCACTTCTCCCTTTCCTTGGCGATCCGTCTTTTCCCTCTCGGTGATTCGATCTGAGCTTCCCATCGCCTCCAGGGTTGCGTCGCGTCCAGCCCGTGCCCAGCGCAGCGTCGCAGCTCCTGAGCTCCCCTTCTTTTCCTCAGCAGGTAGAGTTTTCCCCCCTAGGCTGCGCTTCCTCTTGCACCTCCCTCCGGTGACGTTTTTCCTCCGTTCGCTCGCCAGTAGATCCCCTCCTCGGTAGTTGTTCCTACCAAGCACGCTCCCCCCCGCAGCGTTCCAGGCTCCCCTCTAACCGCTCACTGTGAGTTTTCGAATGCTTTTATCATTAGTTGTAGATTCTGGAAGATTAGGTTGTTGGGTGTTTCTTTGGAGCTTGTCATGTGCTTTGCTGCTTCTCTGTGCGCAGCGTTGGTTTCCCTAAGCTGTGGATTCATTCGGGTTGACTGTTTGTTAATTCTGGCATTGTGCTCCCCCCTCCCTGGGGATCGTTATTGCCAGTTGTTATTTCTACTCCCTTCTGCGTACTGATCGAGAGCTTCTTCAAGCTCGATCGTTCTATTTATCCTCTCATATTCTATTCTTTCTCCATTCTTTTTCTCCCTATTGGAGAGTGTGTTTGTTCCTCTTTAAGAGGCGCTGGTTGTTTTTTCTTTGTTCTTACTTATTTTGGTGGGTTTGGATCGATACTGTAAGTGGTACCTTTCCTTGTTGGTGCTTTGAATTGAACCATTCTTGGTTTGGCTTCAACCATGTATCTCATCAAGTCCGTAGTGAGCTCTTACTGTGAAGTATCGGCTCAGGAGTTGAAGCGGGACTTTTCTTCTCCTCCTTTGGATAACATCTATCCCCCTCGGGGCTCTCCCATTTTCTCTAATTTCCTTTCGCCTTGTAGGCCCGACCCTCATCGAGTCTGCTTCAGGTGTCTCCTTCCGGGACATTTTAAACGTTAGTGTATGAATAAAATGAAGTGTTTGTTCTGTGATAAGCTTGGTCACTCTCGCAGTCGATGCTTCTCCCTTCAAAAACTTCTTGGCTTTCCTAGAGGTCATTCCTTACCGGCCAAACTCCTCCCCTTTCTTAATTACCCCCTCTTAAAGCGCAAGCTTAAGGATAGTTTGGTTAGAAAGTACAGTATTGTTACGAGCAAGGACATCGACTCCTCTGTTGTTGTTTCTCTGTCAGCGACGAACTCCGCCTCTTCTATCTCTCCTTATCGTGATTCTCTTGTTACTCTTCAACATCCTAATATTGCTAACCTTTTTAAGGATCGTAAAGTTTATTCGATACTTGTCTCCTTCCCTCGCTTGGGTTCTTACAAGGACCGTCCCCGTCCTAACTCAGCGGCTCCTTCGTTGTATTGGAATTTGGATAAAAATCCTGACTGGATTAAATCTTATTTCTCTTCTCACTCATGGTCTCGTAGTGCGAGGGGGCTCGCTCTGCACTCTCGCATTTTTGACCCCCAAGTGCATCCTGACAGGGCTATCATTAATTTTAAGGCCCCTTCTTTTTATTATAACTATCCTTGTGCTTTGAAGATTTCTTCTCCCAAATGTTCTACGTTCTCTTTTCATTATCCTGGATGCTTATTCTCTTGGTATCAACATTTAGTGGTTCGATCGTGGCTCTATCAGTTCCTGAGGGCGTTCAAACATATCCTGCTTTCCCTTTCCCTTAAGTTTTCTCTGAGTCTTGATGACCCTTCTCTCCCCCGTTGGGCCGACACCACCTATTCCACCCCTATAGCCTCATCGGTCGCTCCCAGTTGTCTCTTTACCCCTTCGTGCCCTATCAAAGTCGAAGCCTCATCTTCTGACCTTGCGGTGTTTTCGCCCCCTTCCGAGAGGATTGCCCTGCCCCCCGTCAAGCGAAGTTACAATAAGAAAGTTTATCATCATCTGCAGATTCGAGTGAGTGCTCGTATTCCTGCGAGGAAAGCAGCTTCTGTTTCAGCTTATCAGCTTGTGCACAGTTGAGTCTTGCCTTCTCGTTGACATCCTTGGTGTTTGCTGTGCGTAGCCTCCGTTGTGCCGCTAGAGTCCCTTTGGACTACTAGTGGAGTTAGATGTCTTAGTGGGGGGAGGGCTGACCTCCAGCTTCATGTCTCGGTCGCTTAGGTCCTGCTCCTCTATTGGGTGCGGCAGTCTGGTTTGTTCTCCTTCAGCTTGCTTGATTTTCCTGGCCGTTTGCTCCGCCATCTTGATTCGGTGTGGTGCGTCTTGTTGTGGCACCGCCCTCTGTTTTGCTGGCTTCTCTGTCGTTTATTGTATTTCTTTTGTGTTTGCTTTTTTCTGTTTTACTCCTTATAAAACCATTGATTATTTGTTTGTAGCTTTACTGTTTATTGATTAATATATTTTTTGATGGCTGGACCCGTTTGGCTCTGTCCGATATATCAAAAAAAAATACATGGTATTTTACCCCAAATATCTCTCTTATTTTATATATACTAGTAATGTGGCCTCGAACCTAAGACCCATGTTAGAGGTTCCACAGTGGTGATTGTCAAAAAATGACTAAATGCATATTTACATATAGCATTTTTGGCATTTGCTGTAGTCGTCCAATGTTATTTTATAGCAATTTATAATAAAAAAAATTATAAGACAGACTATGTAGTTTCGTCGAAGTGTAAAATCTATATAAAATGAATTACTTAACAAAAAAAAAATTTGTTAAGCGGATGTTGAAGATCCGTCGGAAGGAGGAAAAAAATAATAATAAATAAAAAAGTGACAGACGGATCTTTTAAATTCGTCCCACGATTTTTTATTATTATTTTCGGTTTTTTTTTAAATTAAAACGACTTTTTAGTTGAGAAAAAAATGCTCCCCCTCCCCACATTGGACGGAATATCCGTCCAGGGGGGGTTAGGTTTTTTTATTTCTATTTAATAAAAAATTTGAGGGATAGATTGTGTAGTTGCGTCGGAGAATTTAAAAAATATTTTTTTAGTGGGACGGATTTGAAGATCCGTCCTTTATAATATACATTTTTCTTATATGTTCTCTCATTTATAGCAATCTACTATTATGTTTTTGCCAAAAAATGCATAAATAGCAAACGGCTGCAGCGAGTCGTTTGCTATAAAATGCATTTAATGGATAAATAACAAACTACTGTGGATGCTCTTATGTTAGTTATGCACGGACAATGAATGTCTTAATAAATAAATAATAATAAATATATAACTCTACGTAGTGAGAACTCAAACCTGAAACCTCTTTCATATTAGTTATGTATGTGCATCACACGTGTTGATAGATTGACAAAGACACTAAAGTCTTCTCCCATTATAATATTAGTCTCTATTATAAAGAAGGTCTAAGGTTTAAACCCATACTACTTCTAAATTTTTACTTTAAAAAAATTATATTTATTAAGACGTGCATTACACATGTAAATCTCTAATATTATATTGGGAGAATGTATTAGTGTTAGGCCTTAGATTCAAACCTAGACTACGTCTGGATTTTTATTTTTTTGATGGAAATGATAGAGTCGAAAGTCTCTAGCCCGAGCAAATAGATATATATATAAAACGCACAAAAAAATACAGAACAATATAAGGAAAAATAATACAAGACGTATTACAGACGCGTGAAAAAGAGAACACACCAAAGGAGTTGCCAACACACGGCACTCAAAGAGAACAAAGAACACAACAAAAACAAGTAAACGAGACATTTACAAAAGCGCAACTGCATCCAGAAGATGCAAGGCACCGACTCCTAAACCGAACTCAGAAAGTAGGAAAGAGGATCAGCGCTCCTTAGGCAAGCAAAACCAACAAACCTCAAAACACCACCCGCATACTGAAGAAGGGACCAAAGAAGGTTGACAGCTCCGTCCCGACGAACGAAACATACTTTAGGACAACCCCTCTAGCAGCGTAGGCCAACTAACGCTCGGTAGGCACAGCAAGCCCTACCTGGAGAGAACGCAAAGCACAACAATACCACAGACCACAGGCAACAGCAAATAGCGGCCCAAGCCTCACCTGAAGAGAATAGCAAAGCAGGCAGAAGCAGAAAACCAAAACAACAGAATCCCGCAATACAGCGGCCGGTACAGCAGTGGCATATATTCCAACAGGCCAAAAAAACCAAACAGACAAACAGAAGAGAGAGAAAAGCTAACAACAGCATGGGAATAGGGTAAAGATACAGGTACCGCACACAAATCCCATAAAGACAGCCACACAACAACACACAGTGTCGTAGAAATGCCTAAATAAAGAGGCGATAGAAATGAACACACGGTGCCTTGCGGCAATTCAAAAATATACAGCACAATCACAAAAAGAAAGGGAAACACTACAGGGACCCAAGAAGATGGTTCTAGTCCAAAAAACCAGCAAGCCGAAGCAGGTAAGAGAGATACCGGCAAGAGGCGTATAAGGAAAGTAACAGAGAGTACCACATTCCCCCTCAAAACATTAGTAGAGAAGAGGTCCAACAATTCAGCACTGCAAAACGATAAAAAGCACCTGTATCAGCCAAAGCTCTAACAACAGAACGGATCAAGTAAACACAGAAGAATAAAACGAAAATACAACAAACACAGGGCAAACAAAAGTAGCAAAAATAAGCCACAAACTACGGTGGAAGGAAACAGTAGTGGTAGAATAACGACGCCGCAGTGTCCAGTCTGTGAAGTCTAAGGGAAGTAACTCTTTGAGGGGCCATGGAGGAGGCCCAGAACTTGGGGGGGGGGGGGGGGAGGTCATCAATTAAACCTGTAATCAGTCGAAAAGAATTAGTAAAGATCCGAGAATTCCATTCCTTCCAAACAATCCCAATAATGGCCATCATAGTAACGTCCCAAGAGATACGGACTGGTTTAGGAACAGAGTTCATAAGGCAAGAAGTGAACCAAGACTCTAAAGTCTCAGGGAGTCCAACAACCCCCCAAGCTTGGTGGGCAATCAGCCAATCCACCATAATTGACGACTAAAGGAGCAAACAATGAATAAATGCTGAGCATTCTCTGGGAATTGATGACAGAAAAGACAACATTGGTCGACAACGATATTCTTTTTGTTAATAATTTCCACAGTCAGTAATTTGTTTTGAACCGCAAGCCAGACGAGGATTTTGACCTTCAGAGGGGCAAAAGAATTCCAGATAGGGTTGGCGATAGGAGAAGACACGCCTCCAGAATTAAGAAAATTATAGAAAGATTTAACTGAGTAAATGTCTGAACTATTCCATCTCCAAAGGTAATCATCCTAGGGATGCCAAGAGTATGCTTGTAGGGAATCCAACAGGCTGGTAAGGTTGGGGATTAAAGTCGGAGGCAGATTGCAAGTAAAAGGGATGTACCAAGATCACGAATTGTTATGACACACCACATAATCTGCCATAGTCGCTTGAGGATTAGTTGCTAGATGGAATAATTCAGGAAAAGAAGAAGCAATAATAAAATTACCCAACTAGATATCTGTCCAGAATTGAATAGTATCCCCGACACCACAAACTTTGAGAATTCCACATTTAAAGGGACCGACCGTTTTCCACACACCCTTCCAGAATGGAGAGGCCGAATTCGGAATAGAAGGGTGAAGTGCCCAAATTTTATGACGAGAAAAATATTTATGACAGATAAGGCATGCCCAAGGAGAGGTCACATTTTTAAGAATTCTCCAAATACATTTACCTAATAGGGCGATGTTCTGATGCCTAAGGTTAATCACCCCAAGACCACCATCACGCTTGGACTTGCAAATAGTACCCTAATTACAAAGATGTTTGCCCGGTTTGAAGAGAAAGGTACCAGACCAGAAGAAATTGCGTCTGATACGATCGATCTTCGCAATAACCCAAGAAGGAATGTAGAAGAAAGCACAGAATTAACAAGGATAAGATGACCTCCCCTAGAAAGAAGCTTACCATGTAACAGCCTAGATTTGATTTATAAGATTGTGTGATTTTACGTATTGTGCAAGTATGATTTCGTTTGTAAAAATTCTCGTAAAAAATATTTTTTTATAGTAATTGTTCTATTTATTTTTCTAAAATTATTCTCTTTAAAAGCCTAATTTAAATCTAGGCCTATTTGTCCTTTTTAAGCCCACTATATTTATTAATTATTTAATTATTTTGAGCCATGGTTAGTTTGGCCCATTAGTGAGCTCATTTACTTTAATTCTCTTTTGAAATGATCTAATTTGTAGTGTAGACTCATTTCATGGACAATTAAATTTGTCACATAAACAAATTTGTAAATGGGGGACACTAGAGTGGCACGTGCATGCACTAGCATGTGCAATGTGCACACTCTAGGAGTGGCCGGATTGTGATGGAGAGAGTGGGAGAGATGGGGTTGGTTACTCTCATCATGGGTAGTTTATATAACTCCCTATTTCATCTAAACCCTTAATCTCTAACCATTGGATCTAATCCTAGCACTCCATTCACCCAAAAAATGTGTATAAATACCCCTTTATTACTTATCATTGGCACACTAAACAATTCATTAAGAGAGAAAAGATAAGAGAGCAAAAGATTGAGAGGTATTAGTAAGCAAAAGATTAGAGAGTGCTTTGTTTGTGTGTGTTCCATTCAAGAGGAGGCCGGCCATCATCATCAAGCACAAGGAGGGCTCGGTTTCTAGCAGTGCATCAAGGAGGAGGTGGCTTGCGGCTTGATCTAGGAGGAGAAGGCTTTGTTCATTTGTTGTAGGAGATTCTTTAGGAGTTCTTTGATTTTCTCTCCAAATAAGGTGGGTGTTTTTCATGCTTCTAATCAAGTTACCATGCTAGGAATGAATTGCTACTAAGAAAAAACTAAGTAATTTGGACTTATAGTTGTTTGAGATGAAATGATAAAATAGAGAATGATTGATAAATGATTGCTAAATTGGGAATTAAAGTGTTAGAAATTATCACCTTACCATGCTATATGTTTATGAGTTATGCTTTATGGAGATTTTTTGCTTGTGAGACAATAATTAATTAAATGCATCATGGATAGTTGTTTGTTTGAATTAAAGTTATACTAATGTAGAAAAATAAGAATTGGTATCCTAAAAATGTTGTAGGATGACTAATGAGTAAAAGAACAAAGAAATTAGTTGTCTTGTGAAAAATATAATTCTTTAATTATATAGAAATATAGATCGTTCTCAATGTCGAAATTATGGACGTAGAACATAAATAAGACCAAAAGTGCATTTTTATAAGGCAAATAATGATTATAAAAATATTAGTTTACTGTAATTTTATATATTTTTACGTTCTGGAAAGTTTGGTTTCAGAAGGAGAAGAAAAGAGACTAAAAACGTTTTGGGAATTATGTGAAACAATTAGAAATGAACAGAGACTAGATTAAAACACAAATCAAACTCTTTTCTTTACAACCTGGCCCCTTAGACCAAGTGGTTGAGTGGCGTGGGCGTTTACTGTAGCGTGCGAGTGACCTTAAAGGTCTCGGGTTCGAAGCTTTAGGCCCTGCCCTTTTTTACTGTGTTTGAATATAAAAAAAACCCAAAGCAAAACTAAAACTCACCTTAATAAAACCCCTTCACTTATTGCATTGGTGCCTTAGCCCAGTTGGCATTCGGTGGCGGTTGACTTGGCTCAGGTCTTGGGTTCGAAACTTGGTTTTGGTAGGTTTAAAATATTTGATTTTTTTGTTATTTAAAAAAATGATTCTTGGCCTTTAAAAATCCGGAAAAAATATATTAATTATTCTAAAATTACGTAGAGCTTATGAAAAATATTAGAGCATTATTTTGACTAAGATAAAAGTGAATTAGTGGTGAAAATTGAGTAGAATTGCATAAAGTGATAATATGAAAAAGTGATTATTTCTTTCATAAGAAAATTTTATTAAGTTATAAAAGAGTTATTTTTAATGAAGAAAAATCTAAGTGAGTTAATTATGGACTTTTATTCATTTGTTTGAATTTGTGTGCACTTTGAAGATTGACGAAAAATATAATTTTGTGATTCGAATTAAGTAAAGGAAATGAACAATTGTATGAGAATCTAATTGAATTATTGAAATAGAATTTTGAGTATGAAATACATGAATTGAAATCTAACTTGATACATGAGATTGGTTCATAGAAAAGAATGGAAATCATGTTAATTGTGAAAAAGAACTTATGAGTATGAAGACTCAAATTTTGTGATTATGAAGTGAAATTGAGAACTAGAGTGTAGCTAAGCCTCACATCGGCATTGAAAGAAAGTTGTTGAAATGAAAATACCAAGATTGGGTCATGTAGTATAAATGATTAAGACCGGTATAGTGGGAGTGCTAACTCTAGGAGATTGATTTTTATTCATGATTCAAGTAAAATTAAGGACTAGATGCATAGTGAAGATGTGATGTAAGTGAGAGAGAAATACAAGTATGAGGGCATCGGGTCTACGGTGTGAGAGTGATTCATAGGTTGCCTACTTGATGCGTCAAGTCTTAGCGTGGACACTACTCCGGAATTATCGGGACTGTGGCAACGCTTGTTGTTTTGTTGATTACGGGTGGTGCCATGGTCTATGACGGAGGCTGAATTGACCATAGGCTCTGCATGAAGCGTCATGTCACGACGTGGGATTCCACTCCAGGTTGTCTGGATATGGGCTCGTAACTCATAGGACATCTAGGATACTTACCGTAGTTATAGTAGTAGATTAAGTCATGGCGATGATCGAACCCTACAAGTTGAAGAACGATTAAGGGCTTGCCCTCGGACCTATGTAGTATGGGATGCATAGAATCTGAACAAGTGCGCATTAGTGTCATCTAATAATAATAATAAAGCACCTTTTACCTCAAAAAAAATAATTAATAATAATAATAAATTGCATTAAAGACTAGGCGCACAATCACAACATGACATCAATAGGTTAGTCTTTGTTTGTGAACAAGTTTGTGGTTTGTTAAGCTTTGAGAATCGTTACACTGTTTCGGCATAGAGAGGATGGTCGTGTATAATATCTCGTCGGTTGAATGAACTGACGTGTCCACAGTCTTTATGCAGGATAAAGGAACTGACAAAGATTAAAGTATGCAAGCAGCTTAAAGAATGTTTCAAGTATTGTATATCTATTTATGTAAATATTGTAAATTACTTCCGCTGTTTAAGTTTAAATGTAATGTAACTCTGATGTAAAGTAAAGTTTAAATTTCTTTGTAAAATTGTACGAAGAGAAGTGTAAAGATCCTGTGGAACTTCGAATTTAGTTGGATTTGGAATTCGGGGTGTTACATACCAACCCGCACATTAAGTCTGGATTCCACTTTACCAATAAGCAGAATCCAGTCTGATTTGTGAAGCTTGCCCCATCTCAAAGGAATTCCGAGGTATTGAAGAGGAAATGATGCAACAACACAGTTAAAAAATTGTGCAATTTTGAAATTACGGTTCTCTAAGCCACCAAGCTAGAGAACTGAAGTTTTACTGAAGTTTATGGATAAACCATAAGCTTTTTCAAAGATGTAGAGTACAAGTTTCAAGTTGCGCGGAACGATACCATTAGGTTTCTAGAACAAGATAGTATCGTCTGCATACTGCAGATTAAGAATGCCACGAAAACCATTGAAACCTCCCAGCCCCTCGATAAGGTTGGCATTCCAAGCGTGCAACAGAAGTTTACTAAAAACACAGGCAACTAGAGAAAATAATAAAGAGGAAATAGGGTCACCCTGGCGCAGACCACGCTTACACTTAAACTTCTTACCCTCAATACCGTTGATCAAAATAGAAGAAATACCGGCAAAGAGATTGGATTTAATCCAAGAAATCCATTTGAGGCCAAAGCCTCGCTGAAGAAGGATATCAAGGAGAAAATTTTAGTTGACTTTGTCATAAGTTTTTTCGAAGTCTAATTTCAACAAAATCCCTGCCGAGTTAGACCGATGACAACTGGAAATAATCTCTTGAGCAGACGCAACACTATCCAGAATAAATATGTTCTTAATAAAACCAGACCGCGCTGGGTCCATGAAAGGGGAGATGACTGAGCTAAGGCGATTAGCAAGAACTTTCATAATGATTTTGAAAGTAGAATTTAATAAACTAATCGATCTAAAAGTAGAGACCTTATTAACACCAATAATCTTAAGGATGAGCACAATGAACGCGTAATTAATGCGGTCAAAGGAGAATTGGCCAGAGAAAATATCCGAGAACAAGACAAAGAAGTCGTCTTTCAGAAAATCCCAAATTTTTTGAAAAATGAACGTAGGAAATCCATCAGGACCAAGAGAAAAATCACTATGCATGGAAAAACGGCCTCTTTAATTTCTTCCATGGAAAAGGGCAATTCAAGGCTAGAAAGATCGTGATTCTCATCGCCATAAAGTTGGGTCCAATTAAGAAGAATAGAAGAAGGCTGGGACGTCCCCATAAGGAGTTTGAAGTGTTTGAGAAAGGCCGAATGGAAATCGGAAATAGAATGTTGTCAAGCCCCGCTTCCCAGAATACGGAATACGAGTGCGTGACGAAGCCCAGCGAATGATCTTAACATCATTCATAAGCTGTAGGATCGACTCAGCATCACAACATGAATATACAAGAGAAATATATATAACCAAGCATGCATGAATAATTTATAAAGCAACAGAAAACAGTTTGAAAACAAATAATAATGTCCACATAGTTTTCAAGTCTGGATCAAGTGTAAAACTTGGAAACAAGTCTTAAACAGCAGAAGAAATAAATACCTTAAGGAAGGCAATTATTTAAACAAGTCCTTGCTCCAAGCGAAGCCTAAAATGTCTGCTCGCCAATCCCAGCAGATAGCTCGTCTCCCAAGTCTGCTTAATAAATATAAAAGGAAAAATAGGGGAAAACAAGAGAAAATGCCCTTAGTGCAAGCTAGGGCCACAAATAGTGAAAGCAAGTACAAGTATGGAGAACAGGAACTGGATTCAAGAATGTAACAGGGTTATAACAAGTAGTAAAAAGAACCAAGAACTAGCTAATAAGAAGGATAACTCAAGTAAACAGGCTGGATAACAAATACTAGTGGTAAAACAAGTGACAAGTGAACACATAGGGTATCTAACCTCAAGTGACACGCATCTAGTTCAAGTGTCAGGTATCTAGTCTCAAGTCTAGTGTCAAGTTGTCAGGTCTCAAGTATCAAGTTGTCAAGTATCAAGTAACAAGTTATCAAGTATCAAGTAACATGTATCCAGTTCAAGTTTCATGTATCGGGTTTCATGTGTCAAGTTCCAAGTATCAAGTAGTCAAGAATCGTGTAAGCATGTTTCATGTTCAAGTCTTATAGTTATTACTATCTAGGTAGCACTTCGTGCATCCATCTTTTTACTACATGGTTGCTACAGTCAAAACAATTTCGTTTAGACCTAGTAATGGATTTTATAGGGCGGCGTACTCAGTTTTCAAGTATCAAGCAAGTCATGGTTCATGAATCGGAAAATAAATAACAAGTTCACGAAAGCAAGTTCGCGAATCAACTAACAAGTTCAAGAACCGCACAATGGGTTCATGAATCAAACAAGTTCATGAGCCAAATAACTGACTCCATGAATCGATCAAGATACAATAAGTTCATGAACCAAGTAATTGGGAAACACGGGCCTCCTTCCGAATACACTTACCTATATTGTCCACTCTATAGTCTTTCCCTTAAACCCCGGCTTGTTACATTTATAAATTCTTATCAAGCAAGCATACAAGTGTGCGAAACAAGGTACGAGAAAGTGGTGGAAACATGTGTCCAGCGAATTACATAGTTAAAGTGTTCAGGCAGAAATTGCGTATTTGAGTTTACACATGTGAAATAGTATTGAAATGTTGCTAATTAATTCTAAGAAAATTTTGGGATGTCCTATAGGGTGTCCAACAACTGCATATAAAATTTCAAGTCAAACGCTTGCTGTTAACCTAGTTAAATTAATTCGTAAAGTAAAGGTGTGCAGCAGTTTTGCAAATCTACATCTACTGACACAGCTGCAGTAAAACTGCAATAACTCCTAGACCGCAACTCCAAATACGAAAATTCCGGAGGCTATCGATATCTAGACATCTAGAGCTACATTTTCTATTCAGGGCTCGGGTTCAGATTCTAATGTTAAAGGGGTCAAAAACAGCAAAGCAAGATTCAGGACAACAATCATAAGGGAATATCTTACTAGTATAGATTACATGGAAATTTGTCATTAGGCGTCTAAGTTATTGTGTGATATAAAATACAGGATAATGGTGGTCAAAACAGCAAGTAATAATTGTTTTTCAAGTCAAATGGTTGCAAGTTCATCAAATACTAGATATAACATGTGCATACAAATCTAGGCTCCTTAATCTCATGTGTTCATGTGTTCAATGGGTAAAAGAGTCCAAGTAATTATAATTTAATACAATGAAATTTTTGTGACTCTTAGAATTATAAAATTTTAGAGGTTTGATATTGATCAACAACGATAGTCAAGGAGGAGTCACAATTCTAACTATTTGTAGTATTTTTCAAGGGATGCTTGTACCGGAACAAAAATGTGTACAAGTAGAATACTTGCCTTAATTGACGACGATTAGATCCACTTGTTGAAGGAAATTAGATCGAAAAATTCCCGACGAAGTCTCCCAAAAGCACGTGTGAAGCACGTGCGAAGATCGACCGTAGAGGAAAATTCCACACACGGGATCGTCCAGAACAGCAAACAGCGGCTCGGGATCCGCCGCGCCAAAACACGAAACACCGGATTTTAACCAATAGAAACTTTCCCGCACACCAGATCTTGGCCCAAACACAAACACGGATTTCGGATCTGCTGTGGGTGAACACCAAATACCAATCTGATCCGATCAAGAGAGCACGGATCTTGATGCGATCCAAGGGATGAGATTAAATCCCGCTCTAATCACTGTCTCTTCTCCTTCTTCTTCAACAGCGAGGAAGAGAGAGAGCATGCGAACGGCGGCGACGGCACAGCGCGATCGCGATAACGACGTTCGCGGAGAGGCGAGGTGGCTGACGACGGCGGAGGGGCTGGCGGTAGGACGTCGGGGTGGCGACGGCAGAGCAATGGGCACATGAACGGTTTGGCAAAGTTAAAAGCTGAGTGTAGAGCAATGGGCACATGGTCTGAGCACGGATTAGGAAGCGCCTGGACAAAAGAGTTATGGAACTTGGAAACCCACTGATGGGAGACCAAGAAACGGTCGAGCTTAGCCATAGAAGGAGCTAACCGCATATTCGACCAAGTAAAAGAAAGACCATTTATCGGTAAATCCACAAGCTGAAGAGATCGAATACAGTCATTAAACTGAAACGAGTCCTCAGCATTGGAAGCATTCCCCAATATTTCGTTGGCGAATCTCATGACATTAAAATCCCCAAAAAAACCCCGAAGACCGACAATGGAGCCAATGAAGGATTGAAATTCTTGCCAAAAGAGCGGACGACGTTCCTGAGTAGCAAGCCCGTAAACAGAGACAACCGTCAGAGGACAGTTAAATTCAAACCACTTGAGAGTGACTACTAGGAAGAAATTCAATCGAAGAATAGCAATCAAATCAATCGAAGAAGCTTTATAGCCAAATAGGATACCGCCTCTGGAATGAATTGCATCTAGAGTGATCCACTTAGAGATAAGAGACCCCCTCAATACACGGCAAAGAGTAGGAGAAAACGCATTAATCTTAGATTCTTGAATAGAAATCAAGTCACGGTGGAGAGAAGAAATGAGGTTATAAATAGCTTCTTGTTTAGTACCCGACCCTAAACCACAAATGTTCCAAGAAACACTAATCATGGCGACCTTTGTTCTAGCGAGCTCTTGAGATTTCAAGCGAACGAATTGAGTAGAGGAGATTTGAGTTGGACTGGTCAATGACGAAGCCCAACCCAGAAGCTAATTCTAGAAGGTCAGGATCTGATAAAGAATCATAGTGAATTTGATATGTGGAACCTAGGGGACCTTGGTAACTGGAATCCACCCCTATAGAAGGAGGTGGAATTTCCAAATTGCGCACTTGCGCAGCCAAAGAGGCTTTGTTAGACGAAGAACATGTCGCTGATTTTTTAGTGCGAATGCGCGCACTGACCGTATAAACTTAGAATCCGACAGAGACTCCCCATGATATTTAGGCTTTAGTTTTTTAGTAGCCGAGCCAGGATAGAGGGGAGAGGAGGGAAGGACAGAGGTGGTCATAGATTGTCAGGTCTGGCAGTCTATCGAAGGAGGAGAGGAGAAGCGTTTAATGTTGTTCAAAGAATGCACAGATTGACAGTCAGTAAGGGAAGGTGAGGGTAGACCAGTGAGGGTAGACCCTCAGACAGAATCACAGAAAAAGGATTAGGAGGTTTGGATAGAATTTCGTGTTTAGAAGAACAATGCGACGTATTGATAGTACGCAACGAATTATAAACCAAATTGAGCGGCTCGCAAGAAATTAATAAGTTACAGGGATACAAAGTAAACGAACAAAAGGAAGAAATGTCACGATAATTGAAAGCAAAATACGAAAAACAAATAGTGGAGGGGTAAAGAAATACCTTTCAGTCGGGAGCTTTATTAATCAGCTCCTTCTCTTCGTCAGACAGAAGATTATCGTCATCAATCCATTTATCAGCTTTGGCAATTCCAGTACTAGAGACCTTAGACGAGAACAGAGCATGAACCACCACAGTAAACTTATCCCAATCAGCCGAATAATTAGGATTGACCGACCAATTGGGCCACTTGGCGACGTTAGACAATGGAAAGGAAGCAGGAGCCTTCGGAGAGGACAACGGGGTGGGAGTGGGCAGAGAAGGTATAGCAGAAGGAGAAGACTGAGAAACAATAGCTATAGAAGCTTTTGAAGGAGTGATGGTTGAGAAATCAGGGTTGATCCACACCAGATTGGGCGCTTTCGACGGAGAATGTGCATAAGGGGTAGAAGGAGCAGTGGGTTTACAGGGGGAGGGCAATAAACGAACACCCCGATTGCTACCTTTACTATCACTCTTAGGGAGATGACGTGCTTTGGAGCCTGAGGAAGGCAAAGAAGAGGAACCCTCGGAAAACCCAAGATGCTTCTTGAAGCTAGAACTAAGCTTAGGTTGAAGCACATTCTCAGAAACAGAAGGCACTAAAGAGGTGGACGGGGGCAGGTCATGATAATTGATCGTGATTGCAAAAGAACACTCTCCAACCCTAAGAGAATACTCACAAATGCGCTTTTGAAAAGGTGGGCGTAAAATTTCAGCCTCTACCTGCAAGCACCCCGAAGCCAAGAAAGAGGTGGAAGAGGTGCAAATGAGATCACCTAAACAAATGGTCATATCAGCCACTAACCTTGGGGAATCACAGAAGGAAGGTAAACCCAAAATGGTAACTTTAGAAGGGAAAGGTAGTAGCTCCGATTTCGCCACACCCAAACAGGCCCATTTGCGCACTAGCAAACTAATCGATCCAAAAGGGAAGGATTTCTTGGCAACCAGGTCATCCAGAATTTTAACTGAAGGACATTTAATCACCACCTCTCCATTAGAGCAAGTGTTCACCACCCAAGTCCAGTCAGAAACATTAATGGAGTTGGAAAGAAAAAAGTCGAGAGGAGTGGGAGATTGAACCGCCGAAGAAAGATCATAGCTCCAAAGCACCGAACTTGTTCCATTTTCGCTTTCAGCTCTGGAGAGAGGGCACATAATAGAGTTATGAAGGGTTTAGAGAATGAAGGTTTGGGAGCTGCTGACCCAAGTTGTGCCGGAGGAGGCGGATCAGAAGCGGTGGACAGGAGCTGTGAAGTAGGGGGCGTTGGCAAAAAGAGGGATTTTGTCTGATATCTTCGCTCTCTTCGGTTTAATAGCATGCAGATCAGAAAATCTGGATCAACGCGCTGTAAAATCAAGCGCTGCCATCACAGAATCCGAGATAGGCACTCCCATAGGAAGGCCAAGTAGGTGTTGAAGAGAGAAACACCTACTGTGCAAATGCCCCATCTTCTCACAGAACAAGCACTTCATGCTAAAGGTGCAAAAAGCTTTCAGATGCCCATATTGGAGACATCAGAAACACCACAGAGAAAGAGGATTAGAAGAAGACAAAAGGGGAAATGAAAAGATAGAAGGAGAAGGGGAATGAGGGTGGGAAAGAGGGTAAGTAGTATGCCCTAGAACATTCGAGACACCGTACTTCGGCACATGGGCCGAAGAAAAATTATCATTAATTTTTTTTTAAAAAATTCTTTCTCACCACCTGAACCCATTATTGATCCATGAGGAAAGCCTAGACCCAAAACAGAAAAGACCGCAAAGAAACCAAAAAAACCAAAAGAAAGAAGTAAAGCAGTTAACTAAGCAGAAAGCACTAAAGTGCTCGAGAACACGATACACAAAGCAACAGTCACCGTTGCGAACGAGATCGACAGCAATAGCAACGAAAAATAACACACCACAAAGGAAAAGGAAAAAGAATCAAAATAACCTAATTCAGGAAAAACAGTAGAACGAAATGCTGAGGATACTTACAGAGCGCTGTCGGAGTAAATAAAGGTGGCCAAGAGCAGAGATGGAGAGGAACTTGAAGGCGTCGAATGGTGGCACAAGAATACCCGCCAACGAACAGCTGAAAGCCGAAAATGCTGATCAGGAAAAGAAAACTGGAGTAGAAACCAGCCACAACCAAAGAGCGACTCCACCGCACTTAGAAGACAGACAAGGAGAGAAGGAAGGAAAGGGTAGACCGAAAGGGATAAGTAGAAAATGGGCAGACCTAGAAATTGGAAGGTGAAGTGAAACCAAGGGGAAGAAACACAAAACTGTGGAAGGATAGGAGAAGAAGAAGTGGAGTATCACAAAAGAGAAGAGGGGAAGGAGACAAGAGAAGAGAGGTGCTATATAAAGCTAAAGACGATCGATAGGGGAGGGCGAAAACAAAAAAAAGGGAGAAGAAGACAGTGGAGCAGAACAAGAAGAAACGAAAATGGTATATGGAGGATGAAGAGGAGAACCACTTTAGTGAAGGGAGGAAGGTGGAAGGGGGACGTAAGACGCCAGATCTGGACGGAGACGAACGATAGGGTAGGGCAAAAACAGAAAGAAGGGAGAAGAAGAAAGTGGAGTAGAATAACAAGAAACAAAAAGGGTATGTAGAGGAGAACCACTTTTGTAAAGGGAGGAAGGTGGAAGGGGGACGGAAGACGCCAAATTTGGACGAAGACGGAAGTCGGAGAGGGGTTTGATTCTTTATTAATGGAGTATTTCCAGGGATTTTGTGATTACTTGATTTCCAGGAAGTTGGCTACGTCTGAATTTTTACTTTAAAAAAACTATATTTATCAAGACGTGCATCACACATGTAAATTACTAGTATGAGTAATGCTACACCCATTACCAACGTCACTACATTTTTCTTCACTATCTTAGGTGGCACACTCCAATAGGTGGGAGAACTCTCCAATAGGAGTGTGCCACTTAAGGTAGTGAAGAAAGTGTAGTGAAGTTGGTAGTGGATGTAACATTACTTGTATATATATATATATATATATATATATATATATATATATATATATATATATATATATGCTCCATTGAAAACGGGTTTGTTTTCAACGGGTTGGAAAACAGTGATCTGAGCCGTTGGATCGCTCTTGATCGTGATCAATGGCTCAGATCGCTGTCGCTCAGATCTGAGCGGAGCTCCTAATAAGAGCAGAGGGGCATTTTGGAAAGTTCACGCCAAAAATGCTTCAGACTTAGCATTATTTGGCGTGAACTTTTTTTTGTCGAAAAAAATACTTAGGCCGTTGTTAGAAACAATGGCCCAGGTTGTTTTTTTTATATTAAAAAATCAACCTAGGTCGTTGTTCTCAACAACGGCCTAGGTTATGTACAAGTATTTTTCCAAACACTTGTACATACTCAGATCTCCATTTCCCTCACTTCTCCGACAACTCTCTCTCTCTCGCAACTGGAGCTCGCGAAACCCATTTCCCAAACCTTAACTCTACTCCAACCTCCTCTTTTCGATCTCCCCCTCTTCTCGAAGCCTCTCTATCTCTCTGTCTCTCCCGAATACCCCCAAACCCTAACCTAACCCGAAATCCCAAATCATCTGAACCCTAGCACAAATTCTTTGAAAACCTAGAGTCTACAACTTCTTCGTCTACAGCAGCGGCTCCTCACATCTTTGAAAACTCCATCTCTCTCTCTGAACTAGGTATTCACCTTTTCACAATTTAGTATAATGAACTATGTTAATTTATTAAAAAAAAATTTCAACTTTTGAGTTTGAATTTTTGTATTATGCGTAGTAGTCTACAATTTAGAGTCTACAATTTTTGTACCATGTGTGTTGTATATATTTTGTTGACATTTTTGTAGATGTAGTGTTAGCTGTAGTTGTAGAATATAGGAAAAGCCAACAAATGAGATCCAAAAATTCCCAAATTTTATGAGTAGGTCGGACTCACCATGCACAAGGCAACGCAACTTATAGAGGCGAATTTCCGACTCACGATTTGGAAGATACGCCCGTTTATCACTTTTGTTCAATAAAATGGAAATAAAGCGATACACAGTCGTATATTACAAACCGAGAGTCGGAACTCACCTATGCAAGTTGTGTTGGCTTGTGTTTGGTGTGCCAGACGTAACAGCCAAATTTCGAAATTTTTGCATCTCGTTTGTGTTGTTTTGTCGAGTATATGAAAGAACTTCTATATACGTCGGAACCCTTTTAGTACGGTCTCACTAGAAAATTGCTCAAAGAAGTCCAAAAAATACGAAACTGTGTGAGTAGGTTGGGCTAACCATTCACAACCCAAAGCAATCTGTAGTTGCGAGTTCCGACCCACGGTTTGCGAGATACGTCAATGTATCGTTTTTCGCTCTTTTTTCAAGAGTGAAAGCGATACACGGCCGTATCTTCCAAACCGTGGGTCGGAACTCGCTTCTAGAAGTTGTGTTGGCTTGTGTGCGGAGAGCCCGACCCAATCGTAAAGTTTTGTATTTTTTGGAGGTCGTTTGTGTGGTTTTCTCACGTATTTTGTTATATTTTTAGCGAGTTTTCAATAGAGAACCCGCCCAAAAATTACGAAATTTTGTGGGTAGTTCGTTTTCGCCACTTACATGCCAAAGCAACTTGTAGTTGCGAGTTCTCACCCACGGTTTGTTATATGCATCCGTGGATCGTATTCCGCTCTGTTTTCAAGAGTGAAAGCGATACACGATCGTATCTTGAATACCGTGAGTCCAAACTCACTTCTACAAATTGCGTTGGCTTGTGTGCGGCGATTTAGACCCAATCACAAAGTTTGGTATTTTTTTAAAGTCATTTGTGCGGTTTTCTCACATATTTTGCTTCGTATCTATATATATGCTAATTTTTTGTGAACAAATTGTTTTATATATGCAAACTTTCTTACAGAGAAATGGTTAGAACTAGGAGAACCAGAAGGCCATCTGTTAGTGGTCGGGCCGAACATTCCACAGAAGAGAACTATTAATTTTCGTTGTGAATTTTGTATATAGTGGTATTGTTACTACACTAATAATAATTTGTTGTGTTGGTGTAGGTTGGTGTATCCTCTTCGGCAACAAAACGAGGTCCAGGACCATTATATAAAGATTTGCTCACTTTGCAAGACCGCTACATATCTGAGGCAGTGTGGGGTGGGACGACGCGGAGGTGTAATTTCCGCACTCACGAGACTATGACGGTACACCCATGTACCGTCGAGTACCAAGTCCAGGCCGGTTTCTATGGAATCAGTATAATGGGTCAAGTAAAACTCAACCGAGCACTTCTTGCAGCACTCGTCGAGCGATGGAGGCCGGAGACGCACACCTTCCATCTACCGGTCGGAGAGATAACGGTGACGCTACAGGATATAGCAATGATCTCCGGTTTTTCAATAGATGGGATGGCCATAACGGATAATATAAATTTTGATAAGAGAGAATTGTGCAATGAACTCCTTGGTACAGAGTTTGATGAGAAGGACGAGGATGATAGGCTTATTTTTGTCGGACAATTAATCCGACTATCTTGGTTGAAGGACTATTTTGAAGAGAGGTTGACTGAGCAATCGACCCCGACCATGAAGTGCAGTGCTACACCAGAGCGTGCATTCTAACGGTGCTTGGAGAGATTATCTTGCCTAACTCATCTGGAGATACCGTACTGCTTATGTATCTACGATTGCTTGCCGACCTAGGCTTAGCTGGCCGGTACAGGTGGGAAAGCTGCGCGTTAGCAACGTTGTACAGGCCGTTGTGTTCGATAGCATTATGTAATATCCCGGTTGGATATTATATTTGTATTATAATTATTTTTAAAATTAAAATATTTTTTATTGATATTACTTTGTTTTACTATTAAAAAGCTATATATATATATATATATATATATAATATCAGTTTTGTGCACTTGTACAAAATCCTATAAAATAAGTTTTTGAGAAATTGTCTGAATTATCTGCGTCTGATATTAAAAATTATTATTTTATTATTATTTTATTTTTATTTTCAGAATTGAAATATCGTTGATGGATATTACCCGTTTTACTAATAAACATTATCTATATATATATACTAATCTGTATATATCTTCATTGTATCAAATTGGTACTGAAATCTTTCGAGCCGATAATAAAATAATTTTTATTATTATTTTATTTTATTTTTCAAATCAAATTATTTTTGTATAGATTGATGGGTTTTGACTAATAAAAATTATCTGTATAGACAGATGTATGTATGTATATGTATTGTATTGATTTCATACGTTCGTACAAAATCATGTGGTATGTGATTTTGGGAAAATACCTATTATTTTTTATAAATCATGATCAAATGGAGGGTAGGGATTGGATTGGGTGTAGATTGCAATATATATTTGCAAATTGATTCCTAATTGTTTTGAGCCACAAAGAGAGAGAGACAAGTGGCTCTCTCTCTACCACACCTCTCTCTCTTCCTCTCCTATGAGTGGCCGGCCACACCTTAAGGACAAAAGCCCTTTTCATTTTGTTCATCCATCTTTTCTCACACTCTCTCTTTCTCTCTTATATTTCTTCTACTTCTTTTACTTGTTTTTATTTAGAAAAAAATTGAGAAGAAAAGAAAAGAAAAAGAGATCAAATTAAAAGAAAAAAGAGTGGGTTTATTTCTTGATTTGTTCTTGAGAGGAGGAGCAAGAACAAAGAGTAAGGAGGAGAAGAGCAAAGCTAGTTCTTCTTACACTTTTGGGTGGGGGTTTCTCAACATTGTTATTGTTATTATTATTGTTATTATTGCTAATAAATTCAAGAACTTGGACTAAATTTCATGTGCATAATCATGTTTATGGACTAGAATAAAAGGCATATAAGATTGAAGTGGTAGAACACAAATATAAACCCTAAAAACCCAATCTAAATAATTAGTATGTTATTATGATAGTTAGAATTAATTACTTGTGTTAAAGTTGGAATTTTGACTCCAAATTTACTGGAGAGCTTCTTGTATGTGTTACTACCATGCTCTAATTTTTATAGATTTTTTGGGGTTAATTGGATAGGTCAAACAAACGTTTCCCTCAAAACAGCAAGCTTTTAAGCAAAATGCTGTTTTGGTTAATTTTGCATGTGTTCAAAGAGCTGGATTTTCAACTCTATAAGGAATCTGAAAAAGTTGTCAACTAGAAAGTTTTAGTAGATGTTCTCCCCTTTCCAACAAGTCCAATTTTGTTAGATTCTGATAAGTATAGCAAAAGTTGTGAACTTTACATGTTTCAGCTTTTGCTGTCCTTTTTGTTGTTTTTGAGTAGTGTTCAAAAAGCTGGATTTTGAGCTCTATAAGCAATTTGAAAAAGTGGTCAACTAGAAAGTTGTAGTAGATGTTCTCCCCTTTCCAAAATATCATATTTTGTTAGATCCGATAAGCGGAGTAGGAGCTATGACCTTTACATGTTTCAGCTTTGTGCTGTCTTTTGTTGTTCTTGAATTTTGTTCAAAGAGCAGGGATTTGAATTCCATATGGAATATGAGGAAGTTGTTAACTAGGAAGTTGTAGTAGATGTTCTTAGCTTTCCAAAAAGTCTAATTTTGTTTGATTCTGACAAGTATAATACTTGCTATGACCTTTACAAGTTTCAGCTTTGTGTTGTCTTTTGTTGTTCTTGAATTTTGTTCAAATAGCAGGAATTTGAATTCCATAAGGAATCTGAGAAAGTTGTTAACTAAGAAGTTGTAGTAGATGTTCTGAGCTGTCCAAAAAGTCCAATTTTGTTAGATTCCGACAAGTATAGCACTGGCTATGACCTTTACAAGTTTCAACTTTGTGCTGTCTTTTGTTGTTCTTGAATTTTGTTCAAATAGCAGGAATTTGAATTCCATAAGGAATCTGAGAAAGTTGTTAACTAGGAAGTTGTTGTAGATGTTCTTAGCTTTCCAAAAAATCATATTTTATTAGATTCGGACAAGTATAGCAGAAGTTACGAGCTTTACAAAAGTTTCAGCTTGTGCTGTCTTTTGTTGTTCTTTAATTATGTTCAAGGAGCTGGATTTTGAGTTCCATAAGGAATCTAAAAAAGTGGTCAACTAGAGAGTTATATTAGATGTTCTCCCCTTTCCAAAATGTCTTATTTTGTTAGATTACGATAAGCGTAGTAGGAGTTATGACCTTTACAAGTCACATCCGCTGGTCTTTTGGCTGAAGCTTCGCTATTTAGATTGTTTGAAGTTTCTGTACCTCTTATTGACTGAATCTGAGAAGGTTGTCAACTAGAGATTTGTATTATAGGTTCTCACCTTTCCAAAATTTCCTATTTGGTTAGATTCCGATAAGCTGAGTAGGAGTTATGACCTTTACAAATCACAACAGCCAGCCTTTTTGGATGAAGCTTCGTTGTTTAGACTGTTCTAAGTTTTTATGCATTTTATTGACTGAATCTGAGAAGGTTATCAACTAGAGAGTTGTAGTAGAGGTTCTCACCTTTCCAAAATGTCCTATTTGGTTAGATTCTGATAAACTAAGTATGAGTTATGACTTTTACAAAGTCACAGCAGCTGGCTTTTTTGGCTGAAGCTCGTTGTATAGGTGTTTCGAGGTTTTTCTACCTCTTATTGACCGAATCTTAGAAGGTTTTCAACTAGAGAGTAGTAGTAGATGTTCTCACCTTTCTAAAAAGTCTAATTTTGTTGAATTCTGATAAGAGTAACATGTTTAATTGCTTCTAGAATGTTAGAAGACTTTGATGTTGCTTTCACGAATAAAAGATCAAGTTTTGTTAGTAGTTTGAATCATGCACTTGATTATGAGTAATAAGTGTTCCTTGTGTTCATAAGTAGCATGTTTATGTTGGGAAATAGTTCACACTAATTGTTAGCAATTTGTTGTCGCATACATAGCCAGTCGGCTTGCATGTAAGTTGTTTTGCTCATATGTAGCTTATTAGCTAGTACGCAGTTATTGTGCTCGTCTAGGGTGATATGATTTACATAGGGGCCATCGACTATCAAGACGTGTATTTATTTTACTCCTCGTGGACTATGGACGAGTCACCCCTCGTGCACCGTCAGATCTTAACCGGTGTAGGTTGATCGCAGGCTGGGAGTGTAGACGGAATCCAGGTTCAGGGTAGTAGCATGCGAATACGTTCGTATTGCCAAGGTCTAGGATTGATAGGCTACGGACAGGATCCTTATGGATTCTGGTAAGTCTAGGTTGAGCACCTAATAGAGTTATCTTACGAAGTCTAACCTACGACCTAGCATGTTGTGTTAGTACTATTATCATCCCTCGGATTGTTTAGGGTTAGAGACATCGTTAGGGTAGTAACTGTTAACCATTTTTATCTATGAATTGCTAAAGGGTGAGAGTTGGTGTTAGGGTTGATACCTTATAATCTGACTTCTCCTATAGGCCGACACTATGTGGTGTTATTGGGATGTATCCCCCTGTCAAAGGGATACGGGTGGTGCTTTTTCATGATTAGTTGGGAGCACGGGATCCGTATCTCGGCTGTTAATTCCTGAAGTGCCATGATAAGAACGGGAGATTTTCCTAAGAAAATAAACCCTACAATTCCATCAGGTTCTATGCCTTCTCAGGATGAGTTGAGGGCACGACTCAAGGTTGGTTAGTATATTGTGATTCGTGTTGGATTTTGAGTGAGGTCCGGTTCGGCGGGTAAATAGTAGCAAACATAGACACCATTATTGTACCGCAGTAGCGGAACTAGACTGTATCTGCAACCTCATCAGTTGTAGTATTATGTCAGGAACAGGATGGGTACAAGAGTAAAATTCATGATGCGGGTTCAAATTCTCAAAATGGAGAAACGACTTGATATGGACGTATGTAGTATGGACTGCATATTGTCCCAGAGTCTTGCTTGCATTAGAATAAGTGCTTCATTGTATTGGTTAATCTTGCATTAGAGTCTAAGTAATAGCATACACAGACACATCAATTATATATACACTTTTCTCTTTTCATCAATCTGTTTGTTTAAAGTTGAGATTCGCTGCTAGTCATCAGCCTTAAAGCGTCAGTATATGTACTGACGTCCCCACTTCAATAGGTACTGGATTGCAAAACTACATGTACAGGATTCAGGAGGATTCAGGGCAAGAGAAACAAAGTGTTGATTTTATTTCAATTGTAACATCTGTTGTAATTACTTTATGTTGAGAAGCATCTAAGTGAAAGTACCAAGTGTTATATATTATTCATTGTACTCTGATGTAAATTTTATTGAAAGTTTGTAACACTTGGGCTAGTATGGCATTATTGTAACACTGATGTAATATATTGCAGTTTTATTACATACGGGCGTGTAATACATTTGTGTTGAATAAAATGTTTTAAATTTTCCTTTTTTCTATGTATTGTGGCTAATTAAAGGAAAAGATTCTGGCTTATATCACGGTTTTCGAGTATATGAAAATCGGGGCGTTACACGTTAGATGGAACCGAGATGACCGGTCCGATGGTGTTGTTACAGATTTGGTTATGGGAGCGTCTACACTTGGGTCGTCCCCGAATTACGAAACTGGCGGACGATTGGATGGCTGAAGTACCAAATGTGGATATGTTAGCACATTTAGGTGTATATTGGGCAGATATACGGAGTTATAGAGACAACCCAAAAGGTGTACTAACTCACTACAGAGACGAGCTCAATCAACTACGATAAGAGTTCATGATTTGGGTGCTGTATACTTCCGAGCGAGTGGAAAGGCTACCACCGGTGTGCACGACGGGGTCGCAGCTGTGGATGACGATGACTCCACTCATCAACTTTGGTACAGTGGAGCATCCGCGGGCGGACAGAGTCCTTCGGTAATTCGGTCTTCAACAAAATGTACTTGAACTAAGCAAAAACCTATACAACTTTGAGTTACACGCTGTTAGGGGTACCGGTTGTATGCCTACCCATGATTGGGCAAATTTCCACCATGCTCATATTGCAGATTGGAATGAGCGATGGTTTGAACTCATAATTGATGGAGTTCCCCCGTACGATGGCACGCAACAAATGAAGGACATAGATTGGTACAAGATTATTACACGTTTATATATCTCTCCTAATACAGAACTACCTGCTGGTATTCAACTACCAATTGAGGAAAGAGAGATTGAACCACCACCCGCGTATTCTAGTTCACAACCCATGTGTTGTTGGTTTCTAGATGATCTAAATAAATAGATACACTAGACACAAATTAAAACCTCGCAAGTGTACGAATCGTTTATAGAAGCGTTGTGAAAAGCAAGGGTCGATCCCATAGAGATTGTAGTACTTAACTTACTAATCAATAAATCAAAGAAAAAATGCAAATCATGAAGGTTGTTCTAAAAGTCTGATTGAAAGAGATAACAAGATAAAAATCTAAGTTAAGTAGCACCACAAATTGAGTCACAAATAACTATTAAAGTAGTTGGGCATTGATTTTCACCTATAGTCAATAATGCTAAGTCGTATACTACTCCAATTACTCATGTTCGTTTCTTTAAGGGCATGGTATCTACTCCTTAAAGTTAATGTTTCCCCTAAGCCAAGAATTAAGCATGGTATCTACTCTAATTTGTTTCTTTCCTTAAGTATTTAGCATGGTATCTACTAAGTTGCACTTGAAGAAAGCATATGAACAATGGAAACGAACAAACACTGAAAGTTCTAGAAATTGGTATCGGATCTAGATCCCTCAAATTGATTAAACCAAGAACCCCTAAAGATTCCTGTGTTATGAGCACAAGATACGGGTCGTCTCTATACTCATATAACTGATTCAGATTTATAACATGCAAACTTGATAATCTCAAGTTCTGTATGGCAGTCGACTTGCTGTCACTCTCAATCGACTGCTCTTAGAACTTCAGAACAAGTTTGATTATTATAAATCTATACCCATTCAATCAGGTTTAATCAATAAGTAATAGAGTAGTATTTAGAAGAATATAAGCATTACATGACTACGGTTTCAATCTACCCAACTATGAAATTAGTTGCACATAATACAACCTTTATTGATTAATAAAATAGAATTCATGACTCTACAATAAAAATAAAAGTAAAAGGAAGAACAGAAGAACACTGATTTGTATGATGTTGAAATTGAGCCCAATCAGCAGTCGACTTGTTCTCCTTCTTTGATGCTGGTATTTTGATGCTTGCCGGTCGATGGATCCCTCCTGATTTGATGCCTCTTCGTTGATATTTATAGAACACGGGAAGAGAGTTAGGGTTTGCGCTTTTTGCAGAAAAGTCATCTTCTTTCATTTATTTCTTTCCTTATTTAATCTGCGTTTTATTTCTTTCTCTTTTCTTCTTTTCTTCATTTTCTGCTAACCACGTGCTCTTGCCAATCCCCGGTCTCTAGCTTTGATTTGTTGGAGAAGTTGTTATTCGCATATAACCTGGGTTTGGATAACTAAATCTTGCTTCGTATTTGGATGAAGATGATTCTTCGCTGTTCTTATCTTTTGACTCCGCCGAATGCCAGTCGACTGGCTTTGGAAGCAGTCGACTGTGCCGAGCAGCTTCACCCTTTCTGTCCAGTCGCCTGTTCGTAGAACCAGTCGACTGATGCTCTGCAACTTCTGTGTGTCCTCCTCAAAATCCTGAATCTGCTTCGTTTTGCTGTTTTAGGCTGTTTCTTGTGGAAAAGAGAAAATAAGAGTAAAATACCACATATAAAGCATTTAAATGTCCTATTGCAATAAGATTATTGCTCCTATATGTGAATATTATTGAGTTCATCAAATACCCCCAAACTTAGCTTTTGCTTGTCCTCAAGCAAAAAGTAAAATTATGAATAAGGGGAAAATAATAGTAGACTCAACCCATCACACCAAGAATTCTCATTATGCAAGCATCAAAATTACAATTAAAAACATAAACAATTGCGAATAAAGTAAAAACAAGCATACCCACTTTCTCCAGTGTAATTATCTATTTATAGCTCCAAACCCAATCATATTCGTCATGCAATTAATTTAATTCTAGTATGTAACAACTCCATCTGTGATTATCCCTTCTCACTACTGCAAACCGAGTAGCAAACTAGAGGGTTTTTTTTCGTTTTCTTTTTTTTTTAGTCACATTCTCTAAGTTGTCACTTGCCTTTTTACGCGAATGTAAAACATTTGTGATGAATCCACCCGGTTACTCAACAAGTCACAAACTTTAAAGTGCTTTGCATACTCATATTTCAAGTTGCCGTTTGACATAAAAGTAAGCATTGGTGATGAATACCCCTAGTTACTAAGCAACTCAAAACATTGGAGCAGATTGACTTTATCAAATATATATATATATATATATATATATATATATATATATATATATATATATATATATATATATTGTTTTTGTTTTGGTTTTTTCGTTATTACTATATTTACTTAAACTCTGTTTAGGACTAGATCAAAGGGAATAATCACCAGAAAAAGCATCACATTTGTTTTTTATGTATAATCGCATGACTCATACAATTTTGTAAGGAATTATGAAACTCAACAATCCTAAAGTAAATAAGTATACTTACTCTTACTTTATAAAAAATTGTTTATCCCAAAAAAATATTTCAATGCTTATCTAAATGAAGAACTGAAAAGTGTAATGGTGAGATTAATTGAAATCCTTTTAACCTTTTAAATTTTTGTTTTTTCTTTAAAATAAATCATAAATTTGTAAACCTTCCCCCCCAAACTTAAATACCACATTTTCCTCAATGGGAAAGGAAAAAGAAAAACAAAAAGAATGCAAAAGTTTAGAAATTCTCCCCTGATTCGTCTTGAAAATTTTGCACGAGCAGCGTTCGGTATTTTGGCAATATCTGGAGCTGTAGATGTCCAAATGGGCTGAATTTTTTTTTGCTGGAAAGCTAAGAAGATAGGCTACAACTTTTCTTTGAATCACTTTTCCAGATTTTGATTCCAAATTTCTCAAAAATAGTCATCAATGCATGTGTTCAAAACAGCTCCGCCCTGGCGACTTCAAATTTTCTGCAATCCTTCAAGATAAAATCCAAAAATTAAAATAAAATGAACTAAAAGATAAATCAAGTCTAAATGCAATAAAAGAAATAAATAAATGATTAAAGAAATGAATAAAGAGAGAGTGTAAGTACTCCCCTGAAAATTGGGTTGCCTCCCAAGAAGCGCTAAGTTTTAAGTCTTCAGCCAGACATGATGAGTTTATGCAATGTATTGAATGGCTCGCGGCTCAAAACTCATCTTATTATAAGGTTTCCCCCTATGTCCATTCACCTTGAACGTTTGATTTTTCTTTTTGCTATGAACCTCCAACGTTCCATGTGGGGAAACCTTTGCAACAATGTATGGACCATACCATCTTGACATAAGCCTATCTGCAATGGTCCACCTTAATGCACCCTTGTGTTCTTGCAAGACTCCCTGCAGCTTCTCTTCTTCATACATCCTTAAGTTTGCAGCAACTGTCACAGGTAATGTCTGGTTTTCCCCCAAATATTCATACTTCAAGTGTTCATGTAGTGGCTTCAGCTCCACATCTGGTGTCCTGGTAAAAGAAGAAACAAAAGTATTATTAGACACAAGATTTTCAAACACATGTGCAAACTTACCTGCATATGATTTTTCATTTCCAAGGGTATGTATTGTCTCTGCAATCCTCCAATCATCATATTCCTGTTCAAGAGAGTGTGTAACTGTGGCTTGTAATGGATCGACACTATGTTCCTGAAATGTTTGGTCACAAATTTCCTGAACCACATTAACATTATAACATTCATGATCATCGTGTAGTAATTTTGGTGCATCAAACATTTTAAACTCAATATTGTCCTCTAGGGTTGTCACCGATTTGAGCTGTTTTTGTCCTCTAGGGTTTGGTATGGTTTGTGATGGGAGTTCTCCGGCCTTTCTTTCACTTAACTCCTTAGCAATTTGACCAATTTGAATTTTCAATTTCTGAATGGCCTGCCCTTGTTGGTTGCTTGTTTGCTATTGCTGTTGGAGTAATTGAAGAACGGTGGATTCGAAATCCAACTTCTTCTGTTCTTGTTCTGGCCGATCAAACCCATTCCCACTCTGGAATTGCTGCGTATGCCCTTGTACAAATTGAGTGCCTTGATTGTTTCGATTATTGCTCCATGAAAAATTTTGATGGTTTTGCCACCCTGGGTTTTACAAGTTTGAAAAGGTGTTGTTCTGGGGTGGGTACATTCCCTGTTCTACGTAGTTTGCGTGCTCATGATCTGTGAAAGAAGACATGGGACATGTATTAGTTGTATGATCAGAATGAGAACAAATTGCACAAATTTCTTTTGGTTGGTTTTTTACGCCACCCAATGTTGAAATTGTATTAACAAGCATATCAATCTTTTTGTTCATAATTTCGATTTCTAATTGCATGCTATCATTGCTAGAAATTTCATAAACTCCCTGTTTTTTCGAAAGGCCTCTTCCCCTTGTTGAGAATTGCTGTGAGTTCTCGCTGAGTTCTTCAAATAGTTCGATGGCCTCCTCAACACTTTTCCTCATCAAAATTCCATTGCAAGCTGAATCTACAATTGCTCTGTTAGTGTCATTTAAACCCTCATAAAATGCTTGTACCTGATCATCCTTAGGTATGTTGTGAGTAGGACACTTGAGAAGATTGTTCTTAAAGTCCTTCCATGCCTCGAAGAACAAATCACCATCTTTTTGTTGGAAGAGTAGAATTTCCCTTTTCAGTTGTCTGGTTTTCTGAGCTGGAAAGAATTCTTTCAAGAATTTTGTTGCCAATTGCTCCCATGAATTAATTGATCCTGGTTCCAAAGAATTATACCACAATTTAGCATTAAGTTTTAATGAAAATGGAAACAAGATTAACCTGATTTGTTCGGGGGTAAGCCCTTGGACGCTTTGTGTTCTGCAAAGATCAAAGAAATCTTGCAAATGTAGATGCGGATTCTCGTCTAGTCTACCAGTGAAGTGGGGAACCATGCTAAGTAATTGAGGTGATAGATGCATATTCCCTGTGACATTAAGTTGATAAGCTATGCAAGAAGGTTGCTCAATATTCTTCGGAGTGAATTTGTCTTGCATTGGTACTCGATTTGGTACTTTCTCCGCCATTATTGCTTTTGAAAAAATTTGCTGTACAGTCGACTGGTCCTTGGAGACAGTCGACTGGTCTGTCTGTGCAGAGTGTAACCTGAAAGAAAATATAATAAAAGAAAACGAAGAAATAAAATAAAAAGAACTTTTTTTTTATTGACTTGTAAGTTAAAATACTAAACAATCCCCGGCAACGGTGCCAAAAACTTGTTGTTGGTTTCTAGATGATCTAAATAAATAGATAAACTAGACACAAATTAAAACCTCGCAAGTGTACGAATCGTTTATAGAAGCGTAGTGAAAAGCAAGGGTCGATCCCACAGAGATTGTAGTACTTAACTTACTAATCAATAAATCAAAGAAAAAATGCAAATCATGAAGGTTGTTCTAAAAGTCTGATTGAAAGAGATAAAAAGATAAAAATCTAAGTTAAGTAGCACCACAAATTGAGTCACAAATATCTATTAAAGTAGTTGGGCATTGATTTCCACCTATAGTCAATAATGCTAAGTCGTATACTACTCCAATTACTCATGTTCGTTCCTTTAAGGGCATGGTATCTACTCCTTAAAGTTAATGTTTCCCTAAGCCAAGAATTAGGCATGGTATCTACTCTAATTTGTTTCTTTCCTTAAGTATTTAGCATGGTATCTACTAAGTTGCACTTGAAGAAAGCATATGAACAATGGAAACGAACAAACACTCAAAGTTCTAGAAATTGGTATCAGATCTAGATCCCTCAAGTTGATTAAACCAAGAACCCCTAAAGATTCCTGTGTTACAAGTTATGAGCACAAGATACGGGTCGTCTCTATACTCATATAACTGATTCAGATTTATAACATGCAAACTTAATAATCTCAGGTTCTGTATGGCAGTCGACTTGCTGTCACTCTCAGTCGACTGCTCTTAGAACTTCTGAACAAGTTTGATTATTATAAATCTATACCCATTCAATCAGGTTTAATCAATAAGTAATAGAGTAGTATTTAGAAGAATATAAGCATTACATGACTACCGTTTCAATCTACCCAACTATGAAATTAGTTGCACATAATACAACCTTTATTGATTAATAAAATAGAATTCATGACTCTACAATAAAAATAAAAGTAAAAGGAAGAACAGAAGAACACTGATTTGTATGATGTTGAAATTGAGCCCAATCAGCAGTCGACTTGTTCTCCTTCTTTGATGTTGGTATTTTGATGCTTGCCGGTCGATGGATCCCTCCTGATTTGATGCCTCTTCGTTGATATTTATAGAACACGGGAAGAGAGTTAGGGTTTGCGCTTTTTGCAGAAAAGTCCTCTTCTTTCATTTATTTCTTTCCTTATTTAATTTGCGTTTTATTTCTTTCTCTTTTCTTCTTTTCTTCCTTTTCTGCTAACCACGTGCTCTTGCCAATCCCCGGTCTCTAGCTTTGATTTGTTGGAGAAGTTGTTATTCGCATATAACCTGGGTTTGGATAACTAAATCTTGCTTCATATTTGGATGAGGATGATTCTTCGCTGTTCTTATCTTTTGACTCCGCCGAATGCCAGTCGACTGGCTTTGGAAGCAGTCGACTGTGCCGAGCAGCTTCACCCTTTCTGTCCAGTCGCCTGTTCGTAGAACCAGTCGACTGATGCTCTGCAACTTCTGTGTGTCCTCCTCAAAATCCTGAATCTGCTTCGTTTTGCTGTTTTAGGCTGTTTCTTGTGGAAAAGAGAAAATAAGAGTAAAATACCACATATAAAGCATTTAAATGTCCTATTGCAATAAGATTATTGCTCCTAAATGTGAATATTATTGAGTTCATCACCATGTTTCAACCGAAGGCGTCATCTGTACGTACATTGGTGAGTATAATGATTAAATTATTGAAATTTCTTTATTTTTAAAATGTTTAAACTTATTACAAACCGGACTGTGTTTAATATACTTGTTTTTGTGTTTTAGATCGATAATACAAGGGACATGGCAAAAGAATGCGTGCGGGTACTCAAAAGTAATGCTGCCCAACCTATGAAGAAGTTCACTTAGAAGATGTTATTTTCATGTCGGGGCAATTTAGAAGTTTTAGGAGAGGTTGAAGATTGGCACCGTTATTTGGATAGGACCGTACGTACACAGCGACGTAAGAACGTGAGAGGGAGGCTGTCTGTCCCGGGGCAACAACGGCAATATCATGCTCCATTTCCACCTCAAGAAGAAGAGCATCAAGAAAGTGTTGTTGGAGACAGACAAGAGGAGGGAGAAGAAGAAGAAATTGTTGCGGCGTCATCCCCATTCTGGCGGTGACAACCTGCTCGGAAGAGGCGAGCACCACAAACTTATTCGCCCGGTGGTTGAGTGTTTCCCGATACAGTTTTTGCCCTCGTTAATTTTTTTGTTGTTATTGATTGTAATTGAAAGAACTTGTTCTGGTTGTTATTGAGATATGGTTAGTTTTTGTCGTTGATGTTGTTGTTATTTTGTGTTGATTGTAAATTTTGTTGTTGTTGTTGTTGTTGATTTTTTTGTTGTTATTGGTGTTAGTTTTATTGTTAATTGTACATGTTGGTGGGATTCAAGTGTTGTTGGTTTGTTGTTGCTTATGGGATTGTGTATAGCATTTTTTTTAGAATGTAGTGTAGCAGTTGTAGCTACTGTTTTAACCTGTCATTATTATTATTATTATTATTTTACTTAGATCGTTGTATAGCCTACGTTTTATCAAAAAATTGAGACAATATACGTTAATCACCTAGGCCGTTGTCTTCAACAACGACTTAAGTTATATGAAAAAAATTGAATTTTGATGAGTTGCTCTCTGTCTTGGCCAAGCCATAAAGAGCAACAACTCATTAAAAATCCATTTTTTTTAAAACTTAGGTTAAATTCAAAAAATTGAAATTTGATTAGTTGTTCTCTGTCTTGGTCAAGTCATGAGAAGCAGCAGCTCATTAAAAATACAAATTTTTTTAAAACTAAGGTCATTGTCTCCAACAACGGCCTAGGTTATATAGAAAAAATTGAAATTTGGTGAGTTGCTCTCTTTCTTGGCCACGCCATAAGGAGCAACAGCTCATCAAAAATTCATTTTTTTTAACTAAGGCCGTTGTTTCCAACAACGGTCTAGGTTATATGAAAAAATTTGGATTTTTACGAGTTGCTCTCTGTCTTGACCAAGCGAAAAGGAGCAACAGGACATAAAAAATTTCATTTTTTTTATCCTAGTCCGTTGGAGACAACGACCTAGGTTAGATGGAAAAAAAAAGGATTTTTGATGAGTTGCTCTTTGTCTTGGCCATGCCATAAGGAGCAACAACTCATCAAAAGTCCATTTTTTTTACCTAGGTTATATGATTAAATTGGAAATTTTTTTGTCTTTTACAACTTTCTGTCTACTCTTTACGAACAGTGTCTCTTGAACTCTGCACCAAAGACATTCATATGCTTGTGTATCGTCTCTATATTTTATTAATTACCATTTTTAGCCACCTAAATGAACAATTTACAATCGTTAAGGTTAAATGCTTAAATATCTAACAGAAAATAAAAGATGATCTACTTTTTTGTAAACACCATTTTTTTAAACCCCTAATATGTAATTTCTTCTGAAAAATGCATACCTATTCAGCTTAACACCTAACCCCTAACCATACCCCCCTAACCCATAACCGCAGGTTTGGTTAGGGTTAGGGTAAGGTTAAGGTTAGTGTTAACGAGGGTTAGGATAGAGTTAGGGTAAGCTAGGTGGTAAATCCCAGCATTCATAATTTTGGTAGGGTTATGGTAGGATTACGGGTTAGTGTAGGGTTATGAGTAGGGTTATGGTAGGGTTACTTGTTAGTGAAGAGTTATGAGTAGGGTTATGTTAGGGTTAGGATTGTAACGCCCCGAATCCCAAATACAACTGAATTCGAGAGTTCTACAGGATCTTTTCACTTCATTTAGTACAATTTTACGAGGAAATTAAAACTTTTCACTTTACATCAGAGTTACAAGTAAAACATTACACTTTACATTGCACAGCGGAAGTAAAATTACGACATGTACAACAACTTGAATAATCTTTAAGCATCTGTTCCTCTTTATCATGTCACTTACCTGCATATAAAACTGTGGGTACGTCATTTTATTCAACCGACGAACATTATACACGACAATCCTCTCTATGCCGGAAATAGTATAACTCATTTTCCATATTTAACAAGCACAAACTTGTCACATGTCAAACTAAAGGGACTACCCTATTGATGTCGTGTTGTGATTGTGCACTTAGTCCTTAATGCAGTTGTTTATGTTACATGACACTAATGCACACCTGTTCGGATTCTATGCATCCCATACTACATAGGTCCGAGGGCAAGCCCTTAATCATTCTTCATTTTGTAGGGTTCATTCCCTCGCCATGACTTAATCTACTACTGTAATTACGGTAGGTATCCTAGATGATCTATGAGTACAAGCACGTGTACAGAAAACCTGAAGGGGAATCCCACGTCATGTCACGACGCATCGTGAAGACAGCCTGTGGCAATTCAGCCTCCTTCATGGCACATCATCCTCTTGCAGTCACCAAACATCTCACAAGCATCGCCACCGAGACGGTACTCTGGAGCAGTATCCATGTCATGTCACGACGCATCGTGAAGACAGCCTGTGAATACTCTCACGCCGCCAATCCAATGGCCCTCATACTCATGTTTTTCTCCTACTTTCATCACGTCTCCACTATGTACTAATCCTTAGTTTTTATCAGAATCATGAACAAAATCAAAGCTCTAGAGTTAGCCTCTCCACTAAACCGGACTTATTCATTCGTTCAAACATGACCAACCTTGGTCTTTCATTTCAAATTTCATTTCATTTCTTTCCAAATGCCGGGGGAGACTTAGCTACTCTTTTGTTTCAATTCCAATTCACAATTTCTAAAGTTGAGCGTTTCCAACTCATAAGTTCACATGTTGAGTTGTCATACTCAAAAGTATTTCTCTTTTCCAATCATGATTTCTAAATTATTCAATAGTCCATAATTATACATTAAATTCAACTATTCATCATGTAACTCATGAAATATTATTTTCACATTAAAAACCATATCGCTAGTTATTCAATCAAAGATGGACATTTACACTTCATAATTTGTCGAACTATTCTCCATTGAGAATAATTCACATCACTTCACATAATTCTCTTTTTTTTTTTGGTATTTCTTTTCTAATATTCCACTGTAAGTCTTTTGTAAAATACAACTTTATACAAATGCAAGTGTAGAACTTATAGCTCTAAATTATACTTTTATTCTCTAAACATACTCCACTTCAAGCAAATAATCCTCATATTATTTTTCATAAGCTCCACATATTTTTAAGATAATAATCATTTTTTTCCATATTTTTTTAAACATTAAAACACCCAAAAAAAATTGTTTTTCCCACAATATAAACACACAGCCGAGCCCCAGAGTCGAACCAGCGACCACAGGAAACCCAACCGAAGGCACAGGCCACTAGGGCGAGTGCTGCACACGTTTAGAAGAGAGGGCAAGAGCATTAAGTGCTCTCGGCCGAACTGATTTATTTAAAAAAATGTCCAAAACAAAAAGAATGGTGTCAACGGGATTCGATCCCTCAACCTCGGAGAATCCCCCATGTATACTGTAGCGATTAAGAGTGATCCGACCACTCTAGCTATGGGCTCGGGTTGTCACTAGTACCACTCGAAATTTATTTAGATCAATGCTCCCTGTTATTTAAAATATTTCGATGTTCATCAAAATCTCAATTCAAAATGCTCTTACTAACAAACTGTAAAAATTCCAGATTAATCATTTCCATCATGAATTATATCCCAGTATATAAAAATAATTTTCTGAAATGATTAAACATATTCTTCCCAATAATTAACCCATATCTACCATACAATTTGGTTAATTTGATATACTACTACTAATACATTCTCTTTCGACATTTTATTTTCACTAATCTCTACACCAATTTCTGCTCTTAATCATTTCACAAACGTAACAATTGCATCCTAATTTATTCATTACAACGTCATAACAAAAACTCTATTTTAGCACATAAAGCAACGTTGTCAATCCACTAATTTTTGCACATAATTCTTAATGCTAATAACGAAGGTTTCTTTACACAATTCATAGCCATGATTATATCGCACATAACTTGAATTTTAATAATAGAACCACATACAATTGCATATCAACAATTCAATCAATTCAATAGATCATTTTTCCAATTAAATGTGTACTCTTATTAATCTTTTCATGCTTCATTCTTTCCATTCAATCTAGCATGCATTTCTAATTAGAAATATAGAAAATTTACCCACCTTATTGAAGAAAAGTACAATCTAGCAACCTCCTAAACGAATGTCCTTGCAAAACGAACGATTCTCCTCCTCGTCGACGCGCACACAAGCCAAGCCCGAGCACTCCACAAGCCAAACCCGAGCACCTTGTTTGATGAAAGCCGGCCTCTTCTCTTCTTGAATGATGCAAGCACAAAACTCCCACACACTCCCGATCTTTTACTCACTTAATAAACTACTAGATATTGTATTTTTAACTATAGATTGGAGGGAAATTTTAGCACAAGAATACTAGCAAAAGGGGGGGGGGGGTATTTATACTAAAAATCTAGGGAAATGGATGGCTAAGATTGAAGTAGGAGTTAGGAACAAATGGCTTAGATTTAAGGAGGAGTTACACTAACTACCCATAATCAAATAACCACCTCCATCATGACTCCACTCAAAATTTTCCCATTCCCTCCAAAAGATCCAATCCGGCCTAGCAGATGGTGCATATTGCACGTGTACGTGCAATGAACGTGCATGCATTTGCCTCCAAAAATTTGTACATTAAATTTTATATAAAAATAATCTTTAAATTGTATTCTACATTACAAGTTGTATTTAAAATAAATTAGCTCATGGGCTTTAGTTTTTGGGCCAAAATAATAATTATAAAAATAATAAATTGAATTAAATTTTGGGCTTAAAAAAGAAAGACTTTTTGTCTAATTGAAAGAAGGCTTTATACAAAATAATTAAAAGCACATATTTAAATATCTATACTCATCATAATGAAAATAATTACCAAAATATTGCACGTGCACGCTACGAGCAAAATAAAATAATTTTTCATTAAATGAAAAATCGGGGCATTACAAGGATAATGACTGTACAAACGATTGAATCTATTAGATAATATATGGGAACTAGTTTGAATCGAGTGTTTCAATAGAGAACGATAGTGGTTGGGAATAAAATTTGGATCACATGAATATAATGGAGCATATTGAGAAATACTTCAAATTATTACTGAAAAAGACGGTTTCTTACGTTACATGTGATGCCAATAGATGTGTTCACCATAGAAATCAAAGATGCCACAACATTTAAAATTTTAAATAATTGTGAAATAAACTATGTTAACTTCAACCACAGGCTTCACTACAAAAAAAGGAATACACATTTTTTTATAAAAAAATAAATAAAAAATTATTAATAATAATAATAAAGTCCACAACCGTACACAAACGCTACCCTAACGCTCGTATAACCCTCCTTTACTTAGGCCGTTGTTGTAACACAAATAAAAAAATCTGCTTAGGTCGCCTAGGCAGATTTTTTTTATTTTTAAATTTTTTTATTTGACATGGACCCAAAAAAACCCTCTAATTTTGTAATGTAGTAATCATTGTTATGTGTAAGATGTACTAAAGGTGTTCAAAAATATTTCGGTCGTTTTCGTTAGTAAAAATTGATTTTGATAAAATATAGACAAAAATTTAATTATTATTTTATTTGTCCAGGTTCATAAAAAAATTTACAAAAAAATATAATATTCGAGTCCAGCACAAAGAATTAAATGTATTGAAGAAAGTCTAATAATAGAGTGGTGAATCTCCCAAAAATAATATGGAAAGCTTGAAACAATACCAAATATTCGAGTAAAGGGTAGGGTTAGGGTTATGAGTTTGTTAGGGTGGTCTTAGGGTTAACAGTACGATTAGGGGCCGGTAATGAGTAACATGACAGCTAATCTGAACAGGGATGTGCTCTCTCGATTCAAAGTACTAGTTCACATGTATTATCTAATAGATTCAATCATTTGTACAGACATTATCCTAACCCTACCATAACCCTACTAATAACCGTTCACTAACCCGTAACCCTACCATAACCCTACTCATAACCCTACACTAATCCGTAACTCTACCAAAACCTACCAAAATTATGAATGCTGGGATTTACCACCTAGCTTACCCTAACCCTATCCTAACCATCGTTAATACTAACCTTAACCTTAACCTAACCCTAACCAAACCTGTGGTTGAAATATTATGAGTTAGGGGGGTATAGTTAGGGGTTAAGCTGAATAGGTATACACTTTTCAAAAGAAATTACATATTAGGGGTTAAAAAAATGGTTTTTACAAAAAAGAAGCTCATCTTCTATTTTCTACTAGATATTTAAGTAGTTAACCTTAACGGTTGTATATCGTTCATTTAGGTGGCTAAAAATAGAAATTAATAAAATATAGAGACGATATACAAGCATATGAATGTGTTTGGTTTAGAGTTCAAGAGACACTGTTCGTAAATAGTGGAGAGAAAGTTCTAAAAGACAAAAAAAATCCAATTTAATCATATAACCTAGGCTGTTGTTGGCGACAACGGCCTAGGTTAAAAAAAATAATTTTTTTTATGAGCAGCTCCGTTTGGCTTGGCCAAGACAGAGAGCAACTCATAAAAATCCAAGTTTTTTCATATAACCTAGGCAGTTGTCTCGTTGTTGGAGACAACGGCCTTAGTTATAAAAAAAATGGATTTTTGATAAGTTGTTGCTCCTTATGGCTTAGACAAGATAGAGAGAAGCTCATCAAAAATCCAATTTTTTTATCTAACCTAGACCATTGTTGGAGACAACGACCTTAGTTATTAAAAAAAATTGGATTTTTGATGAGATGATGCTCCTTATGGCTTGGTCAAGACAGAGAGCAACTCATCAAATTTCAATTTTTTGAATATAACTTCGGCCGTTGTTGGAGACAACGAACTTAGTTATAAAAAATATTGGATTTTTGATGAGTTGTTGCTCCTTATGGCTTGACCAAGATAGAGAGCAACTCATCCAATTTTAATTTTTTTCATATACTAGGTTATAAAAAATGGGAATTTTTTATGACCTGCTGTTTCTTATGGCTTCATAAAGACAGAGAGCAACTCATAAAAATCCAATTTTTTCATATAACCTAGCACGTTGTTGGAGACAACGGCCAAGGTTTAAAAAAAAATTAGAATTTTTTATGAGCTGCTGCTTCGTATGGCATAATAAAGATAGAGAGCAACAAAAAAAAAATCCAATATTATCGTATACAACTTAGGCCATTGTTGGAGACAATGGTTCCGACAACGGCCTAGGTATAAAAAAGCAAAAAAAAAATATTTAAAAGTTTCAACTGTAGCTGTAGCTGCTACAGTTAAATCCAACCAACATATAAATACACAATACAATAAGCAACAACAAAACAACATGTATAATTAACAAAAAATCTTACACATCAACAACAATCCAAATTATTGCATCAAAATCTAACATACTCGAACTGTATATCCAAAAAAAAATATCACAATGCTTCATCATATCTCTCGATAGAACTTTCTTCATCGGATTGATTCACTTCTTGCAGATTGGTTGGCCTAAATTAAATGACAGGTTTTAGTTAGCGACAAATTTATTTACCACAAATCAAATAGAATAATTTTAAATTAATGATAACCAAATCAAAAAATGTATTACCCCTCAAATAATGTTGGACAATTTCTTAAATCATGTACCATTTGCACAATGCCGCAAGTTCTGCACCATCTCGGTTTTTAATGTGCAGTTGCTCTCTGATCGGCATCAATCTCTTGGTGCGAGGCTTTCTCTTTGTAATGCATTGTTGTGGGTCCCTCACGCGTGTAGGTACATGTCCACTGCCTTCATCATGAGGTTTTGCACTACCATGCACTTGTATAATATCATGCGGTTGTGAGGCATCTTCGAGATGTTCACCGAATCCGGGTTGTAGCCGAGAGATGCCGTCAATGATCTTCACCAAATTCTCGAGCATGTATTTGTAACTTTCATTGGAGGAACAACCAAGTTCGACATTCTGTTTTGAGTGGTAGCTCAATTCACAATTTCGAGAAGCGAAATTCTCGCTATTGCCTTCGGTTGGAACAAATATATAACTTCTTCTCATCACATTCCGGTTCCATATTCTTTTAATATATACATTCAGAAGAGAAGTGTGATGACTGAACCGAAGAACCGCTAAAATATGCGTGAAAGGAATGCCAACGAAGTCGAAGAAGTGACAAGAACATGTAATAATTGTAAGGAGTTTGCATAACTGAAGAAGGCGAGCCAGATCTAATTCTCCACAAAGTATCACATAGAAGGTTGAACTATCCGGTGCCTCAAGATCGGCAACGAATGTCACATTATACATGAAGTTTTTTGTAACTTCATCTTGAAATTTGATTTTTTTTTCTTTCCAAAGTGTATGTTCGCTCCATTTGGGCCTCCAAAGCTCATTCGCTCTTCAACTTTGGTCTCATCTCATGGTTACGATGATTTTCTTTTAGTTCATCGTGTCTTTGCCTTCCCAAAAATGGTCGAAGATGATGGCAAATTCATACAATGAATATTTCTTTTCTGTCTGATTCTTCAAGGCAGAATGTGATGACTCAACCCGTTGGCTACTCAACATGCCGGCTCAAAATGAATCTTTAGCAAAGATGGGTGCCCATTTTTCACGGATATCGAATAGATCGTTTAACCATTTGTTATTCTCTAATCTGTATTGCTAAATCAATAAATTTCATTTTTCTACAAATTCATGTACATATTCGGAATCGTAGATGACAGTCTTCAATGATTCCCTAAACTTGTCGATATTGTTTGACATACGCACCTCCTGCGGTAACTTATCCAATATGTTCCAAATACAAAACTGATGCCGAGTTTGGGGGAAAACTTTCTTCATTGCGGCGGCGATCCCACGGTCTTGATCGGTGACGATGCCGGATGGAGCATGATTCATTACGCCTAACCACATTTCAAAGAACCATTCAAACGAAGACGCCGTCTCATTTGGAATGAACCCGCCTTCTAAGAAAGTCCAACAAATGAAACAAATTACATTCCATACCGGTTCGTGTTGTACGTGACATCAAAGCAAAGTACATCACCAAATTCTTGGTAATTCATCCTAGTAATACCATCAACCCATATATGACAACCGCCCTTCGGGATCTACATAAATGTCATAAAAAAACAAAGGATCCGTCTGTTTCTTAGATTCGAAAAAATCGATTAGCATTTTTCCGTCGTGTCCTTTCAATGCTTTTTGCGAGTCTCTAAGTAAATTTCTAACATCTTTTTCGGTGAATCCTATTTGATCATGACCACCACTAGCACTTTCGAAGAAGGACATTTGTCGACATGTCTGGATATTAGCTTGGTTGAATTGATCTATTATTCTTTTATCCGTATTTGACACGGAACGGTTTCTGGGCAAAAGATGTCTTCTACCGGGTGAGGTGAATTCTTAATTGTGTGCTTCATGAAATAAATACAACACCCACGTATTACGTGCTTGTTTAGTTTTACACGAATGCAAGGCTTGCAACCCATTCTAGAGGTTGTTCCTCGTCTACCATCATTATGTTAACTCGGCGATGACCCGAATTTAATACACAGATATGACTTAACTACTTCCACTCCTCCCTTTAATTTATTCCCACCCTTACGCATTGCAAAACCCCCACATCGAGCATGTGACGTATAGAAATTTTCGGCCTCAACTAAAGTAGGAAACGTCATACCTAACTTTGGTTTTAGGTGATCTTCGACTAACGGCATGGAATCAACGATTGATTCTACTCGCAAAAAATTATCGCCGACAGCCAAACTTTCCGTATCGTTGTTCATCTAAAAAAATAATATATATTTTTAAAATTAATGCACACATCATATATAAAACAATTTGTTAACAAAAGATTGGGATGTATATATAGATACGAAACAAAATACGTGATAAAACCTCACAAATGACGTTAAAGGATATGAAACGTTGTGATTGGGTCCGGCTTGCCGCACAGAAGGAATCACAACTTGTAGAAGCGAGTTCCGATCCACGGTTTACAAGATAGGGCCGTGTCTCGCTTTCACTCTTGAAAAATAGGGAAATGTAATACACGGACGCATATAGCAAACCGTGGGTGAGAACTTGCAACTACAAGTTGCTTTGGCTTGTGAGTGGCGAGACCGACCTACTCGCAAAATTTCGGATTTTTCGAGTAGGTTCTCTATTGAAAACTCGCTCAAAACATAACAAAATACATGAGAAAACCGCACAAACGACGTTAAAAAGAACGAAACTTTGTGATTGGATAGGGCTCCCCACAAACAAGCCAACACAACTTGTAAAAGCGAGTTCCGACCCACGTATTGCAAGATATGGCTGTGTATCGCTTTTACTCATGAAAAATGCCAAGAATGCGATACATTGACCTATCTCGCAAACCGTGGGTCAAAACTCGCAACTACAAGTTGCATTGGGTTGCAAGGGGTTAGCCCAACATGCTCTCAAAATTTCGTATTTTTTGGATGTCGTTTGAGCGGTTTCCTAGTGAAAAGTTGCTCGATAAAAATTCAAACATTAATTGTTGTTGTTATTTGATATACGGTAGAAAACCACACGAACGAGATCAAAACATTCCAAAAATTTGGGAGTAGTTCGGACGCACCACGCATGAGCCAAGACAACTTGTAGAGGTGAGTTTCGACTCACGGTTTGCAATATACGGCGATGCATCACTTTCACTCACGAAAAAGAGTCGAAAGTGATACATGGCCGTATACTTCAAACCGTGAATCCAAACACACTTCTATAAGTTGCGTTGGTGAGTCCGACGTACTCCCAAAATTGCGGAATTTTTGGATCTCTTTGTGCGCTATTACTAACAACGAACAACTACAACTAATATTACATCTACATCGACAATAACACTATAATTAGCTAACCTATAATTAGCAAAGCATAATATGCAAATTGTACACTCAAACATTGAAAAAATTTCAATCAATTAACCTAGCTAGATCTACTAAAATAGAAAAAAGTTAATACCGTTCACAATGTGGGGTTTTCGAAGAGGAGATAGAGGATGTGCTTGCACGCTGCTGCAGACAAAGGAAGGGGAGTAGAGTTTGGCTAATTTCTTTACGATTAAGGTTTTTGGGCTTGAGAGATTTCATATGGGTTAGGGTTTTTTGTATTCGGGTGATTTGGGATTTCGGGTTGGGTTAGGGTTTGGGGTATTCGGGAGAGGGAGAGAGATATAGAGACTTCGAGAAGAGGAGGTCGGAGTGAGCTAGGGTTTGGGAAATGGGTTTCACAAGCTCCAGTTGTGAGAGAGAGAGCGAGAGCGAGAAAGAGAGAGAGAGAGAGAGAGAGAGAGTTGTCGAATAAGTGAGGGAGATGGAGATCTAAGTATGTATAAGTGTTTAGAAAAACACTTGTAACAACGGCCTAGGTTGATTTTTTTTTTTTTAAAATTCAACCTAGGCCGTTGTTTCCTACAGCGGCCTAAGTGTACAAAAAAAATAGTTCACGCCAAACAACGCTAAGCCTGAAGCGTTTTTGGCACGAACTTCCCAATTTCCGGTGTACCGTTCCGAATACGTGTCGTAGGCACGTGCACATGGGCATACCTAGTGTGTGTGTGTGTGTGTGTGTGTGTGTGTGTATAATGATAATAATAATAATAATAATAATAATAATAATAATAATAATAATAATAATTATTATTATTATTACTAGTAATTTACACGTGCGATGCACGTTCTTATAAAAAAATTTTTGTAAAAGAAATTTTTTTGACGTTGCCTGGCATCGAACCTAATACTTTCTTTATATTAGCTATGCACGTGCATTACACATATTTATTTTGGTTACAATGCACATATTTGTTTGGTTACAAATGAAGTTTGTTTCGTCAGCTATATTTTGCAAAATCTCATTTCTCCTTCCAAATATACCAGAGCGATGTTCCTCTCCAACCAAAAATTTAGGTATTTGGCCAACGACTACGTGACTCCCCCCCCCCCCCCCCCCCCCCCCCCCCAATTTTACAAAATTTGGGCAAACAGCCAACGACTAAAGATGCTCTAAGAGCATCCACACCAACCTCTCATTTAGGTTGCTATTTTTATATTTGGCAACCAAAATGGCAAAAAACCTCCACACCAATCTCTCACTTGGGTCGTCAAATTTAGAAATGAACATTTTTTGTGCCAAATTTGTCAAACCAAATGACATTGTCATGAGTCACATCACCATACTTTATCTATTTTTCCTCCGAAGTTATATATATACTAGGTATGCCCGTGTGCACGTGACTACGACACGTATTTAGAACGATACAACATATGAAAAATCATGTAAATAGTAAAGGGTGATTTATATAGATATTTATTTGCTAGTAGACGTTAATGTATTGATGTAGTCTAAAGTAGGATTATGGAATGACCTTGATGTTTATTGGTTTGTATATTGCAGGATCATTTGTCAGCAGTTCAGGATTCAAAAATAGTACTATGAATCTACTAAAGTAGTGGATCGGAAATTTCTTATTATGTGTGACTTGAGCTAAAAATCATGTAAACAGTAAGGGATGATTTATATAGATGTTTATTTGCTAGTAGACGATATATTGATGTACTCTGAAGTAGGATTACAAAGTGACCTTGATATTTATTGGTTTGTATATTGCAGGATCATTTATCAGCAGCTCAGGATTCAAAAACAGTACCGTGAATGTATAAAAGTAGTGGATCGGAAATTCTTTGCTATGTGTGACTTGAGCATAAGAGATTTCTTTTTTTTATTTAGTGTAGCGCCCCGAATTTCTAATAAGATATCTTAGAAAATACGTGGCACATTCTCAGCAATCCACTTCAATATAATATTAAACACAACCAACACTACTAAAATTTTCAACTTTTATTACAACAATCACTTACATAGCACAGCGGAAATTAAAACATCTCAACTCCAAATTTTCTTTTTATTTACAACACAAAACTAACTCAAATCTGCTTTTACAATTTTACACAAAACTCTTATTAAATCACTTTTCTCAAAAACTAACTCAAGCATCCAACCTCCAAACTCTAAGCAACAATCTGCAACATATGAGGCTAGAGATGATTCCTAACCCCCAAAACTAAAGGGGTCAGCCATAATGGTGTGAGTGACATAAAACAACAAACAACATAAATAAAACTTAAGCATGGATTCATAAGTAACATATAGTTAACCAAAATACGTAAAATATGAGATAGCAAGAAATGCAACAACAAGTGTTACTAAACCAAGTGTCAAGTGTAGAAAACCGGGAAAACCACATGCATAAAACTAAGTCAAGAAAGCACAAGTTCTATATGCGGACTCTCTAATGCGTATTTGTCGAAGTCTATGCATCCCATTCTACATAGGTTCGGTGCAAGCCCTTAACGTCTTCACTTCATAGGGTTCAATCCCCCCGCTATGCAACTAATCCTATCACGATGACTACTACGAGATAAAGATAGACTATGGTTAGTATTCCATGCCCGATAATTCTGGAGATAGATCCCACACCACAGGTACTTTACCGTGATAATTCCGGAGATCATCCCACACCGAAACATTGACACATCACCACACGAATACCACATGTGCTTCGCCTCGACCCCGATAATTTTGGAGATCAATCCCACACCACAAGTAATTACCGTGATAATTCTGGAGATAGTCCCACACCACAAGTAAGATACTTGGATAATTCCGGAGACATATCCCACACCACAAATAATCTACTATGATAATTCCGGAGATTAAATCCTACACCGAAAGCCATACTGGGGTACTTGACACATGTTCCCGTTCATCATATCACCACTAGTGCATGTCCCTATCATTTTTGGGTTAATTAATTACTTAACGATTCTCCTGGAGTATATACCCTACTGGCCTAAATTCAAAACTGTATAACTGAAATGCCTCTACGGGCCTCAACAAAATAACTCAACACCGGTATACTAGGGTCACACACCTCTAGAGACTCAAACTCAAAAGTCTAAACCAAAGTCCCACTAAACAAAGTGGCTCAACTGATTATCTCAAATCAAATACTGAACTGAATGTCTCAAAATCAAATACTGAACTGAATGTCAAGTACAGACTGAGTTATCTGAAAACCAATCATTCGAAATAACACTCAAGTTTACAAAGATCCTTCAGTACCAGTCAACTTATACTGTGGTAAGTCGACTGTCCAGAGGACAATTATCCAAAATTTTACAAAAATAAACTAAGTCATATAAGTCGACTTATAAGAGAGTCGGTCGACTTACCCGAGGTAAATTCCAATAATTTCACAAAAAATATTCTAAGTATATAAGTCGACTTAAAGGATTATAGGCCGACTGTCCCGAATGACTGAAATAATTTTACAAAATCATTTCTCAGTGAACCAGTCGACTGCCTACGAGCTAGGTCGACTGTTCAGAACGACTTTTCAAGGATACTAAAATACAGTAGCAGGTCCGTACCAGTCGACTGTACAGTAGACCAGTCGACTGTCGGCCTACAGTTTTCATAAATTAGGTCTGATTATAAAATCAAAACTGGAGTTTTCTAAAGATTCATTGTTTATGAAAATAGTTCGTATTCAGGAAAAATGACAAATCTCAACTAATCTCCATTTTGGATATATCACTTAAAACATCGAATATGTCAAAAACTCAAGTTCTCATGTTCTAAATCACAAATTCTTTCATTAGGGTTTCTCAAAACTGAAATTTCTTTCACAATTCTAAATCAAAATCTGATTTACAAATATAAGATCCAGATGCACAACACCCGATCATAACCATACTCAAATCTTAACATGCTTTTTAGCAACAAAATTTTATAAACAAAGATCTACTATTCATTCATAGATTTCACAACATGGTACAACAACATCAATTATTCACATGAATCGTACCACAATACAAAATCTATATCATTCACAACATCAAATCAATACATCATTGACACTCGCACACATAGATCAACAACAAGACAAATTTATATCATTCACAAAACAAAACCAAAACACACAATGTCACTCACTTTTGAATTGAGAAAAATCCTCGAAAAAGTCTTCCTTTTGCTAGATCCAAACTCCTTCTTTTTGCTCCTCCAAACAAATCTCCAAAATTCTGTATTTGTGCAGAAATGACGTCTGCAAAATTCCTTTAAATACCGGGGATAAAGAGTTTATGGTTTTACCCCACTTTTACAAAATAACCCTTTCCAAAATACAACTTACATATATAGTTCTATTCTTGGAAATTCAATCAAAATTCATTTAAATTAGGATTTAAAGGAAAATATAAATTCTAAATCTCAGCCAATACTGTTCAAAACATCCAGAAATTACATTTTGCACTTTAACCCCTAAAAATGTCAAATTTGCAAAAAGGTCCTTCTTTTCTCAAAAATTGCAAATAGTTCCAATTAATTTCAGAAAAATCTGGAAAAATACTAAATAAATCCCAAATATTAAATAATGATTTTTCATAAAGAAAACTAAAATTTCAAACTTCTCAAAAAATATCTGCACGTGTTTTGCACGTGTAACAAGATAAATTTTCTGAAAATATTTATTAAATCCTCAAAATTCATTTAAATTCATTTTCAAATATTTAAAATAATATTTGAAAATACGGGGTTCTACATTTAGGGTGTGACATAAGTAGCAATTCGTTTTCTAATACGGTTGACGCCTCAAACTGCATGAATTAGTTCCCCCTTGTTTGTTTTCTATGTAGTTAACCATGTATGAATTTAAAAGAGAAAATTTGTTGTGATGTATATGTGAAGTGAAATTGCAGTAAAGCAGATCAAGATACAAATTTGCAGCTACTAAAACCCGAAATATAGGGATTAAGCATGGATTTGTCCATAAAAATACGATCAAGAGAGTCAATTAAAGAACTTGTAACGATCTTTAAAAGCAGCAAATGCCCAAATATTAAAAAAACATAATCCGAAATTGCATAATAAAAAACTGCATTCTAATCAAAATTAACTCAGTGAAGCATTCTAATCTAAAACAATTGCTAAGTGAAGTATTCTACAATCAGATCAAATATGGTAATTTAAAAACAATTAAATGGAAGTGAATGTTATTGAGTTACGAAAGCATAATCCGAAAAAAAAGCATAATTAAAAATTTGAAAAAAAAACATAATTTGAAATTGCATAACCAAAATAAATATTCTCCATTTTTTTTTTGATATACCAGGGTAAAAAAATAGAAAGAAGAAAGAGAGAAAGAATTATGAAAAAGGAGAAAAGATGGGAGAAAGAGAGAGAGAGAGACAGAGAGAGTAATAAATGAATGAGTTGTTTTTTTTGGGAGAAAATTTTGAGTTTTGGGGTTCAAATTTTGGGGGGGTGAAAATGTCTTTTATGATGTTAGAACTGGACCATTGATTTACTTCCAAATGAATGAGAACCACTTGATAGTTTTCTTTGTGTTTAATTATATAGATAATAGTGTGTGTGTGTGTATATATATGCATATTACTATTATTATTATTACTAGTATTTTACACATGCGATGCACGTTTTTATAAATATATTTTTTCAAAATAAAATTTTTTGACGTTGTTTGGCATCAAACCCAAGACCTTCTTTATATTAGTTATGCACGTGCATTACACATGTTTATTTGGTTACAATGTACGTGTTTGTTTGGTTACAAATGAGGTTTGTTTGGTGACAAACTCTCCCATTAAAATATTAGAGATTAGAGATTATTATTGTTATTATTGTTATACACACTATTATATATATATTTGGCAACCCAAATGACAATCATGAGAGCAGCAGAACTTATTGTCATGTTTTTTGTTGAAGTTGTCATTTAGGTTGTCAAAAAGTAAAAATGACAACTCAAATGGCCAGTGCATTGGTGGAGTTGCTCTTAGAGGATAAACTGTTTGTCCACCTACTCTTGAAACCCAACTTTTTGTTACACCCACTAATTATTTTGGATTTCTTTTGTGAGTTTTGAAAATAGTGATACACCCCTACCGTATCTAAAATATGCATAATTAAATGTAAATAAACAATTAAATAAGTATATTATTAATTTATTATTAAATTATAATGATTATTACTATTATTAATAGTCAGTACTTACGAATTTTATCTGAATTTTTACGTAAATTGCCGAATATATCCCGAATTTCATATGTTTGAACCTCGCCGAATTATACCCGAATCCCGGATTTGTGACTATTGATCAAAGTGTGAGGATGTGTTAAAATATAAATAACTAACTCTCATTTTTTTACAACAACTTTGAAGTTTTTATTTACTTGTAAGAGTTATATCTTTGATTGCAAGTCGGGCCATATAACTTGTAAGAGTTATATTCACTGATCCAACCATCCTTTAGTAGAAATAGTTACATTCGGGAAAGAAGACCAAAAATATAATGTTATGTATTTTGATTGCAGGTAGAGCCATATTTTTGCGAATTTTTTCACTACTGACCGACTTTTTGAAAATATTGACCAGACTGATCCATTTTCGAAAATATTTATTCAACTAACCCAGCTTTGGCCACGTTAACATGAAACGCTATTGGCAAAACGACATCTATTATTTGATGCCGTTATTGCAATAGCGGCAGCTGTATAAAAAAAAATCATTACCGTTATTGGAAGTAATGACATAAATACATATCGCATTTACTTATGAGCTCTCTGACTTGAGAAAAAAATTGTAGAATAAAATCTTATAACTTATGCTGGTATTCCCAATAATGGCATAAATTAGCCTGATGCAATAGCGGCATCAGTGTAATTGATATGGCTAAAAATGGGGTTAAATCGGAACCGTCCAAATCGGGCACGAATCTTAAAGCCCAGGGGTAAAACGGTAATTTCACCTACCATTGGGTCTGAAGCGGGTACGGGTTCTCCTTCTCGAAGACCCACTAACCCGCAAACGGATCCACCTCAACTGGGTGCAGGTTTCAACCCGCAGCAAACCCGGTCCAGAAGGGAGAGAATTAGGTTTGCTGATTAAATCCTAATCAACGGCCTCAATTCATATCTATCCCTTCACTGGGGATTAGGGATTACATTCCTTATCTAACCACAGGGGGATTACATTCCTAATCTGATCCCAACGGCGCCTATAAATACCCCCCATCAATCTCCATTAAGGGGTAATCAATCTTTTGCCAGTTTTTGCGTTCATTCATAATCACTTCTGATTACTGACTTGAGCGTTGGAGGGTGCGTCACCGGGAACAACCCCGGTGTCTCGCACTTCTTGCAGGTGAACGGTGGGAGCAACGGTCAAACTCCGGCGGAACAGGTAACAGGTTTGTTATTCAAAGTTTCCCAAGAACCCGCAAATACTATCTGTTTGCCCCCACACCAGATTTAGCGGCAACAGATTGGCACTGTCTGTAGGAAACTAACGAATAGCAGCCCCTCCTCTTTCCGTTGGAAAGATCTTCTCCAGCCATGCCTCCTAGGAAAGCTAGATCCAGAGGGTCCTACCGAGGACCCAACCTCGATCAGCAACAGGAAGTTCTCCCTCAACCCACTCAGCAGGGGCAACTTCCGCCCCAAGCCGGGGACCCTCTTCAACAGGACCTACCTCCTCCTCAGAATCAACTACCTCCTAAGGGTCCCAACCTGCAAAAACAACCTCTCCATCCGGACCACGTCTCCATCCACAATGCTTCTTCGGATTCGATGGCCTCCCACAATTCCCAAGCTTCCGACCTTCGCAACACCGTCCTCAATCGGCAGAAGGATGAGGACCTTGTTCAGAGGTAAGCCCTTGGATGCTTTGTGTCCTGCAAAGATCAAATAAGTCTTGTAAATGTAGATGCGGATCTTCGTCTGTTCTACCAAAGAAGTGGGGCACCATGCTGAGTAATTGAGGTGATAGATGCATATTCCCTGTGACTTTGGGTTGAAAAGCTATGCAAGAAGGGTTCTCAATATTCTTAGGAATGAATTTGTCTTGCATTGGTGCTCAGTTTAAAAATTTGTCACCCATTGTTGCTCTTTGGAAAAATCCTCTGGACAGTCGACTGATCCTTGGGACAGTCGACTGGTCTGCCTGTGCAGAATGTAACCTGAAAGAAAATGTTATAAAAGAAGAAGAAGAAATAAAATAAAAGAAAAAGAAAAAGATTTTACTGATTTGTAAGTTAAAATACTAGACAATCCCCGGCAACGGCGCCAAAAACTTGTTGTGCTAATCTAGCTACCTAAATATATAGATAAAACTAGACACAAATTAAAAAACCTCCCAAGTGCACGAATCGTTTGAAGAAGCGTAGCAGCAAGCAAGGGTCGATCCCACAGAGATTGTAGACTTAACTTACTAATCAATAAAATAGAAAACAAAATATTGAAGTGTCGTTCTAAAAGTCTAAAAGAAATGAAAAGATTAAAACTAAATTAAGAAGTGTCACGATTTGAATCACGAATATCTATTTAAGTAGTTGGGCAATGATTTCCACCTATAGTCAATAATGCGAAGTTATCCACTACTCTTATTACTCATGTTTGTTCCCTTCAAGGGCATGGTATCTACTCCTTAAAGTACTGTTTTCCTAAGCCAAGAATTAGGCATGGTATCTACTCTAATTCGTTTCTTTCATCAAGTGTTTAGCATGGTATCTACTAAGTTGTACTTGAAGAAAACATAAGATCAGTGGAAACGAACAAACACTCAAGGTTCTAGAAATTGGTATCAGATCTAGATCCTTTAAGTTGATTAAACCAAGAACCCCTAGAGATTCCCTTGTTACAAGTTATGAACACGAGATACGGGTCGTCTCAATATGCTCACATAACAGATTCAGATCTACAATACACAAACTTGTAATCCTAGGTTCGGATCAGTCGACTGACTGTCACTTCAGTCGACTGCAGTCTACTGCTGCGCTCCACCATTCTAATGGAAGTTGAGAAGAAAGGGATCATACCTCCTGCTCCGAGGATGAACACCCCCGCCAAGAAGAGGGATAAAGAGAAGTGGTGCCATTATCACCGGGACCATGGCCATGACACCAATGATTGTTGGGCCTTGAAGAATGGGATAGAAGCCCTCATCCAGAGGGAGCAGCTGACCAGGTTCGTAAGAAAGGACCGAGCCGACCTTCCTCCCCCGCCTCGGGGGGCTAATTGTTGTGCTAATCTAGCTACCTAAATATATAGATAAAACTAGACACAAATTAAAAAACCTCGCAAGTGCACGAATCGTTTGAAGAAGCGTAGCAGCAAGCAAGGGTCGATCCCACAGAGATTGTAGACTTAACTTACTAATCAATAAAATAGAAAACAAAATATTGAAGTGTCGTTCTAAAAGTCTAAAAGAAATGAAAAGATTAAAACTAAATTAAGAAGTGTCACGATTTGAATCACGAATATCTATTTAAGTAGTTGGGCAATGATTTCCACCTATAGTCAGTAATGCGAAGTTATCCACTACTCTTATTACTCATGTTTGTTCCCTTCAAGGGCATGGTATCTACTCCTTAAAGTACTGTTTCCCTAAGCCAAGAATTAGGCATGGTATCTACTCTAATTCGTTTCTTTCATCAAGTGTTTAGCATGGTATCTACTAAGTTGTACTTGAAGAAAACATAAGATCAGTGGAAACGAACAAACACTCAAGGTTCTAGAAATTGGTATCAGATCTAGATCCTTTAAGTTGATTAAACCAAGAACCCCTAGAGATTCCCTTGTTACAAGTTATGAACACGAGATACGGGTCGTCTCAATATGCTCACATAACAGATTCAGATCTACAATACACAAACTTGTAATCCTAGGTTCGGATCAGTCGACTGACTGTCACTTCAGTCGACTACAGTCTACTGGCTGTCACTTCAGTCAACTGCCCTAGGTTTCTGAACTAGTTTGATTACTATAAATCTATTCCAATACTCTCAGATTTAATCAATAAGCAATAAAGTAGCACTTAGAAAAATATAAGCATCACATGACTACGGTTTCAATCTACCCAACTATTAAATTAGTTGCACATAATACAACCTTTATTGATTAATATAATAGAGTTCATGACTACAATGAAAATAAAGAGAAGAATAGAAGAACACTGATTTGTATGATATTGATCTTGAGCCCAATCAGCAATCGTCTTCCTTCTTTGATGCTAGCTGTTGATGGCCTTTCTTGGTCGGTCCAGCCGTCTTGAGATATTCCGAGCATCCCCCTATCCCCTGTATCTTGGTTGGTATTTATAGAACACGGCTAGAGATTTAGGGTTTTTACTCTTTTGCATAAACGCCCTCTTCTTTTATTTATTTCTTTCCTTATCTGATTGGCGATATATATATCTTTCTCTTTTCTTCTTTCTTTCCGTATCTGCTTTGATTTGTATTTGGATTTGGATGAATCTTTAATTATCTTATCTGTTGACTCTGCTGCCGATCAGTCGACTGGTGTTGGAGATAAGTCGACTGTGTCGAGACTTCAGTAGTTTCATGATTCATCAGCGCAGTCGACTGTTGTAAGAGGAGTCGACTGTGCCGAGCTGCTTCAGCTTCTCTGTCCAGTCGCCTGTTAACATAATCAGTCGACTGATCTCTTCAATTCCTTATGTGTCATCCTTGAAATCCTAAATTTGCTTTGTTTCGCACTTTTATGCTGTTTCCTGTGGAAAAGAGAAAATGAGAGTAAAATACCATATATAGAGCATTTAAATGTCTAATTGCACTAAAGTTATTGCTCTAAAATGTGAATAATATTGTGTTCATCAAATACCCCCAAACTTAGATTTTGCTTGTCCTCAAGCAAAGAGTGAATTTATGAACAAGGGAATAGTAATAATAGACTCAACTATCAGACCAAGAATTCTCATGAGCATCAAAGTAAAAAGTATAAACAATTTCAGATGAAGTAAAACTAAGCATACCCACTTTTTCCAGTGCAATTGTTTAGTCATAATCCCCAGACTCAATCATATTTGTCATGCAATTAATGTAAGTATAGTATGCGATTACTCAATCTGTGATTATCCCTTTCCTCTACTACAAACCGAGTAGCAAACTAGAGTTTTTTTTTTTTTTTTTTTTTTTTTTTTTTTTTTTTTTTAAAGTCGCTTCTCTAAAGTTGTCACTTGCCTTTTTACGCGAATGCAAAACATTTGTGATGAATCCACCCGGTTACTCAGCAAGTCACAAACTCTAAAGTGCTTTGCATACTCATATTTCAAGTTGCCGTTTGACGTAAAGGTAAACATTGGTTATGAATACCCCTAGTTACTAAGCACTCAAAACATTGGAGTAGATTGACTTTATTTGAATATATATATTTATATATATTTTTTATCACTCTATTTACTTAAACTCAATTTAGGACTAGATCTAAAGGGAATAATCAACAAAAAAGGCATCACATTTGTTTATTATGTATAATTGCATGACTCATATAATCTTGTAGGGAATTTATGAAACTCAACAATCCTAAAGTAAATAAGTATCCTTCTTCTTACTTTATAAGAAATTGTTTATTCTAAAAAAAATTCAAAAGACTCTAAATAACTAAATACCCCTAATACCCCCAAACTTAGATGGAACATTGTCCTCAATGTTCGCACAAAAATTGAAAATAAATAAATAGGCATGTGTTACCATCTAGTAAGGAGAGTAAAAATAACTAAAGGAAAATAATAATGATTAACTGAAAAAAATAAATAAATAAAGGGAAAGTGTAAATACTCCCCTGAAAAATTGGGTTGCCTCCCAATAAGCGCTGTGTTTCTTGTCTTCAGCTAGACTTGATGAGTTGTGCCATGTATTGAATGACTCGCGGCTCACAACTCATCTTATTATAAGGTTCCCCCCTCTGCCCATTCACCATGAACGTTTGATTTTTTTGTCAATGCTCCATGTGGGGGAAACCGTTGTAACATGTTATGGACCGTACCATCTTGACATCAGTTTATCAGCAATTGTCCATCTTAATGCACCATTGTGGTTTTGCAAGACTCCCTGCAGCCTTGCTTCTTCGTTCATCTTGAACTTTGCAGCAACTGTCACAGGTAATGTCTGGTTTTTCCCCAAATAATCAAGTAGTGGCCTCAGGTGTTCATGTAGTGGCTTCAGATGTTCATATAGTGGCTTCAGCACCCCTTCTAGTGTCCTGGTAGCAGTCGACTTGTCCTGGTCATCAGTCGACTTGTATGTTTCCTCAGTCGACTGTTCCTCTTCATAAGTCGACTCGTCCTGCAACACACAAGTGTTATCAGATACCAACTCTTCAAATACAGATGCAAGCTTACCTGGATATGACTCTGGAGTTTCATGATGATGTTCTGTCTCTGCAATCCTCCAGTCATCGTATTCCATTTCATCTTGAGATAGTAGTGGAGGGTGCGCAATTGTTGCTTGTAATGGATCAACACTATGTTCCTGAAATGTTTGGTCACAACTTTCCTGAACCACATCAATATTATAACATTCATGATCATCGTATGGAAATTGTGGTGCATCAAACATTGTAAACTCAATCTCTTCCTCTAGTGTTGTCCTTGATTGGAGCTGTTCTTGTCCTCTAGGGTTGGGTATGGTTTGTGATGGGAATTCTCCTGCCTTTCTTTCACTTATCTCCTGAGCAATTTGACCAATTTGAAATTCTAATTTTTGAATGGCCTGTCCTTGTTGCTTGCTTGTTTGCTGTTGCTGTTGGAGTAGTTGAAGAATGGTGGTTTCGAAATCCAACTTATTCTGTTCTTGTTCTGGCCTATCATACCCATTCTCTCCCACTAATTGCTGCGTATGCCCTGGTGTGAATTGATTGCCTTGATGGTTTTGCCACCCTGGGTTATACGTGTTTAAAAAAAAATTGTTCTGGGGCGGGTACATTCCCTGTTCTTCGTAGTTTGTTTGCTCCTGATCTGCGAAAGAAAACATGGGACATGAATTAGTTGTATGGTTAGATTGAAAACAATTTGCACAAATTTCTTTTGGTTGGTTTTTTACGCCACCCAACGTTGAATTTACAAGCATATCAATCTTTTTGTTCATGGTTTCCATTTCTAATTGCATGTTATTATTATGAGAAATTTCGTGTACTCCCTGTTTTCTTGAGATGTTCCTCCTTGTTGAGAATTGTTGTGAGTTCTCGCTGAGTTCTTCAAATAGCTCTATGGCCTCCTCAGCACTCTTCCTCATCAACATTCCATTGCATGCTGAATCAACAATTGCTTTGTTAGTGTAATTTAAACCCTCATAAAATGATTGTACCTGATCATCCTTAGGTATGTTGTGCAAAGGACACTTGAAAAGCTTGTTTTTGAAATCCTTCCACGCCTCGAAAAACAAATCGCCATCTTTTTGTTGGAAAAGTAGAATCTCCCTTTTTAGTTGTCTGGTTTTCTGGGCTGGAAAGAACTCTCTCAAGAATTTTGTTGCCAATTGCTCCCATGAATTAATTGATCCTGGTTCCAAAGAATTATACCATAACTTAGCATTAAGTTTTAGAGAAAAAGGAAACAAGATTAACCTGATTTGTTCAGAGGTAAGCCCTTGGATGCTTTGTGTCCTGCAAAGATCAAATAAGTCTTGTAAATGTAGATGCGGATCTTCGTCTGTTCTACCAAAGAAGTGGGGCACCATGCTGAGTAATTGAGGTGATAGATGCATATTCCCTGTGACTTTGGGTTGAAAAGCTATGCAAGAAGGGTTCTCAATATTCTTAGGAATGAATTTGTCTTGCATTGGTGCTCGGTTTAAAAATTTGTCACCCATTGTTGCTCTTTGGAAAAATCCTCTGGACAGTCGACTGATCCTTGGGACAGTCGACTGGTCTGCCTGTGCAGAATGTAACCTGAAAGAAAATGTTATAAAAGAAGAAAAAGAAATAAAATAAAATAAAACGAAAAAGATTTTACTGATTTGTAAGTTAAAATACTAGACAATCCCCGGCAACGGCGCCAAAAACTTGTTGTGCTAATCTAGCTACCTAAATATATAGATAAAACTAGACACAAATTAAAAAACCTCGCAAGTGCACGAATCGTTGTTCTCAGACGAGGATCTTGAAGGTGTCCGCACCCCCCATTGTGATGCACTCGTCATCAATCTCCATATGGCAAACCTCAAAGTGGAGAGGATCCTAGTGGACAGTGACAGCTCCGTTAACATCCTCTTCCTCACCGCTTTTAAAGGTCTCAAGCTCTCCCGAGACAGACTCAAGCCCGCCGACTACACGCTCTATGGGTTCACGGGAGTGCCAGTGACTATTGAAGGGGTGATCACCCTCAATGTAACCGCTGGAAAAACTCCTACTACCCGAACGGATTCGATGGAATTCATAGTCGTAGATGTTCCTGCAGCTTACAACGTCATTCTGGGTCGGCCCGGCCTAGCTGCCCTTGAAGCCGTCCCTTCCGCCTATCACCTCAAGATGAAGTTTTCCACTCGAGCCGGAGTAGGGGAAGTAAAAGGCAATCAGAAAACGGCCCGCAAGTGCTACATGACCTCTACCTTCGGTCCAGTCCTATCCCTAGACACTCTGGAAATCCCCCAAGATGCTGCCCGACCGACGTCCAAGCCGGCGGATGAATTGGAGGAAGTGCTCTTCTCTGAGCAGGATTCAACCCGAAAGTTCTTTGTTAGCAAGACCCTTCCCATCCACCCTATGCTCAGACATAGTCCAGTGCATCCGAAGGAACCGAGACCTCTTTGCTTGGTCAGCTGCAGACATGCCCGGAAATTCCGAAGAGCTCTTGGTCCACCACCTCAGCGTTGCTCCGGGGTCCAAACCGGTTCAACAGAAGAGGCGCAAGTTCGCCCCTGAGCGCCAGCTAGCTATAAAAGAGGAGGTGGACAAGCTCTTGAAGGCCCGATTCATACAAGAGGTGAACTATCCCGAGTGGTTGTCGAATGTAGTAATGGTGAAGAAGTCCAATGGGACTTGGAGGATTTGTATCGATTTTACCGATCTCAACAAGGCTTGCCCCAAGGATCCCTTCCCTCTTCCGAGTATTGACACTCTGATTGATGCCACTTCGGGTCATGAACTCCTCAGCTTCATGGATGCCTTCTCAGGCTATAATCAGATCTGGATGTTCTCCCCAGATATCTCGAAGACCTCATTCGTGACCGACCAGGGCCTCTCTGCTACAGAGTAATGCCCTTCGGTTTGAAGAATGCAGGCGCAACATATCAACGCCTCGTCAACAAGGTTTTCCAAGCTCAAATCGGCTAGAATATAGAGGTGTATGTTGACGACATGCTTGTAAAAAGCATCCGAGGAGTCGATCATGTGACGGACTTACAGGAGGCGTTCGATGTTCTGAGAAAGCACAACATGAGACTCAATCCGAACAAGTGTGCGTTCGGAGTCTCGTCAAGAAAGTTCCTCAGCTTCATGGTCAGCCAACGAGGGATTGAAGCTAACCCTGAGAAAATCAAGGCCATATTAGACATGGCTCCTCCCAAGAATGTTAAGGAAGTTCAGAGGCTAACAGGCAGCCTAGCCGCCATAGGACGTTTTCTCTCGAAGTCCGGGGAGAAATGCCTCCCCTTCTTCAAGGCCCTCAGGGGGGCTAAAGGTTTTGAATGGGGTCAGCAACAACAGGAGTCGTTCGACCAGCTCAAGGCTTACCTCGTCAACCCTCCTCTCCTCAGCAAACCCATTCCTGGTGAACCCCTCTACCTCTACCTGGCAGCCTTCCGAGCAGACCCACAACGTCGTTTTAGTAAGGGAAGAAGACCAGGCTCAAAAGCCCGTCTACTATGTGAGCAAGGTACTCCGGGATGCCGAGCTCCGCTACCCGAGGATAGAAAAGATGGCTTATGCCCTGGTGATGGCCGCGAGAAAGCTTCGCCCGTATTTTCAGTCCCATTCGGTGGTTGTTCTTACCGACCAACCGCTGAAGCAAGTGCTCCACAAGCCGGAGACCTCCGATCGTCTTATGAAGTGGTCTATCGAGCTGAGCCAGCATGATATAACTTATCAGCCTCGGACCGCGATCAAGGCTCAGGCCTTAGCAGAATTCATAGTTGAAAGTACCATCCCCGAGTTCAGACAAGAAATGAAAGGACCACCTGTCTGGTCGGTTTATGTGGATGGATCCTCCTACAATGAGGGAAGAGGAGCCGGGGTCATTCTGGCGGACCCAGATGACTTCATCCTCTAATACTCCCTCCGAATCAACTTCAAGGCCTCTAACAATGAAGCAGAATACGAGGCACTCATAGCCGGCCTGGGAATGGCTCGCAATGCAGGTGCGCAACGCCTCCGAATTTTTAGCAACTCTCAGCTAGTCGTGAATCAGGTCCTCGGCGAGTATGAAGCACGTGATGACCGGATGGTTAAGTACTTGGCCAAGGTCAGGAGCCTCATGGCACTATTTGAAGAAGCCCTCATCCGACGAATCCCCCGGGAAAAAAATGCCCAGGCCGATGCCCTCTCCAAGCTAGCCTCTTCCTCCCTCCAAGGTCTCGAGCAGACCGTCTTGATAGAGGTCCTCCTGAAGCCAAGTATAGAGGATGAAACTTCCGACTCTATGGAGTCACTGCCTGTCCTTCTTGAAGATAACTGGATGAAACCCCTCGTCGAATTCTTAAGGGACAGGCTCCTCCCCAAAGATCATAAGGAAGCTCAAAGAGTGAGAACCCGAGCCGAGCGACACACACTGATCGGAGGCATCCTATATAAACGCTCCTCCACACAGGTAGACGGCAGGCCTTACCTGAGATGCCTCTCCCCCGAGCAGGCCGACTACGCCCTACAAGAACTTCACGAGGGCATCGGCGGGGCGCATTTAGGGTCCAGATCCTTAGCCCGCAAAGTGTTGAATTACGGATATTTCTGGCCCACTCTCCTACGAGATACCGAACGACACGTTCGGCAATGCAGCTCATGTCAGAAGTACTCCGACATCCGATGCCTCCCACAAGCTTCGCTCACTTCCCTATCAAGTCCTATCCCCTTCGCAATGTGGGGAATGGATTTACTAGGGCCATTCCCACCCGCTCCCGGCCAATTCAAATTCTTAGTCATGGCTATCGACTACTTCTCAAAATGGATAGAGGCCGAGCCCTTGGCCACGATCACCGAGAATAAGGTAGTTCAGTTCTTTTGGAAGAGCATAATCTGCTGATTTGGTGTCCCTAGGGTCCTCATAACAGACAACGGAACCCAGTTTACTGGGGCTGCCTTCCGAGCTCTATGTGAAGACCTCGCCATCCAACACCGATTCTCCTCCATTTCCCATCCACAGTCGAATGGCCAAGTCGAGAGTGCTAACAGACAGATCCTCTCCGGTATTAAGAAGATGTTGGATAAATGTTCCAAAGGCTTGTGGGTCGATCAGCTCCCCAACGTGCTGTGGAACTACCGCACCACAAAACGGACCCCCACAGGAGAGTCCCCGTTCAACCTCACCTATGGGTCCGAAGCTATGATCCCCCTAGAAGTTGGTATACCTTCTCATCGTCTAACGGCTTATGAAGAAGAACAAAATGCCAGAGAACTCCGGGCAAATCTAGACTTAATTGACGAGATCCGTGAAAGAGCTGTCATTCGTCAACAAAGCTAACGGAGAAGAATCGAGTTGGCATGCAATAAGAGAGTCCGTCCTACCGATCTCAAAGAAGGGGACTTGGTCCTCAGAAAGTTAGCCATCTCTTTTCCTGGTCAGAAGAGCAAACTGGCTCCAAATTAGGAGGGACCCTATAAGATCGTCAAAGAAGTTCGACCCGGGACATACAGACTGGAAGACCTCGAAGGTAGAGAGATCCCCAGGACCTGGAATGCCGACCATCTTCTAAAATACCAAGAGAGAGCACCAACGCCTCTCTAAGTATTTTATGATGTCGAACCGTTCCTCTCCTATTACTTGTAATGTTTTTCTTTTATTTTTCTCTTGTAATAACGGCTAGCAACTTTAGAAGCAGCCGACCATTAGTCATCAATAAAGAAAGCTTTTTCATATTTTACTTGCAAAAATTGTTTACATCTCTCTGCTTTTACTATTCATTCTAATGATGGTTCGGAGTCCAACACTTGGCTCAATTCTACTTCGCGAGTTCGCTCTTAAGCGGACTAGAAGTAGTTCGCCATTCAGAATTGCTCCCACAACCGTTGAACTACTCTAACGATGGTTCAGAGTCCAACACCTGGCTCGATTCTACTTCGCAAGTTCGCTCTTAAGCGAACTAGAAGTAGTTCGCCATTCGGAATTGCTCCCACAACCATTGAACTACTCTAACGATGGTTCGGAGTCCAACACTTGGCTCGATTCTACTTCGCAAGTTTGCTCTTAAGCGGATTAGAAGTAGTTCGCCATTCGGAATTGCTCCCACAACTGTTGAACTACTCTAACGATGGTTCGGAGTCCAACACCTGGCTAGATTCTACTTCGCAAGTTCGCTCTTAAGCGAACTAGAAGTAGTTCGCCATTCGGAATTGCTCCCACAACCATTGAACTACTCTAACGATGGTTCGGAGTCCAACACTTGGCTCGATTCTACTTCGCAAGTTTGCTCTTAAGCGGATTAGAAGTAGTTCGCCATTCGGAATTGCTCCCACAACTCTAACGATGATTCGGAGTCCAACACTTGGCTCGATTCTACTTCGCAAGTTCGCTCTTAAGCGGACTAGAAGTAGTTCGCCATTCAGAATTGCTCCCACAACCGTTGAACTACTCTAACGATGGTTCGGAGTCCAACACTTGGCTCGATTCTACTTCGCAAGTTCGCTCTTAAGCGGACTAGAAGTAGTTCGCCATTCGGAATTGCTCCCACAACCGTTGAACTACTCTAACGATGGTTCGGAGTCCAACACTTGGCTCGATTCTACTTCGCAAGTTCGCTCTTAAGCGGACTAGAAGCAGTTCGCCATTCGAAATTGCTCCCACAACCGTTGAACTACTCTAATGATGGTTCGGAGTCCAACACTTGGCTCGATTCTACTTCGCAAGTTCGCTCTTAAGCGGACTAGAAGTAGTTCGCCATTCGGAATTGCTCCCACAACCGTTGAACTACTCTAACGATGGTTCGGAGTCCAACACTTGGCTCGATTCTACTTCGCAAGTTCGATTTTAAGCGGACTAGAAGTAATTCGCCATTCGGAATTGCTCCCAAAACTGTTGAACTACTCTAACGACGAGTTCGGAGTCCAACACTTGGTTCGATTTCGCTCCGCAATCTCGCTCTTAAGTGAGCTAGGAGCGAGTAGCCAGTAAGAAATAAGATTTGCTTCTGATTCTGAGTAGTTGTCAAAAGGTGGAGGAGTTATACTTATTAGTTTACCAGCCAATGCAACATTCAAACATAGGAAGCAAAACAAACCTTTTTATTAAGGGCCCGGACAAAGCGACACTACAACAAGATTTTTATAATAACTTGAAGAGCGTGATACAACTTGTCTAGCGTTTCTTTGGGAGGGGAACGCTTTAGTTTAGAGACACGCGAGGACGGCGTCGCCTCGTCTCTGCGCTCGACTCCAGACCAGCGAAGCGAGACCCCCCTTTGTTGCCAGTTCTAGCTGTGGCCCCGACCGAGGCGCCACTAGACGAAATAGCTACGACGCTCTGAGCATCAGCTGAGCTCCGCCTAACGACAGGCGAGCGAGTCGCGAGTTCGTAGAACGAGATTCCTCTTTCGCTTTCCTCGCGAGTACACGACGTACTGCGAACATTGGCCCTTACAGGCTGTGGTTTTAGCGTTGCAATCTCCTCCTCCAACTCGATGATCCTATCTCTCAGAATCTCGTCCGCCGCCGACGCTTTGAGACGAGGAAGTTTAGACGAGCCTGCAACGTTAGTGCTATCGGCCACTATACGATGAAGATGAGTCACCTCGATACCCCTGTCGATCGTGATTCTCCTTAATTTGTCGATTCTGGCCAACAACTCGTCGCGTTCGGACATCAACATCCCCACCTTCGAAGCTAACTCCTCTTCTTCAGGCCGAGTGTTCTTTCACCGTCACCTCCAATTGGAGAATCTCTGCCAGCAGGTCACTGTTTCTTTGTTCGACATCAAAAAGCCCCTTACGGATCAACTCTACCTCGCCTTCGAGAGGAGTTTTTCGAGACTGCTTCCGCAGTTGCCTCAACTCGCCTAAGTACCCTCTCGCCGTTGCTTTGATGTCCTCCAATTTCAAGAAGTCATAAAACGCTTTGTTCCGATTACGAGAAAGAGCCTCCTTCGTTTTTCGCCAGCTCAGTGCGAAGATAGGAGACCTCAGTAATTGGACCCAACTCAACCTGAAAAGCGGAGAAATATCAAGAGAAGTCTTTGACACTTAGGGAAGCAATCCATGCAAAAAGAGTTAAACATTTTTCTGAAAATTGCATAATTCTCAGCCAAAACACCACAAGTTTTCATTAAAAATCAAAAGTTTACAAAAGGCGGTGGCCAGTCCGCAGTTAAGCGTTACAAAAAAGAGGAAAAAGAAAACAGAAAAGAAGACGACAAAGTCAAGGGTCGACCTCATCATCGGTCGGCACAGTTACAATTGGACGACCAGTACCATCCTCGCCCTCGGCGTCTCCGCCCTCTGGTCCTGGAGCGAGTGCGGCTAAGGGCATCTTTTCCTCGCCCTCCACAGAGTCGTAGAAATAATAGTCCGAGATATCAAACCCGGGGTTCCAAGCGACGATGTGCTTCAGAGCTCGGCCATACGCCTCCTCCATGTTCGTCAGCATATGCGCTTCGGCCTCGTCCCGAACTGCATTCTCTGCGGCTGCCACCTTCGATGCTTGCTCGCTCAGGGCTTCCTCCGTCGCCTTCCGAGCTTCAGACAGTTCCCCTTCAAGCTGAGCCCTCTCCTTCTCAATTGCCTCGACCTTGGAGGCCTCGGCGGCCGAGCTCCTCAGCACCTCGGCAAGCTGAGCCTTCAACTTGGCGACTTCGGCCTCGAGCGAGGTAGAATGCAGCTGCTCGGCCTTCAACTTCTTCACCGCTTTAGACTGTTCCGACCGTTCGCGGTCGTCCAGAATTGTCATCTCCTTCTCCTTGCTCTCGAATTCCTCGAGCAAATAGTTGAAGTGGTAGAGGGTCTACAGGCAACATGAGAAGCTGTCAAGAACGAGCACAAAAACTTAGAAGAATTTTCAAAAAAGTGATTCACTACTTACCGACATGGTATTCCGAGCAATCTGCATCGCAGCGTCACCAACTTCATGTGCCTTCAACGCTGCTCGATCTTTGGGGGTCGGTAGGTGTTTCACCGCCTGCATACAAATGTTTCCGTCCCCTAAGAATCCGTCGACCTTCATCACCCTCCAGTCGGGGATGAAGATGCGCTTGTGCTCCTCGGTCAAAATCCGCTCCGCCTTGGTGGTAAGTGGCGGAACGTCGAGAGCCAGCAGCGCGCCGATGTTGAATGCCCCGCCGGAAGACCCCGGAGCATCCGTTTGCGTCGGCGGGGTTGGCACATCCGAGGTAGGTAAGACGGTCGGCGCGACGAGGCCTTGCTCGGTCTCGGCCTGAGAAACCTCAATAACCGGACGCTCGGGGGTCGGAGAAACCGAGGGTACCTTTGGCACTCGGCCACCTTGAGGTCCGGACACGGTCCTCTTCCTCGTCTCCTGCTCCCTAGCCGCTTGGGCCTTCGCCATCAAGCCTTTGTAATCCATGTCGGAGGATTCTGCACAAACCGGGCGAAAAGAGTTAGAAAAATCTTCAAAAAAATTCAAAGAAAAAACTAGTACAGAAGAGGCGTACTAGGGTCGATCGGACTGAGACCCCCTCGGAACAATGCCTCCTCCGTAATGTCCTTCCGACTGAGGGTCGGAAGGCCGAGCAACTTCTCAACGACCTCGGCTTCCTCATTGCTGAGCACGGGCTCTTTCTTCGCACGTTTCGGAAGACCTTCCCTCAACCACACCGTCGGTATCGCCCACGGCTCAGGAGCTCGGACGAGGAAGTACTTTTCCTTTCAATGCTTGATCGAGTCCGGGTTTTTCGATCAGCTTCAAGCCCTTCCTCGGCGAGAGGTAGAACCTTTGCTCGTTCTTGCTAGGTTGGCAAGGTCGGTAGAGACTCCGAAGGACGAACATGTTCGGCTCGGCGCCGACCTCCTGGCATTGAAGAACAAACGCCATCACATGCCGCCACGTGTTCGGCATCAGCTGAGCCGGACACAAGCCATACCACTGCAGCACCTGTTCCACGAAAGGATGCAGCGGCAGACGAAGTCTGGCATTCAGTGAGTCGGCGGGAAAAACACAAACATCGGCCGAGGACGAGGTGCACGCTCGGAAGCCGGGGCCAGGGAGCAGAAGTCCGTACTCTGCTGGGATTTGGAACCCGCTCTGAATCCGACGCATATCCGCCTCGGTCAGCACCGAAGAGATATGGTCCACCTCAGAAGTTTCCCTCGGTTCGTTCTCCTCGATTGATTTGGCTGTGCCCTGCGTCACCTTCTCCAACAGTTCTCCAAAGTAGCTCCGCACACCGCTGACGCTAGACAAAACGCTCCGACCCAGTTCCCCTGCTCTCTTCGGATGCTCGATAATGGTTTCCACACCCTTGCCCTTGTTAGACCAGGCCTCAACTTCCTGAAGTGGCTCGGCAACCTCCCCGCCTGTGTTCGGCCGAACCAAAGTCCCTTCGGTCGGCTCCACGACCTTCTTCCCTTTATCTTTGCTCGGCCTGACCACTCGGCTGACACCGAGGTCCGAGGAGGGGGTCTCGTCTGTGGAAGAAAACTTAATCATTTTTACAAAGATAGGGAGAGGGACTGACCTTGAAGTGACTATTACGGCCGGAAAGATCACCGGAGAATAAAACGACTGGCCGCGACAGCTAGCAGCGCCGCTCGAGAGCTAACAGCTTCGCTTGCGAGTAAAAATCAAGAGTGAGAAAGTGAAAGTGAAAAATGAGGTGAAGTGTTGAGGGGGTGAAAATTTATAGTAAAAACGACGCCTTTTGGGCTTTGTAACGTAAGGGCGGGACTCTTGGGCCTCCCTTGAACCGTTACAAAAGCCCAAATGGCTAAGTAATGGAGAGAGACGACTGATGGCAAAGGGAGCGACGTTTCGACCCCCTAAGTAAAGCAGCTCGGCACTCCACATCCAACGGCTGAGATCGCCCCATGTCCCTCGGATCGAACAGCCGAGCGACAGGTGATCCGAGCCATATCGCTCGGATTCCGAGCAAGTGCCAATCTGAGCTACAGAATGGAGAAAAACCACTTTCTCCTCAAGATTCGTGCTAGATTTCGATCAGACGGCTCAGATCTCGCCACCGCCACTACACGACAAGATAGTGTTTTCTGGGAATCTGAGCCAGCATCGAGATTCACGCCAAGATCCAACGGCTGAGATCGCTCCACGTCGCTCGGTATTCCGAGCCGAGCGACTTGCAATCTGAGCCACTTGCGCGAGGGTATAATCGAGCCATATCGCTCGGATTTCGAGCAAGTGCCCATCCGAGCTGCGAAATGGAGAAAAAACACTTTCTCCTCAAGATTCGCACTAGATTTCGATCAGACGGCCCAGATCATGCCAGCGTCACTAAACGACAAGATAGTGTTTTCTTGGGAACCGTGCCTGCCTCGAGATCTGTGCCATCATCCAACGGCTGAGATCGCTCCACGTCGCTCGGTATTCCGAGCCGAGCGACTAGCAATCCGAACCACTTGCGCAAGGGTAAAACCGAGCCATATCGCTCGGATTCCGAGAAAGTGCCAATCCGACCCTCGAAAGTGAAGAAAATTGCTGCCGAGCGTCTAGAAATCGTTGGATCGTTACGAAATTCGCGCCTCAGATGATGGACGACCAAGATTGCGCCACGTTCACTAAACGACAAGATAGTGTTTTCTTGGGAACCGTTCCTGCATCGAGATCTGTGCCATCATCCAACGGCTGAGATCGCTCCACGTCGCTCGGTATTCCGAGCCGGGCGACTAGCAATCCGAGCCACTTACGCGAGGGTAAAACCGAGCCATATCGCTCGGATTCCGAGCAAGTGCCAATCCGACCCTCGAAAGTGAAGAAAATTGCTGCCGAGCGTCTCCAATCGTTGGATCGTTACGAAATTCGCGCCTCAGATGATGGACGACCCAAGTTGCGCCACGTTCACTAAACGAAAAGATAGTGTTTTCTTGGGAACCGTGCCTGCATCGAGATCTGTGCCATCATCCAACGGCTGAGATCGCTCCACGTCACTCGGTATTCCGAGCCGAGCGACTAGCAATCCGAGCCACTTGCGCGAGGGTAAAACTGAGCCATATCGCTCGGATTCCGAGCAAGTGCCAATCCGACCCTAGAAAGTGAAGAAAATTGCTGCCGAGCGTCTCCAATCGTTGGATCGTTACGAAATTCGCGCCTCAGATGATGGACGACCCAGATTGCGCCACGTTCACTAAACGACAAGATAGTGTTTTCTTGGGAACCGTGCCTGCATCGAGATCTGTACCATCATCCAACGGCTGAGATCGCTCCACGTCGCTCGGTATTCCGAGTCGAGCGACTAGCAATCCGAGCCACTTGCGCGAGGGTAAAACCGAGCCATATCGCTCGGATTCCGAGCAAGTGCCCATCCGACCTACAAAAGCGAGAAAAATACCGCCGAGAGACTCTGTCCATCCGATCTTCCAGAAAACCGCGCTCGCTCAAGATCAACGGTCCAGATCGCGCCACGCCATAATTCGGTATTTTATTTATTAAAATCGTTTTATTTATTTAAAAATTGCGAAAAAATTACTAAAAATTCTGGAAAATTGACTAAAAGTTCTAGAAAATAATTATAAATTCGGGGGAATATTTTTGGGCCCCTGAACGAACAATTATTGCCTAGAATGTGTTGTTAAGACCCCCGAATGACTGGTTAACACATCGCAAAATTAAATAAATAATCCGAAAAAGTAGATAAAAATCACCGAATAACCAGAAGAGCTCCAGAGCAACTCAAAGTGCAACCAACTTGAAAAATCACCGTATAACCAGAAGAGCTCCAGAGCAACTTAAAGTGCAACCAACTTGAAAAATCACCGCACTACCTCCTTCAAAGATTCAAAACCTTCCATTTGGGCTCCGATACAACTCCACCAGCCATTAAAACAGTAAAACTACTCCTCAAAGGCTGATCAAACTCAGTCTCTAGGAGTGGGGGGCTCGTGATATGGCTAAAAATGGGGTTAAATCGGAACCGTCCAAATCGGGCACGAATCTTAAAGCTCAAGGGTAAAACGGTAATTTCACCTATCAATGGGTCTGAAGCGGGTACGGGTTCTCCTCCTCGAAGACCCACTAACCCGCGAACGGATCCACCTCAACTGGGTGCGGGTTTCAACCCGCAGCAAACCCGGTCCAGAAGGGATAGAATTAGGGTTTGCTGATTAAGTCATAATCAACGGCCCCGATTCATATCTATCCCTTCACTGGGGATTAGGGATTACATTCCTTATCCAACCACAGGGGGATTACATTCCTAATCTGATCCCAGCGGCGCCTATAAATACCCCCCATCCATCTCCATTAAGGGGTAATCAATCTTTTGCCAGTTTTTGCGTTCATTCATAATCACTTCTGATTACTGACTTGAGCGTCGGAGGGTGCGTCACCGGGAACAACCCCGGTGTCTCGCACTTCTTGCAGGTGAACGGCGGGAGCAACTGTCAAACTCCGTCGGAACAGGTAACAGGTTTGTTATTCAAAGTTTTCCAAGAACCCACAAATACTATTGTTTGCCCCCACACCAGATTTAGCGGCAACAATACTCTACAGTGTACTCCAAATTTCGTGCAAGTGCTACAACTTAAAGCTTGATTTTGACCTTGATGTAGCCAGTATCTCTCAAAACTGAAAACATGAAAGTTGTACATTTTTTTCTTGGTGTTCCATAGTATTTTGAATCATCTCAATCGGAGTTCGGATGATAAAGTTATTCCCATATTACGTAGAGATGTCGAAACTATCCAGAATCAGTTATAGTTCCGACATCGCTTCATTATTTATGCATAACTCTATCACCCGAACTCCGATTGAGATGATTCAAAATGATATTGAACACCAAGAAAAAGATCTACAACTTTGATGTTTCGAGTTTTGAAAGATACTAACTGCATCAATTTCAAAATAGGGTTTGAAGTTGATGCACCTGCTCAAAATTTGGAGTACACTGTGGATTACACTGATGCCATTATTGTCAATAGCGGCATCAAGATAATTTATGCCGTTATTGGGAATAGCGGAATCAGTTATAAGCAATTTTAACCTACAATCTTTTCCGGACAGTTTCGACATCACTTCGTAATATGGGCATAACTCTATCATCCAAACTCCGATTGAGATGATTCAGATGCTATGAAACACCAAGAAAAAGATCTACAACTTTTATGTTTTGAGTTTTGAGAGATAATGGCTGCATCAAGCTCGAAATAGGGCTTGAAGTTGATGCACCTGCACGGAATTTGGAGAACACTGTGGATTACACTGATGTCGTTATTGCCAATAACGCCATCAGGCTAATTTATGTTGTTATTGGAAATAGCGGCATCAGTTATAAGCGATTTTCACTTACATTTTTTTCTCAAGTCAAAGAACTCCTAAGTGAATACGAGATATACTGATGTCGTTACTCCTAATAGCGACAATAAATTATTTCTTTTACAAGTGCCACTATTGGAAACAATGACATCAAAATAAAAGATGTTGTTTTATCAATAGCGTTTTATATTGACGTGTCCAAATTCGGGTCAGTTGGGTAAAGAATTTTGAAAGTGGGTCAGTTGGGTCAATATTTTCAAAAAGTGGGTCAGTACGGAAAAAAATATATTTTTGCAGGGATGCCCTTTATGTTTTTTTTAAAAAAAATATATAAAAGAAGGTCTTTACTTTCATTGATCCATCTCTTAGTTGAAATCGTTACACAGGGAAAGAAGACAAGAAAGAGAATGTTAGAGCATCCACTATCGTTTGTTATAAACTCATATTTTATATTTTTTACCAAGTAAGTTCTCACTATCATTTGCTATTAACCCAAAATATAAAAATAAAAGGAAACACTTCTAAATATGGCAGTGGCTTTGAGAATTTGCTAAATATAAAAGATTGAAGATATTCCGTATGATTACATTTTTTCAAAAATTACTAAAATGCCATTATTTTTTTATTTTTTTAAAGAAGGCTCGGACAAACGTCTAGTAACTTCAAAAAAAATTCCAAAATTTACTAAAATACCATTCAAAAAATTACGAAAATGACATTTAAATAATTTTTTTAAAAAATGGCTTGAATCTTCCGTCCGGCAAAAAAAGGTGTTAAATTTAGCATGAACAACTGCAACTCTCTTCTCTCAAAGTTATTTTTCAAATGTCAAATATACAAAATTTAGCATGAACGATAGTGATTGCTCTTATATATGTTGATTGTAGGTGGAGCCATATTTTTATATGAAAGGTCTTTATCAGGGCCGGCCTTGGGCTTGTGCAACCTGTGCGGTTGCACAGGGCCCAGTTAAAATGAAGGCCCATTTTTTTTTTTTCATTTTTTTATCTGAAAAAGTTGTCCAATCATAATAAAAGCCCAGTTATAACGAAGGCCCAAAAATTTGCTTTAACTGGAAAACCTTTTGACCTGCTCAAAAAAACCTTTTCATCTTCCTAGAAAACCTAGCACCCCGGCCCCCAAGAAATCCACCTCTCTCTAATCAGAAAATCCACCTCTCTCTCCCTCTCTCAGTCTCTTGTAGAATCTACTGTAGTCTGTAGAAGTGGCCAAGTGGAGCGGTGGAGCCGTGGAGGATTGAGGAAAAAGACGTACCGTCAATCATTCATCATTGATACTCACGAGTCATGGTCTTTTGAAGTTTCTTCATCTTTTGAAGTTTCTTGGTCTTTAAAGTTATGCAACCATATGAAGTAGTTGGACCTTTTTTTTTCTTTTGCTAGTTACTGATAAGAAGGATTGAAGGAAGGAGAGCCTACAAAGGCAGAATCAGCTGAGGCCCCGAATTCCGCCCTACTTCAACTGGTACGCATAATAATTAGTACAAATACATAAATGTTTGTAAATGAAGGCAAGAGATTTATTTTTTAAAAAATCCATATTTTTCGTTTTAGTTATTGATAAGAAGGAAGCAGAGAAAGTGAAGGCACCAACACTCCAGCAACAAAAGCAGCTCCTGCAAAGCCGAAAAAGGCACTAGCAAAACCTCTGTCTGAAAATTTCTAAAGCCAATTCTCACATCTGATCTGTTTACGACTTCAATCAGGTTGTTTTCTTTCAACTTAACTAATTTGATTACTAGACATAGTTTTTTATTACAAAAAATGTTTTCTAAAAAATATGCATCTGGTTATGAGAAACTTAAGAAAAAAAGAAGACTGGAACAATTAACCCAATCTAAAAAAGGAGCCCTTAATAATTTTTTGTTAAAGAACAAGAAAGTGTAGTTGAAACTGCAAAAGAAAATGAATTAGTGAATGATTTTGGTCACAATATGAATGAACATGTTAATAATCTAGTTCAGAATAGAAATGAAAATATCAATGATATAACTCTTGGTAGAAACAAACACGTTCATAATCTTGATCATAATGAACATCCAAATGTTGAATATTTTTGTAATAAAGAACCATGTTCATCAATTCCAGTAGCGTTGAACATTTATGATCCAAGAACTTGGGATAATCTAGGCACAAAATCGAGAGATTTATTAATTGAAAAAGGTCATGTAAGAGATTTATTAATAGTAAATGGTCCTAAAGGTAAACTATCTAGACATTTCTCTTCTTCACATTACACTCGAAATTTATCCAATGGAGAGAAACAAGATAGAATATGGCTAGTGTATTGGAAGGATATTGATAAAGTATTTTGTTTCTGTTGCAAGTTATTTAAAAAAAGTCTCCAAAAAGGTAAATTAGTAAATGAAGGGTATAACGATTGGATACACCTTAGTGAAAGGCTTAAAGAACATGAAACAAGTAATGATCACCTTATTAACATGAACATTTGGTTTGAATTACGTCAAAGATTAGAAAAAAAAAATGAAACAATTGATAAAGATATTCTAAATCAAATTAACGAAGAAAAAAAACATTGGAAGGAAGTATTGCAAAGAATAATTTCATGTGTAAAATATATAGCTAAACCTAGTATACAATTTCGTGGATGAAATGAGAAAATTCATGAAAATAATAATGGAAATTTTCTAGATTTAATTGAAATTCTTGCAGAGTGGGATCCAACAATGAAAGAACATGTTCTACAAATTATAAATAGTGAAACTCATTTTCATTTTCTCAGTCATAAAATACAAAATGAATTGATTAATATGTTAGCTAGTGAAATAAAAAGTGCAATCATTCAAAAAATTAAAGAATCAAAATATTTTTCAGTAATACTTGATTGTACTCCTGATGCCAGTCATCAGGAGCAAATGTCTTTGATAGTACGTTGTGTAGATATTTCTATAAGTCCAATAAAAGTATATGAGTATTTTATAGAATTTTTAAAAGTGAACGACACAACTGGACAAGGAATTTTTAAAGAATTACAAAATATGTTAAAAACTCTTGATCTTAATATTGATGACATACGAGGTCAAGGATATGATAACGGGTCTAATATGAAAGGAAAACATCAAGGAGTACAAAAAAAACTCTTACATATAAACCCTAGAGCATTTTACACGCCATGTGGTTCACATAGTCTTAATTTAACACTTTGTGATATGGCAAACTGTTGTGTGAAAGCACAAGATTTTTTTGGAGTAGTAAACCGTATTTATACATTGTTTGCTAATTCTACAAAGTGATGGCAAATTTTTAAAAAAATAACGTAAATGGTTTAACTGTTAAGTCGTTGTCTACCACACGATGGAAACGTCGTGTAGAAAGTGTTAAAGTAATTAGGTTTCAAGCTCCTGAAATTATAGAAGCTTTACTTGAATTAGCAGAAACTGATAATGAGTCTAAAACAAAGAGTGAGGCTAAATCTTTAGCAAAACATGAACGTGGAGATTTTGAGTTTTTATTAGACATGGTTATTTGGTATGAAATATTATTTGCTGTTAACTTAGTGAGCAAAAAATTACAATCTGAAGACATGCTTATTAATGTTGCAATAGAACAAGTAGAAGGGTTGATCATTTTTTTTTGAAAATTTCAGAGAAACTGGACTCAAACAAGCCATAATTGTCGCTACACAAATTGCTATCGAAATGGAAGTTGAACCTGTGTTTCATGAAAAACGTCAAATTTGTAGGAAAAAATATTTTGCCGAGAATGCTGATAACGAGCCAAAACAATCGTCTGAAGAATCTTTTAAAATTAATTATTTTTATTATATTGTAGATCGAGCTATTGGTTCACTTAAGAAAAGGTGTGATCAATATAAAGCATATGAAGATATCTTTGGATTTTTATTTAGCTCGGATAAGTTAAATTCATTAGACGATACCCAATTGAAAACATGTTGCGACCATCTTGAATTTGTTCTAAAACATGAAATGTTTTCTGATCTTGACGGAAAAGATTAATTTGCAGCACTAAAAGTTTTAGGAGAGATTTTACCAAAAGAAACAAAGATAGTTATTGATATACAAAACTTTTTGAAAAAGCAAGACTATTTTGCAAATGCATTCATTGCTTATAGAATTTTATTGACTATACCTGTTACTGTTGCGTCTGCAGAAAGAAGTTTTTCCAAATTAAAATTATTGAAATCTTATCGCAGATCGACAATGCCACAAGAAAGACTAAATGGACTAGCTTTAATATCTATTGAAACTGGTATTTTAGAAAAAATTGATATGAGTACCACAATTAATGATTTTGCATCTAAACATGTGAGACGATCATTTTTTAAAAGATACGTTATGTATTTCTTCTACTGGTATGCATCTAAACAACTAAATTTGATGTTTTTTTGTTTTGTTTATTAAGGTTTTCTCATGGAACTCCTACAAGATGCAGGAATTTTACAGAGACCGGAGATTTTTGAAGATACTAAGGTTTTGCAACTTGAAAGGTATTTTTTAATGAATTCATATAAAATTATGATTGATACAGAATGTACGCTACTCATATTTTTCAATTGAATTCGTATAATATATATTAATATATATACATGACAGCGAAACTAATTTATTGGAATATGTAAAGAAGGCCTCTTTTTTTTTGCACAAGGCCCTAAAAGTCTTAGGACCGGCCCTGGTCTTTATGTTCATTGATCCAACACTCTTTGTCGACATAGATGCACTCAGGAAAGAAGACAATAAAGTGAACGTTGTAAGTAGAGCCATATTTTTGTAGGTGGTTGTTGTTGTTGTTGTTTTTTTAAACACTTAGTTGTAATCACTCACATTGGGAAGAGAAAAAAATTCCAACATCCCAAATTACCGAATTTATCACGTACACTCTGTTGGACCTCAATTTTATAAATATGAAAAAACACTAACAACATTTGTGAAGAACAGAAATACAGTAAAGAAAGTTAGCAAACCAAATGCTTTGTACAGAGTCGAGATTAAAATCTCTCTCCTTAAAGCAAAATTTGTCCCGTAGTGTGACGGTGGCTGGCGAATTGCTTCTTAGGATACAACTGTACCTTCTCTGAAGAGCAACACCCTTACTTCAGAGATTCCAGCGAACTGCTTCCTGTGATGTACTCTCAGTTGTTGACACAGAGGAGAAGAAGAAGAAGAAGAATAAAGTTCGGATTATCAAAAGACTCTGTCCTAGGTAGACAGGATTCAATAGCCTTTATAAGAGAAAATGGAGACTCATCAGAGGCCCATTACTCTGGTATCAGTTACTGAATCTTAAAAGCCTCATCAGTTAACTGGGGAAAAAAGTTTTTGTCTGGGCAAAAAAAAAAAATTAAGCCAGAGCCAGAGCCAGAGCCAAGCCGAGGCCGAGGTCAGAGCCGGAGCCGGGCCGGGCGCACGCATGTGTTTGTCATTTTGGCTAAGTCCTTCTCCACTACACGTTAGTGGTAACCCCAGGGCCACGCCCTTTAGTCCAGTTTTCTAATATATATGCTAGAAAGAATCTTTCCCAATTTCTGATATGGGACTATCCATTTTCTCCAAGTTGCTAAGTTAGTACATTTCAAGTACCCAATTTTGGACCAACATTTCTCATTCATACGGAATTCGTTTTTGGCAAGTAAGTACACCACAGAATAGTACTTGTCGAGAGGATCGCAATCCACTCATTTTTTGGCGCCGCCGGTGGCCGGAGCCTGCCGGAATCCGGCCCGGAAAACTGTAAAAATTAATTCCAACAATCCCCCACATGAATAGAAATGAACAGACTATGTAATCCAGACACGACATAAAAACAAAAAATATGACAGAAAAACTCTGAAAGTACAATCAGAAAATCACTGCATCAGGAATGGTAGTAATTTTTCAACTTTGAACCACCCTTAGTAAGTAGCTATCAGATTCACTTGACCAGGTAGTGATCATGATGTCTTGAACTACCCGGACTTTGATGTGAACCTAGATAATAACTATCACACAGTTTCATTTCCTCACAGAACTAAGTTCTCTTGTTGTGTTCATTTTGGCCTTGAACATCCTTGGTTAATCGTGAGTGAACTTAGAGAATGTAGCCTCTCTTCATTCTCCTAGAAACGGCCATATTTCACACTCACAAGGTGATTGCCCATAAAGAGTATCCTGCTACACTCCACTTTTATTTCAAAGCTATGGGAATCATTAAAAGCCAAGCTTATCCTAACTCTATGCAGGCAGCACTGTTTTATCATCCTAAGAGTGAGTATGAGATTTTAATCTCTCAGTGCTCCCGTCGATTGAACAAGATTTAATTGTCCCTTTAAAGCTAGATCTTGGGATCTCCAATTCCTAGGTAGGGTTTCCATCAAGTATCCTCTTTCGTCATAGGCTTTAAACCCATTCCTCTTGATGATCTCACAACCTGCTCTCACGACAGACCTTTAGTAAATGGATCCGCTAGGTTGTCGGTCGATTTTATATATTCTATAGAGATTACTCCATTTGAGAGCAGTTGTCTGATGGTTTTGTGTCGCCTTCTTATATGACGAGACTTACCATTATACATACAACTCAGTACCCGTGCTATAGCCGATTAGCTGTCACAGTGTACATATAAAGCAGACACTAGTTTTCCCACATAGAAATATCCTCTAAAAAGTTTCGAAGCCATTCTGCTTCCTCTGCCGCTTTGTCTAAAGCAATAAACTCATATTCCATGATGGATCTGGCCAATAGCATTTGTTTAGAGGATTTCCATGACACAGCTGCACCACCAAGTGTGAAGACATATCCACTTATGGATTTTGAGTTCTTGGAGTCCGATATCCAGTTGACATCACTGTAGCCTTCTAGTACTGCTGGATATCTGGTGTAATGCAGCGCATAACTCTGAGTATGTCGCAAGTAGTTCAATACTCTAGTTATTCCTTTCCAGTGACTTTGTCCTGGATTACTCGTGTAGCGGCTCAGTACATTTACCGAATGTGATAGGTCCGGTCTTGTACAATTTGTTAGGTACATCAGACCACCGATTACATGTGCATATTCCAGTTGTGATATGCTTTCGCCTGTGTTTTTGAACAAGTGAAGACTGGGATCGACGGGACTTTTTGCTGTCCCATTGGAGTAATTCTTGAATCTTTCAAGTACTTTCTCAGCAGAATGAGATTGAGACAAAGTAATTCCCTCAGATGTCCTGGAAACTTTGATTCCTAGTATGACATCTGCAACTCTCAAATCTTTCATGTCAAACTTGCCACTAAGCATGTTCTTAGTTTGTTTAATAATGTCGTTATTGTTTCTAATAATGAGCATGTCGTCTACATATAGACAAACCAGAATGTATCCATTTGGAGTATCTTTGATATAGATACACATATCACATTCATTTATTTTGAAACCATTTGACATCATAACATTGTCAAATTTTGCGTGCCACTGCTTTGGAGCTTGTTTCAGTCCGTACAGGGATTTTACAAGCCTGCACACCTTGTTTTCCTGTCCAGGAACTACGTAACCCTCAGGTTGTTTCATGTATATTTTTTCTTCTAAGTCCCCATTTAGAAATGCAGTTTTAACATCCATTTGATGTGTTTCCAGATTACGTAGAGCTGCAATAGCTATCAGCATTCTTATGGAAGTTATTCTTGTAACTGGGGAATATGTATCAAAGAAATCTAGGCATTCCTTTTGCCTAAATTCTTATACCACAAGTCTTGCCTTATGCTTCTCTATTGAACCATCAGGTTTCAATTTTTGTTTGAAAATCCATTTGCATCCTAGAGCTTTACATCCAGAAGGTAAGTCAACTAACTTCCATGTATAATTTTGCATAATGGAGTATATTTCACTTTTGATTGCTTCCTTTCTCATAGGAGCATCAGGCATAGACATGGCTTTCTTGAAAGTTTTGGGCTCATTCTCTAACAGAAAGGCCGTTACAAAGTCAGGATCAAATGATTTTGATGTTCTAGCCCGTTTACTTCGTCTGGGTTCATCAGTATCATGTTCTGGTTCATCAATCGAAGTACTTGCATTCCCTTGTTCACGTGTATGTTTAGGGTACGTAGTATCCTTGCACGGAAACACATGTTCAAAGAATGAAGCATTCCTTGATTCCATTATTGTATTCACATGGATATCCGGTATATCTGATTTGTATACTAAGAACCGATATGCACTACTGTTGTGTGCATAGCCTATGAATATGCAATCAATCATCTTAGGTCTGATGGTCACCTATTTCGGGTTAGGCACTGTCATTTTTGCTAGGCACCCCTACACTTTGAGATATTTATACGAAGGTACGTTACCTTTCCACAGTTCGTATGGTGTCTTACCGGCTTTCTTGTGAGATATTTTATTGAGAATGTAGTTGGCAGTCAACAACGCTTTCCCCCACATATTTTGGGGTAAGCCAGAATTCAACAACAAGACATTCATCATCTCCTTTAGAGTTCTGTTTTTGCACTCAGCAGTACCATTTGATTAGGGTGAGTAAGGAGCAGTTGTCTGATGAACTATTCCATGTTCAGAGCAGAACATATTAAATGGTGCATCATATTCTCCTTCTCTATCACTCCTAACAATTTTAATCATTTTGCCAAGTTGATTCTCAACCTCAAGTTTATATTCTTTGAATTTATCCAAAGCCTCATTTTTGCTATGTAACAAGTATACATAACAGAATTTTGTGCAATCATCTATGAATGTCACAAAGTATTTTTTGCCACCTCTGGTCTGCACGTATTTTAAATTACACAGATCCGTGTGAATTAGACCTAGAGTTTCTGTATTTTTTTCTACAGAACGTGATGGAGTTTTAGTAAGTTTGGCCTCTGTGCAAGCTTCACATTTTTCGGAGTTATCTACCTTAAATTTTGGTAGCAAATTCAGGTTAATTAATCTATGCATAGAATTGACATTAACATGGCCTAATCTTTCATGCCAAATAGAAGAAGACTCAACAACATAGGCAATAGGAGTTATTTCATTAACATTGGGAACAGCAGGAACAATAGTTTTAGGGATAACTATCATTACATTAAACTTGAACAGTCCATCATTTACATATCCTTTACCCAAGTATACCCCATTCTTAGACAATACAAAATTATCAGAAACAAGCACAACTTTAAACTCATTCTTGCTTAGCAAAGAACCTGATATCAAGTTCTTTCTAATATCTGGAACATGCAGCACATTTGTGAGTGTTAGTTCTTTTCCTGAAGTCATTTTCAGCACTATCTTCCCTGTTCCTGCAATTTTGGAGGTGGAAGAGTTTCCCATGAACAGCTGTTCATCTTTGTTGCACTTCTGGTATGAAGTGAACATTTCCTTATCCAAGCAGATATGCTTGGTGGCCCCAGTATCGTACCACCATTCACGATGATTGCTCCCCACAAGATTTACCTCTGATACTACAGCACAGAGGTCCAGGTCAGAGAGACCAGTGGACAAGTTCTCAGCTATGTGTGCGTGGGATTTTTCATTCCCTTTTGCATGTCCTGTTCCTGAACGATTGTTGTCCTGCTGCGGCACTCAGAAATTTTGTGCACCAGCTTACCACACTTGTGACATTTCCCAACAAACCTCTTTACAAGCGGTTTTTTGTTTAAGGCATGTGGCAGAAACTTTCTCTTCTTGCCCTTCTGTTCGTGCTCCACCACGTTGGCCTTTTCTATGGATTGATTTCTATATGACCTGTCAGCCTTGCGATTCTCCTCTTCGATCCGCAACCTGACAATTCGGTCTTCAAGAGACATCTCCTTTCGCTTGTGTTTGAGGTAGTTCTTGAAGTCTTTCCATCCAGGTGGAAGCTTTTCGATGAACGCTGCAACCTGGAATGGTTCGCACAGCGTCATGTTCTCTGCAGCGATGTCATGCATTATGACCTGCAGTTCTTGGACTTGACTCACAACAGTTTTGGAGTCAATCATCTTGTAGTCCAGAAATTTGCCGACTACAAACTTTTTGGACCCGTCGTCTTCTGTTTTGTACTTCTTTTCCAAAGACCCCCACAGGAGTTTGGACGTCTTGAAGACGCAGTAGACGCTGTACAGGGGGTCTACCAAGCCATTCAGGATGTAGTTCCTGCAGAGGTAGTCGCCCTGAGTCCACGCATCAACCGCAGCAACGGAGTGTGCATCCATCGGTGCTAGCATCAGGGCAGATTCAGTGAGAAATCTGTCCTGCTTTAAGGTGGTCAGGTAGAACTGCATCTTCCCTTGCCACTTCTTAAATTCAGTTCCATTGAACATCTCCGGTTTTTCTTCCACGGTTATGTGCGTGGGCAGAACGACTGAATCTGCCGCAACCGATTGTGCAGTCACATTTTGGGTCACTGGTGTGTCGGTACTGATAAGCCCACTGGCAATATCATTTTGTGTGTTCTCCATGTTCTTATCTGAAACAGTTTGAAACGTAGTTGTTAGTTGTTGCTCTTTTTTCCGAATTGATAACAGTACCTGTAAACAAACTTCACAAGAAACTGTTAGAATCAGTGAGGAAAATTTTGCTTTAAGACTGTTGGACCTCGATTTTATAAATTTGAAAAACACTAACAGCATTTGTGAAGAACAGAAATACAGTAAAGAAAGTTAGCAAACCAAATGCTTTGTACAGAGTCGAGATTAAAATCTCTCTCCTTAAAACAAAATTCGCCTCGTAGTATGATGGTGGCTGGCGAATTGCTTCCCAGGATACAACTGTACCTTCTCTGAAGAGTAGCACCCTTGCTTCAGAGATTCCAGCGAACTGCTGTCTGTGATGTACTCTCAGTTGTTAACACAGAGGAGAAGAAGAAGAAGAAGAAGAAGAAGAAGAAGAAGAAGAAGAAAGTTCGGATTATCAAAAGACTCTGTCCTAGGCAGACAGGAATCAATAGCCTTTATAAGAGAAAATGGAGACTCTTCAGAGGTCCATTACTCTGTAACAGCAGTGTAATTGTCCACTACTCTGCAACAGCAGAGTGGTGGTTCAGATTCATAAATGGTGAACCATTACTCTGCTGTTACAGAGTAATGGTATATGTTACCGAATCTGAAAAACATCATCAGTTAACCTGGGGGGGGGGGGGGAATTTTTGTCTGGGCAAAAAAAAAATTTAATCCAAAGCCAAGCCGAAGCCGAAGCCGAGGTCGGGGCCGGAGCCGGGCTTGGCCGAGCGCGCGTGTGTGTTTGTCATTTTGGGTAAGTCCTCACTCCACTACACGTTAGTGGTAACCCCCGGGCCACGGCCTTTAGTCCAGTTTTCTAGTATATATACTGAAAAGAATCTTTTCCAATTTCCGATATGGGACTATCCATTTTCTCCAAGTTGCCAAGTTAGTACATTTCAAGTACCCAACTTTGGACCAACATTTCTCATTCATACGAAATTCGTTTTTGGCAAGTGAGTACACCACGGAATAGTACTCGTCGAGAGGATCGCAATCCACTCATTTTTCGGCGCCGCCGGTGGCCGGAGCCTGCCGGAATCCGACTCGGAAAACTGCAAAAATTAATTCCAGCACACTCATTCGTGAGGAGCCTTCTAACTAAACCATTCAGAGCATCCACAGTCGTTTGAGGTAAAAAATGGCAAAATGCATATTTTACCTTTCCATTTCGACGAAATGCTGCAGTCGTCAAAAGGCAAAAATGTATATTTTTGCTCAAAATGAAACAGACGAAACATGATGTTTCGTTTGTGATTAAAAAAACAATTTATATCTCCAGAAATTGAGAAAATATTAATAAAATATACAGGACGAAACATCATGTTTCGTCCCAAGAGGAAAAAAATTGCAAAATAACCGGATGTTTCGTCCGGGTTTTAAGGAGGTTTTTTTGGTGCAAAAAAAATTACATAAACATTTTAAAAATTGCAAAAATTTTAATAAATTGCAAAACCAATTTAAAAATTTGCAGAAAAATTTTAAATAATTGCACCCGGTAACCAATGATGGTCATTTGCAATTTTTTTTAAAGGGAATGGGACCCGAACCAGCCATTATTTTTCTTTTCTGGCTTTTTTTTCTTTGTTTTTTAAATTTTTTTTTGCTTCGGAAGAAACATCATGTTTCGTCCGATTATTTAAAAATATATTTAAATAATCCAGACGAAACATGATGTTTCGTCACGCATAATATACATTTTGCTATATCCATTGCTATTTTTACCTTTCTACTGTAGCGAAATGGCAAAAAATGGCAAAATAGCTCACCAGTGTGTCGGCTACAATAGCTAAAAAATGCATAAAATGGCATTTTAGCAAACGACTGTGGGTGCTCTAATAAGTTCTCAAAATCATTTTATCCTTAAGGAGAAAAAATGGGAAGAAGAAAAATCTTATTCAGGTTGGATATTTAATGCAACAGATTGATTCTTCACTTCTGTAATCTATACAATATATTATGTTAAACCACTTTCTGTTCAAGAATGTTTCTTCTTTAAAATAAAAAATAAAAAAAGGAGAGCAAAAGTAGGAGGCAACTATCCCTCTCTTTCTCTACTCAAATTTCGAATTAGAATCATATCTCTGAATCAAACCTTAAAAATCGTGCATTATTATATAGATGTTATTAGATGCTTTTTTTCAAAAAAAAAAGTTTTATTATTAACTTATTTAAAAAACAATTATGTATAATATTGAACGGGGTTATACTATATATTATATTACATTACACTACATTATATAAGTTTGTGCAATATTGCACGACATTACACTATACTAGTAAGTATAAAACTAAAAGTTAAAAGTCCTAAATTTATGAGACTATGACGGAACAATTCCACTATACATTATATTGTTCATTGTCGAACCTCACTGGCCATGAAATATGCCAAACGAACTATTCACCTTCAAAATTGATCCTTGCTCTCTAGCCACAAAGAACATATTGTTACACTGTATGCATTACCAAATTTTTTGATATCCATCATTTGAAAGAACAAAAGGAATAATCTAATATGATCTATCTAATATAATACTTTAATGTGAGAGTTGGTGTTGTGTTGTTGTTGTAGACAAACCAACATATGTATATCGCCCGTGCATAACTAACAAAGGTTTGGGAATGGATAAAGGGAGGTCTTAGATTTAAGGCCAGACAACGTCGTAGTCTTTACTTTTTAAAAAAAATATTTGTTAAGAATTGCATCGTATGTGCAAATTACAAGTAGAATTAACTGGGGGAATAATGAAGCTAGAGTGTCACCCTAACTAATTTAGCTAGAAATACAACTTTAAAATTATTAGTGACTCTTTAAAATGAATATATGCACAGTTGAATATGATCCACATAAAAAAGAAACTATTTGTGTTCAAAAGGAATTCATCAAATTTTAACTACTTCTTATGCAACCTGAAAAATGCCTTTATAAAATCATGATGAATGATTAAAAATCGCCAAAGTATTTGAAAATTTTGTCTCCGCATACTTTTTAATATATAATTACATATAACAATATGAATTTTCAATTTAAAAAATTGAGGTATGAATTTTCAGACGTCTCCCTAGCTAAGTCGCTAACTTAGCTAGGGTGACACCCTAATCACCTTATTCTCATTAAAATATAGAATTTTTTGTGCTTACACTACTTACAAATTTTAATATTGTAACCCATGTTTCAAATTTTTCGGATTTTCTTTTGTAATTCGTTCCTCTTCTCATTTTTATGATGTTTTTTTTAAATAATAAATTTTGATATTCATCTTCAACCCAATTGCATTTTTTCAATCAATTTTGTTTCATTTGTAGAACCCTGAGATTCTTGTACACTTTATTTCATTTTTGTGTCTTGGATATTTTATTGACCTCTAATTGATTTGACTTTGAGCCCAACCGAATATTACACTCCTATTTAATTATTTAAATTAAAACCCTATAGCCCATTCTTATTGGTACCTAACCTGCTAATCCCCTAACCAACATCCTAATCCCCTAAACCCTAATTAACTAATCTTAATTAACCCTCTTCTCCCGTCACTCCTCGTTCCTCTGTTTATTTTTGAAACCCAACCCCTGACATTCCCTCTCGTCTTCGTCTTCCCTGTCGAGTCGCCTTCTCCTCCACCCGTCCTCCATCACATCGACGCTCCTCCTTCACCCGCAGTGCAACTCCTCCTCCGTTGCCTGCATCCCACAGCCGACCTGTCGCCCTCATCACCAGCACCGCACTCTGCCATCAACCTCGCCACTCGACGTCCTCGCCCCTGCACCTCGACTTGCACCCATCGACCACGAGGACTCCATTGCCGCCACCTCACATCGTCGATCCCTCACCCTGTTCTCATTGCCCTTATCAATCACCCTCGTCATCCTCCCACTACCTCCAGCTCTGCCATCGACTGCCGCCCGCTGCTGCAACCCGATGCCTACAAAACACCCCATCACCGACCACAACAACCTCCGCAACTCCGATCGACCTCTTCCCTTGCTGCCGCTACCGACCGAGCCACTACTTCGTCTCCATCGAATCTAAACAGCGAACAAGCCCCCGCTTGTTGTTGTTGTTGTGTTCCTACTGTTTGTTATTCTTGCTGTTTACTGTTCTTCACTGCCACCGACCACTGTGCTGCCTTTCCGCCTCTTGCACGTGTTTTCGTTCTGTGCTTTGCACGTGTTGCTGTGTACATAGTTTGCACGTGTTGCCTCTATTGGATCTTTTCGTATCATTTTCATTCATATTCAGAATAATCATCTAAAGGCAAGTTTCCTCTTGAACTAGTTTTATTATTCTAGTTCAATGATTTTCTTTGATCTCCGCAAATAGTTCCTCTTTCGATTATCATATTTTATTTGTTTGATACCCTTCAAAGAGACTATTATGGATTCATCGGCGAAACCATGTAGTAGTCCTCTTTTCGTTCCATTCCCTTGATTCATATCCAAGCCTATTATATATTGTCATATGCATACACCACATGAACACGTGGATTAAAACATGTATATAGAAAATGATGATGTGAATATTTTCCGATTGAATGTAATTTTATTCGTGAAATTTAACGCCATGACTACAATAATCTTGCATTGTTAATGGTACAGTTCATCCCGATAATTAAGTAGAATTTTTCCTATTGATTAATTACCCTGAAATTATATGCTTGCTTGTTTGTTTTGTTGTCATTTAATATTAATCTACTTGCTGGCCTGCTGTTTGTCCCATATTGCACTGAGCTTTCGACCTAATTGTTGTTTTAATTTAATAGAACTTTGTAAATAAAATTTATAGCCCTTTAAATCTATTTTCCAGAACTTTTTACGGATTCAAATTCCGATTTATAAATTGTAAGTTATTATATTTTTAACACTACTAGGTTTTCAATTTTTAGATTTCTGTCTAGAGATACACCGACGTGATTTTCTATTAAAATAAAATATTAACAGTAGAATTTGAACTTGAAATTTTATATATTGTTATTAGACATGACTAGGAATCACATTATTTTTATAAGATTATTTGATAATTTTCAAGACATTTTATAAATATAAAAACATGACTCTAGGTTACTGTTAGAACACTAGTACAGTAAAGAACCAGAATTTTTACCTAACTACAGATAATATCATTTCAAAGTTATTAAATAAGAGTTGTAGTCCTGTGTGTCTGAAGTCCAGATTATCTGACTGTTTTACAATCCGACCTACATATTGCAAGACATCCATATTTTTGTATAGTGAAGTCTGAATTCCAGAATGCAGTTCGAAAATTCATTTCCATGTCTAATTAATTAAAACAGTAGATTAATTTTAAGAAATAAAATATGAGATTAATTGTGTTGTTATTAGACATTGTTAGGAATTAAAATATATTTTTTAATGATATTTTTAAATGGTTTTATAAATAAATTTTGTATATAAGAATTTGCTAACATACTGCCTGAACATGTTGTCACGCCCCGCTTCCAATTCTACGGGAACACAGGCATGTAACTGAGGCCCAGCAAATGATATAATTATGCCAACTCATATCATCCATAAGCTGTACAATCCCAGATAACTCAACAGTACAATAGTAATCACATAAACAGGAATATAATGCAATAACCAATATCTGAAAATACAATGACTTACCAAATAGCCAGAGAATATGCAGTGCAGTAACAGTTCGACGAGTTCTCTCAATAACCCATCGTATGTACATGTTCAACATAACTCAAAGAAAGACAAATGGAGTACCCATTAAAGCAAGTTACGGGCCGTAAGTAGTACAAGCAACGGGTATGGGAACAAGTGCCAGAAAGTATGAAGCAAAGATTTGGAATCAAGAATATACAACATGTCATGTCAGGAATGCAACAAGTAATAAGGTTCTACGAAACTAGCAACCAAGTAAAACGAGTCAAGTAACAGGATCAAGTAACAAGTGAACAAGTAGATATAACAGGTATCAAGTAGCATGCAAGCAAGTAAACATATAACAGGTGTCAGGTAGCATGTACAGGTAACAGGAATGTGCAAGTGTTTATGTTATTCTCAAGTCTTGTATTTAATCCTATCTAGGTAGCACTTCATGCATCTTATTTATTTACCACATGGTTGCTACATACAAATAAGTTGTGTTTAGATTTCACAGTGGATTATATATGGTCGTGTACTCAGGTATCATGTATCAAGTAGTCATGTATCAAGTAATTATGTATCAAGTAGTCATGTATCAAGTAGGACCTACGAGTCCCCTCCAAGTACACCGTACTATTGGGAAGTATGTGGTCGAGTAAAGCAAGTGGAAAACACGGGTCTCCTTCTGAGTACACCTTCCAATAGGAAAGTTTGTAGTCAGGTAATCATGTAAACAAGTAATTAGGATCATGTATCATGTAATCATGTAATCAAGTAATCATGTAATCATGTGGAAAACACGACCCCCTTCCAAGTACACATTTCTATATTTTCCATTAGTAGATCTTTTCCTAACCCCAGATTGATTACTTTTTATTATTATTAAAGCAGGCATGGACGTGCACAAACAGGGCAAGAAAATATGGCAAGAAACAAGGAACACTTTCAGGTCGGGTAGAAAATATAATTGAAGACGTTGCTGCACCAAAACCAAGATTTCCGTTGCCACAGGAATACAAACATGGATCCGTCAGAAATTCTAGAAACTAGACTATCTTCCAAATCCAGCGCATATACACAAGTTATATAACAACCACAGCAATTGGGTTCAAAACGGTGTTTTATACAGAATTCATGTTCAGCCAGAAAATGTAAAGTTTGGTTTACATGCATGAAAGAGGTTTAAAACTCAATAAATAAATCCAGGAAAATTCAGAGAGGTTTCCTAACATGTCTAGTCTCAACATGTCAAATTTCATGTCATGATATTACAGATAGCATAGTCAAATTAAATTGGAAAATAGGGATGACACGGCAAATTTATGAATCTGGAATTTCAGACCCAGAAGCACTAAAACAGCGATAACTCACAAAATATAATTCGGAATTCGATTCTGTCAAAAGAGTTTTAAAATATACAAACGAGACTACATTTCATATTCAGAAAGTTCTAACAGACTCAAAGTGTAACTGGGTCAAAATCAGGCTATAAGTCAGAACATACGGTAAGGCAGAAGTACACAATTGGTGCTCATGATCTTTTGTGATTACGAAATTAATAGAAACGAATCAAAACAGATTGGTGAAGATTATCAAAGAGTAAGAACATGAAAAACAAGTTATAACGGAGATCTACTTGCAGTATTTATGCTTGTACGAGGAACAAGAAAATTCATACAAGTTACTTGCCTTGGTTGGATGATGACTCTGAAGAGAAAAGAATAACGGGAACGGATCTCGGCACATGGTGATGATCGCGAACCAAGCGAATCTTGATGAGATGATCACGATCGAGCACAGATCTCGATGTTGATGATCAAACAACGATCGAACGGATCGACACGGATCTTGATTATGATCAAGATCAAGACGTGTAAACGAGGTGCTCTACCTAACTGAGCGATCAAATGTAGATCGAGCGGCTGAGATCGAAGATCAAGATCAAGATGGGGCTCTGATGCTGATGATCAGGATCAGATGGTCCAGATCAAGGTGATCAAGTTCAGATCTTAATGATGATCAGATCGGGTCGATCGGACAGTCCAGATCAAGAGAGCTTGATCAAGGATCATCATGATTAGGATGATCAAAATCAGATCAAATGGACGACCCATATTCAAGGAGATCAACCTCTCGATTAAACAGTAACGGCAATGGCACTTCGATGCTCAGTGGTTGAGGGACGTCAAGGGCAGTCGATGGGCAGCAAGTCGGTAAGGGGAGTGCTGTAATGGCAATGAGCTCACGAGGTTGACAGTCGTCAAAGATGGTGGCTCGACTGGGTTTGTGATGAGGTTATGAAGACCACGAGGGAATGGCGGTTGGGTGGCGAGCTCGATGAGGAAGGGGGTTGCAAGGTTGAAGACGAGCAGGGAAGGAGGTTGATGTGACTGCGGTGGAGTCAGCCGGCATGCGAGCGGGGGCAGAGTGCGATGCCGGCGACTCGACGAGGTGGACGAGGTAGGGGTTCTTCGTTGGTTCGGGTGATGAAGGCGGGGTGGTGAGGCTGGAGGCAATCGAAATGATGGCAGCTCAATGTGGTGGCTTCGGAGGTGAAGCACGTGGAAGGAATGTGCGGGATGAGGATGAACATGAGATAGGGTGCAAGGTTTCAACAGTAGCCGGGGTTGGGGGGGGGGGGGGGTTGCACGGTGGTGGCTTAGGCGGGAGTTTGTATAGGGGATTGGGGTAGGGATGAACAATGATGGGGTTAGTGATTAGGCTGCTTGGTTTTGGGGGGAGAGAGAGAGGAATCTTATTATGATTGAATGGAATTTGTGATTAGTTAGGATTTAAAGAGTTAGGGGAGAAAATCATGCGATTAAGGGGAGAGTAATCTGTGTAGTTAGGTAGATAGAGGGAAACGTGAGGGAGAGATTTGAGGGAGACTGGGTAAAAGAGTTATTGGATAGCGGGTTAACGAGTTTAGAATCCAATAGATAATGGGCTTGGGTTGGGCTCAGGTTATATATATTAATAAATAATTCAAATCAATTGAATGTAAAATTGAGCTTCAATTTAAATAATTAAAATAATTATATATAAATGGATTATTATTTTTTTCCGGGCTCAAATCCAATAATAGATAAAAAAAAAATTCTCGGTCTCTAGTTGCAAATAAAAATTTATCGAATAATATATGGACTTGGCTCAATATATATATATATATATATATATATATATATATATATATATATATATATATATATATATATATATATATATATATATATATATATATAATGAATTAGGAGTCTGACTTACATTAGTTAACATAATCGACGAAGAATAATATAATTTGTTTTGGCCAAAATATAAATAATAAAATGAAATAGAAAATTTCTTAGAAACCAGAATAATATTTTGTTAAAATTCGATCAATTGAAAATGAAATTGTTAAAAAAGAGAATTTTAAAATGATAAGAAAGTTATAAAAATTTTAAATACATAAAATACACGGACCAATACATATATACGGGAACAGGGGTTACACATGTAATCAGTAAAGAATGAGATTATTTGCCTAGTTTCTGTATTTATTTTATATCGTGTGAATATGCGTTGGAACCGGAATGGAGTATAGTTTTCCATAACCCCTGACGGAATCTGATTTTCTTTCCTGTGGAAACAAGAAAGTGGATTTTTGTGCAACAACGTCTTGCTGTCCAGAATGTGTGTTTTTGTGTTTTTTGTATATCCGTGTTTAATCTTGCATCTAGTTAATAGAATTGTTATACCATGCATTGCATAGTCTTGAAATCTCCTTGACTGCGCTTCGAAGTGATCACTATTTGCATGCACCAAACCTGTGGTATGGGACACAGTATTGCATGCACTAGATAGGATAATTAAAAGACTAATAAACCTAGGATTGATGCTTGCATTCTTGATCGTGATTATTGTTATTGACCTTGAATCATTTATTACAGTCATTGTTTATTGCATCATAAAACTCTAGACCCTTGATTTTATTATCAACTTTTGTTATTGTTATTAGTCTTGATTTTGATCTAGTTCAATACTTCTTGATATACCATGTTTTCCTTGTTTCTTTGCTTCTACTACTTGTTGTCCGTAACTTGCTATAACGGAAATTTTCCCCCACCTCTAGTTAATGAGTTTATAGGTACCGGAGGAAATTTGACCCAAGGACTTGGTGAGCAAACTTTCTGAAGAATGGAGCTGAACCATTAAACTGCTATATTTATTTAATGTTATTTGTTTATTTTATTGCTTTTATCGTACCTGTATTCGGGCTTGTCTGACCCGAAGTTTACTTTTCTCCCAGATGTTAGATATTATTTTATGAATTTATTTCATGATTATTTTGGAGTTTATTCATTGTTTATGTGGTTATTCTTTCTTGCGTGGTTGTGATCTCTTGTATATTATTAAATTAATCTATTGCAACTATGGATGTTGTTTTTATTATTCGTTGGGCCTCTGTTACGTGCTCGTATTCCTGTATTTTGGAAAGCGGGGCGTGACAGGTTTTCAGTGGTATCAGAGCCCAGGTTATGCTCTAGCCAGGTTAACTCAATAATGTGCACACCACGTTGATCACATGAACATGTAATAACCAGCATATATATGGGTACTCACAAACTTGAAGGTTTTGCAGCCTGTGGCTCGTGAAGGTTCTTCCACTTCTTGACCCAGGGATGAGCAGCCGGACAACGCTGCTATCCTTAAGGTGATTCAGCAGATGATGACCCTACAATAAGAGCACAATGAGTTGATGCAGGCTACTTTGGAGGCTGCCAACCGAACCGCTGCTGGGCCTGCACTAGGGCTACTGCCACCGAGGCCCAATACTGTGGCGGATTTAATGAGGTTCCACCAAGAGAAGTTCTCGGGTACTGAGATGCCATTGGAATCCAAGCAATGGCTGATTCGGACGGAGCAATTGTTGATAGCAGCTCAAATCTCCGATGTGGATCGGGTGGATGTGATAAGCATCCAGCTTGTGGACCTCGTCCATATCTAGTGGAAAGAAGAAACCAAAATGCTTGAGAGGCCCATCACTGAGCCACTTTCACGGAAAGCGTCATGGTAAAAAAAAATCCCCAGTGTCACCAAGGTTGAAATGGAGCGGCAATTTTTCTCCTTAAATCAGGGGAATCGATCCGTGAATGAGTATGCTGCTGAATTTACTCGGCTCAGCCGTTTCGCAACTGCTATGGTGGCCAACGACGAGGATAGGGCCCGCAGGTTCTTGATGAGCTTGAATTTCAACATTCAGGACCATCTGGTTGCCCCCCAACACCGCACCTATGCCGATGTTCTTGATGTGGCCAGGATTCAGGAGTAGACTCATTGGAGGACGAGTGCTACTCAACAAGCATTACAACACCCTTCCGCCGCTCGGCCTACTGGAGGGCTTATTCGGAGGTTAGTTCCAACCCCTCCAGCGAGAGCGCTGCCATCTTCGCCTGTTGTCCCGAGGCTAGTTCAAACTTGTGACTACTATCACTAAGTCGGACATCTGCAGAGGGACTGCAGGTTAGCCAACCATCTGTGCCTTGTATGTGGAGGTAGTGATCATGTGGTCCGAGACTGCCCTAAGACCAGGCTCTCTGCACCGACTGGAGGTCCAACTCAGCAAAGAGCGCTAGCTCGAGGCCAGGGTAGACCACCTCTTCCACCATAAAGGCAAGATTTTAATCAAAGGAGGATGCCCCTGAGGGGAGGTTAGATTGGAGGTCGTAGCTAGATCTATAATCTGACTACAACTGAAGCTGAGACGGTTGTTGGTGTTGTTCCAGGTATATCTCTATAGTTGTATTATTTGCTTTCTATTTATGCTCTATTTATTTCCTCTTGTTCAATTATTCTTGCTTTTGTCCTGCATTCACTTTCATTCTTATTCCTTGATCATCATTTAGGTGTCATCTTAGTTTTCTCTCTTCCTGCCCATGTTCTTTTTTGTTCTGGTGCTACTTACTCTTTTTTTTCTTCATACTTCGTGGATCGGCACCGTTTGGCTTGTGACGTCATGCCAGCTGCTTGGAATATTACCACAGGTGGAGGCATCATCATCTGTTCTAAGGTGTGTCAGTAGAGCCCTTTATTGATTAGGGCATGGAGTTCAAGGCTGATCTGATTGTGATCCCCAAATCCGACTTTGATGTTATCCTTGGGATGGATTGGCAGGGAGTTACCCATGCAGTGATTGATTGTCATACGAAGAAGGTAATATTCAGGCTCACAGGTCACCAGGAGTTCGAGTTTCATGCGGGTGAGACACCGTCAAGACGTGTCCATGAACTCAATGAACCAGGAGGCTCGTGCACTTGATTCGTTGTGCACCGATGGTGAAGTTGCACTCGTGGTTGTTCGGGATTTCCTTGATGACTTTCCAGAAGAATTTCCTGGATTGCCGCCAGACCGAGATGTGGAATTCGATATTGAAGTTGAACCAGGAACGACACAAATCTCGAAAAATCCGTACTAGATGGCACCAGTTGAGTTGGCTAAACTGAAGGTACAAGTCCAGGAGTTGTTGGACAAGGATTTTATCAGGCCAAGTGTTTTGCCTTGGGGTGCCCCAGTGTTGTTCATCAATAAGAAGGATGGTAGGCGCAGGCTCTGCATTGACTACCGAGAGTTGAACAATGTCACTGTGAAGAACCGATACCTTCTGCCACGGATTGATGATTTGTTTTATCAGCTTGGTGGTGCTTCAATTTTCTCGAAGTTGGATCTCCGTTCTGGTTATAATCAAGTTAAGGTGAAGACTGAAGATGTTCAGAAGACGGCGTTCCGCATGAGATATGGACATTACGAGTTCTTAGTAATGCCATTTGGAGTGATCAATGCACCAGCCGCGTTCGTGAGTTTGATGAACAGGGTATTCTCACCGTTCTTGTAAAAGTTCGTGGTGTTGTTCATCGATGATATTCTGGTGTATTCTCGGAACAAGGAAGATCATGCTGAGCATTTGAAGATTGTCTTGCAGACTTTGAGGAAGAATCAACTCTATAGGAAGCTCAGTAAGTGTGAGTTCTGGCTTGACCGTGTTGCATTTCTGGGACATATCTCTGGTGATGGTGTTTCTGTTGACCCGTCGAAAATCACCACAGTCAAGGATTGGTCAGTGCCGAAGTCAACATCATAAGTGTGCAGTTTCCTCATATTGGCAGGGTATTATCGGAAGTTTTTTAAAGACTTCTCGAAGATTGCGGGACCCCTAACCAATTTGACGAGGAAGGAGTAGAAGTTTGTTTGGGATGGAGCTTGTGAGGAAGCCTTCATGGAGTTAAAAAACCGGTTGACGTCAGAACTCATGCTGACTATCCCAGACAGTTCAGGAGACTTTGTAATACATTGTGATGCTTCTAGAAGAGGTTTGGGAGTAGTGTTGATGAATCGAGGAAGGGTTGCCACTTATGCATCCAGGCAGTTGAGGCGTCATGAGAAGAACTATCTTACGCATGATCTGGAACATGCAGCTGTAATCTTCGCCTTGAAGTTATGGAGGCATTATCTGCTTGGGGATAAGGTTGAGATTTTCACTGATCACAAAAGTCTCAAGTATGTATTCACTCAGAGAAAATTGAGTATGAGGCAGAGAAGATGGCTGGAACTGATGGCGGACTACGCCATTAACTTGCAGTATCACTCCGTTAAAGTGAACCTAATGCCCGATGCCTTGAGCAGGAGACCTACTGCTATGTTCCTCACCAAGCAGAAGGAAGTGATGGAGAATATGAGGAGGTTGGAACTGGATGTGATTCTCCCAGGTTCAGCACAGTAGTGCATGGTGTTACAATTGTAGTCTTCACTAGTGGAGCAGATAAAGGAAGCCCAGGCTAGTGATCAGCAGTTATAAAAATTCCGGAATGAAGTGGAAGCAGGATTGAGAATTGACTTGGTCATTCACTCTGACGGGTCGCTTCATTTTGGAGCTAGGTTGTGTGTGCCTAGAGGAGAAGTCATGCAAAAGCTACTTGCAGAAGCCCATCACCAGCCCTACTCTATTCATCCTGGAGGCACAAAGATGTACATTGATCTGAAGCAACATTTTTTACCGAATGGTATGAAGAGAGCGATAGCGAGATTTGTTTCTTAGTGTTTGATCTGTCAGTAAGTGAAGGCAGAGTATCAGATGACCGCTGTACTTCTTCAGCCTCTTCCAATCCCGGAATGGAAATGAGAGAACATCACTATGAATTTTATGATGGAACTGCCAAGGAGTCCCAAAGGTTACAATGCTATTTGGGTAAAAGTGGATCGTTTGATGAAGAGTGCTCGTTTCATCCCTTTCCGGGTGGGTCAGTCCACTGAGAGCTTTGCTGAGAAGTACATACAGGAAGTTGTGAGACTGCATGGAGTTCCTGTCAGCATCGTATCAGATAGAGATACGAGATTCAAGTCCCAGTTTTATGAGAGTCTTCAGAGGAGCTTGGGGACTAAGTTGAGCTACAACATTGCATTTCACCCACAGATAGACGGGCAGTCCAAGAGAACGATTTAGATATTGGAGGACATGTTGAGGTCTTGTGTTCTTCAGTTTGGAGGTTCTTGAGAAGATCATCTACACATGGTTGAGTTCTCGTGCAACAACAATTAACAGGGCGAGTCTCAAGGCATCTCCGTATGAGGCACTTTATAGTCAGAAGTGTAGATCGCCAGTCTGTTGGGATGGCGAGAGAAAATTTTTGGGGCCTGAGTTGATCACAAAGACTATTGACGCAGTGGCTCATATCATGAAGCACGTGCAAGCAACTCAGGACAGGCAGAAGAAGTGGGCTGACTGCCGTCGAAGGCCTTTAGAGTTTGTCGCAGGCGATCATGTGTTCCTCAAGGTATCACCATGGAGAGGTGTTATCCGTTTTGGAGGTGGGGGCAAGCTGAGTCCCCGGTTCATCGGTCCATTTGATATTGTGGAACAAGTGGACAAGGTAGCCTACAGGGCCACGCTACCACTGGCTTTAGCAGGTGTCCATAATGTATTATTCCATGTCTCTCAGCTCAGAAAGTACATCAGGGATGACAGTCATGTGTTTGACTACTAAGAGTTGTTCGTGAGACCATACTTATCATGTGAAGTCCAACCAATCTCTATCATGGACAGATGTGAGAAAATCCTGAAGAATAAGGTCATCAAGCTTGTTCGTGTCTAACGGAGTCATGACTCACCCTGTGAGTCGACTTGAGAACTTGAGGAGGAAATTCAGAAGAACTTCTCTCATCTCTTTGAGTAGTTTTTTTTTTCTTTTCCTTGGGGTTTCCCTATGCATCACTTGAATGAATTTCGAAGACGAAATTCTTCTTGTAAGTGTAAGGTTTCGATGGTAGTCTCAGATTAAATACACAGCAGAAAAATTACAAAGAAATATCGAAACCTAGCCATGGATCCATGTGAAAACCATAAATCGTATTTAGGAGTTATACCTTGAAGATGGATCTGTGATCTCCACAGTATGCCGATCACAACACTGCAATATTCCGGTTCATTTGTGGTATCCACACTAACAGATCAAATCAAGCTTTTCCTCACGCCGCAGTGCTAGCTGCGGGAAGAGGATGTTCCTCACGATCTCTCTCTCTCTCACAATTTCTGTGACGGCTAGGGTTTTCTCATATAACCTTTTTCCACATATACGTATCATATATATACCTGCAGAAAATCAACCCTAAGAGAGTAATGAAGCTGTTGGACTCACAATCTGACCTGGTTCAGATTCATGTATTGGCCTTTGAACTTTAGTCAGCCCATTTAATCTAATTAAATGTCCAACCAATGTCAGGAGTCCATGTCTTACTTAGATCCTTAATTAAATTCATCTTATGAATTTAAATTCCAATTTCGATCCATTATAAGTGTGTGACCCTGTAGGTTCTCGTTACGTTGACAGTAATACTAAAATCATATTCTAGTATTACAAACAGTGAACGGTATCTAGTAATACATCACTGCTACTCAAGTAACAGGAATGTCAGTGATTAGACATAACCTATTTGTGACCAATGTTACCATGTAGTCTAGTTCCTTTGTCCAAATATCTTAACTGACCACAAGTCATAGAGCGTGTCACCCTTGTATAGTTTTTTTTTGATGAAACGGATAGAGCCTTACGGCTCCAGCCAGAAAATATCATTAAAAAAGAGTTATATACAAAAACCCATTTTACAAGTAGTAAAACAAGGACCCAGCAAAAAGAGAAAGAGAACAACAGCTAAAATAACCAAGACCTAAGAACAAGCAGGCTAGGAACTGGACATGAACACCAATACAAGCCGCGAAGTCCACCTCCAGAAAACACTCGAATCCCTCGGCCTGCAGCGAAGCCTCCCACCATTCTCGGGGGATCGCCGACAGGGACCGGTGAGCAGCTGCGAACAATTGGCAATCACCACAGGGAAGGGGCGAACCGTTCCAGGCACAAACGGGGCCATATGCTACATCCAATGAAAACGAACAAGGGTAACCACCAAGAAATAACTTGATCAGCTCGGGGCCTAACCCCCAACACAGCCCAGACATAGAAAGAACAAAGGGGCAGCATGCAAACTCCCTTTGTACCAAGATGAGAGGATGCGAGCAGTGGAAGATGTCACTAAAAAACCTGCAATGAAATTGCAGCTCGCGACCACTAACTGAAACAACCACACTAAAAAAATAATAAGGACAAGCAGGCGATAAAATGCCAATACTGAGCAAATAACAGAGAGAGTTAACTACAACAACCATAACAAGCTAAAAGTAGAGAGAACAGCAAGTTAACACAAGCAGAAAGAAACATAGTCAGCCCCGGCCGAGGTAGGCTCAATACAAACCGAGCCTGGCCAGATGTCACCCTTGTATAGTTAAATATTTGGTTTCTTAATATCCGAGTAGACTTACTAAAACAAATGAGGACAATATCTCATATTGACTTATTTGAGCATGACCATGCATTTTGTAGTATCACTCAATCAAGGAGCTCATAGATTCCTGTTATGTAAGAGGGATAAATCCTATCTAAGTTACTCACATCCCTCAGCATAATTTGTAGTATATCGAATAGTTGACTTTATAATCACCTTATTACAAGTAACGTTTGACGAAATTAAAACATATAACTTCTCACGTAGGGAACCGTAGTGACTTCAAGTCAAAGGACTACATACATCATGGTCACTGTGAGAAATGCTTATGACACTCACATAACGATCCTTGCAACATTCCATGGTGGGTCAGTCCAGTACATTATTACTCTAATATGTACCCTTGTGAAGACTTGATATCTCATATCCATGATCCGTGAGATATGGTCATTAGTCTACGCACATACTAGTCTCTATGCATTACTGTTGTCCTTATTCACAATAATACTTGACTAGGGATATTTAAGAATAATGTTCTGATTACAACAAATAGGATCTCACAATCAAGTCATGCACTTGATATCCTATGGTATTGAATCTACTATTCTAAGGACTTTATTATGTTCAGTTAATCACAATTAACATCACAATAAATGAAATGCCTCATATATGAAATAAATATCATGATACAATATAAACTAGTAATGTCAATGCACAACTGGCCTCTAGGGCATACACCAACAGTAAGGTGGGTGGGATTTGTAACCTCTGTTTCCGATTTTTCGGATTTTCTTTTGTAATTCGTTCCTCTTCTCATTTCTGTAATCTATTTTTTTAATAATAAATTTTGATATTCATTTCAACCCATTTGCATTCTTTCAATTATTTTTGTTTCATTTGTTGAACACTGAGATTCTTGTACACTTTATTTCATTTTTGTGTCTTGGGTATTTTATTGGCCTCTAATTGATTTGACTTTGAGCCCAACCCAATATTACACCCCTATTTAATTATTAAATTTAAACCCTATAGCCCATTCTTATTGGATCCTAACCCGCTAACCCATTAACCCAACATCCCAATCCCCTATATATATTAATCCCCTGAACCCCAATTAATTAATCTTAATTAACCCTCTTCTCCCGCCGCTCCTCCTTCCTCTGTTTATTTTCGAAACCCAACCCCTGTCCTTCCCTCTCATCTTCTTCTTCCCCATCGAGCCGCCTGCTCCTCCACCCGTCCTCCATTCATCGACGCTCCTCCTTCACCGCTGTGCAACTCCTCCTCCGTCGCCTCCATCCCACAACCGATCCGTCGCCCTCATCACCAGCACCGCACTCCACCATCGACCTCGCCACCCGACGCCATCGCCCCTGCACCTCGACCTACACCCATCGTCCACCAGGGCTCCATTGCCGCCACCTCAACTCGTTGATCCCTCCCCCTGTTCTCCTTGCCCTCGTCGATCACCCTCGTTATCCTCCCGCTACCTACAACTTCGCTGTCGATTATTGCCCGCTGCTGCATCCCGACGCCTGCAACACACCTTATCATCGACCACAACAACCTCCGCAGCTTCGATCATTCTCCTCCCTTGCTGTCACTACCGACCGAGCCTCTACTTCGTCTCCATCGAATCTGAATAGCGAACAATCCCTCGCTTGCTGTTGTTGCTGTGTTCTTGCTATTTGCTGTTCTTCGCTGCCGCCGACCACCACGCTGCCTTTTCCGCCTCTTGCACGTATTGCTGTGTACATAGTTTGCACGTGTTGCTCCTGTTGGATCTTTTCGCATCATCTTCATTCATATTCGGAATAATCGTTTAAAGGCAAGTTTCCTCTTGAACTAGTTTTATTATTCTAGTTCAAGGATTTTCTTTGATCTTCGCAAGTAGTTCCTTTTTCGATTATCATATCTTATTTGTTTTGATACCCTTCAAAGAGACTATTACGGATTCATCGGCGAAACCAAGTAGTAGTCCTTTTTTGGTGCCATTCCCTTGTATCAAATCCAAGCCTGTTATTTATTGTCATATTCATACATCGCATGAACACGTAGATTAGAAACATGTATATAGATTATGATGATGGAATGTTTTCCGATTGAATGTGATTTTATTCGTGAAGTTTAACACCATGACTATAATAATCTTGCCTTGTTAATGGTACAGTTCATCCCAATAATTAACTAGATTTTTTCCTGTTGATTAGTTGCCATGGAATTATATGCTTGATTGTTTATTTTGTTGTCATTTAATATTAATCTACTTGCTGGTATGCTGTTTGTCCCATGTTGCACTGAGTTTCAACCCAGTTGCAGTTATAATTTAATAGAACTTTGTAAATAAAATTTATAGCCCATTGAATCTATTTTCTAGAACTTTTTACGGATTTAAATTCTGATATATAAACTGTAAGTTATTATATTTTTAACACTACTAGGTTTTCAGTTTCCAGATTTCTGTTTAGAGATACATCGACGTGATTTTCTATTAAAATAAAATGTTAACAGTAGAAGTTGAACTTAAAATTTTATATGTTGTGATTAGACATGACTAGGAGTCACATTATTATTTTTATAAGATTAACTGATAATTTTTCAGACCTTTTATAAATATGAAAACATGACTCTAGGTTACTGTTAGAACACTAGTTCTGTAAAGAACCAGAATTTTGACTTAACTACATATAATATCATTTAAAATTCATTAAATAAAAGTTGTAGTCCTGTGTGTCTAAAGTCCAGATTATCTTACAGTTTTGCAATTCGACCTACAGATTGCAATGTATCCATATTTTCGTATAGTGAAGTCTGAATTTCAGAATGTAGTTTGAAAATACATTACCATGTATAATTAATTAAAATAGTAGATTAATTTTAATAAATAAAATATGAAATTAATTGTGTTATTACTAAACATTGTTAGAAATTAAAATATGTTTTTACTGATATTTTTAAATGATTTTATAATTAACTTTTGTATATAAGAATTTGACCCTAACATGCTGCCTGAACATGTAATCAGTAAACAATGACATTATTCGCCTAGTTTTTGTAATTATTATATGTTGTGTAAATATGTATTGGAACCGAAAGAGAGTCTAGTTTCCAGAACCCCTGACGGAACCTGATTTGCTTTTCTGTAGCAATGGGAAAGTGGATTTTTGTACAACAACGTCTTACTGTCCAGAATGTGTATTTTTGTGTTTTTTGTATATCCATGTTTGATTTTGTATCTAGTTAACTGAATTAGTTATACCATGCTTTGCATAGTCTTGAAATCTCCTTAACATTGTGTCACGCCCCACTTCCGAGAATACGGGAACACAGGCACATAACTGAGGCCCAGCGAATGATGCGAATACACCATTCATAAGCTGTACAGTTAACTCAACAACAAGATAACAAAACAAACCACGCAGGCATGTAAAATCACAATAAAATAACAAAAGTATATGACATAGTACATGACATAACCAACAGCTAGGAAAGAAACATAGTTACGGGTCAAACATGCCCGAATTACAATAAAGAGTACATGAATAAAACATGAACTAAAGCAACATGAAAATAAACAAGACTAAAACACTTTCTCAGCAACACCTTCGGGTAACTCTCCATCCGGGCATGCAAGTACATTATTACAAATAGAAAAAACAAGAAGATACTCGTTAATGCAAGTCACGGGTCGCAAGTAGTACAAGCTAAGGGGACAAGTACAAATCGAAACAAAAGCAGAAAAAGAACAAGGAATCAAGAATCATGTAATAAGAGAAATACAATATGTAAACATGATCATGAATAAGACATCATGGAATAAGTGGCATGCCTGTAAACAAGTTAACATGAACATGTAACATGTAAACAAGTAAGCAAGTCAACAGGAACATGTAACATGTAATTGGATCATGCAAGTGTACGTGTTAATCTCGTGTCTTTTATTTAATTCTATCGAGGTAGCACTTCATGCGTCCCATACCACATGGTTGCTGCACCCAATCAAGTGAACGTTTAGACTAGTGGTGGATTCTATAGATCACGTACTCGGAAAAACATGTCAAGTATATATTGTATGAAGATACGTGCAATGTGCAACATGTAGTATGAACTTGTAACGTGAACATGTAAACCTGTAATTTTGCAAAGTTGCAACTTGCATTGGGAAACTACGAGCTCCCGTCCGAGTACACTCTCCTATATTGCCCACTACTAAATCTTTCCCATTATACCCCGGCTTGTTACTTTTATTAATTTTAATCAAACATGAACAATAACTGGATCGAAAAAAATCTACATGTAACAACAAGAACGGGTAACATGACAGGATCGAGTATCAAGACTTATGCAATGCAGAAAAACATATTTTAGGGTTTATAAAACATGTTGTAACTATGATGTGACCAATGGCATATGCAAAACTGAAAAAGATATCAACATTCAAACTAGTAACAAGACAAGTAATTCATGCACAACATCTTGTATAGTTCTAAAAGTATATATGTGTGTATCGTGTTCATGCAATGCATATGATCATGTTGGAATATGGGATCAACGAATTATGCATAGCAATAGATTTCAATGAATATACTTGTGGTATTTTGCAAAGGAAACTTGTACTAGAACAAACGATTTGTACAAGAGGATACTTGCCTGTTAATTGATGACGATGATACCGAATACCAGAATAACGGGATCAGAATCCCGGGCAGCGAAGCACGTGCAAGATACGTGGCAGCAACAACAACAACCAGTAACCAAATAATCCAAACAACAACAAGGTAATTCAATACCTTCTCCAAAACAACAAACACACCAACTCCACTTCTCCACACAAACACCAAACTCCAATAAACCAGTCCCTTCTCCAAAATAGCAAAATACAGAAACAAAGACCCACTTCACAAAACAGCAACTCACTGGATCTAATCCCAAACTCCAAATACAAACACTAACACACCAATAAACCAGTCCCTTTTTCTCATTCTCTACTTCAAACTAGGGGTGTGAGAGGGAGAGAGCGCGGGGGAGAATGGGCGGCGACCGGCGAGAGTGAGCAATTGGGTGGCGCAACTTGGTGGCGACGACGGAGCGACGGCTTGAGTGAGGGTGCTGTCAACGAGGAGGAATGGGCACACCGATGGGTTCGGCAATGGAAGGAGAGCGAGGAGTCGACTGGAGGAAGGAGGAGGGTGGCTGTAGAGGTCGAGTAGAGGCTCGACGGCGAAGGCGAAGGCCTCGAGATTAAGGAGGAGCAGGCAAAGATCGGTGATGAGGCAGAGCGATGCGGGGCTTGGATTCTTCAGAGGTTGAGGGATGGCGACGACTGGCGGAGGGTGCTGAGGTTGAAGACGAGGCGGTGGCTTCGGTTGGTGGTGAGGGGGAAGGTGGCTGGCGAAGCTTCGGTGGGATCGAGTAGAGGATGGGGCGATGTGTGGTGCTTCAGGATGACGACAACGAGGGGGAGGAGGAACGGTGCTACGGAGGGAGCGCTCGACGTGGGAGACGAGCGAAGGAGGAAGAAGGCGACTGTGGATGAGGCAATGGTGGCAGGCGAAGGCGACGGGGGCGAGGGGGTCGGCAATGGCTGCTGCGAGGCGTCGAGGTGTGGGCCGTGGTTGAGTTTGGATGTTGAAGACAATGCGGGGGTGCTGTGGGGGTTATGGCAGCAAAGTCTCGACGGGGGGTTCGATGTGGCGAGGCAAGGACGAGAAGGAGTAGCGAAGGGGTTGCTGCGGTGGCTGAGTGAGAGCGGGAGGGCGGCACAAGGCGGAGGAGAAGTGGAGTAAGAAGGAGGAAGACAGGATTATTTTGGGTCTCTGTTTTGTTTAAGAAACAGAGGGGAACGATAGAGCAGAAGAAGAAGATGAAAGAGAGGGATTTTCTCTATGTTTTAAACAGAGGGAGAGAGAGAGAAGGGAACGTGGTGAGAGAGTGGTGGGAGTTACGAGGTGTGTGGGGAGTTGGAGTACGAGGTCGAACAAAGTGGGGATACGTGAAGGAAATTGTATAGGGTAAGCATATAGGATAGACTATAAACAAATACATATGAGTAATGGGTTTTGGATTTGGACTTGGTTCATGGGCTCAAAGTATTTAAATAAATCAATTAGGGCATTGGGCTAAACTTTGGGCTCAGATTAATAAATAATAAAATCAAAGTACGAAATTGGGCTTATAATAAACAAGTGGTTTTCATATAATAGTTTGAATAATATATCCAATTAAGAAAGAATAGTTAGGAGATACTAAAGATTTAAAATATGGAAAAATATGTATTAATGGAAACAGGGGTTACACATTGCTTCGAAACTTCTTCCATTGCATGTCTACATTTGTGTGTAATAAAATGTTAACAAGTCGGGGTATTAAGGGTCGACTTAGTAGTAAACAATCTGAGACTGTACTCGGAATGAGTCCCTTGTTCTTGATTGTTTGTTGTCATGGATTATGGATTATTGATCATGGATTATTGATTGTTAAATTATTGTTTATTGTACCGAGTACACGATCTGTTGAGTTTACCACTATAGTCTAAACGATCACTGTTTGCATGCACCGAACCTGTGGTATGAGATACAGTATTACGTGCATTAGATAGGATAATTAAAAGACTAATAAATCTAGGATTGACACTTGCATTCTTGATCGTGATTATTGTTATTGACCTTGAATTATTGATTATAGTCATTGTTTATTGCATCATAAAACTCTAGACCCTTGATTTTATTATCAACTCTTGTTATTGTTATTGATCTTGATTTTGATCTAGTTCAGTACTTCTTGATATACCATGTTTTCATTGTTTCTTCGCTTCTACTACTTGCTGTCCGTAACTTGCTATAACGGACATTTTTTCCCCACCTCTAGTTAATGAGTTTACAGGTACCTGGCGGAAATTTGACCAAAGGATTTGGTGAGCAAACTTTCTAAAGAATGGAGCTGAACCATTAGACTGCTATAGTTATTTCATGTTATTTGTTTATTTTATTGCTTTTATCGTACTTGTATTCCGGGCTTGTATGACCCGAAGTTTACTTTTCTCCCAGATGTTGGATATTATTTTATAATTTTATTTCATAATTATTTTGGAGTTTATTCATTATTTATGTGGTTATTCTTTCTTGTGTGGTTATGATATCATGTATATTATTGAGTTAATCTGTTACAGCTATGGATGATATTTTTATCATTCGCTGGGCCTTTGTTACGTGCTCATATTCTTGTATTTTGGGAAGCGGGCGTGAAAAATATTGTGATTTTTTCATCTTTTATATTTGTCTAAACACCACTCACAAACTTACATATTTGCCTAAACACTACCGATAAATTAAGTATTTGTCTAAACCATAGTCACAAAGTTCGGGTTTAATTCGACAAATTTGCAATTTATTCACGAATATTTCCTCAGCCGAACTAGTTCGCGAATTATATGTCGCGAAGTGCGCGAATAATTCGCGAAAATCACGAATTGCTGAATTATTTGCGAATAATACTCAATAACCCAACTCAAGTATTCAACCCTATTTCCTCGTAGCGTCTTGCTTTTCTCTTCCCTTGTGTTTTCTCTTCCCAGCCGCGCAGATTTTTTTCCCCCAAATCAGAAGGAGCGACGATTCCTCTTTCCCTATTGCAATCAAAAGAATTTCGTTCGCTCAATCACCAGAAGGTATGATTCTCGATCTCCTATCATTTTCATCTATGTCCATATTCATTGCAATTGTTGATCAATAAAATAAACCATTTGTTGTGTGAACTTGCTGCTATCCAATTTTTAAGAGGATATGGAACCAAGGGGAGTGAGGATTGAAGTATGGCATGAACCTGGAACTTGAGTTTGAAATTATTTTGTAATTGATGTCTCTAATTTGTAATAGTCTAAGATATTCTCTTATGAAACACTCTTATAATTGGTTGTTTGGTGCATAGGTTAAGTAGCTAACAAAACAGAACAAGACTGAGAACAAGGTGATGTTATATCAGTGTTTTCGGAGCTAATTATGGTGTATGTGTAATTTGTGGTATACAGTGTGATGTCATATAAAACTGATGATCAAATCAGGTAAATGATCGTAAAACTTATTTATTCTTATCTTATACAATATGTAGTGACTACATTCATAGACTACTAATAAACATTTTTTTTTCTTTGGTGATGGGTACTAACTATTAAGATGTATTAAATTTTGTATTTCTTTCTTTCCGAACTTATGCCGATTTTTTTCCAAATTTTTTGAATTTTTGCCGAATTCCGAATATTGAATCTTGCCGAATTATTCCCGAACACCGGATTTGTGACTATGCTCTGAATCCCTCGTTTTTTCAATCATGCAATCCTGCCATTTATAGATCTTTTTTCTTCCGAAATGACATATTTTTTGAAAATAAATATCAAACCGATCCACTTTCGAAACTAATTATTAAACTGATCTAGAGTTGTTGTTTAACTTTAATATTTTAAGACTTGTTGAGATTACCAAAGTGTTGGAGAAATTCCTATAACTCAACTCGATGTTTTAAACAATAACCATAATTGAACTAACTCGCTAATGATAAACAACGAGTTTATATTTTGTATTTTGAGACTTGGCGAGATATTTTTAAATGTTGGAAAAATCCATACAACTAAATTTGCTTAAATAGCTGGTCGTTTGAAACAACGAGTGAGTCAGTTTGGTATTTATTTTCGAAAAGTGGGTCATTTTGGAAAACAATTATCATTTATATACGTCTTTCCGACTCTAATCCCTCTTTCCTTCCTCTTACTCCAACTTTTGTACTTGCCATCTAACAAAATTCCGATCAAGAAAATGGGGAAGAACCGCGTGATGTTGCCGGCGAAGGAGATCGACATCTCCTCCGTCAAGTACCAGCCGCAAGTGATCCAAGGTCGGCCACTTTTCGCAGTTTCTAAAATATGTGTTTCTTGCAAATTTGTTTGCTTGTTTAATTTTGTTTTTGTTTGAATTTCAGCTCCGCACTTGACGGGGTTGACGCTGAAGTTGTTTGTGTGGCTGATCGAGACGCCGATCCTCGGGCGGTTCATTTTGTCAGTGTTGAAGCGACAGAACAAGTACACCGAGGTTCGTCTTGCTGTGTCTACTTGTTTCCGTTGTCGTGTAATATGGTTACTGAACTGGTGAAAACTGTTATTGGAATTGGCAGGTTTTGCGGGAGACTTTGATTCCTGAAACCCCCATGTTTCGCCCTGAGTTCCCACCCCAAGGTAAATTTTAGTAGCATAACTAACCAGATGATTAGTACGTGTAGTGCATTTGCATTTTGGGAATTAGTCGTTAGGAAGGAGTCGCCGCTGCCTTAAGAGAGATGTAATGTTGAGCTTGGGAAGAGAAATTTGAACAACTCAAAAAGAAATTTGACTAGATGACTAGCATGTGCGGCAGTGCATTGCGCTAGTCACTGGGAATGAGTCAGTCTTTTGGGAGGATGTGAAGTCGGGTTTTGGGGGAAAAGAACGTGGAAATATTAAAACTCAAATCGAAAGTTTCCACAGATAATTGTTCGATCATTTAAAATGTAAATGGACAGGACATGGGTGTAATAGAATTAGGGCTGCAATCGAACCGAGCTATTCGTGAGCTACTCGGCTCGAGCTCGGTCAGAGCTCGGTCAAAGCTCGGCTCGTGTCGAGCTTGAGCCGTGCTCGAAAGCGAGCCTGAGCTTGAAGGTACATGAGTTTTAGGCAGAAGCTCGCGAGTATTCGGCTCGAACTCGGTCAAAGCTCGGTCAAAGCTCGGCTCGTGTCGAGCTCGAGCCAAAGCTCGAGCCTGAAAGTGAGCTCGATACATAAACGAGCCGAGCTCGAGCCGAGGCCTCAAGGTATTCGGCTCAACTCGGCTCGTTTGCAGCCCTAAATAGAATTAGAGTTTTTGATATGTGGTTCAGATTTAGTACAAGTTACATAACCATTGTTGTCCACACCCCCGACACAACTGGACAACTTAAACTCTGTAGTTATAATATTAGAGATTGGAGATTCGAGGTGTGTCATTGTCACACGCTAATGGAAGTTGTATCTTGTATGTAAGTGTAGGAATTAAAGGATGATAAGTTGCCTTCATAAGTTCAAATCCTCCTTTGCTGATGATTTTTGAATGAACTGTTTTGTTAATTTGTACTTGTCAGAATGTAAAGCAGGTTGAAGTTTACTTCTATTGCTTTTCCCGGTATAATGTAATGGAAACCCAAATTTGAATATAATATTTTGCTTGTATATCATCCCGCACATGAACAACAAACATTAACAGTTGATTTGTGTTTGTCATGGAGATGATTTTGATTGTGTCATTGTAAATATTACAGGGCCAGAGCCTGGTGTAGTTGTTGTAGATGAGGATAAACATCCTGTAGTCCGAGTTGAGTCTAGCTTGGAGTGTCTTACCCCTTATGACTCTAGTAAACGCTGGAGCCGGGATTCACCTCCATTTCTTTATTGGACCATTCGTGACTTTGCACATGCTTACCGATCTAAGCTTACAACCCCTTCAACGGTAAGTTGATACTCCTTCACAATGCGTTCTCATGCGTCCATTTGCCAAATAAAGGTAATTTCTTCTCCTTAGGTTGCGGAACACATCATTTCTGCAATCGAAGAATCAAACAAGAAGAGCCCTCCCATGCCATTATTAATTTCCTTTAGTGCAGAGGAAGTGAGAAAGCAAGCTGCAGCTTCCACACAAAGATTTTTAGAAGGTACCACAATATATATTGATGCACTTCATCTGATGTTACAATAAACGCTAAATCTCATATATTCCTTCATCTAGGCCTCTAGAAGTTTGTTGGTGAGACCAGTGCATAGATTAAATTATATGGCTAACTGATCTTTGGCATAAACAGGAAATCCAATATCTGTCCTAGATGGTGTATTTATGGCCATTAAAGATGATATAGACTGCGACCCTCACCCCTCCAAGGGTAAGATGAGAAATATTCTCCTCTTTTTAGAAATTATTATTCTATGATTAAGCTTTCTAAAGTTAGCGGTTCTTTGAGCTTCAGGTGCTACCACATGGTTACACAAGGTTCGCCCTGTCAAAAAAGATGCACTTTGTGTTTCTAGATTGCGAAGTTGTGGCATAGTTCTTATAGGGAAGGCAAACATGCATGAGTTGGGTATGGGAGTGACCGGAAATAATGCAAATTATGGGTAATACTTGGACTATGTTTCTCTAGTGATTTAATTATTAAATACTTTCTGCTTTTAAAAATATGCAGTCTATTAAATGACACCTTTATGCAGATACAGACTATTTCTGAGCTGTTTAACTGTTGCTTGTAGCTAGCATGCAGCTAGCTAGTGAATAATGACAATATGTTATTGCTCACAATTGCATTTGAAAACAACAAGCCTTGTTCGATGAACATCTCTATGTCATATTTGTAAGATAAGAGATATCACATCAGTGCTATTATCTTCTTAAGTTCTGCACTCATTTTTCTTGTGTCGGTGAGGACCATCTCCCTTCCTTATGTGCTGGACACACAAAATCACACTCTTAGGGACCATGAACTCTTTGCAAATAAATTGGAATTTGTTTCTTGTTTGTGTGATCAATTCCCATTTCTTTAATATGTAACTAAACATCTTAATTTTTTGCAACTTGCAAGAGAATTCATGTGGGTGACCGCATAATTTGACTAGAAGGTTTGTTGCTGCTGCTCTTACATTCTTTATGAACTAATATTTCCAGTTTGGTTTTCCTTGCAGAACAACAAGAAATCCTCACTCAGTTGATAGATACACGGGAGGATCTTCCTCTGGTCCGGCAGCTCTTGTAGCATCTGGATTATGTTCAGCTGCAGTAGGAACAGATGGTGGAGGTTGTAGCAGATCTAAACGTTTTTTATGTTTGGTTTTACAATATGTTTAGTACATAATTAGTTTTATTTGCTTATAACAGGTTCGGTTCGAATTCCATCTTCACTTTGTGGTGTTGTGGGCTTGAAGGCAACATATGCACGGATTGACATGGAAGGGTAATATTTTTTCCTCACTATTGAAAAACACTTCACTCATAGCTTAGCTGATGGTTTAGGCTAACAATATATATTTACAAATAGAAAGATTTTCCCTCATGTGTTATGGGCTTTTGCGTTCGACACAAAAACAGAGAAAAAAATTTGTTCTGGCCCGTAGAAAGATTCCAAGAGTAAGCTGACACTTTTAGTGGATGAATGTAGCAAAACATGATTTTTTTTTCAATCGCTGAAGGGGAAAATAGGTGAAAATGACCTTAAAATGAGCAATGCTGTAAAAAAAAGCAGTATGCAGGAGTGCAGGACCATGCATTTCGGTGCTCCACACCACATTTCAGCTTGCATACATTTTTGGGCAAAAAGAGAGATAAAGCCAAGTAATCAAGAAAACAACAGAAAAAAAAAAGCAAGATAAATATCCAGGGCTGCGCATTCTGTGTTTTGGAACAATCATACTTAGGGCTGCACTGCACATTGTTTACAGTGAAGACACCAAAAATTACTCCATATACAGACTTATAAAAGACTACATTTTGAATATAAATTGGGTTTTCATCTCTCCCCTATTAATGGAAGGAAATTCCTCCTAATAGTGGTTAGGCCGTGGCTTGGTCAACAACGTCTCCTGCCACACTCTCAAGTTACCAGCACAGTAAAGTTCGTCTTTTTTGTAAATGCAAACTTTTTATAGTGTATATTCTCAAGAAAAAAAGGTCCTCTGTATGTTTGCTAATGTACTCGTTGTATAACAAACCTAATCATTCTAAGTGGGAAACTTGAGCATTTCTTATCTATCAACAGTTGGAATTTTTTTGTAAACTGTAATGGCACATATGTACATTGATTGCACTTGACACTGCTAGTTTACAGTGGCATAGTCCTATGGCATGCGAGCATGTACTAACCTAATGTGTTGTTGTAGTTTCATACTTATCTGTATGTGCACATAGATTTGCTACTATTACTATATCTAAAAAAGCGTAAAAATAATGATAAAATGCACACATGATGGTTTTGCTCCTTGATGCGCAAAGTACAAATTGTGAGAGCATAGCTTTATGCATAAGAACTTCAAATCACACACCATAGCAAAGTGCGACCATTACTCTCTGAAGCTCTATAAAGCAAACATCTTAGAGACATCTTAGAGACATCTTAGAGAGGGCTTTATAACATTTCTCTTGGACTTTTAAGTTAAATAAAATGCAAATTAAACAAAGAAAGCTGTTCCTGGTAGTTGTCAGGTGCTGTCAACAACGTGGAAGTTAAGTTATACCAACAAAGGATCCTTCTAGAAGAGAGTAGAAGTAGTCAGCACAGAGCATTGTTGAACCCATAATTTGATTTGGTGAAATTCATTTATATTGATGTTGAGGAATGCATTATTCCTTATTTAATAAGTGTAATGAATCATGCCTTTTTATAAGCTTTCATTTATTACAGAAAAAGTCTGAGTTTACATTGTTAAGGAGACAGCTGAGATTGTTTCAGTTGCATTAGCATATTATGTTCTTGTTTTGACCATAAATTTGCCTTTCCTTTTATTTGATTGTAAGCTCTAACTGTTATATTGTCATTTTGGCTCACTTTGCACTAAATATTAGCAATAATTTTACCCCTTTAAAACAATGGGTGATGGACTGAAGTCGGGATTAATCAGATGTTGATTTATTATTTACGAATGTCTAAAACTTGTTACCTCCACACCAAAATTTGTAGGTCAATATGTGACTGCGGTACTGTCGAAGTTGTTTCTCCACTTGCAGCCACAGTAGAGGATTGCATGCTGGTGTAAGCATCAATTTCAATTTTCTATGATCTCTCTTAATTTTGCCACCATTCTGATTCCATTGCCTGAGTGTTCTATGATATCTCTTAATTTTTGTCTCTAATTTTGTTTCATTGCCGAGCAAATAAATTGCATGTTTGCAGTTCCTCTTTTGCTTCCATAAACTTTTATGCAATATATATATATCAATCACATCATTTAGTAGAGCACTGTACAGTTTGTGGTTATGAGTTTTTTCTTAACAATTTTTGCTACTATCTCTTCCGGGGCATGATTAAGGGGGGAGTCTGCAGAGCATGTACACCTATACCAAGTTTTGGCTCTGTCTATGTGCACAAGGACATTGTAAACTTTTAACAGTGAAAGAAAATACCTCGTAAAGCCGTCACAGTAGTTACAATTCCTATTGGACAAAGAAAAATCTTTCTTGTTGTATTGGCTATTCCTCCTGTTCTCTACATTTCCTCAGGTGGCCATACTATCAAAAAAAAAGAATGATGAAACTGTTTTGAGAGAAACCATTAGTAGAAGCCACCGATGTTTCAATAATCTTATTAATAAGACACTCCCAATATACCGGAAACAAACAAAAAAATTTAAAATTCAATCAGCACAATTTGAATCTGCATACAATAAAAAACTAGAAATCTGTATCTTCCGTCAAGCTTTGAGAACAACATGTCAAGTTGGTGAAAAGAACAAGAGATTGACTAAGATACCATAACTCTGCGCCACCGACGATGGATATAACCCTACAAATGTAGAATAAAAGAATACCAAACCAAATATATCCAATTTTACATTGAATTGACACCTCCTCATTGGATGCGAGGCAATGAGGGAATTAACATTCCTAATCCTACTTATTATTGAAATCAGATTTGGGGAAAAAACATATTTTCTTATTTTTATTCTTCTACTGTGTATTTCTTTATATACTCATTACATTCTTGGAGAAGGGGTACAATAAATTAGAGAGAAGATTAAGGAGATGAGAGATTTGAGGGAGTCTGTTTCCTAATCTATAAGAAACAAAATATACAGATTTATTTGTACTATATTTCAACACTCCCTCTCAAGTTGGTGCATAGATATTGAACATGTCTAACTTGTCCATAAATTTCAAGAAGAGCCGATTCAAAACTGCCTTAGTAAGAATATCCGCAAGTTGATCTTCTGACTTCACCTTAGATATCTCAATAATTTTCTCATCTAATTTTTCCTTGATGAAGAATTTATCCACCTGTACATGTTTCGTCCTATCATGTTGAACTAGATTGACAACAATATCGCACGCTGCTTGACTGTCATAATACACCTTAATAGGTTCATTCAGACTATAACATAAATCCTATAACAAGAGTTTCAACCATAAAACTTCAGTTATACTTAATGCTACTCCGCGATACTCGGCCTCTGCATTAGAGCGTGCAACATTTTACTTTTTGCTTTTCCATATAACTAAATTTTTTCCAACAAAGGTAAAGTATCATGAAGTGGAGTGCCTATCAACAACAGATCCTGTCCAATCGGCATCAGTATATGCCTCAACGTTCAAGTGATCGTGTTTCACAAACAATACTCTTTTTCCTGGAGCAAACTTTATATATCTCAGAATTCTCATCACGGTATCCATGTGTTGTTCACGAGGTGCATGCATCAACTGACTCACTACACTTAAGGCGTATGACAAATCCGGTCGTGTATGTGTAAGATACATTAGCTGTCATACCAATCTCTGATATTTTTCTTATCGCACGGTAGCTGATCTGGATCATTGCAAAGTTTCAGTTTTTCTTCGAACTGTGTATCAATAGGCTGGCAAGCAGACATTCTCGTTTCCTTCAACAAATCAAGAGCATACCTTTTTTTTGAGACAGAAATATACCCATTCTAGAGCGAGAAACTTCAATACCAAAGAAATATCACAAAGGACCAAGATCCTTCATTTCGAACTCTTGTGACAAGTAACTCTGTAGTGCCTTTCTCTCCTCAGGATCATCTCCAGTTACTATCATATCATCCACATATATAATTAGAGCAATAATCTTACCTTCTTTTCTTTTTAGGAACATGGTATGATCTGAATTACTCTGACAATATTCGAATGTCCTTATTGATTTTGTAAAGCTCCAAAACCAAGCTATTGGCAACTACTTGAGACCATACAATGCGTTCTTCAAACGACACACTTTATTACTATGTTGGATGGGTCTGTTTGATCCTAGCGGTAGATCCATATAAACCTCTTCTGTCAATTCCCCATGCAAAAAAGCATTCTTCATATCAAATTGTTGTAACGGCCAGTCAAGGTTTGTAGCAAGTGACGGTAGAACTTGAACTGTGTTGAACTTTGCCACAGGTGCAAATATTTCATTGTAATCAATTCCATAAGTTTGGGTGTACCTTTCGCAACCAACCTTGCCTTGTATCGCTCTATTGAACCATCAGGCTTATACTTCACCGTATAAATCTATCTACATCCTACCGACTTATTTCCAGCTGGCAATTCGACTATCTCCCAAGTCTCATTCTTCTTCAAGAATTTCATCTCCTCATCCATAGCTGCTTTCCACCTTGGGTTGGCTAAGGCTTCCTGCACACTGTTAGGAACAGATACAACAGATAATTAATTTACAAATGACTTATTTGATTTAGACAATCGATGACTGGATACATGACTCATGTGATACTTGACATTATTAGTGGGATTAGGCTCATAAGTAGTACGATTCGGGAGTTCCCTTCTTGGAGCTTCGGGAAACGACGACGATTGGTTTTGGGGTTCTGACGGTGCTGGTGGTGGAGAGGACAATAACGATGGCATGGATCCCGACAGCTCATCTTCGAGGAGGTTTGGCACCGATTGCAGTTCCTTGTGGAGGTTTTTTCCCTCAACCAAATCTTCATTCGAGTGATCGTCACTACTAACATCCACATCTTCACCCCTTGTAGAGTGATCCACATCTTCACCCCTTGTATCTAATTGTTCACTCTGAATGGTAACCACTTCGTTATACGCAAGAGTCTGAACTTCACTTCGGTACTCCGGAAGTTCAACCCCAGAGGAAAAATACATATCATTTTCATGGAACACAATATCCATAGTCATAAATATCCTTTGAGTTGGTGGGTGATAACAACGATACACTTTCTAATTCATTGCATATCCCACAAAAACACATCACATAGATCGAGGAGTTAAACTTATTTCGCTCGTGTTGATGAAGGTGAACAAATACGACACACCCAAACACATGAGGTGGCAAGTTGACGATTGTTGGTGGCTTGGTGCATTTACAACTAAAGTTAATGCCTGAAATGGTGATAAAATTTAGGATACTAGAGGGAACTCGGTTGATTAAGGTAGTGTTCTTTTTCTCCTCTTATAAGTGATTTACCTCTTGTAAGAGGTGGTCCCCCTCTTACAAGAGTTTTTTTAGTGTTCTTTTTTTTACCTCTTATAAGACATTTTCCCCAAAATCTCTTATAAGCCTAAAAGACTTCTACTAGCCTTTTTCAAAATTTTAAAAGTCTTCTATCACTTAAAAAGACTACATTACCCCTAAATTAAGCTCAAAAGCTACCGATTCAGATTAGAGATAAATAACAGATTTAAAAAACATGCATTCATTCATAAACGTCTATCAACAATTTGAATCTCAAATGCTATCAAATCATACTTCTTTACAAATAATAATTCATTGATAAACATCATCATATTCCAAAGTAACAATTAAATAATATCCACCAATATTACATAAACAAACCAAAAAAATCTTATTTTTCAGGTTACCGGAGTTTATCATAATCAGGTAATAAACATAAACTTATCCTTAGCTTTATATAACATCAAACTCCACCAACAGTATAAATATCAAAAACTACCAATTCATCTGAAAGAAAAATTAACAATTTCAAAAAATCCTGCATTCATTCATAAGCATCAGTATATCTTTGCTCTTGTCGTAACACCGAACACTATCAACAATCACTATATATCAAACAATTCGTACTAACCAAAACAACATTCTATATTTCTATTCAATTAAAAAAAAATATAATTTGAGCTGCTTCTACAACTATTAGATCAACTTGGCATCAGCTCTCATTAAGATCTACAACTTTGTTCAATCAAAACAAGATCAACCATGGAGAACAATACTCCTTGAAAAAGATGAACAATAGTTAAGACGGATTATATAGTAAGGGCAAAAATGTCTAAAAGTAGAGAAAAGGCTCATGTAAGAGGTGAAAAAAGAACAAAAATCTCTTATAAGAGGTTCTTATAAGAGGTTATTTTTATATAAAAGAACACCTCAAAAAGAGGCTCTTACTGTAAATTTCTTATAAGAGGTCACCTCTTATAAGAGGAAAAAAAAGAACAGACTATAAGTATGCAGCAAATGCAAGAGATCCCCCCAATACATGAGTGACATATTGCCATGAATAAGGGAAGTACGGACCACCTCGAGCAAGTGTGTTTTTTCTTTCTGCAACCCCATTCTGTTGAGGTGTATATGAGCATGTAGGCTGGTGAACAATCTCGTGTTCCACCAAATATTGTTGCAGATTTGAACTCAGGTACTCGCCGCCATTATCACTCCTAAGAACTTGAACCTGTGCTTTATACTACGCCATAACCTGTTTGTGAAATTTTTGAAATAAACCACTAACTTCACTTTTAGACTTCATCAAACAAATCCAAGTCATACGAGTACAGTTATCAATAAATATCACAAACCATTTTGTTCATCCAAAAATAGTGTTTTTTGATGGATCCAAACATCAGAATGAATAATCATAATTGAGAGCGAGCTTTTACTTAGATTTGGAGGAAAAGAGACACGGTGATTTTTTGCGAGTTCACACACATCACACTGAAAGGTAGAAATAATCAAAAGAAGCATGTCCTAGACATCGATGTCATAGCCAAATATCTGATTTCTTCTTCTCCACATCGGATCCTTCCACAAATAAAGCTTGAGTCAACTTGCTTGAACTTTCAGATTCTAAATCTAGGTAATAGAGCTTCCTATGTCTAACTCCGTAACCAATCGTCTTGCAAGTTCGAATATCCTTAAGCACACAATGGGAGGGCCAAAAAATTACAATACAATGTAAGGCAGTAGTTATTTGGACAACCAATAACAGATTAAAATTCAAGGATCACACAACTAGGGCAATATCTAAGGTTAGGTTTTTTGTGAGAGATATGGGGCCCTCGCCAGTAATGGTGGCAGGTTCACCATTGGCAGTTGACACACTTTGATTTGGTGGATGGTTGTAAGGTTTGGACTTGTCGAGGAATCAAGTCATATGGTTGGGGAATCAATTATCCATGCATTATTCATAATAAATGCAAAAATATTAAAATCTTACCATCATTACCTGCAGCTGTAACTAATGTAGAGGCAAGTCCAACACTTTTCTCAGTTCCATCGACAACTGCAACGACGACAGTGGATTGTTTGCAATTATTCTTCCAAGGATCCCTGCTATGATCCCAGTTCTCCGGGTAGCCAATAATCTGATACCAACGAGCTTCCGTGTGGCCGATCTTACCATAATGAGTACACTTCCTCGACTCATAAGATAGTTTTGGTCCAGATCGACCCAGGTGGCTCTTTGAAGAACGGTTTTGAGCTAACCATTGCAGCTGCATCAGAGGGTTCTGAGGAATTTTTCATGGTGCTTTGCTGACAACAGAATAGCAGTCGCACAACAAACAAACAAACAAACAAACAACAGATCTGATTGGATCTATGTCAATCCCAAGAGCACCAAGGATCCGATCCCAAATGCCGAACACGCAACACATAGATCTCAACCAATGAGATACTTGTATTTGGGTTAGATCTGAGTCAACCCAAACAGGCTTGATCCCCTCTTCAACCCGATCATAGAACACCAAATCCAACCACTTAACAATTCGGAATCTGAAGTCAAAGTAGCAAGCAGTAAGATTGCCTCTTGGATCCGAACGCAACACCGAAAAAACCACCACTAGAAAAATCAGATATAGGTCAAACAGATCCTAATCAATGTATGGTCTTGAAAGAAGGAGAAGGTGTTTGCGGCGACGTCGACGACAACTGCAGCAGTGGCGGTGATCTGAGACGGCGACGGATTTCGGCAAAAACACTTCGAAGGTATCTCTCCTAGGTATCAAATGCAGTCGGAGTCTTCGAATGGGTTCGATCAGTCCATGGTCGGAGTCGGAGTCTTCGAATCCGAAGGTTCGACTGAGACCTGGGGGTTATGCTCAGGATCTGGAGCTTCGACAGATGAAGAAGGTGGATGGTAGTATCGGGTTCGGGTTCGGATCAGTCGGATTTGGATCCGAATTCGGGAAGATAGTCGGTGTTGGTGAATCAGGGAAAACGACGCCTTCTTCTTCTTCACCTAGCGTAAGATATTTTTAGGCTCTGATACCATTTTGAAATCAGATTTGAGGAAAAAACATATTTTCTTATTTTTATTCTTCTACTGTGTATCTCTTTATATACTCATTACATTCTTGGAGAAGGGGTATAATAAATTATGGAGAAGATCAAGGAGATGAGAAATTTGAGGGAATTTCTTCTTTTTATTTATTTATTTATTTATTTAAGTTTAGCCGAAATATAAATACTTATAACTTTATATGAACTAAATAATTAGTTGAGAGTTCATAAAAACTCAAACTTTTCATTTTTTTTTTTTCATTGCTTGATTTGCCTGTCTCTTTACACCTCACCTCATTTCTATAGAAAAAGAGATGGCACTATGTGGTCTTTTATTATTTGTTAATAAAGAAGTAAAAAGTGGGTGAAAGAAGGAAGGAAACTGCACTCACTTCCTTAATATAGTGGTGTTGCTGCTTATTTCGGTGTGGGAGCAAACAGATAGTGAGTTAATAATGGATGGAAGCTACTAAAAGTCAAACCTGGGCATTGACCGTTAAAAGAGGTTAGAGCTTCCGAGATTGAATCTGGATCGTTGATTGTCCTCCTGTGATATGAATTCGACGGTGGATGATGCGGTCGAGGGACCTGCAAAATGCCTGAAACACCGGGGGGTGGCCCCCGGCAACAGACCCTCCGACGCTCAAGTCAGAACCAGAAAGAGAGAGAGTAAGAGAGAAAATTGGTGAATTGTTGATTACCTGGTGATTGAAGAGGGGGAGGAGTATTTATAGGCCTGAGAGACATTCTAGAAGCCGAATCGTGACCGTCGGATCTTTCATGTCTCCACTTTGAAGAGATAAGAAAAATCCCTGGGAGGGGATAAAGGATTTGACTCTTAGCCATCATGGGCTGGGTGTCTCTCTTAATGGGCCTAGTTTGTCACTTTTTATGGGCTTGGAGAAGCCCATGTCTCGGAGTGAGCCCAAGCCTGTAAAATAGGCCTGTGATGGCTAATCTGCCTGTAGACACTTTGAGATCCATGCAGGGATCGTACGGCTCTAATCTGCTGCGATTTTTACCATCATCATAAGCCCCCCACTCCCGGATGGCGATTTTCATGGCTTTCGGGAAGTAGTACGTCTTATTTTTAGAATCTGGCGAATAATCTTAGCAGTCAGAGTGTTCGGAGATACCTGGAACTGATCTGTGGCTTCTGAAGATAGTGAATATTTTCCTGGATTTTTTCATATTTTTTCGGATTTTTCCGAATTTTCTGGAATTTTCTGGAAATTTTTTCTTGGTTCTTCAGATTTCTCCGAATTTTATGAAATGCTCCACCATCTCAAAATCACTCTTTCGAATTTTATAATTAATAAATTCAATTTAATTATTTTTTTCGAATTTTTAAATTATTTTTCCGAATTTAAATAATTATTTTTTGAATTTTTTAATTAGTTTTTCTAATTAAAAATGATTTTTAAATGTTTTTTTGAATTTATCAGATCTGGGCTCGCTTTTTGGAACGATCTGAAGCGCAGATCAGAGATGCGCTGATCTTGGCGCGATCAGTCGCTCATCATGTGGCGGCTCGCCCGCTGATGGAGATCGGACGGCGGAGAGGCGAGATCAAGATCGAAAAAATGTGTGGCGTTGATCTTGGGCCAGCGCGAAGTTCTTGGAGATCTAATGGCGCTCAGTTGTCTTCCTCTACCCCTCAACTCGGCGAACCAATTCGCCGAGCTACGCATCCGTTGTTGATTCTTGGGGATCTTGCCGAGCTGCTACGTCCTCGTCGACCTCTGGGAGTGTCAAGCTAGCTCCACATGGTCGAGCTACGGGTTCGAGGCTTTGCCGAGGCGGAGTTACGTCGAGCTCTTGCCGAGCTATGAAGATGTTGAGTTCTCGCCGAGCTACGGAGCTTGAGCTCTCGTCGAGCTTTGGGGATTCTCGCCGAGCTATGGGTTTGAACTCCATCTCGCCGAACTATGGAGATCGTGAATCCGCCGAGCTATGGGTTTCGACGAATTCGCCGAGCTACGGGAGTTTTGAATTCGCCAAGCTACGACTTCAAGATCTCGCCGAGCTATGAGACTCAGTTTCACCGAGCTATGGCCTTTGAGAGGTTCGTCGAGCTACGGGATCTCTCGCCGAGCTATGGGACTCCGTTTTCGCCGAGCTATGGCCTTTGAAAGCTTCGCCGAGCTACGGAGCTCTCTCGCCGAGCTATGAAGCTTGAGCTCTCGCTGAGCTACGGAGTGGTGATCTTCGCCGAGCTACGGGGGTCTCGCCGAGCTATGGATTCGCCGAGCTACAGAGTTAGAGTTTTTTTAGCTCTGTTTTGGGTTTCGGCGAAGTGAACGAAGCTCGGAGACAGAGCTCGACTGGGGGAGCTCGACGGTGAAACAGCGACGTGGGGCTTTTGGTAAGGCTTGAGCTATCAGTCGGAGTTGGAGTGAAGAGGGGAGAGGCTATCAGTCGAGTTCAGATTTTTTTGGTGCCAAAAATCGAAGAAGAAAGAAGAAGAGGAGAAGTGGAGCGGGTTTCGGGCGTTCGGGTTTGGATCCGACCCATTAAGCCTCTTTTCTTGATTTCGTTTGAGGATTTTGGTATTGGTTTGCGGATCCTAACCCGACCCAGCTTCGTTCCTTCACTCTTCTAACCGCAAGCTCATTTTTGGGGGGTTTTGAAGTATTTTAGAGTTTTTTGAGAGTGGGTTTTGCATACAAAAATATTTATATGTATATGTTTCGTGTATAGGCAACAAATACATATACATACATCTTCATATGTGTAAACCCCTCTTCTAGTTTTTCAAAAAATCTCGCTTTTGCTCGGAGTTGGATCGTCTCCGTTGCGGTGTCTTCTCGTTGTGGTAGGAGCAATATTGTGCTTGGATTGTTGAAGCTTTTTTGGGCTTGGGTTTGCATATAAATTTTTATACATATATTTAGTGTTGTGTATATGCAACAACTTATATATATATATATATGTATAATTACTTATATGTGTATACCCAGCTTTTTACTCTATCACCATGGATTGGTGGATCTTGTATGTATATCAATAGCTGTGCTGGGAGAGCTGTTTGCAGACTTGCTGTTTGGTCGCAACAAGTTGTGGCATATCCGGGACAGAGTCGAACGTTTGAGTTTGCCGTTTGCGCTCGACAAGCGTATGGAGAACTCTGCGACGGGGTTGAATGCAGTGTAGTCGAAGGCGTAAGGCGCAACGCAATTTCACTACCCCATAAAAAGCCTAAGGCGCAAGGCGCAATTTGAGGCGTATGCCTCACTTAACCGAGGCTCATTATTATTTTTGGGGATTTTTTAAATTTATAAATAAGATTATATTAACAAGATAACATCATAACAACGAAATATATCATACAATGGCCCTATCATTTTTGTAAAACTATAATGTGTTCCTCTGTAAGTATAACTACAATGTGTTTCTTGCCCCAAAGACGAAGTGATACAATGTGTCCCTCTGCAAAACTACAATAATATTATGTTAATCTTGAATTCATAGTTTTATATAGTAATGAGCATACAATATTATAATATTACAATAATGAAGATACTTACCATACAGCATACAATATTACAGTATTACAGTAATTAGCATACAGTAAAATTGCACTAGTATCAAATTAAATATTGTTGGAATGAGCATACAATATTACAATATTACTGTCTTAGTAAATAGTAAGGTATTTTAAAATATTACAGCAATAACATAAAGTTAGCCGACCATAAAATTTGGTTATGCTCAACAATGAAATATGGTGCAACTTTTTGAATATGGCATGATTTCATGATTATAGTAAATTATGGAATAAACTAGCTTTACAATTTTGTTTCGAAGTAACTTGCAAAAACATCATAAGCAAAGATAGACGAAAACCCAAGAAAGAAATCATAAAAGTGTAAAATCAGAAAGGAAAGAAACCAGAATAGGACTGGAGAGTCTGGAGACTGTGTAAAAAGGCCGCCGGCGCAGCCGATCTACTTCCGCTGTAGCCTCTGATCTGCTGTATGTTGTCGTGTCGAGCTGCTTCGCTGTTGTTGCCGATGTTGTTGAGAGGAGGGGATTGATGAAGATGAGTGCAGATTGAGGAGTTGGGGAGGTGGAGATTGGGGTTAGAGTTTGATATTGGGGATGAAAGAGAATTGGGGGAGTTACGGGATATGAGAAGAGTTGAATATGGGTCGGGTTGTGAAGACCGGGTCAGGTCGGGTCGGGTCTGTTATGTTCAAGCGCGCCTTTTGCTTGAGGCGCAAGCCTGAGTGAAGCTTCGAACATAGGGGGAGCCTTAACCGAGGCTTAAGGCTCAAACTGGTGTTAAGCCTGAGCCTTGTGCCTGAGGTTGAGCCTGAGGCGGGCCTTCAACTACACTGGTTGAATGTTGAGCTTGCCGTCTGATCTCGGTAAGTTTGTAGAGACAACTCTGTGACTGAGTTGACGTAGATCTTGCTATTTGTTCACAGCAAGTTTGGAGAGAACTCTGAGATAGAGTCGATGTGGAAACTGCCGTTTAGTCCCGGCGAGTTCGGAGACGACTCTGAGATAGAGTCGATGTGGAAACTGTTGTTTGGTCCCGACGAGTTTGGAGACGATTCTGAGATAGAGTTGAACGTTCAAGCTTGCCGCTTGCGCCCGACAAGTTTATAGAGAGCTAACTCTTTGGCTGAGTTGGCGTGGAGCTCGCTGTTTGATCACAGCGAGTTTGTAGAGACAACTCTGTGGTAGAATTGTTGTAAAACACGCCGTTGGATGCCGACGAGTTTAGAGTGAGAGAGAGTTGATGTAGAAACCGCCGTTTGATCCCGGCGAGTTTGTAGGGCAACTTGTGGCTGAGTTTGCATAGAGCTCGCTGTTTGATCCCAGCGAGTATGGAGAGAATTCTGTGGTAGAATCGGGGTAGAAACTGCCGTTTGGTCTCGGCGAGTTTGGGGACGACTCGGAGATAGAGTTGAACGTTCAAGCTTGCCGTTTGCGCCCGACAAGTTAGAGGGACAACTCTTTAACCGAGTTGACGTAGAGCTTGTTGTTTGTTCCCAGCAAGCGTTGAGAGACGACTCAGAGATAGAGTTGAACGTTCAAGCTTGCCGTTTGCGTTCGGTAAGTTTAGAGGGACAACTATTTGACCGAGTTGACATAGAGCTTGCTGTTCGTTCCCAGTAAGCGTTGAGAGACGACTCAGAGATAGAGTTGAACGTTCAAGCTTGCCGTTTGCACCTGGCAAGTTTAGAGGGACAACTCTTTGACTGAGTTGACGTAGAGCCTGCTGTTTGTTCCCAGCAAGTTTGGAGAGAACTCGATGGCAGAATTGAGTGCCGAACCTGCTGTTTGCGTCCAGCAAGCGTGTAGAGACCGACTCTGAGATAGAGTTGATGTAGAAACTGTCGTTTGATCCTGGCTAGTTTGGAGAGGACTCTATGACCGAGTTGGATGTTGCACCTGCTATTTGCACCCAGCAAGCGTGTAGGGACAACTCCTTGATAAAGTTGGTCCAGAAACTGCCGTTTGACTTCGGCTAGTTTAGAAACTACTCTGAGATAGAGCTAATGCAAAAACTGCCATTTGATCCCGGTGAGTTTGTAAGGGAGACTCTGTGACTGAGTTGACGTAGAAACTGCCGTTTGATCCCGGCGAGTTTGTAGGGAAAGCTATGAGATGCACTCGAGCTTGAACTTGTTGTTTGGCCCCGGCAAGTTGTTTGTGGTGCTTGGGCAAAGACCAAGGCGTTGGGCTCATTGTGGAGAGTCAATGAGCGTAGAGTGGAACATTGAACTCATTGTTTGGAGCCAACGAGGTGTGGACGGAGCCCAAGCATAGAGCAAGGAGACGAACTCGCTGTTTGGAGCCAACGAGCTACTTGGTAGAGCTTGAACCAAGTCCAAGGCATTGGACTCGTTGCGTGGAGCCAACAAGTTGTTGATGGAGCCTAGGCAGAGTGCAGAGCACTGAACCGTTTATTTGGGACCGAGTTGTTGATGGAGCTCAAGCGGAAAGCAGAGCGCTAAACTCGTTATTTGGGACAAACGAGTTGTTGATGGAGCTCAAGCGGCGAGCAGAGTGCTGGAGCCAACAAGTTATGGACGGAGCTCAAGCATAGAGCAAGGCGTCGAACTCGTTGTTTGGAGCCAACGAGCTGTTGATGGAGCTCAAGTGGCGAGCAAAGCGCTGAACTCGTTGTTTGGGACAAACGAGTTGTTGATGAAGCTCAAGCGGCGAGCGGAGCGCTGAACTCGTTGTTTGGGACCAACGAGCTATTGATGGAGCTCAAGCGGCGAGCAGAGCGCTGAACTCGTTGTTTGGGACCAACGAGTTGTTGATGTAGCCTGAGAAAATCAAGGCGTTGAACTCGTTGTCTGGAGCCAACGAGCTGTTGATGGATCTCAAGCGGCGAGCGGAGCGCTGAACTCGTTGTTTGGGACCAACGAGTTGTGATGGAGCTGAAGCGACGCGCAGAGATCGGGGTGTTGGACCTGTTGCTCGTTGTTGATGAGTGGTTGGCCGGAGGAACTCAAGTAGCGCGCGGAGCGCCAAACTCATTTTTAGAGCGGATGAGTTGTAGGTATTCTGAATCTTCTTAGTGTGGAAGTGAAGTCACTTGTGTTTATTCAGCGTTGAGATGATTCCATTCTTCTCTTCACTGACAAGTAGTTGTGTGCATCGAACAAGGTTCTCTGGGACACCGAGTTTGCACTCCTTCGTGGTACGCTGTGCTTGACGGAGTTGGAACTTTCCCGTTTGCACGACGCTTCAAGCGAGACGGAGTTGGAGCTTGCTCAAGTGAAGGTGGTCGGATACATCTGGAGTTTGCTCGTCTAAGGAAGACTTGTCTTGAATATTATCATCAAGAGTTGAGGTGGCCCAATGGAGCTGTTAGCTGGTAGGTTGCCGGCGAGGAGATTGGTTTCTTTTAGGTAAAGCATCTCTCTAGTGTGTATAGTTGGAAAAACAGCTTTCATGACAGTTTGCTGTACAGTGTTCGCAGGACTTTCGATAGCGATTCTTAGACGTGAATCGTGGAGTCATTGTAACTTTGCTGTTGTAATGAGACCTGTAGTTTTTGGAATGAGAAGTCTTCTACATGCCGGTGTCTTGTCTTGTGATACATCGTCTTGGGGGTTGGCTAGTCATATGAGCTGCTCTTGGGGAGAGTTAAGACTTTGGACTAGCCGTTTGGTATTTGCAGACGACTGTAATGCTACTGGATCTAATCATACGACTGTAATGTGGCAAAGAAGTGTGATTATAACCTTGAAATGTTATTTCTAAAAGTATAGAGATTTTTGTAAAGTGATTTTTGATAAAAGAAAACAGTCTATTTTGGAAAAATCGATTGAATGTGTTTTGATGAATTTTGAGGATTTCATTTGAAAAATGAGAGACTTGAGAATTTGATAACATATACGATATTGTTTTAAAGGAATACATTTCTAAAAATGATCTACACTTTTATATGGAAGTACAAATCAATTACAAGGTTGAAATTATATGTAGGCTGCAATTTGTGCGATTGACAGTCGACTGTTCACTTCCACAGTCGACTGGTTAGTGTTAAAAAGTTGGTTTTCATCAGCAGGACAGTCGACTGAATACTTTCACAGTCGACTGCTGCTGTCATAAATTTGATGTGAGTTTTCAAGGTATTCGCGGGACAGTCGACTGATACTGTCGCCAGTCGACTGAACCGACTGTGTTATTACTGAAGTTTCAAGTCTCGTAGAGCAGTTGACTGTCTGCTTTCACAGTCGACTGGATCGAGCTGACTGTTGTTTCATATGCTTGATCCTTGCTGTCATGGTTGATGTGCCATCGACAGGCTCTTTGTCACGAAATAACAGAGCCTCAAGTCTGTTGCCTATAGCTTAAAGAACTGTCGATGGTGTATGACGGAGTTTAGCATTGCTCCGTCTTGAACCCAGGTAGGTGTAGGGACAACTCTGAAGGAGTTGTTTTCCAAACTTGCTGTATGGGGCCTCTGACAGATTGTGAGAGTCACATCGAGTGGAGAGTTGAACCCCAAGTGTTGCTTTTTACAAGTGGTTCTAGGGTAACTTCGATCCATGATTTTGGACCTATTAATTTGTCGTTGAGGAAATTTAACTAGTTGCAGGAACATATCGAATGTCAAGTTGAACTCTGAACGTGTGTCATTACAGGTTGCGAGAGTAACTCTGAACCATGAACATGGATTCCGAACTTGTTAGTTTAAGTATTAACAGGTTGCAGGAGCAGCTCGAATGGCAAAGCGCACTCTGAACATACTTCTTTGCAAACTGACAGTCTCTTTTGAACCATGAACTGGACTCCGAACCAGTCGTCGAGGCGTTAACGGATTGCAGGAGTAGATCGAATAGCGAAGTGCACTGTGAACTTGCGTTATTGCAATTGCTAGAGTCCTTGTTGAGCCATGGGTATGGACTCTGAATCCGTCTTACGGGGAGACTCACAACGAGTGTTTGGTGCTGCTTAAGTGTATAAGTGTGGCACTCAACTCATTGTTTCAGAGCCTCCAAGGAAGTTCAACTAGTTGCAGGAATAGATCGATCGGTGAGTTGTGTTCTAAACGTGCATGTTTGCATGCTGCAGCTCCCGAGTTCTGGATTCCGAACTTGCGTTGAGGAAAGTTTGTAAAGAGTGCCTAGCGCCGCTTTAAATGTAAGTTGGGCGTGTAGCTCGTTGTTTGCTTGATGAATTAACAGGTTGTAGGAGCAGATCGATTGGCGAAGCGCACTCTGAACTTGTTTCATTGTAAATTACTGTAGTAACTTCGCACTATAGATGTGGGCTCCGAAATTGTCTCGTACGAAGTTTTTCACGATTGTTTGGTGCCGCTTTTGTGTACAAGTTTGGCACCCAACTCGTTGTACTTCACAAGGTGTTCTACTTTTCAAGTCCCTGCTGAAATCTCCTTGCCCCCGGGTCTTCAAGTTGATGGGCCGCCAGGCGAACAACTTGGTAGGCCTTGCCTGGACTTGTCTGTTTTGGAGGGAGCCCCCCATTGTTTTGCTTAGTGAAAGAGAAATCTTTCGATGCACCAATGTGTTTTAGACATGACCATTTGTCTCTGTTGAATAAGTGGAGTGGCTTCGAGCGAGGGATTCAGGTTTATTACTGTGTTATGATTAGAACTAGTTTGGACCTGGTGAAAGATGATGTGACAGGTTTGGAAGTTCTTTGGAAAGTTGTTAATGGCAGAAGCTTCAAGTTCGTTTACAGTTTTTGAATTATTGTGATTGTTTTTTGGCGGTGACTCTATGGCATCGAGGGGGAGAATGGAGCATTGTAGCGGTGTAGCATGCTCGTGTCGCCTGTTGGCTTCCTATGGCTTGGCCTACGCCAGGTGTTGTTGGAAACTTCATTTTCATGTGAAATACGGAGGCAACTGCATGGAATGCCGCTAGATCGGGACGGTCGAATATAGCATTGTATGCAGCTTTGACATCGATTACCATAAAGTCCAGTGCTTCTGTTTGAATAGCGGGGGCTTTGCCTGCTGTTATGTCGAGTGCGACAATTCCCTCGACTTGGACAGGTGCACCAGAGGAGTCATGAAGTGTACCAGCTGGCTTGAGTCGGTCTTGAGAGAGCTTGAGAGCCTGAAATGTGGCCATGAAGAGGATGTTTACTGAGCTGCCATATCCATCAGGATGCTGGGTACCTCATGATTTAGCATGCAAAGGTTTATGACCAATGCATCGCAATGAGGTGTTTGGACGCCTTCTAAGTCCTTGTCGGAGAAAGATATCGGGATCCCGGTGCGTTTGGCAGGCGGAATGTATGTTATCTATGGAGTTGACTTTGCTGACGAAAGCTTTGCAGGAGGAGTTGGAATCTCCCCCCATCGGGTCTTCATGAATGGAGTGGAGGACGGTCATGTGTTTAGAGTCTTGCGACTCGCATGACCTCTGCTGACGCTTATTAGCCCTCCGGGACGGAGGATTTTTGGCTTCGTTGTCTTTCTGAACGAAGTTGGAGAGATAGCCCCTGCGAATCAGGGCTTACGGTTCTTCTTTAGAGGTTCGACAGTTGTCAGTAGTGTGTTCATGATCTCTGTGAAATGTGCACCACTTATTCTTGTCTCTTCTTCTGTTAGACGTTGACATTGTGGGAGGATGGCAGATTATTCCGTCCTTCTCCACTTCCATGAGGATGGCTGATACGCTTGCATTGAGAGGAGTGAATTTGTCGAAGCGTGACACTAGAGTTGGATGGCGTGAACTTTCACTGTTTTTCTGAAACTTCCTGAGTTCCTCCTCGCTTGTGTTCTTCCGTTTGTTCCCGGAAGATGAATCGTTCTTGCCTTGAGGATAGAGAGCTTCCTCGATCCTGATATACTTGTCACTCCTTTTCAGGAGCGCAGTGAAACTTTTGGGTGGCTTTTTGGCGAGGGAGGCTTTCAGGTCTTTGTTAGTGACGTTGTGGCGAAAATCTGCAGTTGTGACTGAAGTGTTCAAGGCAGAAATTAACCTTGCTTCGGTTGTTAAATGCTTGACGAAGTCCTTTGGCAGTTCTCCATTTTCTTGCTTCAGTTCTAGCAGGGAGACACTGGTTTTTTCAGTTCTCTGGCTAGTAACGAAGTGTGCAATGAAGTGTTTCTCGAGCTGATCGAAAGAAGATGTGGATTTGGGTTTCAGATGTGAATACCATTCTCTAGCTGATCATTTAAGTGTAGCGGGAAATGTCCAACACATGAGTGCATCGGTGGCGTTATAGAACATCATAAGTATTTTAAAGCTCTCGATGTGGTCCGTTGGGTCTGATTCCTCGTTGTAGGATTCGAATTGAGGAGCTTTGAAGTTCCTTGGAACGGGTGCATCGAGGATGGTTCTGCTGAAGGGACGTTGATTTGGGCGGTAGGCCCTGTTGGAGCAGTTTCTCTCATTCTCCATCTGTTCTAGGCGATCTTCTACTTCTTGAATGCGGCGAAGAACTTGGTCGTCCTTCTTTTGGGATCCAGTTGAAGCATTGTGGACTCAGATGCTGTCGTACTGAGGTTGTTGTTCAAGACAGCTTTGTCAGGAGCCCCCCAGTGCCTCTCCGTTGGAAGGAGCGTGATTAGGCTGTCGGGGTGACTGTTGAGGAGGAATCTGATCTTCCATAGGAGGAGCTGGTTGACGATGAGTGGTAGTGAAACGGCTGGAGGCCGCCCCTTTACCTCTTAGTCATTGTGGCATGGCGATAAGTCTTGTCTAGTTTTCCACAGACGGCGCCAATCTGTTGCTGCTTATTTCAGTGTGGGAGCAAACAGATAGTGAGTTAATAATGGATGGAAACTACTAAAAGTCAAACCTGTGCCTTGGTCGTTAAAAGAGGTTAGAGCTCCCGAGATTGAATCTGGATCGTTGATTGACCTCCTGTGATATTAATTCGACGGTGGATGATGCGGCCGATGGACCTGCAAAACGCCTGAAACACCGGGGGTGGCCCCCGGTGACAGACTCTCCGACGCTCAAGTCAGAATCAAAAGAGAGAGTAAGAGAGTGAAAACTGGTGAATTGTTGATTACCTGGTGCCTGAAGAGGGGGAGGAGTATTTATAAGCCTGAGAGACATTCTAGAAGCCGAATCGTGACCGTCGGATCTTTCATGTCTCCCCCCTGAAGAGATAAGAAATCCAGGGGATAAGAGATTTGACTCCTAGCCATCATGAGCTGGGTGTCTCTTTTAGTGGGCCTAGTCTGTCACTTTTTATGGGCTTGGGAGAAGCCCATGTCTCGGAGTGGGCCCAGTCCTGTAAAATAGGCCTGTGATGACTAATCTACCTGTAGACACTTTAAGATCCGTGCAGGGATCGTACGTCTCTGATCTGCTGCGATTTTTACCATCATCAAGTGGTATATTTAATGTCATTTAAATTAGGAAGAAATCCTTACTTTCACTGGAATTTCTTTTTCTTTTTTAAAATTTACGTTCACTGAAGCCAAAATGATAATTGGAAAATAAAATTAGTACTTAGTCCATGTAGACAGCTATGATTTAATTCATCATGTTTTTCATTTGCTTTTGATTGTGTAATAGCTCTATAATCTTAATGAAGTCTACTGTTGTTAGGGATGCTGCGGGGTCACCGGAGTATTGCCCAGGCCGGAGTTGAGTCTTCACAGTCGATTGTGCTTGGATAGAGTTGGCAAAGTTAGTGTTGAATCCGAGTATCAGTTGTATCAGCAAATTACGTGCATAGCGCACTAATTTCAAATGTGTTTGTAGCGGGGATTTTTTTTATGTGCTGCACACATGTTTTATGTTTTTGTTTTGTTGTGTCATTTAGCGGCCCTAATCGCCTTATAAGCTGTAATTGATGGAGGGAAAGTGAAGCAATAAAAATGAAAGTGTTCTTCCCCAAATTCTCAACCCTAATTCTCGTTTCTTCTAATCCATGGCAATACTCGGGCAATCCAAGAACGGAGTTCCTGACAACATGGTATCAGAGCCGGTTATCGGCGATGATGACGCTAGAGATGAAGGGAGTACGACGGTGCCTTGAAGGAGAGGTGAACGAATTGAAGAACGATATGACAATGATGAAAGCTCAATTAGGGTTCATCGTTGGCAAGTTGGAACAAATGGCGGGCAGTATAGCATCGCTATAGTTGTCGAATCAGCAATCGATTTCTCAAATGACTACTCCTCTGCTTTTTGACACCCGAGGTACCGAACCCTAAATTCACTTCTCTCAATTCCAAGGGTCGTGGTGACTGTGGTAGTGTGTCGAGGGTTCCATTTAAGGTGGAATTTCCGCTGCTTCATGAAGGAGATCCAACAGAGTGGATTTGTGGAGTTGAGCAATTCCTTGAATTTTATGAAATTCCTGATGCTCAGAAGTTGAAGTATGCATCTCTTCATTTGAGAGGAAGAGCATCGCAGTGGTTTAGAAGGCATATAAAGTCAGACAAGTGTCAATGAAATTTCATGGTCGAAATTCCTAGAGGAATTAGTGACATGGTTTGGACCTACCGAATTTCAACACTACGGTGAAATTTTATCAAAGTTGCAACAAAAGGGTGTTTTCGAGTCATACGTGCAAGAGTTTGATCGTTTATCTAATTTCGTTGATGATTGGACTGAGTCTTATTTCTTGAGCATTTTTGTAAGTGGACTCAGAGACGAAATTAGATGGGATGTTAAATCCGAGAAACCGAATAATGTTAATGAAGCATCGGTTTAGCCAGGGGATATGAAGAAAAGTTAGCTTGCCTAAAAAAAGAGTTATAAGTCTACTTTCACACCCAGACCATTCACCAGTAGTTCTCCAAGTACAAACACTAGTAATTAGGGACAGGAAGCTCCAGTTTCATCCAACTTTGTGCCCAAGAGGTTGAACATACAGGAACTCAGAGAACAAAAAGCTAAAGGGCTTTGTTTTAATTGTGATGAGCAATATACCCAGGGTCATAGGTGTAAGTTTCAAAAGTTTTATTTTCTAGAGATGTTTGAAGATGAGGTTGAAGGGGCAGTTGTGGAAGTAGAGCCTGCGGTAACTGAAGAGAGGGTGCTTCATCATGAAATCTCTTTTCATGCATTGGTGGGAACTCAGGTATACCCCCAGACTGAGAGTTAGGGGTAAGATCAATGGCAAAGATGTGAACATTCTTGTTGACACTGGCTCCACACATAATTACCTAGATCCTCATACTGCTCTCAGGGCTAATCTTCAAGTTCAAAGTGAGCCTAGATATAGAGTGACAGTTGCCAATGGAGAGGTTATGCACAGTGAGGGAAAAGCTGAATTGCCATTCATAGTACAGGGTGTGTCATTGGTGGCTGAATTGTTGTTACTACCTTTTGGACCTGCACAAATGGTGTTGGGAGCGCATTAACTTAGATCACTTGGGCCAGTGACCATGGACTTCAGTTGTGGGACGATGGATTTTAAAGTAGCAGGAGAAATGAGGAGGCTGCAGGGTATTATAAATCAACAGGTGCAAATGATGGAAGCAGTAGAGTTGTCTTAGGCAATGAGTTGTTCATGTCAAGCATTTCTGATTCAAATTGAAGAAGTACTTGATCCTGAGCTAGCTAATAATGCATATGAGAAGTCCTTATACCAGTTAACTCCCCAAGCTCAAGACATACAACAAGTTCTGCAGCAATATCCAGAGGTCTTCTCAACTCAAAATAACCTTCCTCAAAAGAGAAATTGATCACCAAATTCCTTTAATAGCTGGGCAAAAGCCAGTTTGCATAAGACCTTACAAACATCCTTACTACCACAAAAATGAGATAGAAAGGCAAGTGAGGGAGATGTTATCCTCAGGGTTGATTAGGCCAAGCAGTAGCACATTCGCATCTCCAGTAATTATAGTAAAGAAGGTAGATGGGAGTTGGAGGTTGTGTGTAGATTATCGAGCACTTAATTCTCATACTATTAAGGCCAAATTCCCAATTCCATTGATTGATGAGTTACTTGATGAGCTCAATGGTGCCAAATATTTCTTTAAAATTGATTTGAGATAAGGTTATCATCAAATCTGGGTCAATGCTGATGATATTCACAAGACTGCATTCCGAACACACCAAGGGCATTATGAGTTTGTGGTGATGCAATTTGGACTCACAAATGCACCGACGACATTTCAATGCGTCATGAATGAAAATTTTAAGGAATTTCTCAGAGATTTTGTGTTGGTGTTCTTCGATGATATTCTCATATATAGTCCAAGTTGGGAAAGCCATTTGAAGCATTTATCTAGAGCATTGGAGGTCCTCAGTAAGAATAAACTCATTGCTAAGGAGAGTAAGTGCAATTTTGGGCACGAGTCAGTAGGTTATTTGGGGCATATCATTAGCTCACACGGCATCCCATTTGACCCTACAAAAATTGAAGCTGTTGAGCAGTGGCCAGCATCTGCAAATGTGAAGGAATTGCGAGGTTTTTTGGGCTTAACAGGATATTATCGAAAATTTGTTAAGAATTATGATGGAATTGCAGCTCCCTTAACTCAACTGTTGAAGAAAAATGCTTTTAAATGGACTGCAGTTGCTGCAACTGCTTTCTCTTCACTCAAACAGGCTATGATTTTTACCCCTGTACTTAAAGTTCCTGATTTCTCTAAGACTAGACTTTTATTGTTGAGTCTGATAGCTTCACAATGTGGTGTATGAGCGGTGCTTATGTAGGATGCTCATCATATAGCGTATATGAGTAAGGATTTAAAGGGAAAATCCTTTGCTTTATCCACCTATGAAAAGGAGGTATTGGCCATTCTCCCAGCAGTAAAGCAGTGGCTGCAATATTTGTTGGAATACCCTTTGTGATTTGGACAGATAAGAGAAGTATAAAGTTCATATTAGAGCAAAGAATCAATACGGAGATGCAAGAGAAATGACTTTGGAAATTGATGGGATTCAATTATTTGGGGGAGTATCAGAGAGGCAGTGATAACGTCGCAGCTGATGGTTTATCAAGGAAGAAATATGTGCAAGGGGAGTTATGTGAGGTAACATTTGTCATTCCACAATGGCTTGATGAAGTGAAGAACATGGTGCAATCGGATCCCTATTTTGCCAAATTGCAAGATAAGGTTAATGAAGGAGTTTTAACTGCAGATCACTACAAGTTGTTGGGAGGAGTTTGGTATCGTAATAGCAGGATTCTGTTGAGTCCAGCAGCTAATGTTCGGAAGTTAATTTTCTTAGATAATCATGAATCGCATGAGGGGGGCATTTCGGGTTCCATAAGACATTGCAAAGAATGAGCAGAGCCTTCAATTGGGATGGCATGAGAAGAGATGTTAAGGAAATGGTGCAAAGTTGTTTGGCATGTCAAAAGAACAAGAGTGAGTCTATGTTCCCTGTGGGTCTCTTACAACTACTGCCCATTCCTGATAGAATTTGGGAGGACATATCAATGGACTTCGTTGAAGGTCTTCCCTGCAGTTCTGGAAAAACCGTGATCATGGTGGTAGTATATCGGTTGACAAAGTACGCCCATTTTATTGGTCTTTCACATCCCTATACAGCCAAAACTACAGTCCAACTCTTCATTGATCATATCTACAAGCTCCATGGTATGCCCAAAAGCATTGTTAGTGATCAAGATCTAATATTTCTCAGTCAGTTATGGAGGGAGTTCTTTAAAGTCCAAGGCAGTCACTTGAAGTTTACTACAACGTATCATCTCCAGAGTGATGGGCAAACATAGATTGTCAACAAGGCACTTGAGATGTACTTACGCTGCACTTGTGGCCAAAAGCCTACAGAGTGGATGAAATGGTTAAGTTGGGCAGAATTCTGGTCAAGGTTGTAAACGGCGTTAGGCAGTGGTGGTTCGGTCAAGGGGTGCCTAGCGCCTAGGGTGCCTAGGCGGTTGAATTTATTTTGCCGATTTAGTTAATTTCAGCCTCTATTCTTTAATCGTAAGTATGATCATGCAATTCAATTGCAAATATTCATCATGTTCTTGTGTAATATGTGTAATTAAAGAGTGTTTATGCATAAAAAAGCTTCCTCGTGCAATTAAAAAAAACAATTATCCAATTGTAATATGTGCAATATGCCAATTGCCAATATGTGTAACATGTGCTATTTTAATGTGTAATAGGTGTAATATGTGCAATCCATCACCAATAATACAAAAAAAAGTAAAAACAATTCCACTACTATTAAAGATCCATACATATTATATAACAGATTAATAGATTAATAGTAGTTCTCTTTTTTTGTGTTATTTTATAGTATTTAAAATTTTAAAAAATAGAAAACGCTCGAGCGTTGGACATCAGGCGTCCGCCTGATCGGCGCCACGGACGCCTACTCAACAAGACGACCGCTTAATCGCTTCTAACCGCCTAGACCACCGCCTAATGCAAAGGCAGTTCGTTCTCCTCCATCTGAGCGCCTATGCGGCGTCTAGGCGTCCGAGGCGGACGCCATTTAGAACACGAATTTTGGTATAACACGAACTGGCACTCTTGAACAGGGGTTACACCATTTGAGGCAGTTTATGTGAGAGCTCCTCCATCCTTGTTACACTATGTACCAGGAACAGCTGCTGTGCAAGCAGTAGATAAAGATTTGAGGGAGAGGGATCCAATAATCAAGCTGCTTAAGGAGAATATTCAAGTTGCGCACGGTAGAATGAAGCATTTTGCTGATTGGAAACAACTGTGAGAGCCTTTGCTGTAGGCAATCTAGTTTCGTTGAAGCTGCAACCCTTCAAGCAAAGTTCATTGAGGCACTCACTTCCCCAAAAGTTGGCTGCAAGGTACTTCGGTCCCTACAAGCTGCTCGAGAAGATTGGCTCACTTGTTTACCATTTAGAGTTACCACCCTCTACTAAGATACACCCAGTCTTCCATGTTTTGAGGTTAAAAAGGTGTCATGGAGCACACTTGCCATATCTGATGAATTGCCGCACTGGTGGGTGGATGATTCAATTGCCATTGAACCTGAGTTTGTGTTAGACTGCAGAGTCTTCAAGAAGAACAACAGGATGGGAATAGAGCTTCTTATTCAATGGAAGAACTCTAGCTATGAAGAAGCAACCTGGATTGATGTTGAAGAGCTTCAAAGTAGGTTTCCTTCTTTCGAACTAGGGATAAGTTCATTTTTAAAGGGGGGAGGAATTGTTAGGGATGCTGCGGGGTCACCGGAGTAATGCCCAGGCCGTAGTTGAGCCATCAGAGTCGTTTGTGCTTTGATGGAGTTGGCAAAGTTACTGTTGAATTTGAGTATCAGTTGTACCAGCAAATTATGTGCATAGTGCACTAATTTCAAATGTGTTTGTAGCGGGGATTCTTTTTACGTGCTGTGCACGTGTTTTCTATTTTTATTTGTTTTGTTGTTTAGCGGCCCTAACCGCCTTTATAAGCTGTAATCGATGGAGGGAAAGTGAAGTAATAAAAATTGAAGTGTTCTTCCCCAAATTCTCCCCCAAAATTTCAGCCTTAATTCTCCTTTCTTCTAAACCATGGGAAGACCCAGGCAATCCAAGAACGGAGTTCCTGACAACTGTTTGTGAAATGCATTATGGAAGTTGACCCTGGAAACAACTAGTTTGTTAGCATCCAATCGTCACATTGTAAAAAATCAGATAGATTCATTTTGTGGTTGTTGGAGGGTTCTTATTGTTAGCAATATTTTCGGAATAATCGAGATAAATAATCAAGTAAATAATTGCTGAGGACTTTACAAAAGTACTAACCTAGGGTTTGGTTGGATTGACCCGTTTGGACGAGTAAAACCGCCTTTAGCTTTGCCTGAAATACCTGCAAGAATAATACATTACTAGTGTTACCTTGTGCAAATTGCATAACCTAAAATAGTTTTGAGAGACTCATAAAATTATATGGAACTTAAACAATACAATGATGATATGCACCGTGTCTTTTTTTTCCAGTTTATCTTATTTAATAACATGTTCTACTACTCTTGTCTGGAAAACCCACATAATGATATTTTTATCTATTTCGGTCATATTCTTTGAAACCACTAAGAAAGATTTCATTAGTTCATATTCGTTTATTATCATGTACATGCACAGTAACTTTAGTTCTTAAACAAAAACATAAAAGTCATTAAAGGACGGAGGTGACCCTATTCAACGCCGACACAACACTAAGACATAGTTAAACCCTAGATCCCTAAATTTAGAGATGACCCTTAAATATTTCGATCACAATATAATTAAAAGATGACAAATCTACAAATTAACAATTCACATTTTCAAATCAACCAACATCATTCTATATTTCTAAAGCAAAGAAATAAAGTCGAATAATTACCGAAGTTGAGCTTACAATGCAGTAATAGGTGGGGATGTGGCTCTTCTTGGACTCCTCCTTGATGTACTGATGTAAAACTAATCCTAAATAGAGAATTTCGAAGAATAGTAAAGGATTAATTTTACTAACATGTAAGTACGGATCAAAGTTGGGAGTTTTAACAGTTAACAGGTTTGATGAGTTTTCAAGAATTGAATCAAGTTTAACAGTCCCAATTAATAATTCAACACTACAATCAATAATTAAATCCCTAAGTGTTTTGGCAAGTAATAGGTTCAATATTGATTCGTACTCTACTTAAGCATGTGGAACACGCAATCTCAATTATTTTGTGGACGACAGGCAAATCAGATAATATAATAGATAATAGGGCAGTAGAACACAAATATTTAATAATAGAAAGAGTATACCGAATGCGAAGAAACAAGCGTAGATCTCGGAGTTGGTCAGCAACTAAGAACTCAGCAATCACTCAGCAATCACAGTGAACAAGGACAGCAACAAGGCCAAGGGCTGGCAACCCGTCAACATTGAAAGTTTTACTGATGCCAAAGCCTTCGGGGAGGTCAACAACATAGGCATTATCATTGATTTTATGAAGAATTCTAAATGGGCCTGCAGCACGTGCATTCAATTTCTTAACGGATCCCACTGGAAACCGTTCCGGACGAATCCGAACATCACTTCGTCACCCACATTGAAAGTTTTAAACTTCCTTCTAATATCAGCTCTTAACTTGTAGTTAAAATTATTTTCATTAATTTTCTTAGAAATTTTGCTATGTAAGTCATGAATGCGGGATGCAAATGCAGATGCAGACTCAGAGACTCGGTGATGTTCTAACATGGGGTCAAGATCTATGGGCTGCCTAGGACGATAACCGTGTACAACTTCGTGTGGACTCATGCCAGTGGTTCTATTCCTAGATGTGTTATAAGCAAATTCAGCAACCGTTAATTTTAAATTCCATGTTCCCAAGTTCTCTCCCACAAGAGTACGTAAGAGATTGCCAAGACTTCGATTGACAACTTCAGTCTGTCCATCTGTCTGTGGGTGGAATGCTGACGAAAACTTCAATTTTGTACCCAACTTGTGCCATACGGTCTTCCAAAAATAACTCGTGAATTTCACATTCCTATCAGACGCAATGGTTTTTGGCAACCCATGTAGCTTCACAATATTATCAAAGAAGATCTGAGCTACACGGGATGCATCGAAAGTTTTCGAGCACGGGAGGAAGTGGGCCATTTTAGAAAAACGGTCCACGACGACAAGAATGGAGTCGTGTTTCTTTTGTGTTTTCGGTAAGCCTAACACGAAATCCATACTCACGTCTTCCCAAGGGCGGCTGGGAACAGGTAATGGAGTATACAGGCATGTGTTCTGTTTTTGTTGCTTGGCAAGTTGACAGGTGACATCTGTTAACAAGTCTCACAACGTCTCTCTTTAGCTTCGGTCAGTAAAACCTATGTTCCACAGCATCAATGGTCTTGCTATGCCCAAAATATCCAGCAAGGCCACCTAGCGTGCAATTCCCAAACAAGATACTCTCGTAAAGATGTACTAGGAATGCACAGTTTGGAGCAATAGAAGAGATAATCATCTTTCAAGAAATAATCATCTATCACTCGAGTTATGCCATCCTTCAAATAAGTGTAGATCTCGTAAAAATCTGGGCAGGAGACATACTCATCTCTCAACCTCTCAAAACCAATAATTTGCGCAGTGTAGATAAGATCATGTGACAACGACTTAACGCATCCGCAGCCTTATTATCAATTTTGTGTGCCTAATGGTATATGAATATTCCTGTAAGAACTCTACCCATCTAGCATGTCTCGGATTCAACTTTTGTTGAGAATTAAGGAATCTCAAGGCCTCATGGTCTGAGAAGATAACGAACTCTTGCGGCAGGAGATAATGTCGCCAATAGCGAAGTGACTGAATGACCACATAGAACTCCCTGTCATAGGTGGAGTATTTTTGTTTTGCTTCGTTCAGCTTTTCACTGAAATAAGCAACATGCTGACTCTCTTGACTGAGGACTCCACCTATACCAATAACAGAAGCATCACACGTTACTTCGAAGACTTTAGTGAAATCAGGCAACCTCATGACAGGTGTCTGAGTCATTCTCTTCTTGATCTCTTCGAAAGCTTTCGTGGCTTCTTTTGACCAGACAAACTCACATTTCTTTAAACAGTCGGTTATCGGAGCCATGATCGTGCTAAATCCTTGCACAAACCGACGATAAAAGGTGGCAAGGCCATGGAAACTCCGAACATCACGAATATTGCGGGGCTCAGGCCACTCTGTAATAGCTCGTATCTTTTCTGGGTCAGCAGATACTCCTCTGGCAGACACAATAAATTCCAGAAAGATAGTCTGATCGGAGAGGAAGGTACATTTGGTAGGATTAGCATAAAGCTGTTCCTTCCTTAAAACACCCAGACCTGTCTCAAATGGTCAAGATGTTGCCCAACGGATCGGCTGTAAATGAGGATATCATCAAAGTACACCATAAGGAACTTGCCCATAAAGGGACGGAGTACTTGCGTCATGATTCTCATAAACGTGCTCAGGGCATTTGTCATTCCAAATGGCATGACTATCCATTCGTACAGGCCATTCTTTGTCTTGAAGGCGGTCTTCCACTCATCACTAGGACGAACACGTATTTGGTGGTAGCCACTTTTAAGATCAATCTTGGAAAAGATTGTGGCACCAGACATCATGTCTAACATGTCATCCAAACGAGGAATGGGAAAACGGTATTTCACCGTGATCTTGTTTATGGCACGACTGTCCACACACATACGCCAGTTTCCATCTTTCTTTGGCGTCAATAGAGCAGGAACAACGCAAGGACTTAAGCTTCTCTGATGAAGCCCTTTTCCAATAACTCATCAACTTGCCTTTTCAACTCAGCACGTTCTGTCGGATTCATCCGATAATGTGGCAAGTTAGGAAGACTCGCTCCCGGAACCAGATCAATAGCGTGTTGGATGTCACGCAATGGGGGCAACTGGTTGGAGAGGTCAGCAGGAAACACATCTGCAAATTCCTGTAGGACAGGAGTAACTTGGGGCGGGATGAGTGATTTAGGATCTTTAGGGACTTCTCTCGCTGTGAGTAAAAGAATAGTAGCCCCTTTGTTAATTTCTTTCGTAAGTTCCCTTTCACCCATATACGTTACTTGCCCTTTCTCGAGGGAGCCGGTGTTGTTTCAGCTGGACTAGTTCGTAGTCTCACGGGTATGAGCTTTATTTTTAGTCCATTGTGCTGGAACACACATTGGTTGGATCGACCATTTATGGTCACATCGTGATCGTATAAACAAGGTCTCCCTAAAATGACCTGACCTACATCTATTTTGAGCACATCACACCAAATTTTCTCTTTGTAAGCTTTGAAGTCCACAGGGACCAAGCATCAATGTGTTACTTGGAGTGCTGTTGCATCAATCCAAGATACTTTGTATGGGCGTAGATGAGGTTCAGCCTTAAGTCTTGTCTTCGCTAAGACCGCAGAAGAGACAGCTTTGACGCAGCTCCCACTGTCAACAATCACCTTGCAGTTTTTGCCACCTATAGTCGTAAAGGTGTGGAATATAGCAGTGCGCTTCCAATCATCTTCTTCTTTTGGTTGGGACAAAGTACATCTGACTACATTCAAGTGAGGTGATTGGATAGACCGAATACAGTGGAGATACTGGTCATCCTCTTCTTCACCGAAGTCATCGCCTTCAATAGGCTCATAAGAAAACTCATTGTCAGAGTCGTCAGCAATGACAGCGGTACCCTCTACTATGTTGATCCTACTGGGGCTGGGACAGTTGCTAGCAACATGACCTTATCCCTTACATTTATAGCACTTAGTGAGAGGGTCAATCTTAGTGTAATCTCTTTTGGTGTTCTTACCCTTATGTTCCTCTCTATGTGAATTGAAATTTGAATTAGGTTTGCTGGGGTAAGATTTGTTGGTGTGCTGAGAGGGAGGCTTAGGTCTAGGTGGGTCAGTAGAGGTCATTCTAGAGGAATGATCTCTCGAGTCGCTGGATCTAGAATGAGAACTAGCTTTAAGGGAATCCATATCGAGGACTAGGGCGTAGGCTACCGCTATTGAGTCCACATTTCTATAGATTAGCTCGTTCCTAAGGTCAGCTCGTAGTCCAGCTCTGAACCTAGAGAGAGTTTGTTCTTCACTCTCTTTACCTAAAGCATTGCACCGAATAAGGAAGTCATCGAACTTATCAACATATTCTTGTGTGGATTTACTTCCTTGATAAAGTTGGTTCCATGAATCTAGCAATCGGGTATGGAACGATAACGGTACATATCTCTCAGTGAGCTTCTTTTTCATGGCCTCCCAAGTGGCTATGAGTGCCAGGCTTCGGCCTCTGCGGGCATGTTCAAGATTGGTCCAGTGTTGTTGAGCTTTACCCGTCAATTTCATAGTGGCAAATTTAACCTTTAGGGCCACACAAAGTAGTGGTCCATGGCACGGATCCAATCGAGGTAAGCTTGGGGTTCCATGTGGCCTTCAAACTGGGGAACGTCAGCCTTAATGTTCTTCTTATATTGTTCGTCAGGGTCACGGTCTTGACGTTGATTGTCACGAACATTTCCTTGAGGGATATGACGATTGGCATGAAGCTCAAGAACAATAGTTTGATTTAACTCCACTTTCTCAAGCCTCTGATTGATATTGGCAAGAGTTGCTTGGATGGCAGCTAGGGTAGCGGAGATATCAGGGTTGTCCATTTCAGGTCGGGAAAGTCTAGGGTTCCTAATTGGGTGATTTGGAAGGGATAAGAAAGGCTCTTCAGGATCTGTGATGGTGCTGCGAAGACGCATTCACCAAAAGTGGGAACTAAGGGTCGCGTGTCCTAATTTTTTTTTTAATTTTTTGATTTTTTAATATTTTTAAATGAATCAGAAATGACCTAAAATAAAAGAAAGAAAAATAAAGGAGTACACAATCCTAAATGAATGCAAAATTGATGCTTACGATGCAAGAACTAGGGTTTTAAGATCCTTCGCTCTGATACCAAAATGATATAAAACTAACCCTTAATAGAGAATTTCCAAGAATAGTGAAGGATTAATTTTACCAACATGTAAGTGCGGATCAAAGTTGGGAGTTTTAACAGTTAACAGGTTTGATGGGTTTTCAAGAATTGAATCCAGTTTGACAGTCCCAATTATTAATTCCACCCTACAATCAATAATTAAATCCCTAAGTGTTTTGGCAAGTAATAAGTTCAATATTGATTCGTACTCTACTCAAGCATGTTGAACACCCAATCTCAATTATTTTGTGGACGACAGACAAATCAGATAATATAATAGATGATAGGGCAGTAGAACACAAATATTTAATAATAGAAAGAGTATACCGAATGCGAAGAAACCAGCGTAGATCTTGGAGTTGGTCAGCAACTAAGAACTCAGCAATCACTCTGCAATCACAGTGAACAAGGACAACAACAAGGCCAAGGGCTGGCAGACCCGTCTGACGGCGGGGTTGACTGCAAGCGGGGGCGGCGTCGACGGCGGGGTGTGACGGCGCCGGCGGAGCCGCACGGGGCGGCGCTGATGAGAGGTGGCAGTCGTGGCTGTGGAGTCCTGTGGGATTAGGATTTTGGCTAGATGGGTTTGCGGAAGGGTTCGGGGTTGATTTGGGGTGAGGATCGGTGTCGGAAGTGGAGGAGGAAGGAGGCATGGCGGGGTACTTGGGATTGTGGTGATGGGTCCGGTGGTGACGACGAAGTCGATGAGGGGAAGGGTCGGGGACGAGGGCTGGGATTTCTTGGGTCGGGATTTTGATAGCGGGAGGAAGAAGAGGTGACGATGGAGAAAGGGTCGGACTGTTATTGGGTTTTAATGGAGATGGGGTTTGGGGGTAGCGGAAGAGGAAGCAGAATAAGGGGGTGGCGGCTGGTGTAGGAGAAGAATAGTGGATTAGGGTTTGTGTTGAGGATTTGGAAAATTAGGGTTAGGGATTTGTATTTGGGAATTTTTGTAATTAGGGATAGATTTTAGAGTTAATCACTAACCCTAAAATTATATTAGGATTTATCACAAACCCTAATAATTTAGATCTCAGTTGTATCACACAAAGGAGAAGGGAAGAGCAAAAACTCAACACAATATTTTTTTTTAATCAAGAGTGGCATATCTTCTCATTAATCTCAAGGCCTATAAATAGGCTCAAAATACATCTTGATACAAATCTTAAAATATTCTCAAAATCTAAAAAAATACAAAAAAGATTACATATGACTATAATTGCCCGAAACAAATATGGTACTGAAATAAAATCCTAATCTAAATAAGCAGCTGTCCTAGACGACGCCTGCGCTAATAGAAACGCCCAAATCGTCTTGAACCGATGTCCTCATCATGTGCTCTGCTATCTCCTTCTCCACAATGTGCTTCTCAACTGTCTTCCCTCTCAAATCGAGCCTTTCATCTTAAATCATTCCCTCTCAAATGAAAGATAATCAACGTCAGAAGGTGAGTGGTTGTTGTTATTATTATTATTTTTTTATTCTAATTTGTAAATTGACTACACGTGTTAGTACAAGTTCGTTTTTTCTTTTTTTTCCGCATGTGTTAGCATGTGCTAGTTTTCTAGTTTTCCTTTCCTTGCTCTATTTTAATAGAGGAAGGATTCTCTCTCCTAATAGTATAATATATATAATAGTATGCATAATTTTAAAAAATAATTAATTTTAACATTATTTGATCAGACGATTATAGATATCTTCATAGTTTATCAAGTAAGAATCCAATATAGTTATTATACCATAGATCAATGTTGAGTAGAAAAAAACTGAGATTGCAACAAAAGAAAGCAACTTTAATCAAAATTTAGGTTTCCTTTTCGGAAACACTCTCAATAAACTTTGGTAAGGTCCTAATGCTAGTCAGAAAAAGTATAAACATATGTATTGTTTTGAGCTTAAGAGACTTACATCAATCCTTTTAATACAATGCACATGATGAAACAGCCTCTTTCTGCACGCCTACATAATGGCAACAGATGCTCGCCATAAAACTGGAGCATGGTTCAAAAAATATAGTATAGGACAAAATTCATCAACATTGAGAAACCACTATAGAGGAAACCATCGAACACGAAAAACGTAATTGCCAAGTAGTAGACTTTTACCTTCTATATCCACATTCGTGAGCCATCCAAAATCCGTCGGCAAGACAACGCCTGAAAGAAGGTAATTTGAATGACTAAATTGAATCAAAATAATGCCAAATAATTGTAAAGGTCTTTTGAGCATTTTCACAAATACTTCGTGTGCACCACAAATGAGAAAATAATTGTAATCAAGATAATCCTGAACCCAAATTTGAACCTTCCCACATCTATATGCATCTTACTGAACCCTATATTTCAAAGATTGGTGTATAAATCCCTAATCAAATTCAAAATTAAAACCCATGCACTTGAGTTCCATATGCCCCCACCACGCAGCAGGCTCCTACAACTAACATATTTCAGTTGATTCATGCATTTTATCAAACATGATGAGCGCATATAGTAAATAGAGATAAGATTGAAGAATTTAACATGGAAAAACGAAGCCGCACATAATAAACCAAAGGATCTTTAGACATTGCTCTTAGATTCATCAAATATTTTCATCTCTTTAACAAATAATTATACTATATGTACAATCCAAAATAAGACAAGATGTTACAACTTGATCAATACCTTAATCTCATATTCTCAATATTCTAAAAAATAATAAATATATAATCCAAAATAAGAGAGGATCTTACAACTTCCTGAATACATTAATCTCAGCGAGGATTTGGGGTATGGCGTACGGCCGCTGCTTGGATTTGGGCGGACTGGCGAACGGCGAACGATTATGGTTGTTTTGGGCTAGGGACGATGGCGAGGATAGGCAAACGGGGATGACTTGTATTAACGGGGATGAATTGTATTTAGGTGGAGTGGTGGACGGCGAACGGCGACCGTTTAGATTGGGGCGGATTTGCAAATGGCGAACGGTGATGAGTGTGTTTGGGGCGAGGATGGGTTAGGGGGATTTGGGGAGAGGAAGAGTTTTTGTGTTTTGTATATTTTTTAATTTTGTTTTATTAAGTTAAAGGTGTGGTCTGCACATGGTAAGATAAATTTGAACTCCTACTTTTGCTCTTCTTTCTCTATTTGGTAGTCCTATTAGGCTATTAGCTTAAGATATAATATAAAGCCGGAGGCGTGCACAAGGCATTGACCTAAGGCGATTCCCAACCCTCATGTGGGTGGCTTGGGAATACACCACATGGTACAATCTAGGTTCCCTCGCGAACACGATAGTGGAGGGGTGGGTTGAGCTCCTTCAACACCAAACTAAAATAGAATATAGTATAGTATATTTAGACTTGAGAGTAGCACATGAAACATAGTATGGAGGAGATGAACTATCTATGTATGCATCCATGTTATATGGAATCATTGGCTTTATATATAGCCTTGTCATTTATAAAGAGTTTAATTGCTCATGAATTCATGAGTTAATAAGAAAGTTATTTGATGCATATAAGAAAATATAAGTTAAAAGTGGAGTAACTCAAAATCATTAGTGAATGCAATTAGTATGCTAAAGGTTATGAATATAAAAATTTATTGAAATAATACAAAATGTTAATGCACTCATAAAGGTGTGAATAAGTCAACATGTAAAATACACATATAAATTAAATAATTAAGGAATTTTGAGTTTTTTCCTTAAGTTCCAACACCAGCTTTTGTTAAATCCATCAAGTTGTTCCAAAGAATCAAAATGGCCAGTTATTAATTCATTCCCCTTTTGCCTTGTTGGTCCTCTGGAAATATTTGTTTGGTGAGGACTTCAAAAAACATTTAAAGCTCAATCTATCGTGCTTAGTACCAATCTGCAGGAGATGTCAATAAATATGTGATTATCCATGTCAATTCTTAAGTTAAATTTAGAACCAGACAACAACCTACTCAAAATACTGGAATTGAAATACACAATGTTTTCTTCAACAAAATGGTTGTGTAGCCCATAACACATAACAAAATGTGCCCATAACACATACCAAACATTTTGTTATCTATGTTTACAATATGCTATACAGCTCAACTCATTAAACAGAGAAGTGCTGGAGGATGTATGGAGATAGGGGAGGATGCATGTTCATCTGATGTCCTCATCATTGGTGTTCCTTTCCTAGGGAGAAATTCACATTACACCTTATCTATTACCAAAAGCACTTCAACCTCCATCCCAGATAATTCCAGTCAGTTCCTACCAAAATCACTACCTCCACTACCTCTTTCGCAATGACCTCCATCACCTTTACTTGCTAGTCCTTTCTTTTCCACCATTGTATCACCTCCTCCACCATTATCCTCCTTTCCTTCATCTGCATTACCACTACACTTTCACTATTACATCTAATAACATTTTTTTATTTTTTGTTTGAAGATGATGATTATTTAAGGGATGTTTAGTTAGAGAATGGAGTTAGTTAAGGTAAAAAACGGGAATAATTGCATGATTTGTCTTGACAATATACAAGGGTTTCATGCAAACACATGAACCTAACACTTATCCCCCTCGCATAGCTGAAGATGATATGTGATATTTCTGTGTGCTTTCATTAAATTTCTAGGCAAGTTATTACTAATTTAGCTCTTCCTTTTTCCAAACTCGTCGTTTCGGACAAATGCTTTCCCACAATTGTTGTTTTATGTTCATCAAACTTGAATTGAGGCTCATATCATGAGACTTGCTTTATTGGGATTCTAGTAAGACGAGTTTGCTAAATTCTGAACATCCTTGAATATGCTCTGTCACATGCAGAGTATAATAGATAGTTTACTTTTGATAATGTAACTATTTCCAATAAAGATTGTTGATTTTCATTCTCAAATAAACGACTATTGTCAGGTATGCTGCGATGGCGGGATCCTCTTCAGAGAATCGAATCAGTTTAAATCCAGTAACTTCATGTCTTTTTTCTTTATTTACAGTTTTCATTTAAATGGTTCCTTATCCCTATCTAAATATGGTAATTGAAAGATATTAGTTCCTTAACTACGTATGCTGATCACTAGCCCTTATTTCAATATAAGTGGACTTAGATAATGGTTCCAACTGCAGCCTCAGAGGGCTCCATTGACAGATCTGACAAATTTTATGCTTGATCGATGTCGATAAGGCAGGGGCCTTAACACAGAACCCAAAAGGCTAGTTATCTGTTAGAAAAAGCCTGCCACATTATTATTCCTGAATGTACATGCACCACTGGTTTACTTCTTGTCTGATTTGCTTTTGTTTCTGGTTTTCTGGTGATAGCTGTTTGCCCTACCTTTTAGGCCCTGGTAGAGTTCAAATGCTCATAAACTGGTGAAGTATATTGATCATTCTCTTACTATATGTATTTCTATACCTCATTTTCCCTTGATGTTAAATTTTCAGAACATTCATATTGGAACTTCTTATTGGATTTTTGTTGTTTATGAGTGATACTGTATGTTAGCATCTCTGTTTACCAACTCTTTATCCCCTAGCGCCTTTCCGCTACTTTTTTCAACCACATATCTTTCTCCTTTCCTTTATTTTTCATATGTACATTCTCTCTTTTTTTAAAATTATTTTATTTATTTTAAGAATGTGATATCTGTTTAAAGTTTAAAACTTGAAACTTGCCTTATAGTGGGATCTTAACATGTTGTGCCCGCAACAGAAGTCAACACGCCCACAAGACCTAGATGCAGACACCGCAATAATCGCAAGATCTCACAATCACAAGAACATAATAATATGCGAGATAACCAATACTTCTTACTACTCAAGAAATACAAAGATATAAAGATACAAAGAGATCAAACTCTAATCTCTCTCCCTCACCTTTGAAACAATCGTCACTCACCTCTTTTAAAGTTGTACAATAATAACGGCACAAAGCTTTTTAACCCTAGAGTTCACATCTACATCTATATAAATAGCCCCCAAGTAAACCCTAAAAGATATACACAAATACAGCCAATTGGATCCAAAACCTGCAACCGAAATAAACACAGCGCTTCTTGTGATCGAATGCACAAAGGTCGGTCAACTGCAATAGAGACACCAATCCAGAGAGCAACGCAGCTGATGACACTCTCACAACAGAAACAGCAAATCATGGCAGTCGACTGCTCAACTTTGCAGTCAACTTCACAATTGTTCCTGCTGCCTCTTGTTGTTGTGTTGCTGCCTTGTCGCTGCTGCCACTTCTTACTGTGTTGTGTCTTCTCTTCTTTTTTCCAACTCCAAGTTCTTCGTACCTAAGTGTATTTGAGTCCACAATTCCTAACATAATATATGTTAGACAACCACCCACATATTTTTTAGATACTTTCTACCACCTATCTTCCTCTATTCTACGAGTGTGTGTAGTTTCACTGCTAAATATCACATAGTTGCCCCGCTAAATTTCTGAACCACCCATAACATAGTTTCATGACAGGTTTCAGACAGTTTTGTTTTTGGGAAAACCATGAAAAATTATGTCATGGTCTTAAAAAGCTATATAAAAAAACTATGCTTAAGCATCGATTAAGCTATGAGCGGCAAGGCAATGCTTAATTTATTGAAAACTGTTAGAAAAGCTGTAGGAGCTGATTTTTGTAGAAAGCGGTTCATAAAAGTGCTCAAAACTGTTCAAAGCATGCTTAAGCAGCTCAAAGAAGCTTTAGCATTATTTTTAGTTTTAATAAAATCATTACTAGGTTAATTTTCTTTCTCATTTCTACCCGACTTGTACACGATATTTAAATACACCTGCTCCGAATGCCCTAATCCTCTTTTTATTTAAAAATAACTTAACCTGTTTTTGCACTAAAGCTAAGCTTAAGCCCGCTTAAGATAAAGCGATGGTCCACTGCTTTTTTCCTCTAAGCGCTTTTTGAAACCTTCCATTATGCTTAGATATTTGCTGATGGAAAGTGTGATAGGAAAGGCCAAAATATCGGATGATCTCAACTTGGAAACTTGGCTAAACAATGGAGAAAACGTTCAGAGATCCACACCAAACTTTAAGGTGGTTCAACTTAAGCATGGTTAGTACCACCGAAATTCCTGAGATTCCACTGTCAACAAGGAAACACACTCAGAAACGAGGAAAATAGTACAACAATGAACGACTGTCGTCCCCTCAAAAACTCCAGAACAGAACCCCTCTCTTGGCCTCACAAAGTGGATTGTCCACAGAACAAAATTACTTGGCAAACCCAAGAAATCACTTAGGAATCCAACTCTTCTCATCCCCAAATACGGATTCCAAAACCAATATTTGTTGGTTTTCTCAAGCCCCTAGCACAATAAATCCAAGTCCAACTCAGAGATATGTACAAATCCCCTATTCAAACTAAAATATAGGGTAATAAAAACATAACATACGCAACATCAACTTTTGCAACTTATTTAATTTATTATACTTTTAATTTTATATATCTTGTATATTTGTTTCATTACTAATGGACTAGTTTGAGGTAATTTCACCAAGTTTCAATTTTGCAGTCACCTCTTTGCTTGCCAAATTTGTCATCATCTGATAATTTAGATATCTTGAGATCAGTACAACTTGGGAAATATACTGAGGTATAATTATTTCGTCTTCTAAAATAAATATATTGAGCTCCATATGAATTGTTATTTTGTAACATTGTTTTGCTTTGTAGTGGTTTAATGATGTTTACTCCCCTGATATCTCCAATAAGTGTGAGGATGTTCTTAATCTGCTTTTGGAATCATTTGGGTGCCAAGTAAGTCTGTCACATAGTATACTTCCAGTCTTTCCTCTTCCCAAGCAGAATTATCTTTTATTGTTTTACTTCTAAATTGGTAATATTGTCTCCCAGAAATATACCGATTTCTGATTATTTTTCATTGTTTTCTTTTTGAAGACTCTAGAGATTATATTGCCAGAGTTGCATGAAATGCAAGTTTCCCATGTTGTTTCTATTGGTTCTGAAACAATGTCTGCCTTGAACCCTTATTGTGAAGATGGGTAAGATGTCAATATTTAGTTGGTTGACGCTTATTTTAGTTATGTATTTAACTTCATTTTTTTAAAAATTGTATCAAATGATTTTGTTAACTAATAACTACTTTGCTTTGTTTACATCTCAAGTTGTTTTTTATTGAATTTATCAGAAAAAGATTAATACTTAAAAGTGATTTCCTCCATGTAGGAAATTTTCCCAAATGACATTTGATACTCGAACTAGCTTGGCTCTTTTTCGATCATTCTCAGCAACTGATTATGTTGCTGCTCAGCGTCTTAGGTGAGCTGCAACACATTTCTGCACTCTGTACCATTTAGTACTTCGATTGTGGTAGTATCAGTCACTAATTATGTTGGACTTAGAACTGTAAATACATCCAGCTCATATTAAAGTATTCATTAGGTGAGCTGCAACACACTTCTGCACTCTGTACCATTTGGTACTTCGATTGTGGTATTATCTGTCACTAATTATGTTGGACTAATAACTGTAAATACATCCGGCTCATATTAAAATATTCCTGGAAACTTCTACTGGAAGCTGTATTGTGCCAGACACAGATGCTTTCTATTTATATACAGTATATTTTTCTGTGTATATATGTGTCTTCTTATTCTCTGACAAGTATGAACTATTTGAAGTCCAGTCCAAGTTAAATCAGCATCATTGGTAAAATTTTTAGAAACGTCTTTATTATTTTTTCTTAGATATGTTTCTTAAGTAGTGGACCATCTCCCAACCAATGTTACCGGGTTCTCCCAACCCCCCTCTGAACCATGATCTGGATTTCCCGATCCGCTTTATGGTGGGCTCTCAATCGGATCTCTTAAACTAGTGATCCCAATCCGTTTTTTCCATATCTAACAAATTCAACACCTCTGTTTTCTCTTCAAACTGTCCTCAATTGGTCATGGTATTTGATTAGATTATACTCTTATATTTAGCTATGCATGTAACTAATGGTTTGTATATGATTTTTTCTCGGTTTCTATCTGTACATGGGTGCATACACAAATATGTATACATATTACTCAGATGAGAGTCCCAACTCATCCTCCCCCCTGAGTACTACTACGTACTGCTCAAGATAACGAACCGCAATCTCGTACCCGTACCACGAACTTAAACATATTGCGAACCTGGTAACACTGTCCCCAACTTTATGCTGAACATTGCGTATATATTTTGTTAGCGCATCAGTTATTTTGTTAGCGCATCAGTTTTTTTTAGTACTAACTCTATTACATTGTAATCTAATTATTAATAGACTCCTTTAAAAATGATTAAGTTGTATTCTGGATCTGACATGCGAGTTTTACTATTGCATCCACTTATATATGTGTATTTGTGAACAATTCATTCACTTCAGTAAGTCTGATGCAGAAGGAGAATAATGTACCATCACATGGAAGCTTTCAAAATGGTTGACATCATTGTAACCCCAACAACAGGGTATGTCGTACTATCTTAGCTTGTATTTCCTGTTACATCTGACTTGCATGATGTTAAATTCTTTAAGCTAATAATTCAGGTCAATTTCTGAAATATCCTTAAAGGTTTACCACCTTTTAAGCTTATTTTCCTTGTTTACACATTGCAGATCTTTTCCCTAAAGTTTCCAAAATATTGCTTTTGATCTCCTAGCAGAATATGCCATGGAGTATTCCATGTCTAATAAATGACTTTTACAGAGTTTTACACTCTTGTTTTGAAATGTAATTATATGATCCGCCTTTTATATCATAAATATCGTGATGCATATTTGTATAGAGGTTATTTGGTTTCTATGTTTCTGCCAATGAGGTGGGGGTGTTAAATGCAAAATCAAACATTAGAGCATTCACTGTCGTTGCTGCTAAGATATGAGTATTTGGCAATCAAAAATAGTAATGGAAAGAGTTGCTCTGCTATCGTTTGAGCCAAATTTTGACAAAAAAATACTAATAAAGTATTCAGACGGAAGAACATCCTCCGTTTAACGTTTTTAAAATTTTTTTTAATATAAAAAATTGACAGACGGAAGAACATTCTCCGTCTGTGAATTTTTTTGTTTTTTTTTTAAATTTAAAAAATTGCCGGACGGAGGATGCGCTTCCGTTTGACACTTTTTGTAAAAAAATTTTAAATTGATGAAATGGCATTTTCGTAAATATGTCGATGGCATTTTGGTAAATTGTAAAAAAAAATATTGAGGGAAAGTTGTTGGACGGAAGAACATCTTCCGTCCGAGCATTTAATTTTTTTAAAATATTTTTTTAATTTAAATGGCATTTTGGTAAATATTTTGATGGCATTTTAGTAATTTTTTGGAAAAAGTATATTAAAGAATTCAGAAACGGAAGATCTTCTTCCGTCTTCTATATTTTGGCGATTGCTAAAATATGCTACTATATTTAGAAGTTGACTGTTCATTACTTTTCTAAAAAAAAGGTTTTTAGCGAATAATAGCGGAGATATCATTGCTAAAAAATGGGTTTTTTGAGTTTTTAGCAGAGGACTGTGGATGCTCTTAGGAGATATAAAAATAGCACACGAAAAAGGGTGTATAGCTGTAAAGGTGGTAAGCTTTAGGTTCTCTTGTAACTTGATATTGTATTGCCATCACGGTCCCATGGTTCCACGAGACATCCACAAAAAAATCTTTCATGGTGGGAATGTCTGCGCAGTTTGCATCAGTAATGATATATTTTACCTGCCTGACATTATAGTATTAATCTTACAGTTGAACCCTAAGGCATTCAGAATAAGTTCTTACAATATGCAATGATGCAAATAGCATACAAAATCGTGAAGTTTTGCAAAGTCGTTGATAATCGTTTGTATGAATGTTCACCAATGAGCATCTCAAATTTTTTCTAAACATGAACACTCATGTCCGTTAATTGAAGTGTTCTGCATTTTGCTGTTGCCCTACATGAGCATCTTTTTTTTGGTCAAACATTGGCATCTCCCTTTTTATAAACTTTGACATATGTAAAAAAATAACTTCTTCTGATTCTTACGACTAACCACCTTTACTATATGGTGCATAATGTGTTAATTTCTTTTAAATCCACCTCATCCAATTGATGCTCTTCTATCAGTAACAGTGTATTGTGTTACACAACTTCTAGAGCCTAACTACCTTTAGAGTCCTAACCTCTTCATTATCCTCCCTTGTATACTATAAAATTAATGTCCATGGGTGGACCCACGTTCAATGGTGTGGGGTTAGCTGACCCCACATCTTTTAGGAAAAAAAACAGATACATTTAGATTAAGTTCATGTAATTTCCGATTTTTTTATAGGTGTCTTAGTGGAATTTGACCCCACCCTCTTACAGAATTTTACTGATGAGGACATTAATTCTATTTAGCTTATTTTGAGATTTAGCCCTATATAGTAGTTTTACAATTTGCACATTTTTTTTTATGCATTAGAATATTTTTGAGATTTTAGAATATTTTGAGATTTGTATCAAGATTTGTTTTGAGCCTATATTTAGGCGTTGAGATTAATAAGAAGTTATGCTATTCTTGATTAACTAAATTATTGTGTGGAGTTATTGCTCTTCATTCCTCTTTTTGTGTGAGACAACTGAGAGAATAATTAGGATTTGTGAGAAGTCCTAATAAAATGTTAGGGTTTGTGATAAACTCTAAAGCTACCTCCAAATTCCCAAATTAAAATTCCTAACCCTAATCCCCAAATTAAATCATAATCCTAATTAATTAAATCCCAAATCTCCACCTTCTTTCTCCTCCTTTTCCTTCGTTTCAACTCGTCGATCCCTCGCCACTGTTGACGCCCCGTACCACCACCGCCTTCCTCCTCCGACCGCAACTACCCCGAAGAACCCCTGCACCCTGCCGCTCACCACTTCACCCCTCAACCCCGCAACCACCTCGCGAACCCCTGCCTCCCGCTACCGCCCGCACCCACCTAAACCACCACCGTCTCCGTTGTCAGCACCCTGTCAACGAACACTTTTCCTCGACTTCGTCATCGCACCCCAGTCCTCGAAGAACCCATCATCACCGTCAACCCTGCCTTCACCTTTCTTTCACAGCACAAATCCAAAACCCTACTCCCAATCCCTTTAATTCGAAACCATAAACCCCCAATTCCACTCATCGCCGTCGCCGCAACCAAGCACCGCACCACCAGTGTGACCTCTGCTACCCCCGACGCGACCATTCTTGATTTTGCCGCTCACTGACTGCAACACCACCGACCACTGCTAGCATCCCGACCATCTTCTACCACCATAGTGTCCTATCCGCAACCTCGGTAATTTCTTTCTAATTCTCAAATATTTGTGTTACTACTGTATCGTCTCTATAATATTATTTGATTTATCTGTCGTCTACAAATATTGAGATTGAGCATTTTTACTTGCTAATTAGAGTACAAATTAATATTGCATCTTTTACTTGCTAAGAACGCTTAGAGATATAATTATTAATTGTTAGAATTGAATCGTTAATTGGGCATGTTAAACTTAATTCAATTTTTGAAAATCTATCGAACCGATTAACTGTTTTAATTTCTAACTTGATTCGCATTACATGTTGGTAAAATTAATCCTATAAAATTCGTGGAAATTCTATATTTAGGGTTAAGTTTTACATCATTTTGGTATCAGAGCAAAGGTTCTTAAAACCCTAGTTCTTGTATCATTTAGGCATGATTTTTTGCATTCATTTAGGATCGTTTTAGTGTCTTTTATTTTTTCTTTCTTTTTAGATCATTTCAGTTATTAAAAAAAAAGGACACATTTCCCCAAATTTCAGTAAACACATCTCACGGCCCTTAGAATTCCGCGAGCCCCTCCTCGAACTGAGATGGACAACTCTGATATTTTCATTATCCTAGTTGCCATTCAAGCAACTCTTGCCAATATCAATTAGAGGCTTGAGAAAGTGGAATTAAATCAAACTGTTGCCCCTGAGCTTCACGCTAATCGTCAGATCCCTTAAGGGAATGATCGCGATGGCCGACGTCAAGATCATGACCCTGACGAACAATACGAGTAGAATGTTAAGGCTGACGTTCCCCATTTTGAAGGCCCCATGGAACCCAAAACTTATCTTGATTGAATTCATGTCATGGACCACTACTTCGTGTGGTTTGACATGAGCGAAGCCCTGAAAGTCAAATTTGCCATGATAAAATTGACGGGAAAAACTCAACACTGGACCAATCTTGAACCTGCACGTAGAGGTCGAGGCCTGACACCCTTAGCCACTTGGGAAGCCATGTAAGAGAATCTCACTGAGAGATATGTACCGTTATTGTTCCACATCCTATCGCCAGATTTGTGAAACCAACTCTATCATGGAAGCAAATCCACCCAAGAGTATGTTGATAAGTTTGATGACTTCCTTATTCGGTGTAATCCCTTGGGTAAGAGAGTGAAAAACAAACTCTCTGTAGGTTCAAGACTGGGTTACGAGCCGATCTGAGGAACGAGCTAATTCATAGAAATATGGACTCATTAGCGGCAGCTTATGTTCTTGTCCTCGATATGGATTTTCTTACAGCAAGTTCTCCCTACAAGTCCAGCGATTCGAGAGATTATTCCTCTAGAATGAGCTCTACTGAGCTCTCTAGACCTGATCCCCTCTCTTCTTAGCACCCCAACAAAACTTACCCAAACAAGCCTACTTTAAATTCCTATTCACTTAGAAATGACAACACAGGCAAAAATACTGAAAGAGACTATTCTTAGATTGATCCTCTCACTAAGTGCTATAAATGCAAGGGATACTGCCATATTGCTGGCAACTGTCCCAGCTCAAGTAGGATCAATGTAGTTGAGAGTACCGCTAACATCGCTGATGAACCCGACAATGAGTTTAACTATGAACCTCATGTATGACTTTGATGAAGGAGAGGATGACCAACCTCTCCACTATATTCGGTTGATCCAATCACCTCCATTGAATGTACCTGAGTCATCCATTCTTTCCCAAGTCACTTGGCAGCCTATAGATTTTATCCATGTGTTTGAACATCCTAGAGTCATAGAATCTGCACCCACATTTGCATATCGCATTCATGACTTGCATAGAGAAATTTCCAAGGAGGTTAATGAGAATAATTTTAACTAAAAGTTAATAGCAGATACTAGAAGGAAATTTATAACTCTTGATATTGGTTACGAAAAGATGGTTCGGATTCGTCCTGAACGGTTTTCAGCTGGATCCGTTAAAAATTTGAACATACGTGTTGCAGGCTCATTTAAGATTCTACATAAAATAATTGATAATACCTATGTCGTTGACCTTCCTGAAGATTTTGGCATTAGTAAGACTTTCAATATTAAAGATCTAGTACTCTATGTAGGCTCAAAATTTAACCCTAGAAATTCTTTTATAGATGAGCCTAATGGTAAGATTCCCATATTTACCCCTTTACCTGATACTATTTACCCACCGACAGAAGAGTTGAATAATATTTTAGATGATCAGATAATTTCTACAAGAGATGATGGTATTCATAGATATTTGGTGAGGTGGAAGAACAAGCCGAAGTCGGATGATACTTGGAGTGATCATGAGGAGCTTTAGCCCTTGGATTCAAATCTTCTGGAGTGCCATGACAGGATTACTGGTTTTGACTCGACTGGGCTGAGCTCTCTCCCACCCGGAGAGAATGATGAGGACATCAATTCTGTTTAGCTTATTTTGAGATTTAACCCTATGTAGTAGTTTTACAATTTGCATCATTTTCTTTTATGCATTAGAATATTTTTGAGATTTTAGAATATTTTGAGATTTGTATCGATTTGTTTTGAGCCTATATATAGGTCTTGAGATTAATGAGAAGTTATGCTATTCTTGATTAACAAAATTGTTGTGTTGCTCTTCATCCCTATTTTTGTGTCAGATAACTGAGAGAATTATTAGAGTTTGTGAGAAGTCCTAATAAAATTTTAGGGTTTGTGATAAACTCTAAAACTACCCCAAAATTCCCAAATTAAAAATTCCAAACCTTAATCCCCAAATTAAATCCTAACCCTAATTAATTAAACCCCAAATCTCCACCTACTCTCTCCTCCTTTTCCTTCGTTTCAACCCGTCGACCCCTCGCTGCCGTTGACGCTCCACACCATCACCGACTTCCTCCTCCGACCGCAACTACCCTGAAGAACCCCTGCATTCCGCCGCACAGCACTTCACCACCACAACCCCGCAAACACCTTGCGAACCCCTGCCACCCGTTGCTGCCCGCACCCACCTAAACCATCGCCATCTCCATTGTCAGCACCCCGTCGATGGCCACTCTTCCTCGACTTCGTCACCGCACCCCAGTCCTCGAAGAACCTATCATCACCGTCGACCCTGCCTTCTCCACCTTCCCTTCACAGCACAAATCCGAAACCCTACTCCCAATCCCTCTAATTTGAAACCCTAAACCCCCAATTCCATTCACTGCCGTCGCCGCAACCAAGCACCGCACCACCAGTGCGACTTCCGCTACCCCCGACGCGACCATTCTTGATTTTGCCGCTCACTGACTGCAACACCACCACTGACCACTGCCAACATCCCGACCATCTTCTACCACCATGGCGCCTTATCCGCAACCTCAGTAATTTCTTTCAACTTTTCAAATATTTGTGTTACTGCTTTATTGTCTCTATAATGTTATTTGATTTATCTGTCGTCTACAAATATTGAGAGTGAGCGTTTCTACTTGCTAATTAGAGTACAAATCAATATTGCATCTTTTACTTGCTAAGAATGCTTAGAGATATAATTATTCATTGTTAGAATTGAATCGTTAATTGGGCTTGTAAACTTCATTCAATTCTTGAAAATCCATTGAACCGATTAACTGTTTTAATTTCTAACTTGATCCGCATTACATGTTGGTAAAATTAATCCTATAAAATTTTTGGAAATTCTCTATTTAGGATTAAGTTTTACATCATTTACCCATTCATGATCAGTTACCAGTTATCACCGAAGTACTGGCCCCATCTTTAGACAAATTTCAATTCCTTCTTTCTTGTTTTAAAGCCCTCATTTGACTTTAATATTGTTTAGAACTCTGGAGTATTTCTTATGATATGCTTTAAAACGGTCTCCTTTCAAAATAAAACTCTCTATAAATACAAGTTTTAAAAAGAAATTGACTAAAAAATCTGCTTTCTGTCCTTTGTTTTTTTCTCTCTTTAATTTTAAATTTTTTTTAAAGATGTATTGCTTTTGGATATAATATTTCTCTTAATTTGCACTTTTCTTTATTAACACTATCATAAAACGTGCTTTTTTATGCAAATGTGTGTGTTTTTATTTAAGGGATCCATTATTTTGTTAAATGTATTCCACTTTTTTTTTGAAGAAGATGTACTCTATTTTTTTTTCGTACGGGCACTATTAAGATTGCGCACATGTTAAAAACTAGTATAATATATCTAAGTTATTATTATTATTATTATTATTTGCTTCGTCGTTATATATATTGTATTATATTCTGATCCCACAAGGCAAAATTTTCGGGTCCGCCACCGATAATGTCATAAACTATTTATTGAACCTCAGCTTTCGCTACTCCTTTTTATTATGGATTTATCACCTATTCACCCTTGACATGCTTCATCTACTCCGAAGCCATCAACCTATTAACTATGTAAAACCATTTTGATGAACGTTAAGGACAAATCAAACCGGCAGTTGAAGGGGCCCTCAAAGAATCAGTTCAGGAGGAGATGGCCAAGTCTGGTGAAGTAGAAAAGGTGGTTTTCAAAGTTGGCATAAGCAAGGCTCGTGCAGACAGCTTTCAGACTTGCTCCCTGATCAGCAGGGCTGTGCCCAGATCTGCTAGCTCCTTCAATTCCATCCCCCCTGGATTTGAGGAAGGCCCCTTTAAAAGGGTTAAGCTTTCCGGATCCACGAGCAAGATCAAAAGTACTCGTCCCTTCCTGAAGCATCTGTCAACCACCATCAAGAAGAAAGCGGCAGGTACCTACTCTTCAAATGCTTTAGTTACTAATGCACGTTTCAATCCTTTCGATATTCTATCAAATGAGGATATTCTTGAAGTAGCTGAATCTATTGGAGTGGAGGCTAAAGGGCCACACTCGGTGCACGCCTTGAAGGGTTCTGAGAAGGTCTTAGTTGATCACACTGATCAACTAGGACATTCTGATTAGACACCCTGTTCGTTAGCTCGGTGGCACAGTTTTTTTCATCTGCGTTCTTGTGCTTTTTTATCCATTTTGTTTTTCGATGAAGATAACTAGCTGGAATGTAAGAGGGTTGTGCAACCCTGATAAATGCTCACTTATTAGAGAAGGTATTCGCAGCTCTGCCTCTTCAATAATCTGCTTGCTAGAAACCAAGCTCAAGCAGCCTAAGCCCCGCAAGCTCTCTTCGATAGGAGGGAACCTTATCAATCGATGGATCCATTTAGACGCCATCAATAGCTGCGGAGGAGTTCTTTTGGGTTGGAATGATCAACTCCTTGATTGCACCTACTCTACTATTGATATTTTCTCTATCTCCGCATTCTTAAAGCATCGCACATCATCTGAGGAATGGTCCATTACCACTGTCTATGCACCCTTTGATTTGGAGGATAGGAAGCTCTGTTTTTTATGAGATCCAGCAACAACGGAGCAGTCTCAAAGATGCTTGGGTCCTTTGTGGGGATTTTAATGCCACTATCTCCGACCTTGAGCGCTCCAGTGGTTGGGGCTCTAGCAGAGACATGAGATATTTTTTCGTGAATTCATCCAAGACCTCACTCTCATCAATCTCCCGTTCTCAGGCAGAAAGTACACCTGGTCAAATCTCTGAACCTCCCCCTCAATGGCTAGGCTGGACAGATTCTTGATCTCTGCAGCCTGGGAATCCTCCTACCCTAACTGTCTCCAACACTCCCTCCCCAGAATCTCCACTGTCTATGCACCCTTTGATTTGGAGGATAGGAAGCTCTGTTGTAATGCCCTGATTTTTCATTTAATGAAAAATTATTTATTTTGCACGTAGTGTGCACGTGCAATATTTTGGTTAATATTTTCATCAAGATGAGTAAAGATATTTTAATATGTGCTTTTAATTATTTTATACAAAAGCCTTATTTTAATTAGATAAAAAGCCTTTTTCTTTAAGCCCAAAATGTAATTTATTTTTTTTATTTTAAAATAACTATTTTGGCCCATAAACTAAAGCCCATGGACTATTTTTATACAACTTGTTATGTAGAATACAATTTGAAGACTATTTTATTTTTATACAAAAATTAAATGTACAATTTTTGGGCCTAGTTGCATGCACGTGCACTACACGTACACGTGCAAAATGCACTCTTCCATGGCCGGTTGTGACTTTTGGAGGGAAACCCAAATTTTGAGTGGTGATCATGGTGTGGTGGTTACTTGGATGTGGGTGGTTATTGCAACTCCTACTTTCATCCTAGCCCTCCATCTTACAACCAACCAATTGATCCTAGCCCTCCATTCCCTTTGACTTTTAGTATAAATACCCCCCATGGCTAGTTCTTCTTGTGCCAAACTATTCTCTTCCAAACCTATAGTCCAATTATATTATCTAGTAGTAATTTTTGTGAGATAAAAGATTGAGTTGTGTGTGGGAGTGGTGCTTGCAACTACAAAAGGAGAAGAGGCCGGCATTCAAAGGGAAGGAGCTCTCGGTTTTGGTGCTTTTGGAGGCTCGAGTGCGGCATTCAAGGAGGAGGAGCATCTCGTTGCAAGGACATTTGTCTAGGAGTTTGCTAATTGTTCTTTTCTTCAACAAGGTGGGTAAATTTTCCTATTTCTAACATAGGAATGCATGCTAGCTTAAATTATCAAAATAATGCATGAAAATGACTAATAAGAATGCACATTTTAATTGAAAAGATAATCTCTAATTGATTAACTTATTGATATGCAAGTTATGTGTTGTTATTAGTAAAATTTAAGTTGTGTGCAATATGAATGTGGCTATAAATTATGTGAAGGAACATTTGTTAGTAGCATGAAAAATTATGTGCAAAAGTTAGTACATCGATTGTGTCACTTTTTGTGCTAAATTGGAAACCTTGTATGGCGTGGTAGCGAATAAATTAAGAGGAATTCTTATGTTTGGAAAATGAATAAGAATAGAGGATTATTATAGAGATTGATGAAATTATAATGTCGAAAAAAAATTGTATTAGTAGTATGTCACATTAACCAAATTGTATGGTAGAAATGTGTCAATTATGGAGGAAATTATGTCTAATTATTTAAGAAATTATTTTCATATACTGGAATAAAATTCATGATGGAAAATGATTAATTCGGATTTTTTCAGTATATTAGTAAGAACAATGTGATATGCAACTTTGTTGAACGTCGAAATGTTCTAAATAACAGAGAGTATGGGTTAAATGAAATTGGAATTATACTAGTGACAACCTGAGCTTGTAGCTCAAGTGGTCATAGTGCGCGGTTGGGTTCCTTGTGGGGACCGGTTCGAATCCTTGCGGCACTATATTGTTTCATGTAATTTTTTAAAAACAAGAATCAGCGATCGAGAGCCTTAAATACCCTCGGCTTTCCCTTTATACCGCTTAGCACATGCGGCCTAGTGGCTTGTGCGGTTGGCTGTGTTCTCTGGGGTACTGGGTTCGAATCTTGCCCTCGGCAAGATTGAAAAAAAAATTAATTTTTTGGGGTTTTAATTGTCCAAAAATTATGAAAAAATATGGTTATTCTTCTAAAATTATATGGGACTTTATAAAAATGATTTGGGAATTATTTGCATGAAATAGACTATGATTTGAGAATAAAATGCATAAATGGAACTATGGTTTTATGTGTGTACTTTGTGAAAATTATACCTTGCAAAAAGAGTTTGAAATGAAGAATTAGAAGATTATTGTGGTAAAGAATGAGTCTTTTATTATGTGATGGATGTGAATTGTTCTCATTCGAGAATAGTGTGAAAAATGTGAATTGTGAATATTCGTTAGTGATGTGAATTTCAAAGTAAAAGTGATAATTGATAAAGCATATGAAATTCATGTATAGTTATGGACTATTTGAACGAATTAGAAATCATGATTGGAAAGAAATATACTTTTGAGTGTGATGACTCAACATGGAAATTTATGAATTGGAAATGCTCATTTTAGAAATTGTGAATTGAAAATTGAAACAAAAAAGAGTAGCTAAGTCTCCCCGGCATTTGGAAATGAAAATTGAAAAGAAAGACCATGGTTGGTCATGTTGAAACGAATGAATAAGTCCGGTTTAGTGGAGAGGCTAACTCTAGAGCTTTGATTCTTGTTCATGATTTTAATAAAAACTAAGGATTAGTACATAGTGGAGACGTGATGAAAGTAGGAGAAAAACACGAGTATGTGGGCCATCGGATTGGCGGCGTGAGAGTATTTCACAGGCTGTCTTCACGATGCGTCGTGACATGACGTGGATACTGCTCCAGGGTACCGTCCCGGTGGTGACGCTTGTGGGATGTTTGGTGACTGCATGCGGATCGTGTGCCATGAAGGAGGCTGAATTGCCACAGATTCTTCACGATGAGTCGTGACATGACGTGGGATTCCCCTCCAGGTTTTCTGTACACGTGCTTGCACTCATAGATCATTTAAGATACCTGCCGTAATTACAGTAGTAGATTAAGTCATGGCGAGGGATTGAACCCTACAAAGATGAAGAACGAATAAGAGGCTTGCCCTCGGATCTATGTAGTATGGGATGCATAGAATCCGAACAAGTACGCATTAGTGTCATCTAATATAAATAATTGCATTAAGGACCAAGTGCACAATCACAACACGACATCAATAGGGTAGTCCCTTTAGTTTGAAATGTGACAAGTTTGTGTTTGCTAAATATGAAAAATAAGTTTTACTATTTCCGGCATAGCGAGGATGGCCGTGTATAATGATCGTCGGTTGAATAAACTGACGTACCCACAGTCTTATATGTAGGTAAATGGCTTGATAAAGATTAAAGAGGAACAAATGCTTAAAGATTACTCAATGTTGTTGTATATTTGTTTCATTGTTGTAAATTTTACTTCCGCTGTGCAATGTAAAGTATAATATTGATGTAAACTCTGATGTAAAGTGAAAAGTTTAAATTTCCTTGTAAAATTGTACTAAAGGAAGTGAAAAGATCCTGTAGAACATCTCGAATTCAGTATATTTGGGATTCGGGGCGTTACATCTGTTTTTTATGAGATCCAGCAACGATGGAGCAGTCTCAAAGATACTTGGGTCCTTTGTGGGGATTTTAATGCCACTATCTCCGACCTTGAGCGCTCCAGTGGTAGGGGATCTAGCAGAGACGAGATATTTTTTCGTGAATTCATCCAAGACCGCACACTCATCGATCTCCCGTTCTCAGGCAGAAAGTACACCTGGTCAAATCTCCGGACCTCCCCCTCAATGGCTAGGTTGGACAGATTCTTGATCTCTGCAACCTGGGAATCCTCCTACCCCAACTGTCTCCAACACTCCCTCCCCAGAATCTCGTTTGATCCCCATTGTCCTTGATACCTAGGCAATTTCCCATCAATTCCACTACTTCAGATTTGAGAAGGCTTGGTTGCAGCATCCTTCCTTCGAACCCGCAGTTAGAGATTGGTGGCAGATCTTCTCTTGCTCTGGTACACTGACTGATATTTTCGCAAACAAGCTCAAACTTTTTAAGAGAAGAATCCGAAGATGGAGAAATGATACTTTTGGACACATCCCAACTTGTAAGACAGAACTGCAGGAGAAGCTACTCAGGCTGGAGATTGAAGCTGAGTGAAACCCCTTATTGATGATTCTCTCAAAGCAGCCAAACTGGAATATCAGGACCTTATCAAGGCTAAGGCAGTGTACTAGAGGCGAAGATCAAGAGTGCAATGGATCAAGGTGGGAGATGCTAATTCAAAATTCTTTCATTCAATTGCAAATGGAAGGAGGAGGAGAAACTTCATTCACTCTCTCTTAGTAGATGGAGACCTTTCAACCTCTCAAAGTGTTATTAGATCTACTTTTGAGAATCACTTCCGAGAAATCTGTGGTACAGCTCCTCAATCCGATTTCATGATCGATTGGCAATCCCTATATCCATCGCAAAATATCAACTTGGGCCAATTAGATTCGCCGTTCACTCTGGAGGAGGTTCGAACGGCTGTTTTTTATGAGTAGTGACAAAGCCTTGGAGCTTGATGGATTTTCGATGAGTTTCTACCAAGTATTTTGGGATACTATCAAAGATGATCTACTTGCTATGCTTCAATCGGTGCAGAGTGGGGACTGTGATCTAGACAGGCTAAATTACTCCAACATTATGCTTATCCATAAATGTGAGGGTGCACATACCGTCACTGATTATAGGCATATCAGCCTACTTAACTGCTCCTTCAAGATCTTCACCAAAATCCTCGCCAATAGGCTAAGCCCAATCCTCCACTCTCTTGTCTCGTCCTCTCAAAGTGCTTTCCTGAAAGGTAGATCAACTGTTGGTTGCTTCCTTGTGGCTCATGAAGCTATCAACCTCTGCAGTATTCGCAACTCCGTTACAATCTTATTCAAGATTGGTTTCACTAAAGCGTTTGACACTGTGAGCTGGGAATCCCTCGATCAACTATTAGCTGCCAGAGGCTTTGGCCAAGCATGGTGCAGATGGATCCATACGATCCTTAGAATGGCTAAATCATCAGTTCTCATCAATGGATAGGGGGGAGATTAATCAATTGCAATCGAGGACTTAAGCAGGGGGATCCTCTGTCGTCAAATGCTTTTCATCTTAGCTGTTGATGTGCTTGTTCAGATGCTCTTCAGTGGTCGAAGGAATGGTACTTTCTCTCCTCTTCCTCTTAGGGGCTCTCTATCAGACCTGGCAGTTCTACAATTTGCCGATGACACTCTGTTCTTCTGCAGAGGAGATGAACAAGAAGTTCTTAACCTCAAGGCGGCGCTGCAACTATTTGCAAATGTCTCTGGCCTGGCTATCAATTTCAACAAATCCTACCTAATATACTTAGGCAAATCAGCAAAGCTTCAGGCTTTCTCTAGCATTCTGGGTTGCTAGCAAGAAAATCTCCCGATTAGCTACCTTGGCATGCCCCTCACTAGAGGGAAATTGAGAAAAAGAGATTGGCAACCACTCATTCTCAAGATTGAGAGGAGACTCTGTGTGGCAGGGCAAGATGCTATCCAGGGGAGGGAGATTGATTCTAATCAACTTTGTGCTCAGTGCTCTGCCAGTTTACTTTGCCTCTTTCTTTAGATTTCCAAGTTGGGTAATCAAAAGAATCGACCAAATTAGAAGTAGATTCTTTTGGAGTGGTTCGGATGCTGATGCGAGAGGGGTGGCGTGTATGCGGTGGAAGAATATCTGCCAACCCAAGCAACCGGGAGGACTCAGAATTCTTGATCTGAAAGTTTTCAATGAGGCCCTCCTACTGAAATGGTGGTGGAAGATTGCCTCTCCTGACTCGCTCGTTAGTCAAACGCTTCAAAGCATGTACTATAACAACAATTCTAATAGTCTGATATTCCCCACGAATGCTTCAAATTTCCGGTAAGGCGTCTTCCTACTCAAGGAGCAATTCTTGCAAAACGTTAATTGGAAGCTAGGAAATGGAGATCAGATTAAATTCTGGACGTCAAGATGGATCAATGGCTATAACATCACCACCCTGTGTCCTGCACTCGCTGCTACGGCATGGAACTTGGATGCTAATATTCTTTCTCAAGGAGCTTGGATCAACAACACTTGGCATTGGCGACCTAGTCTCCACTGCATCTCTAACCCCATCATTCGAGAGGAGAAAGCAAGGCTGCTAGAAATGATCGCAGACTGCCAACCTTCAAACTCCGGACACTCCCCTTCCTGGAGACTCACATCATCTGGAACCTTCACTGTCGACTTCTTCATCATCTCTGGTCTCCGTTCCCCATATTTTAAAGCCACCTGGGCTTCTGTAGCTCCCCTGAAATGCAAGATCTTCATCTGGCAACTGAGTTAGGATAGACTTAACTCCAAAGCTTTCCTCAACTCCAAAGGCTGGTTGGGAGACACGACATGCACAACCTGTGCATGTCCTGTTGAAACGACTTATCATATTTTCTTTGCCTGCCTCCTTGCTACTAACACTTGGACCTTCTTCACTACACTATTCTACATTCACACTTTGCCGACTGATTTACATGACTGCTTTTCTTCTTGGTGCTTTGGGTCAAAATTGCACAGACACGCTTGGCACCTACTTACAATAGCAATTTGTTGGAGTATCTGGCTAGCTAGAAATGATCGCTTTTTTTGTTCAAAGATTATCCAACCAAGGGAAATAATTTCTAATGCAATCTTTTTGTTTCGATCTTGGATAGATGGATATGAAAGCAGCAAGAAGAAGGAGCAACTTGTGCGCGAAGTGGAAATGGCAGGGGCAAAAGACGTCCTTCTCAAGCATGCTCTGACCTGGATTGATCAAACGGGAAGTGGAGAAGATAGCTGCTCGGGATGATCTCCTTCTCCATATTCTGTACCTTGATGTTTTTTGGAAGTTGCTATTTTGACACAGTATGTGATTTCTTTTGAAAATGCTAGACTATTAAGCTCTATTTTGGGGGATCAAGAGTTCAGTGCCTGTTGTAAGCTGAATTGGTCAGTTTTGTGTATATGTACTTGTTTTTACTCTTATATATAGATATTTTGTGAGGTAGGGACTTACCCTATCTTTTACCAGCCAAAAAAAAAAATCCCTGCATTAAAGGGTAAGACTAGTTGGTAAATCTGGATCTAGGGGAAAACATGAACACGTAGGTCTGAAATTTAGTCTCAATATTTAATAGTGATCACTTTGGGTAAAGTCCTTCAATCTTTATTTGGGGAGATCTTGGCTTTGACCCTACCTCCTCAATCAAAGCACATGGTTCAACCACCCATCCACATCAACATCCTTATATCCGATTTACTAATTTTCTGGAAAATGAACATCATCTTAGCCTTTTCCGATGATCAGCTATGCTCATTTTATGCTCATTTTCTGGATATGCTATCTTTTGGTTTTCAACATTCCAATCACAAAGTGTGGGTGGTTATAAGTGTCTAATATAACTTCCCCCTCAGTTTCATGATATTTTTGGGAAGAATACTCTGCACATATCTACTTTAGCTTCTCCATTGTTATAGAGACCTAATTATAGAACTTTCATAGTAACACAAATATTCAATGAAACCTCTATGCATGCTACAGTCTAAATTTCTGCTCATTGCTTTTAAGCTTAGCAAGCACGTCATCCACCACATCAGAATCCTCGAGGCCATAGCAATCCTTCATCATCTTAACATTTAAAATTTAAAACAATACCTCTTTAACATTGTGATGGGTATGTAACACTCAATGTACAATTATACTAGTTTGATCCTTTATTATTTGTTAAAGGAGTAATCTTAGTAGTGCATTTTATCTTATTGACTTAATGATGAGGACATCAGTTCAAGACGATTCAGGCGTTTCTATCAGCGCAAACATTATCTAGGACAGCTGCTTTATTAGCTTAGGATTTTATTTCAGCACCATATTTGTTTTTGGCAATTATGGCCATATGTAATCTTTCTTTTATGCATTAGAATATTTATGAGATTATAGAATATTTTGAGATTTGTATCAAGATTTGTTATGAGCCTATATATAGGCTTTAAGAGTAATGAGAAAGTATGCTATTCTTGATTAAAATTATTGTGTTGAAGTTTTGCTCTTCATCTCTCTCTTTGTGCGATACAATTGAGATATAATTTTAGGGTTTGTGATAAACTCCAAATTCAAAAGAAATCCCCAAATAAAATTAAACCCAAACCCTAATCCTCTTCTCTTCTTCTTCCTCTGGAATCCCGACACCCCCTTCAACCCCCGACCAACCCATTCCTCCTCACCTTCGTCAACCACCACTGCCATCAAACCGATCGCCCCATGCCCTCGCCTTCGTCCTTCCCTTCCCCGACGCCTTCACCCCCATCCCTTCTCCACACCAAAACCCTATTTCCCCCCAAACCCACTTCAGATCGAAACCCTAATCCCCATTACTGACTGATCCGGCACACCATCCACGACGCCATTGTCGGCCCTCCCTGCATCCCAAAGCTCCGACCCCCTCTCCTACAGCTCGGTGCCCCCGAGTCCCCCCACCGTCGTCAATTGCACCCCCTCCCTCTTCCTTGTCGCATTCCGACGACGGTCGTCAGCCACCATCACTAGTCGATCTTCAGCTTGGTGGATCAGAGTGCTGGAACTCAGATTAGAGGCGTTTCTTTGCACCGGTAACTTCTTTCTTTTCTCCATTATTTGTATAATACGACTTTATCATCTCTAGATTATTATCTGAATTTTCTGTCGTCCACAAATAATTGAGTGTGTTCTACTTGCCTATTAGTGTACAAAATCTTTATTGAATATCTTACATGCTAAGAACGATTGAGTATTATTATTGATTGATAGGATTGAACTTTTAATTGGGCTTGTTAAACTATTTCACATCTTGAAAATCCATCAACCAATTAATCGTTAAAATCCCTAACTTAATCTGTCTTACATGTTGGTAAAATTAATCTTTTAAAATTCTTGAAAATTCTCTATTTAGGGTTAGTTTTACATCACTTAAATGTTAATGTATAGTAGAGAGAAAAAATAATACTTTTTTGGTTGATTATAATTGAATACACTGCCTCCTATATAGGAGAGTAGAAAGACTAATCTGAGTTTATTTCAGATGTGGGACTAAACTTAAGATTACTTTAACACTCCTTCAAACTGGTGCGTAGATCTTGTCGAAACTAAGCTTACTCAAGAAAGTTTAAAAAGCTTAGGAGGTAGTGCTTTAGTTAGAATATCAGCAAATTATTCACCGAACTAGATATATGATAAAGAAATCACCTTCTTCTTCCACTTATCTCGAATGAAGTGACAATCAACTTCGATATGTTTTGTGCGCTCATGAAACTCCGGATTTTCAGAAATATACATAGCACTGTTGTCACAGTAGAGAGGAACTGGAGATAACAACGAGATTGCCAAGTCTCAAAGAAGAGATTTGAGCCATAAAACTTCAGAAACCAAATGTCCAATGACTCGGTATTCAGACTCTGCACTTCATTTAGCTACCACGAGTTATTTCTTACTTTTTCAAGATACACGATTTCCTCCAAAGAATACAAAGTATCCACTAGTTGAGCGCATATCATCAACCAATCCCGCCCTGTCAGCATTAGAATATGCTTGTAATGAAAGGGAATCACCAGGCCTGAAGAGAAATCCTTGTCCTGGGGATTTCTTAAGATAGCGAAGAATGTGAACCACTTTTCCCAATGAGTGATGGTCGGTGCATGCATAAACTGACTGACTCGACTAACTTTGAAGGCAATATCTAGTCTAGTCAGTGAGAGATATATGAGTTTTCCAACTAGTCTGCGATATCGTCATGAATTAGAAAACAGTGCATCATTGGAGATCTTAATATTGGGATCCAGAGGTGTCATTGGGGCAACATCAACATTGCTGTTTCAGCAAGAATATCAAGAACATCATTTCTTTGAGAAAGAAAGATATTATCCTGTATGCATGCAATCTCAATGCCAAAGAAATATCGAGGCCGGCCAGGATTCTTTATTTGAAAGGTTTGAGCTAACTGCTGCTTGATGTCTACAATACCTTGTCAGTCTGCCTGTGATAATGCTATCATCAAAGTAGACTAACATAATAACAATGCCATTACTTCATTTCTTTGTGAAGAGAGAATGGTTTGCCTTATTTCTAGAGAACCCATAAGAGCACACAACTTTGCCGAACTTTTCAAACCAAGCTCGAGAAAACTGTTTTGACTCCATAATGAGACTTTTTGAGCGAACATACAAGATTCTATCCTATCGCTCAAAATAAGGAGGTTGCCGCATATATACCACATCTTTCAAGTCACCATTTAGGAATGCATCTTTGACATCAAGCTGATGAAGGAGCCAAGAACAATTTGATGCAAGAGATAAGAACCCGAACAAATGTGAGTTTCACAACTAGAGAAAAGATCTCTGCGTAATTAACCCAAAATTCCTGCATATAACCTTTAGCACCAAGATGAGCTTTAAGTCATTCAACTCTGCCATGAGGATTGTATTTGACTGTGACTATCCACTTACAACCAACTATCTTACTACCAATAGGGAGGCGAACCAACTGCCAAGTACCATTCTGCTGAAGGGCCTGCATTTTCTCTTTTATGACTGCTGTACGACCAGGGTGCTTGAGTACTTTCTGAACATTTTTAGAAATAGAGATGAAATCCAAGGAAGAGGTAAATACTCGAAAATGTCTGTTCAGTTTAGAAAAAGAAACAAACTTGGCAATATCATAGTGAGCACAAGAACGTTGAACCTTACGTTGACTGATAGGCAAATCATTTGTGTTAGGGATATTACAGACAGAAGTGGTTGACCTTGATTGAACAACAGAGGGTACATCATGGATGGTTGAGTCGGAATGCGACTTGCGTTTCTCTACATAAACCCGAAGTGGCGGAGGCGGTGGTGGTTATGATGTTGGTGGCAATGGTGGGAAATCAAGACTCTCAACAACTGCCCTCGGTAAATCGGGAGTAAGTAGTTTGTTCAAAAAATGAAACATCTGCCGAGGTGAATATTTTTTTTTCATGAAGAGCAATAGTAAAGATAACATTTCGGAAAATGCGAATATCCAAAAAACACACATTTAGGTACCGTTCTTTTTTTGGCCTCTTATAAGAGGTTAAGAGATTTACAGTAAGAGCCTCTTATAAGAGCCTCTTTTTGAGGTGTTCTTTTTATAAAAAAATAACCTCTTATAAGAACCTTTTATAAGAGATTTCTGTTCTTTTTCACCTCTTACAAGAGCCTATATTATCCTAAAGTCTATATTATCCCAAAGTATAAAAATAGTGAGATGAAGGACAAGAAAAGATAAGTTCAAATTACTAATATATAAACTAGTTTAATGGGAAGTTAAATTCACAAATCAGTGTAAATCATCAATTATAATTCCGGGCTACTATAGACTTTTAATTAGCATGAAAATTAGTATGTATAAATATAAATAATTTGTTTCAAAGAAGTTGGATTAAAAAAAATTAAGGTCAATGGGCTAATATAAATTCTCCCTTAGCTGTAATAAAAAAAAAACCTGGTCGGCTGCAGGATTTGAACATGGTGGCATCATAACAGGACAAATTAACTAGCCACAGCATTATGATTTTGATTATCAAAGAATTGGCGTTACTAATTATATATTATATTAACAATTGTCTAGGAGTTGTATTAAAGGAGTTATTGTATTAAAGGAGTTATGTTATAAAGGAGTTATACATATTGCCCCAAATTATATTTGGGGAACAGGAGTTATATATATAATGATATTGCCCCAAATTTTATATTTGGGGAACAGGAGTTATATTGTGAAGGAGTGTATAATAAAGGAGATATGTATGTGTATATAAAGGAGAATTAAATATTGCAGTGCTGCATAATCTCCCGGGGTTTGGGCTAGACCCCACAGGCCCGGGATACACCCGGGAACATGTGTTATATTTATATTGCCCCAAATTTTATATTTGGGGATCAGGAGTTATATATTGCCCCAAATTATATTTAGGGATTAGGAGTTTCCCTCGCTGGTATAGGGCCAGGAGGAAGACGTAGCCTTGGACGTGTAAGACTCTGTGTGAGCATCGATTCGCGTGTTATATTTTGTTTTTGACTAGCCTTTTGGCTTTAGTCTTGGTTGGACAAGCGCGCAACTGTACTTTCAATCCAGCCCACAAATGGTAGATGCTTAGGACACCTGGATCTGGGTGATGTGGTGGGTTTGCGGGATTGAAATGTACGGGATGGGAGGCACAGTGATTCCTGTGTTGTACGAGGAGGTCAGTTGTGTGGGCACTGAGAAGGAGAAAATATAAAGGTGAATGTGTATTGAAAGAATATATGTATATGTAAAGATACGGATGATATGATATCTTGCGGAGATTACTTATATTATGGGAGATATGAATATACTACGAGGGAGATATATATATATATATGTGTGTGTGTGTGTGTGTGGGTATATATTGGCATATGGCTATACTTATGATGTGATATTGACAAATGAATGAACATGAGTAGAGGAGAGTGAGAAAATAAAGAAAAGAAATGAATAGATGTGATTGAATGTTAGAAATAAAGAAGAGGAGTTATGCAATCATGAATGAAAGGTAAGGTGAGATATAATATGAGAATGAAAAGTTAAAGTAAGCGGTATTATGAGTTATGAATGGAGATTTAAGTAAAATACAGTATGATATGAGTGGTTCCACCTTGGAATTGTGTCAAGGAACTACCTGCCCGCTGTTTCTGTGGAAATGGTGGGAACTACCTGCCTTGGCATAATTCGCAGGGTGAGTGGGCATAATAGAAAGAACACTACGTTAGTAGCACGCGGGTCAAGTTTATCAGTGCCTGGGTGGAGATTTTGAACAAAATACGTGCAACCAAAAACATGAGGTGGTAGTGAAAATGGAACTTTAGATGGAAGTACCAGGTTGAAAGGTGATTAATTTTGAATAATAGACGTAGGCATATAGTTAATAAGAAAACAGGCAGTTAGAACCACAAAACTCCAATAAAAGTTGGGGACACAATCATTAGAGAGCGAGCAGTGCCAAGTAAATATTGATTTTTGTGTTTCGCTACTCCATTTTGTTGAGGAGCATAGGCGCAAGAGGTTTGGTGTGTTATTCCGTGTTGAGAAAAGAATTGCTGAAAATCAGAACTCACATATTCTTTAGCATTATCAGAAAAAATATTTAAGAGTAATGCCAAATTGTGTTCGTATCTGAAAAAAATTGAAAAAGTTTAAAACACTTCAGAACGATCTTTCAAGAGAGACATCAATGTCATGCGAGAGAAATCATCAATAAACGTAACAAAATAATGATATTTGTTAAACATGGGAAAACCAATAGGTCACCAAACGTCAGAATGCACTAAATCAAATAAATGTTCACTACGTTTATTGACGCATCCTGGGTAGGGAACTCGATGATGTTTACTTGACTCATATGACTCACAAGATAACTGAAAAGAAGACTCATAACCAGAAACTAAGTGCTTGAGAGTAGTAAAGGAGGGATGCCCCAGTCGCCGGTGCCACAATACGGGATAGTAGAAGAATGAAAAGCCGAGACTGGAGAATCCAAGATGCCCTTTACAATCGGTGTCAATCACCTTCCTCGTCGTCAATCACCTTCCTTGTTGTATTACTGAATAATTTATATCCTTAGGTATTTCAGGAACCAATAACAGGCTGTCAGGAAATGTAGGAACACGTAAAACAGATATAAGAGAGATATCTGAAGAAAAGAAAATATCGCCCTTCCCTTCAACAAGGACATGAAATTCATCAGCAATACGCACATAAGAATTGGAAAGCAAAGAAAAAGAAGAAAGCGGTAAAGGAGACATGTTCAGAACCACCTGAATTAATAATCCATTGATGTGAAGAGATATGACAAGCAATACCTGAGTGAACTGAATTACCCAGAGGAGGAGAACAAATTGTGGAATGCCAGAACTCTTGAGTAGAGAAGGTATACTGGGAGGAGGTGGGCACATTTGTAGGAGTAGCAGTGTAAGAAGATTCCACATTGGAAGACTGATGAGCAGCAGGAGGACGACCAATGCGTTTCCAACACGCTGCATACTCATGAGACTGACCTTGACAATAGGTATAATACTTAGTGTTGTGATAATTGTCACTACGGCCACGACCACGATCACTCTTTGGTGTGGGTTTGGAGACGGGGAAGGAGAAGGAGAAGGAGGAGGCTGTTTCTTTTTATTTTTTTTTTATTTTTTTATTTTTTTATTTTTTTTGAAGAGTGTGAAAGAAAAACCTAACTTTTTGTGAATTTTTTTTGTGTATATTATAAATGTATAATATAGAGACGGAAAAGAATACTTTATTGGATGATTATAGCTGAATACATTGCCTCCTATATATAGGAGAGTATAAAGACTAATCTTGAAGAGAGAGAAAGAAAAACCTAACTTTTTTTGAAAAAAATTTGTGTACACTTTTCGAGCTCTAATACCATGTAAATGTATAATATAGAGACGGAAAATAATACTTTATTGGATGATTATAGCTAAATACATTGCCTCCTATATATAGGACAGTACAAAGACTAATCTGAGTTTATTTCAGATGTGGGACTAAACTTAAGATTACTTTAACAATGACTAATACATAACTAAAATTTTGATATTACTGTTGAATGACAAAACCTATTTGTACTGTGTAATGAGCTAAGATTGAATTTATTTCCATCTTTGCAGGATCACTGCACCTAAAATACCATTAAGTTCTCTCAAATGCGGGGAGTCTAATTATGAGGTGTCTGGTAAGTTGGATTTATTTTTAGTTTGTGGCAATTACTATTTGAAAACTTCTTTTTGACAAGTTCCTAAATATGAATAATTTGTTCTGTTATGAAAAAAACGAATAATTTTGTTCCTTGTTCTTGGTTCCAAGACAACTATGTATTTTTATTAGTAAAAAGTGAAGAAATCTCCACCCTGTTTGAAGGTAATAGAAACTTCTGCAGTAACATTGACCAAAATTAATATCAAAGAAATCTCTTTTATACCCCAGACATTGACTTTTGCATAGAAAATTTGAACCTTGTAGTATAAGCCAGCTGCGTATCTTCTCTGGGGCATGCAATTTGCTACAATATTTCATGACTTCCGTTCAGTGTTAACATTGTTCTGAAGGCATGCTGGAAATAACTTACGCTTAATAATTTCCTACAAATAGAACTGAATACAACGAATATGACATGCTATACATTTTAAATTTCTTAATTGCTGTCTTTATGTTATAAAAGTGTCATAAACTTAATTTAATTATGTAAAAAAGAAACTTAGTTGCTCAGTCCCTAGGAATTCCCAAGCAATGCAAAATTTCAGATCTCATCATAAGATAGACATATATAGAGAGAGAGAGAGAGGGAGAGAGAGAGATTTCTTCTATTGTAAACACAAATATTTGTGCGCACCACTTAACCCGTCATTGGCAATGACAGGTTTAGGCAAAATATAAATTTTTGCCAAAATATAATTTTTTGCCGTATGCCTTAACCCGTCATTGCCAATGACGGGTTAAGTGGTGTGCACGGTGCACGCGTTTGCACAACATTTGGAGCAATGTTCCATTGTAAACGGGTATGCAAGCTACGAAAGCTGTTATGGAAAACAACGGCTTAGGTTTTATACATAAGCCGTTGTTCCGAATATAATCTAAGCCGTTGTTCGGAACAACGGCTTAGGTTCAAAATACACGAAGCCGTTGTTCCAAACAACGGCTTCAGTGGTTTGCAATGGTGCATTGCTCCCCCCCCTTCTCTATATCTCCGTCTTTCTCTCTCTCTCTCTGTATATATATATATATGATAGAGAGAGAGGGAGAGAGTTTCCTTCTGTTGTGCACTAGGCCACCGTGTGGACTCGGCCTTTCCGCCTTTGTATTGACGATCCGAACTGTTCACATTGATCTACACATCTAAATTAGCCTATATGTAACAACAAATCATTTGAAATTTATTTACCCATCCATTGAAGTGTTACAAAATTGTATGGCTGAATTTTTTTTTTATATAGTCATGGCTGAAAATTATTGTTTTTTATTGTCACATGATGGATGGGCAAATGAATTTCAATATTTAGACTAATTTATATGTGTAGATCAATGTAAATGGTTCGGATCGTCAATACGAAGGTGGGAAGACCAAGTGCACACGAGTGCACACGGCCTAGTGCACAACGGAAGGGGACTCTCTCTCTCTCTCTATATATATCTATATATATATATATACACACACACACACACACATATACTATTTCTACGTAGAGCTATTGATTTAGAGGGCAATGAGACAGAAGTCACAAAGTATAAATCGGCCTTTTAATGTTTCACGGTAACCATGGGACTCAAAATTGAGCAATTGTGCAGAGCTTTTCTTTGACTATCTCCATTCTATTTGTTGATTGATAGTCTAGAGACTGAAAATAATACTTTATTGGATACTCATAACTTAATACACTGCTTGCTATATATAGGAGAGTACAACGAGTAATCTTAATCTCATTCCTATGTGAGACTAAACTAAGATTACTTTAACACTCCCCATCAATCTGGTGCGTATATTGTCGAAGTCAAGCTTGCTCAAGAAAGTTTGAAAAAACTTAGGAGGTAGTGTGATGATGACATCAGTTCAAGACGATTGGCGCTTCTATCAGCGCAGACATCATCGAGGATGGCTGTTTTATTAGCCTAGTTATTTTGTCATTTTAGAACTTTTAGTTGTTTTGGTTATGTAATAGTTTTGCTATTTGCACCCTTTATTTTCTACATTTTGGATATTTGTATTGGAATTTTGTTTTGAGCCTATATATGTGCCTTTAGACTAATGCAAAATTAATGCTTTGATTAATTAAAAAATACTGTGTGTTGAGTTTTGCTCTTTGCATTCTTTTCTTGTGTGTGAGACCATAAGAAATTATTATTCTCTTGTGTGTGAGACCTTGAGAATTCGTTAGGGTTTGTAAGAAACCCTAGTTTATACCTTACCCCCCCCCCCCCCCCCCCTCTCATCTCACAGCCGCCCACTTCTTTCTTCTTCTTCAACCGACCATCCAAGCATCCAACAACCCGAAATCATCTCCTCCTTCATCTCCTCCACTGCACCCCGACAGCCTACTCCTGAGCTCTCCCCGCAACTTCCTTTCCTGTCACGGCCCGCTTTCCAAAAATACGGAACACAAGTGCGTGACATTGGCCCAACGAATGACTTTCGTCATCCATAAGCTATTATTGTTCAACTCAACAATAAACATGATAAATACAACCACACATGCATAAAAGAACAATCACATGAATAACAATACTTGGAATAAAATATGAAACAACCAAATATGATAATCCAACGTCTGGAAATAAAATAACAATTTCCGGGTCAAAAGCCCATAATACAATCTATATAATAAAGAGTAATGCTTTAGCCACTACCAATTTCACTACCATTTCCTTCACTACCTTAGGTGGCATACTTCTATTGAAGAGTTCTCCCACCTACTCTATCATCCCCTACCTATTGGAGTGTGCCACCTAAGGTAGTGAAGAGAAATGTAGTGAAATTGGTAGTTGCTCTAGCATTACTCTATAATAAAACACAAAGAAAGCTATCAAGTGGTTCTCCTTCAATCCCTTCAAAATTAATGGCCCAGATCTAACCTCACAAAACACATTTCCCCCCAAAAGTTCCCCCCCAAAACTCAAATTCAAATCCCCCCAAAACAACTCCTTTATTTATTTTATTTTCTCTCTCTCTCTCACTCTCTCTCTTTATATATATATATATATATATATATATATATATATATATACATACATACATATGGAAACATGGACTTTTATACCCCAATTCATAATTATTTTTCAACATATACTAATAAAAATATGGACTTTTATTTACAACTAATTATTGTCATACTATTCAAACTTGAGCTATATAATTGTTGATTTACTCTTTACATGGCTTTTCATATGCTGTATCGTTCTGAAGACGTGCCGTAGGCACGTGCCCATGGGCAAATCTAGTATTTTAATAAAAGTCGATGCATAAAGTCCAATGACATAAACAACTAAACAACAATCTAAAAAGTGATTAATCCTCAGAATCTCTGCTCTCCAAGTCCTGCAGGCAACTCTCCTTGATCACCTATGAATACATCTTCTAAAAAGAGGAGAAAATTGTCCTTAGAGCAAGCCTTGGACAGCAAGTAGAGAAAGCAATGAATAATGGAAATACGGTATAGCAATGAATCAATAAGTCAATAGAAATCAATAACAATGGACGATAACAAAAATCAATATCAATGACAACAATGCGATGAGTATAACAATAAACTATATTTCAATATTCGATATCAATGCTCAATGGTCGATGTCAAATCAATAAACAATGTTCGATATCAATAGCAATGACGATGTTCAACATGCAGTGTCAATATTGTGTCAATTCTTAAGTCTACTAGCTTTTAGTCTAACTAATCCACGTACTACCGCGTCCCATTCCACAGGTTAGATGCATACAATCAATATCGTTTAGACTCTAGTGGTGGACTCTATAGTTCATGTACTCGGCACGAGAACAATAAACAATAATGATAGCAACTCCGTTGCATGATAAACAATGAACAATAGTCGGCACGATAAACAATAGACGATGAATTTGGATACTGTGGTCAGTAATCTAACAATCAATCGATAAACAATAGCCGACGCAATATTTTGGGGAAACACAGGCCCCCTCTACCGAGTACAGTCTCTATATTGTCCACTACTTAATTCAACCCTTAAACCTCGGCTTGTTAAACATTTTATCGATGCAATCAATACATTGTTCAATTTAGAGAAATTCGATAAACGATGGAATCAATAGAAGTAACAATAGGATGATCAATTAGAATGAGACAATTAGAATGGTGACAATAGTATATTAGGATCATGCAATGCAATTTATACACTTCAATCCATTCAATATAACGATATATATACAATTATATTAAGAAAATATGGAAACACAATTCTGGACAACAATATGTTATTGTACCAAAATCAAGTTTTCCGCTGCTACAGAAATCCAAAACTGGATCCGTCAGAATTTCTAGAATGTAGACTCCTGCCCGGTTCCAACACATATTTAAAATACGAAATTCGATAACAATAGATAGGTTAATTACATCGTTCTTTACAGATTACACGTTCTGACCGAAAATCAAGATCAAGTTGTTATATTTGTAAAATCAGTAAAAACCCAATTTTAAATTCATCAAAAATATTGTCAAACCCCTAATCATGTTGACCAACAATCTGGAAATTATCATGGCGGAATTATGATGTTAACCTAGCTTTTTAATAAAAACTTGAAGAAATACGTGAATCATGAATTTACAATAAAAAGAACACAGCAGCAGTAAAGATGCGATAATTTGCACAGTATAACTCGGAATTCAAATATTTTAGATGGTCTGGAAACTAGAAGCACAGGGCTACAATTTTCGTTTAGAAAGCTATAAATTTTTATGTCAAATATTGGGTCAAAAAGGTCTCACAAGTTCCAGGCAGACAGTGAAAATCACGGTTCAACATATTTCATGAAATATAAGCGATCTGTGAACTTCAACTTAATAGTTAACAAATCTTATATTCAGCGTGGTAAACATAATAACCTGGTAAACACAATGAAGAATACATCCATACACTAGTTTAACATCAACGAGGCATCAATCAATCATTCAAGCACGACAACCTAATAATCAATTCTACAATAGTTTATTTGTGCGGTGTTATGCATGAATAACTTCTATTATCAATACTACATGAATGCATGAAAGATTCAATATTTTAGAGTCAATAATGGCATGAAGTCAAGAATATTTTAGGTTAGCTCGTGTAAACCTTCAATATACTCGACGGAAGATAAACAGTATAACAATACGATAAACAATTCATGATCTACTTGCGGAGTTTCAATAAAAACCTTGAATTTGACACAATATGCAATTCAAAAGGGAAGTGGCTTGCCTTGATTGGATTAGTTATGAGCGAATGAACGAAAAGCAGCGGGAACACGTGCAAACCAGCGAACAATGAGTACGGGCAGCAACAGTAACATGTGCGATGCAAGTAAAAGTCCAATAGCCAGCAAGGAGAGACGGGGCAGCGCTGCGTGTGCCTGGCGGAGTTGACAGCGGCCGAGGGACTGAGGCTGGTCGATAGGGGCTCTGTTGGTCGACTGCAGGTGCGTGGCGAGCTGGCGAGGTGCTGGCTTGGAGGGAGCTGGCGACAAGGAGGATAGGTTGCGGCAGCTCGGATGTTCGGAGGCGGAGAGATGAGGAGGCGAAGGTAGCGACTGGTGCACGGGGTCGGTGCAGGCGCAGGAGGCACAGAGGGTGATGGCGCATCAATGGTGCTCGGGAGGCGCACACAACGAGGAAGAAGAGGAACGAGAAGAAGGTGAAGGGGGGAGAGGAAGTGCAGGTGGATGGGGTTGGCGGCTGTTAGGGATGGAGATTAGGTTTAGATAATTAAGGTTAGGAAGTTATTAGATTATAAAGAGTTAGAATTTGGGTTTTATTAATAGCTTAAATATGGATAAATACTATTGGGCTTTAGTGTTATTGAGCAGGATAAAGATAAATATTTCATGGGCTTGGAGATGAATACGGATCAAATAATAAGATAATTATCAATCCAACAAGAATAGGATTGTCATGAAAAATAGTCCAACAAGGAGAAAAGAAAATTCATGAAATTTAATTTCGAATTGGGAAAAATAAGATTCGAATAATTAAACGGGGATCAATGATAGTTCATGAACAATATTAGGACCAAAATTATTTGAGACGATAAATGAAAGATAGAATATAATTCGAATTACAAAAAAAAAAGATTACATTGAATAAAAAAAAGGATGAAAACGGGAGTTACATTCCCCTTCTTCCCGACGCCCCTTGACCCCCGCCTCTCCCTTCTTGTTCCCGACGCCGATGGACTACACTGCCCCTCTTTCTCCCTTCGCCGACCACCTCGCCGCCTGCTAGCACACCAGCTGACCACCCTTCTAGCCTCCACTATCCAATCCGAAACCCTAATCCCCAATTCAATCTCAAATCCAAAATCCTAATTCCCAAATCCAATTCAAATCCTAAACCCTAATTCCCAAATTTTGAATTCAAGTCCTAATCCTATTCTTCATATCAAGAGGATGATTTGCGGAGGAGTACAATGCTAGTAATTGCGACGATTGGCGTCTTCCCTTATTCGTGTCAACACATTCATCGAACCCCAGTAATTTCTTTCCATTCTCCTTTATTTGTGGGACCGCATATCATCTCTAGAATATTATCTAAGTTTACTGTCATCCACAAATATTGAGTGTGCTTCTATTTGCCTAATTAGCGTACAACTTGTTATTGAATATTTTACTTCCTAAGAGCACTTATGTATAATTATTGATTATTAGGATTGAATTTTAATTGGACGAGTTAAACTTATTTCATTTCTTGAAAATTCATTAAACCAATTACTAGTTTTAATTTCTGACTTAACCCACACAACTTGTTGGTAAACTTAACCTTTTGATGTTCTTGGAAAATTCTCTACTTAGGGTTAAGTTTACATCATTTGGGTATCAGAGCGAAGGCTTTAAAATCCTAGTTTTTGCATCATTTAGTCATAATTTTTGCATTCATTTAGGATCATTTAAGGGTTCTTTTTTATCTCATTTTAGATTTTTTTCCAAAATTTTTTTAGGTGCATTTAGGTCACGTTTTCCCAAATTTCAGCTAGTACACGTTCCCATGACCCCTAGTTTCCTGCCTTGGTGAATGCATCTTCGCAGTATCATCACAAATCCTGAAGAGCCTTTCTTGCCCCTCCCAAACTACCCAATCAGGAATCCTAGAAATCAACAAATCCCTCATCGAACTGAAATGGACAACTCTGACATTTCCACTACCTTCGCTGCCATTCAAGTAACTATTGTCAATATCAATCAGAGGCTTGAGCAGGTGGAATTGAATCAAAATGTTGGCCCTGAGCTTCATCCTAATCGTCAGTTCCCTCAAGAGAATGGTCGTGAAGACCGACGTCACGATCGTGACCCTGACAAACAATACAAGAAGAACGTTAAGGCTGACATTCCCCACTTTGAAGGCCATATGGAACCCCAAGTTTATCTTGATTGAATCCGTGCCATGGACCACTACTTCGTGTGGTTTGACATGAACGAAATCCTGAAGGTCAAATATGCTATGATGAAATTGACTGGTAAAGCTCAACAACACTGGACCAATATTGAACATGCCCGCAGAGGCCGAGGCCTGACACCCATAACCACTTGGGATGCTATAAAAGAGAAGCTCACTGAGAGATATGTGCCATTGTCGTTCCACACCCAATTGCTAGATTTGTGGACCAACTCTATCAAGGAAGTAAATCCACTCAAGAGTATGTTGATAAGTTTGACTTCCTCATTCGGTGCAATGTCTTAGGTAAAGAGAGCGAAGAACAAACTTTCTTTAGGTTCTGAGCTGGACTATGAGCCGATCTTAGGAACGAGCTAATTCAAAAAAATCTGGACTTCTTGGCAGTAGCTTATGCCCTTGTCATCGATATAGATTTCTTTAAAGCAAGTCAGCGATTCGAGAGATCATTCATCTAGAATGACCTCCACTGATCCCTTTAGACTTAAGCCCTCCTATTTTTAGTACCCCAACAAGTCTTACTCAAACAAGCCCACTTCGAATCCCTATCCATCTAGGAATGACAAGGGTAAGAACACTGAAAGATACTACTCCAAGATTGATCCTCTCACTAAGTGATATAAATGTAAGGGATGCGACCATGTTGCCGGTAACTATCCTAGCCCCAGTAGGATCAATATAGTAGAATGTACCGTTGTCATTACTGATGATTCCGCTAATGAGTTTTCCTATGAGCCTTATGAAAGTGATGACTTCGGCGAAGAAGAGGATGACCGGTATCTCAACTCTATTCGGTTGATCCAATAATCTCCTTTGAATGTAGTCAGATGTGCTTTGTCCCAAGCAAAAGAAGATGATTGGAAGCGAACTGCTATATGTCACACCTGCTCGCCGATAGATGGCAAAAACTGCAAGTGATTGTTGACAGTGGGAGCTGCATCAAAACCTGTAGTTTGGTCCCTGTAGTTTCAAAACCTACAAGGAACAAATTTGGTGTAATGTACTCAAAATGGATGTGGATCAAGTAATTCTAGGGAGCCCTTGGTTATACGACCACGATGTGACAATATATGGTTGATCCAACCAATGTGTGTTCCAGCACGACAGATTAAAGATACAGTTCATACCCGTGAAATCACAAACTAATCCGTCTGTGAAAACACCAACTCCCTCGAGAAAGGGAAAAGGAAGTAGCGTATATGGGTGAAAAGGTACTCACGGAAGAAATTGACAAAGGGACGACAATTTTCATACTCACATCGAGAGAAGTCCCTAAAGAGCCTAAGTCACCCATCCCTCCTCAAGTTACCCTTGTCCTTTAGGAATTTACTGATGTGTTTCCTGCTGACCTCCCGAACCAGTTACCCTTGCTGCGTGACATCCAACTTGCTATTGACCTGGTTCCGGGAGCTAGTCTTCGTAACTTACCACATGAAGTCGTGCATGATTATCGTCCTAGGCAGCCCATAGATCTTGTTCCAATGTTACAACATCGTAGAGTCTGAGAGTTTGCATCCACATTTGCATCCCGCATTAATGATTTACATAGAGGAATTTCCAAGAAAATTAATGAGAATAATTTTAATTACAAGTTAAAGGCAGATATTAGAAGAAAATTTGAAACTTTTGATGTTGGTGACGAGGTGATGGTTTGGATCGTCCGAAATGGTTTTTAGCTGGATCCGTTAAGAAACTGAATGCACGTGCTGCATGCCCATTTAAAAGTTTGCATAAAATCAATGATAATGTCTATGTCGTTGACATTCTTCAATGTTTTGGCATAAGTAAGACTTTCAATATTGGGAATCTAGTATTGTATGAAGGACCAAAATTTAACCCCAGAAATTCTCTTATAAATGAGCCCATCTTGCACCCTACTTATGAGACTTAGACAATTTTTCCTTTACATGATACTACTTACCCCCGACAGAAAAATTGGATAATATTTTAGCTGATGAGATAATCTCTTCTAGAGATGGTGGTATTCATAGGTATCTGGTACGTTGGAAGAACAAGCTGGGGTCAGTGGATTCTTGGATTGATTGTGAGGAACTCCCGCGCTTAGATCCATATCTTTGGAGCACTATGACAGAAGTACTAGTTTGACTTGACTAGGTCGAGCTCTCTCCCACCCGGAGAGAAGGATGCGGACATCAGTTCAAGACGATTTGGGCGCTTCTATCAGCGCAAATATTGTCTAGGATGACTATTTTATTAGCCTAGTTATTTTTCATTTTAGCACTTTTAGTTGTTTTGGCATATGTAATAGTTTCGCTATTTGAACCATTTATTTTTTGCATTTTGGATATTTGTATTGGAATTTTGTATATATAGGCCTTTAGACTAATCAAAAATTAATGATTTGATTAATTAAAAAATACTGTGTTGAGTTTTGCTCTGTATTCTTTTCTTGTGTGTATGAGACCATAAAAAATTATTATTCTCTTGTGTGTGAGACCTTGAGAATTCGTTAGGGTTTGTGAGAAACCTTAGTTTATACTTTATCCCCCTCCCTCCTTCATCTCACAGCCGCCAACTTCTTTCTTCTTCTTCCTCCATTATCAACCGACCATCCATCCAAGCCTCCAACAACCTGAAATCATCTCCTCCTTCATCTCCTCCACTGCACCTCAACAGCCTACCCACGAGCTCTCCCCGCAACCTCCTTCCCCTTCTTCCTAACGCCCTGAAACCGCCGCCTCTCCCTTCTTGCTCCCTATGCCGTTGGACTACACCGCCCCTCCTTCTCCCTTCGCCGACCACCTTACCGCCTGCCAGCACACCGGCCGACCACCCTTCTAGCCTCCACCATCCATTCTGAAACCCTAATCACCTCAAATATGAAACTCTAATCCCCAATCCACTTCAAATTCGAAACCCTAATCCCCAATCCAATTCCAAATCCGAAACCCTAATCCCCAAATCCAATTCAAATCCTAAACCCTAATTCTCAAATTTTCAATTCAAGTCCTAACCCTAATCTTCATATCAAGAGAATGATTTGCGGAGGAGTACAGTGCTAGGAATTACGACGATTGGCATCTTCTTCCCTCATTCGTGGCAACACGTTTATCGAACCCCAGTAATTTCTTTCCATTCTCCTTCTTTTTGGTACCGCATATCATCTCTAGAATATTATCTAAATTTACCGTCGTCCACAAATATTGAGTGTGTGTGCTTCTATTTGCTTAATTAGCGTACAACTCGTTATTAAATATTTTACTTGCTAAGATCGCTTATGTATAATTATTGATTATTATGATTGAATTTATAATCGGACTTGTTAAACTTATTTCATTTCTTGAAAATTCATTAAACCAATTACTAGTTTTAATTTATGAATTAACCGACACTACTTGTTGGTAAACTTTATCTTTTGATACTCTTGAAAAATTCTCTACTTCAGGTTAAGTTTACATCATAGTGCATTAGTTATGATATCGGCAAGTTGTTCACTGGACCAAACATATGAAAATGAAATAATTTTTTTCTCCTACTCATATTGAACGAAGTTACAGTCAACTTCGATTTGTTTTGTGCGCTCATGAAACATCGGATTTTCAGAAATATGCATAGCAGCCTTGTTGGCACAATAGAGAGGAACGAGAGATAACAATTGGATTACCAAGTCTCGAAGAAGAGATTTGAGCCATAAAACTTCAGAAATCAAATGCCCAATGGCTCGGTATTCAAACTCTGCATTTGATTTGGCTACGACGAGTTGTTTCCTACTTTTCCTAGATACAAGATTTTTTCCAAAGAATACAAAGTACTCACTAATTGAGCGATTATCATCAACCGATCCTGGCCATTCAACATCAGAATATCCTCGTAAAGAAAGGGAATCACCAGGTCTGAAGAGAAGTCTTTGTCATGAGGCTTTCTTAAGTGAAGAATGCGAACCACTGCTTCCCAAAGAGTGATGGTCGGTGCATCCATAAAAGCTGACTCGACTAACTGCAAAGAAAATATCTAGCCTAATCACTGAGAGATATGAGTTTGCCAACCAACCTGTGTTATCTTGGATCAGAGAACAATGCATCATTGGAGAAGGTGGACGGCTTAATATTGGGATCCATAGGTATGTCACTCGAGCTTCATCTCAATATTCATGTCTCTGTAAGAATATCAAGGACATACTTTCTTTGAGAAAGAAATATATGCCTTGTGCATGCAACCTTAATGCAAGGAAATATCGAAGTGGACCAAGATCTTTTGTTTGAAAGGTTTGAGCTAATTGCTGCTTGATGTCTGCAATACTGATGTAAACTTAACCCTAAGTAGGGAATTTTCAGGAATATTAAAAGATTAAGTTTACCAACATGTAATACCGTTTAAGTTAGAAATTAAAACTACCAATTGGTTTGATGTGTTTTCAAGAAGTGAAATAAGTTTAACAAGCCCAGTTATTGATTTACGCCTAACAATCAACAATTATACTTAATCGTTCTTAACATGTAAGATTTGCAATAAAGATTCGTACTCCAATTAGCAAGTAGAAGCACGTACACTCAATAGTTGTGGACGACGATAAATTTAGATAATATTCTAGATTTGATATGAGGTATCACAAATAAAGGAGAATAGAAAGAAGTTACCGGGGTTTGATGTACAAGGAAGAAGATGCTGGATCTGAATCGTGCCCAAGCACCAAATAGCGAATAACGACCCAATCAAACAAGATCAGGTTTGATATGTTCTTATTGTTGCTGTGCGTTCGGGAGGAAGGAGATGGTGATCGATGTTGGGGTTGCTGCTTGCGATGGGGGTGCTCGGGTGGCTCGCGGTGGCACCTATGATAACAGCTGCGCCGGCAGGGGTCGACGATAGCGAGAGAGTTGACGATAGCGAGGAGAAGGGGGGTTTGGGGTTGTCGACCGAAGAGGGAAAGGCAGTTTGGGGTTTCAGGGGTGGTCGACTGGAAAGGCAGAGGTGGCTAGGGGTTTATATGAGGGAGGAGCAGTCGGGGGTTGACGGAGGGGACGGTGGCGGCTGTCGATGGAGGTCGGGGGTGTTGAGATGAAGGAGGGGCAGCCGGAGTAGTTAGAGGGGAGGTAGGGGTTTGGAGATGGGCGGAGAGGGGCATCAGGGCGTTCAGGAAGGAGGGGAAAGAGGAAGCAGGAGAGAGGGGAATGGATGGTTGTTGAAGGAGATAGGGTATTAGGATTATGGTTTAAAATAAAATTGGGGATTTGGGGGTGTAGTTAGAGCTTTTCACAAACCCTAATACTTTTTTAGGATTTTTCACAAACCCTAATGTTCTCTTATCGTCTCACACACATAAGAGGAGAATGAGCAACAACTCAACACACTAATTTTTTTAATCAATAATAGCATACATTTTCATTATTCTCAAGGCCTATATATAGGCTCAAAACCAATTCAAAATAAATCTCTCGAACAAACTACATATGGCTAAATCTCAAAACAAAACTAAATAAAATCGATGTTCTTATCACTTTCCGGGTGGGAGAGAGCTCGATCCAGTCGAGTCAAAACCAGTGATCATGTCATAGTGCTCCAAAATGTCTGGATCCAAGTGCTGGAGCTATTCACGGTCAATCCAAGTATCATTCGACTTCGGCTTGTTCTTCCATCTCACCAAATATGTTTGAATCCCGCAATCTCTAGTAGAGATTATCTGATCATTTAAAATATTATCTATTTTTTCTATCGGTGGATAAGTAGTATCAGGTAGAGGGGGGAGTATGAGAATCTCACCAGTAGGCTGTAGGGTAGGCTCATCTATAAGAGGATTTTTAGGGTTAAATTCTGGACATTCATAGAATACTAAATCCTCAATATTGAAAGTCTTACTTATGTCAAAACCTTCTAGAAGGTCAATGACATAGGCATTATCATTGATTTTATACAGAATTTTAAATGGTCATGCAACACGTGCATTTAATTTCTTAACGGATCCAGTTGGAAACCGTTCCGGACGAATCCGAGCCATCACTTCGTCACCAACATCAAGTGTTTTAAATTTCCTTCTCAAATCTGCTCTTAACTTATAGTTAAAATTATTCTAATTAACTTTCTTGGAAATTTCTGTATGCAAATCATGAATGCGGGATGTAAATGTGGATGCAGACTCAGAGACTTTATGATTGTTCGTCAGAGTCACGATCTTGACATCGATCGTCACGATCATTCCCTTGGGGGATCTGACGATGAAGCTCAGGGGCAACTTTTTGGTTCAATTCCACTTTCTCAAGCATCTGATTGATATTGACAAGAGTTGCTTGAATGACAGCGAAGATAGTGGAGGTTAGGATTGTGGACTCAAATACACTTAGGCACGGAATACTTGAAGTTGGAGAAGAAGAGAAGGCAAAGACAGCAAGAGAATGCAACAACAGCTAAAAGAAGTGCAATTGGAAAGTTGCGGTTGACTGTCCTAGGGTGCGGTCGACCGACCACCCGACCGCTACTAGGCTGCTAGGCATCTTTGAGTGTACATGGTTCAACAGAGAGCGGGACAGTCGACCGACCAGGGCTTCAGGAGTGGACTTTACATGTTGTGGTCGACCGACCTGGGGGTGCAGTCGACCGACAGCGGCTCTGTGTGTTAATTGGGCTGACGAGTTTAATGCCCAATCAGCTGGATTTATGTTTATCTTTTAGGGTTTAATTGGGGGCTATATATATGGCTATAGACTCTAGGATTTGTATAACTGATTAGAGAGAATTGGTGAGTCATTATCATTGTTCAACTTCAAGAGGGGATTGTGCCGTGTGTTTCAAAGGTGAGGGAGAGAGATTGAGAGCTGTAATATCTTTTGTAATCTTTGTATATCTTGGAGAATAACAAGTATTGGTTATCTCTGCATATTGATTGTGTTCTTGTGAGATCTTGCATATATCGTGGTGGCTTGTTTTTTGTTCATCTAAATCTTGGTAGTTTCTACTATTTGTGGTGTACTTCCGCTATTAGCACTACGAGTTGTGGTAAATTCTTCAATATGCGGTATCAGAGCTCTATGTTCGAGATGGCCGATAGCAAGTCGAAGATCGAAAGGTTCGATGAGAGTGACTTTGCGATGTGGAAGATTCAGATGATAGCGTATCTTCGTTAGAAAGATCTTAATGGTCGGTGGAGACAGGGATGCGAAGGTCTTGGCGGAGTGGAATCGTTTGGATCAGAAGGCGATAGAGCAGATTCAGTTGGGGCTGAGTTGGAAGGCATTATTTCATATCTCGAAGTGAAAGACTACAAAGGAGGTTATGGAGATTCTTACTGATATGTATGAGAAACTGTCGGTATCTAATCAAATTCTTCATATGAAGAAATTGGTTAATATGAAGTTTGAAGGAAGGGGGTTCAGTAGCAGAGCATGTGAATAATTACTGTATGGTTTATAACCAGATGAAAGCTGCAGGTTTGAAGTTTTCAGATAGGGGGCAGTCATTGTTACTTCTATCTACTTATCCTGATAGTTATGGTACGGTGGAACAGACTATTACAAGCACTATAACAGATTTGACGACTCTACAAGATGTGGTGAGTAGCATTCTCAACGAGGAGGTGAGAAGGGTGAGAAACGGGGAATATCCATCATCATCTTCTAGAGATTCCGTAATATTTGTTGAGAGGAGACGTGGGAGATCTACGAGCAGTTGAAGAAGAAAGGATCGGAATAGTGCATCTGAGAGTGAGTCTGATGACAGCAATGGGGGACATGGCCCTGAGTGCTGGTATTGTCACAAGAGAGGTCACATGATGCGCAGTTGCAAGGCTTATATGAAGAGGAAGCAGGAGAAACCGAAGAGAGATAACCCAGAGGAAGCTCAAGTGGGGCTTGTCGAAGAGTTATGCTTATCTGCTCCGGAGGGATTGGGCACTCAAGATTGGTGTATTGATTCGGGAGCTTCTTTTCATTGCACTCCGAGGATAGAGGTATTTGATGGCTACAAGGAGGGTTCTTTTGGAGATGTGATTGTGGGAAATGGTCACCAGTGTCCTGTACGAGGGGTTAGTACTGTTCACATGAAAGCTAATGATGATCAGAGTGTTATCCTGCGGGAGACAAGAAATGTTCCAGACTTGAAAGAAAATCTTATTTCGATTGGAAGGCTAGACAAAGTGGGTATGTCTACTACAGTTGGTAGTGGGGAGTGGCATATAGCTGCAGGTTCAAGGGTGATTGCAAAAGGGAAGCGTGCGGGAGATGTGAGGAGTGTTTCTCCTGTAGTTAACTCTCAGCCGGAGTCGAGTAGTAAGTTGTGTGGGGTGCAATCGAGTTCTTTCAGTTGTGGAGGAGAGGTTACTAATCTAGTGGGAGCTGCTGGCCATGGAAATGATCCTAGAAGGCAAGGCGTTGCTGCGGTGAGGATACATAGCGATATGTCAGACGAAGCTTCAAGTAGCTCGTGTGGTAGAGAGCACTGGTAAAGAAAATGGGACTGTAGGGGTTGAACAGTCTGCAGATATTATGGAGGTGTCATCCACAGAGACTTATAGTGCAGAGGGTGCTTTGAGAGGTTTTGGACCATGTCCGGTGTTAATGGTGATTATGCAAGTTAGGGAGTCTTGTAACATGGAATCCGACATGGGAGGTTGTTTCTTCGGTATTCGTGCTATATTCAATTGGTGGAGCACATCCTTCATGAGGCGATGACAGGTGGTTGGTGCACTCCACGTGGTGGAGTGGTGGAGGTGCTCTTCATGAGAGTGGGGTGTACTTGGGTCTTCCATGAAAGTGGGAGATTGGTAGAGATAATACGATATAAAGATTACAATAACTTTGAAGCGTTGTGTATTCAGTCCAAGTGGGGGATTATTAGGATTGTGGACTCAAATATACTTAGGCACGGAGTACTTGAAGTCGGAGAAGAAAAGGAGAAGACAGACAACAAGAGAATGCAACAATAGCTAGAAGAATTGCAGCTGGAGAGTTGTGGTCGACTGTCCTGGGGTGCGGTCGACCGACCACCCGACCGCAACTAGGTTGCTAGGTATCTTCGAGTGTACATAGTTCAATAGAGAGCGGGACAGTCGACTGTGCAGGCGACCGACCAGGGCTTCAGGAGTGGACTTTACACCTTGTGGTCGACCGACCTGGGGGTGCGATCGACCGACAGTGGCACTGTGTTATTTGGGCTGATGAGTTTAAGACGCAATAAGCTGGATTTGTGTTTATCTTTTAGGGTTTACTTGGGGGCATTGTTTTAAATTTCCTCCGATGCGGCCGAAATTTCGGCCGATATTTGGTTTCGGCTAGCTTGCCGATATGAAATCACATATTTTATACTCTACATTGTTTTGGACCGAAATGTGTAGATTTCAGCCGAAATTACCGAAATATTGGTCGAAATATTGCCGTAATTGGCAAAATATCAGTCGAAATAGAAATATCAGCCGAAATAGACAAATATTATTGTGAATATATTAAAAATTTTTGTTTTACTTTTTGCATATATGTCTTTCAATATAGGACCTTAAGCTAAAATAATGTGAGGTTCGTATCGCTATTGTTTGTATATATGCAAAGTCAAGTAAGTTTATTAACTAATACATTTTTCTAATCAATGCAAATTCAGTTTAGTTATATACTTATATTACATTCTCTTCTATATTATTGTTAAATTATGCGAAGATTTACTGTAATTGATTCATATTATTAGTTACATTATACAGTATTTTATATGACAAATGACATGTAGGACATATAATATCTTATTTAGTAACAAAAAAAATATTTATTGAGTATAGGAAATGAACATCCGATATGATCACATTTCCTCGAGATCTCCTCCGATATCTCTGATCCGAGACGAAACACCCCTTACCGAGATGAGTCCGAAATTCTAGATTTAAAACCATGCTTGGGGGCTATATATATGGCTGTAGACTCTAGGGTTTGTATAACTTATTAAAGAGAATTTCTGAGCCGATATCATTGTTCAACTTCAAGAGGGGAATGTGCCGAGTGTTTCAAAGGTGAGGGAGAGAGATTGAGAGTTGTGATCTCTTTTGTAATCTTTGTATTTCTTGGGAATAAGAATTATTGGTTATCTCTACATATTGATTGTGTTCTTGTGAGATCTGGCATATATCATGGTGACTTGTTCTTGGTTCATCTAAGTCTTGGTAATTTCTATTGCTTGTGGTGTACTTCCGCAATTAGCACTACGAGTTGTGGTAGATTCTTGAACAGTGGAAATGTGAGACTTGTCCATTTCAGTTCGAGGCGGGGCTCGCTGAATTCTAAGGTTCCTGATTAGGTTGTTTGGGAAGGACAAGAAAGGCTCTTTGGGACTTGTGATGGTGCTGCGAATACGCATTCACCACAGGCGAAAACTGCGGGTCGTGGGCATGTGTGCTTGCTGAGATTTTGGGAAACGTGTTCTAAATGCACCTAAAATGATTTTTTATTTATTTAAATAAAATCTGAAATGATCTTAAAAAGTAACCCTAAATGAATGCAAAAATTATAACTAAATGATGCAAGAACTAGGGTTTTTAAAACTTTCACTCTGATTCCAAAATGTTGTAAACTTAACTCTAAGTAGAGAATTTCCAAGAATATTAAAAGATTAAGTTTACCAACATGTAATGCCGATGGAGTTAGAAATTGAAACTACTAATTGGTTTGATGGATTTTCAAGAAGTGAAATAAGTTTAACTGAAAACTACTAATTGGTTTGATGGATTTGCAAGAAGTGAAATAAGTAAACAAGTCCAATTAAAGATCCACGCCTAACAATCAACAATTATGCTCGTTCTTAGCATGTAAGATATGCAATAAAGATTCGTACTCTAATTAGCAAGTAAAAGCACACGCACTCAATAGTTGTGGACAACAGTAAATTTAGATAATATTTCAGAGATGATATGCGGTTTGGGGTTTTATCCTGTAAGATATGCAATAGAGAGTCGACGACAGCGAGGAGAAGGGGGCTCAGGGTGGTCGATTGAACAACAAAGTGTGGTACATTGTGGATGGCCGAGTCAGAATGCGGCTTGCGTTTCATTACATAAATCCGAAGTGGCGGAGGCGGTGGTGGTGGTGATAGGGATGGTAGTGGTGGTGGTGGTGGGAAATCAGGACTCAACAACAGCCCTCGGTAAATCGGGATTAGTGGAAGGAGTTTGGTTAAAAAAAGGTTTGTGTTCAAAAAATGAAACCTCCGCTAAGATAAACATTTTTTTCATGAAGGGCGATAACAAAGATAATCTTTCGAAAAATGTGAATATCCAGAAAGTACTCATTTGGTAACACGCATGTCAAGGTTATCAGTTCCTGGGTGGAGATTTTGAACAAAACACGTGCAACAAAAAATAGGAGGTGGTAGTGAAAATAGATCTTTATATGGAGACTCCAGTTTGAAAACTGATTGATTTTGAAAAATATGAGTAGGTATACGGTTAATAAGAAAACATGCAGTGAGAACCACAAAACTCCAATAAAACTTTGGGACGTATATTTCAAACATCAGAGAGCGAGCAGTGCTAAGTAAATATTGATTTTTACGTTATGTTACTCTATTTTGTTGATGAGTATAGGCGCAAGAGGTTTGGTGTATTATTCCATGTTGAGAAAAAAATTGTTGTAAATCAGAACTCACATATTCTTTAGTATTATCAGAATGAAAATATTTAAAAGTAGTGTCAAATTGTGTTCGTATTTTAAAGGAAAATTCTTGAAAAACTTTAAACACTTCAGAATGATCTTTCAAGAGAGACAGCCATGTCATGCGAGAGAAATCATCAATAAACGTAACAAAATAACGATATTTATTAAACGTGGAAAAACCAATAGGTCCCCAAACGTCAGAATGCACTAAATCAAATAAATGTTCACTACGTTATTTACACGTCCTGGGTAGAAAACTCGATGATGTTTGCGTAGCTCACATGACTCACAAAATAACTGAAAAGAAGCCTCACAACGGAAACTAAGTGTTTGAGAGCAGTAAATGAGGGACCATGTCGTTCACGATCTGTGTCGGTCACTTTCGTCGTCATAATATCCTGAAACACAGTGAAATTAAAAATATGTTACTGAATAATTTAAATCCTTTGAAATTTTAGGAACCGATAATTAGCTTTTAGGAAATGTAGGGACACGTAAAACAGAGGTAAGGGAAAGATCTGGAGAAAGGGAGATATCGCCCTTCCCTTCAACAAGGATATGAGATCCATAAGCAACACGCACATGATAATTAGAAAGTGAAGAAAAGGAAGAAAGCCGGAAATGAGTCATATGTTTAGAAGCACCTAAATAAATAATCCATTGATGTGAAGAAACATGACAAGCAGTATATGAGTGAACAGAATTACCCAGAGGAGACAACATATTGCGGAATGCCTGTTACTCTTCAGTAGAGAGAGTATACTGGGAGGGTTGGCACATCTGTAGGAGCAACAGTGAAAGAAAAAGATTCCACAGTGGATGACTGGTGAGCAGCACGAGGACGATCAATGTGTTTTCAACATGTCGCATACTCATGAGACCGACTCTAACAATAAGTATAATACTTAATGTTGTGATGACTGTCACCATGGCCACGACCACGATCACCACGGCCCCTTCAAGTATAAGAACCACGGCCCATTGAAGATAAAAGAAACTGCTGTGAGTGATCAGAAAAAGCACGGCGATTGCCAGAGACGAGTGCAAACGGTGTTGGGGTTTCAACAAGACGAGGGCTACTCGTGGTAGCTGAACATGGAGATCACATAGAGAGGGACCGGTGTTGGTGTAGTGCCTTGAATTTCCATAATAAAAATAAGAGACAAATCCAGGATCTTTACTTCAATGTAATCCAAACACAGTATAAATATAGAGAAATTTAAAACTTTCTTTACAACAGTCCATATTACAATGCACATCGGAAATTTAAACACATTTAATACAACTCATTTCAATATTTAAACTCCAGTCTTCTCAGAGTCCAAGCTTCGACCCTTGTGCAAGCCCTTATTGTTCATCACTTTTCAAGGTTCGATCCTCACACTATGCAAATTTATAGCTCCGTGACTAATATAATATTTAGACATTTTACGAGTACTTAGCCCATGCCCTGATAATTCCGGAAGTCAATCTCTATTCACAGATAATTCTGGAGTCTACTTCACTCACCTGGGAATCTTCGAGAATACCCCACATCGCAAGCTATGACGCCTCACCACACACAGACATCCCATGAGCATTGCCTCGATCCCAATAATTCCAGAGATCAATTTCACACCGCAGGTAATTCTAGAGACTTTCTGATGAGGACATCGGTTCAAGACGATTCGGGCGTTTCTATCAGCGCAGGCATCGTCGAGGACAGCTGCTTATTTAGTTTAGGATTTTATTTCAGTACCATATTTGTTTTTGGCAATTATAGCCATATGTAATTTTTTTTATATTTTTTTAGATTTTGAGAATATTTTGAGATTTGTATCTTGATTTGTTTTGAGTCTATATATAGGCCCTCAGATTAATGAGAAAAATATGCCACTCTTGATTAAAAATTGTTGTGTTGAGTTTTGCTCTTCCCGTCTCTTTTTGTGTGATCAATTGAAGTTCAATTATTAGGGTTTGTGATAAATCCTAATACAATTTTAGAGCTAGTGATTAACTCTAAAATCTACCCCAAATTAAACTCTCCCAAATAAAATTACCCAAACCCTAATCCCCAAATCCAAAACCCTCCTCTCTCCCATCGTCTTCTTCCCCCTACTCTCGACCCGACCGAAACCCTAGCCCGCCCCCACTTCGCGACCTCAACAATACCCCGCACCTGCCTTCTCACCCCATCATCGTCCCACAACCATCTCCCACAAATCAACCCTGAAAGCATCATCATCGTCCTCCCCATCTCCCTCTCTTTCCCTTCCCCACCGTCGACCTCACTTCGCAACCCCACCAAACCCCAACCTCCTGCCATTTGCACCCCGACGCAACAACAGCCAGCAGCGCTAGCTGCGTCGCGAGGCTTCAGTGACTCCAGGCAGTCGCGCTGCCCTTGCGCCGCCCCTGGCCCTCTCCCTGCTGTCGTCAGCCCCGACTGCAGCAGTTCCAGCCATTGCGAGATCCAGCGGCCAGTCCTTTCAACAGTGGCTTCACTTTCGGTCGTCCCAATTGTTCTTTGAACCCTCGTTATACTCTTTCTACTTTTAAGTATTTGTGTTATACTGCCATGTTATCTCTATCATATTATCTGGTTTAACTGTCGAACACAAATATTGAGATTGAGTGTTTGACTTGCTTGATTAGAGTACGAATCAATATTGAATCTTTTACTTGCTAAGAACACTTAGAGATTTAATTATTGATTGTTAAATGTGACTCAGTTCTTGAAAATCCATCAAACCAATTAACTGTTTAAAATTTTTAACTTTAATCCGCACTACATGTTGGTAAAATTAATCCATTAAGAATCTTGGAAATTCTCTATTTAGGATTAGTTTTACATCATTTTGGTATCAGAGCGAAGGTTCTTAAAACCCTAGTTCTTGCATCATTTAGGTATTATTTTTGCATTCATTTAGGATTATTTAGAGTCTTTTATTTTATTTTATTTCGTTTTTTTAGATCACGTCAGATTCATTTTAAAAAAAATTAGGACACACACGACCCCTAGTTTCCACTTTTGGTGAATGTGTCTTCGCATCACCATCACAGATCCTGAAGAGCCTTTCTTATCCCTTCTAAATCACCCAATTAGGAACCCTAGACTTTCCCGACCTGAAATGGACAACTCTGATATCTCCGCTACCCTAGTTGCCATTCAAGCAACTCTTGCCAATATCAATCAGAGGCTTGAGAAAGTGGAATTAAATCAAACTGTTGCCTTTGAGCTTCATGCCAATCGTTAGATCCCTCAAGGGAATGTTCGTGACGATCGACGTCAAGAACGTGACCATGACGAACAATATAAGAAGAACGTTAAGGCTGGTGTTCCCCATTTTGAAGGCCACATAGAATCCCAAGCTTACCTCGATTGGATCCGTGCCATGGACCACTACTTTGTGTGGTTTGACATGAGCAAAGCCCTGAAGGTTAAATTTGCCATTATGATAGATGGAACCTGGCGTATATGTGTGGACAGCCGTGTCATAAACAAAATCACGGTGAAATACCGTTTTCCCATTCCTCGTTTGGATGACTTGTTGGACCTGGCGTATATGTGTGGACAGCTGTGCCATAAATAAAATCACGGTAAAATACCGTTTTCTCATTTCTCGTTTGGATGGCATGTTGGACATGATGTTTGGTGCCACAATCTTTTTCAAGATTGATCTTAAAAGTGGCTATCACCAAATACATGTTCGTTCTGGTGATGAATGGAAGACCGCCTTCAAGACGAAGGATGACCTGTACGAATGGTTGGTCATGCCATTTGGAATGACAAATGCCCCGAGCACGTTTATGAGAATCATGACGCAAGTACTCCGTTCCTTTTTGGGCAAGTTCCTTGTGGTGTACTTTGATGATATTCTCATTTACAGCCAATCCGTTGGACAACATCTTGACCGTTTGAGACAGGTCTGTGGTGTTTTGAGGAAGGAACAACTTTACGCCAATCCTACCAAATGTACCTTCCTCTCCGATTAGACTATCTTTCTAGGATTTATTATTTCTGCCAGAGGAGCATCTGCTGACCCAGAAAAGATACGAGCTATTACCGAGTGGCCTGAGCCCCGCAATATTCGTGATGTGCGGAGTTTTCATGGCCTTGCCTTTTATCGTCGGTTTGTGCAAGGATTTAGCACGATCATGGCTCCAATAACCGACTGTTTGAAGAAAGGTGAGTTTGTCTGGTCGAAAGAAGCCACGAAAGCCTTCGAAGAGATCAAGAAGAGAATGACTCAGACACCTGTCATGAGGTTGCCTGATTTCACTAAAGTCTTCGAAGTAACGTGTGATGCTTCTGGTATTGGTATAGGTGGAGTCCTCAGTCAAGAGAGTCATCCTGTTGCTTATTTCAGTGAAAAACAGAACGAAGCAGAACAAAAATACTCCACTTATGACAAGGAGTTCTATGCGGTCATTCAGTCACTTCGCTATTGGTGACATTTTCTTCTGCCGCAAGAATTTGTTATCTTCTCAGACCATGAGGCTTAAGATTTCTTAAGTCTCAACAAAAGTTGAATCCGATACATGCTAGATGGGTAGAGTTCCTACAAGAATATTCATATACTATTAGGCACACAAAAGGGATTGATAATAAGGCCGCGGATGCGCTAAGTTGTTATCACATGATCTTAGCTACACTGCGCACCGAAATTGTTGGTTTTGAGAGATTGAAAGATGAGTATGCCTCCTGCCCAGATTTTCACGAGATCTTCACCTCTTTGAAGGATGGCATTACTCGAGTGATAGATGATTATTTCTTGAAAGATGATTATCTCTTCTATCGCTCAAAACTGTGCGTTCCTAGTACATCATTGCGAGAGTATCTTGTTTGGGAATTGCACCCTGGTGGCCTTGATGGACATTTTGGGCATAACAAGACTATTGATGCTATGGAACATAGGTTTTACTGGCCGAAGCTAAATAGAGACGTTGTAAGACTCGTTTATAGATGTTACACCTGTCAACTTGCCAAGCAACAAAACAGAACACATGCCTGTATACTCCATTACCTGTTCCCAGTCGCCCTTGGGAATACGTGAGTATGGATTTAGTGTTAGGCTTACCGAAAACACAAAAGAAACACGATTTCATTTTTGTCATCGTGGACCGTTTCTCCAAAATGGCCCACTTCCTACCATGCTCGTAAACTTTCGATGCATCTCGTGTAGCTCAGATGTTCTTTGATAACATTGTAAAGCTGCATGGGTTGCAAAAAACCATTGTCTGATAGGGATGTGAAATTCACAAGTTATTTTTGGAAGACCCTATGGCACAAGTTGGGTACAGAATTGAAGTTTTCTTCAGCCTTCCACCCACAGACAGATGGATAGACTGAGGTTGTCAATCGGAGTCTTGGCAATCTCTTACGTACTCTTGTGGGAGAGAACTTGGGAACATGGGATTTAAAATTAACAGTTGTTGAATTAGCTTATAAAACATCTAGGAATAGAACCACTGACATGAGTCCACACGAAGTTGGGTTATCGTCCTAGGCAGCCCATAGATCTTGTCCCCATGTTAGAACATCACAAAGTCTCCGAGTCTGCATTTGCATCCTGCATTCATGACTTGTATAGAGAAATTTTCAAAAAAATTAATGAGAATAATTTTAACTACAAGTTAAGAGCTGATATTAGAAAGAAGTTTAAAACTTTTAATGCGGGTGACGAAGTGATGGTTCGGATTCGTCCGGAACGGTTTCCAGCTGGATCCGTTAAGAAGTTGAATGCACGTGCTGAAGGCCCATTTAAAATTCTTCATAAAATCAATGATAATACCTATGTCGTTGACCTTCCCGAAGGCTTTGGCATCAGTAAAACTTTCAATGTTGAGGATTTAGTACCCTATGAAGGTCCAGAATTTAACCCTAGAAATCCTCTTATAAATGAGACTACCATGCAGCCTAATGGTGAGATTTTCCCATTACCCCCACTACCAGATACTACTTACCCATCAACAGAAGAATTGGATAATATTTTAGATGATCAGATAATCTCTACTAGAGATGGCGGTATTCATAGGTATTTGGTAAGATGGAAAAACAAGCCGGGGTCGGAGAACACTTGGATAGATCGTGGAGAGCTCCAGCGCTTGGATCCAGACCTTTTGGAGCACTTTGACAGGAGGGCTGGTTTTGACTCGACTGGGTCCAGCCCTCTCCCACCCGGGGAGAATGATGAGGACATCTGTTCAAGACGATTCAGGCGTTTCTATCAGCGCAGGCATCGTCTAGGACAGCTACTTATTTAGTTTAGGATTTTATTTCAGTACCATATTTGTTTTTGGCAATTATAGCCATATGTAATCTTTTTTATATTTTTTTAGATTTTGAGAATATTTTGAGATTTGTATCTTGATTTCTTTTGAGCCTATATATAGGCCCTGAGATTAATGAGAAAGATATGCCACTCTTGATTAAAAATTGTTGTGTTGAGTTTTGCTCTTTCCGTCTCTTTTTTTGTGATACAATTGAGATTCAATTATTAGGGTTTGTGATAAATCCTAATACAATTTTAGGGTTAGTGATTAACTGTAAAATCTACCCCAAATTAAACTCCCCCAAATAAAATTACCAAAACCCTAATCCCCATATCCAAAACCCTCCTCTCTCCCATCGTCTTCTTCCCCCTTACTCTTGACCCGACCGAAACCCTTGCCCGCCCCCACTTCGCGACCTCTACAATACCCCGCACCTGCCTTCTCACCCCATCATCGTCCCACAACCATCTCCCACAAATCGACCCTGAAGGCATCATCATCGTCCTCCCCATCTCCCTCTCTTTCCCTTCCCCACCGTCGACCTCACTTCACAACCCCACCAAACCCCTACCTCCTACCGTTTGCACCCCGATGCAACAACAGCCAGCAGCGCTAGCTGCGTCGCGAGGCTTCAGTGACTCCAGGCAGTCGCGCTGCCCTTGCGTCGCCCCTGGCCCTCTCCATGCTGCCGTCAGTCCCGACTGCAACAGTTCCAGCCATTGCCAGATCCAGCGGCCAGTCCTTTCAACAGTGGCTTCATTTTCGGTCGTCCCAATTGTTCTTTGAACCCTCGTTATACTCTTTCCACTTTTAAGTATTTGTGTTATACTTCCATGTTATCTCTATCATATTATCTAGTTTAACTGTCGACCACAAATATTGAGATTGAGTGTTCGACTTGCTTGATTAGAGTAATTCTCTATAAATTCTGGGATTTACCCCCTCAAAATATGAAATTTCGTAGTTTCGAAATATTCATAGTTTCGAAATATGAAATTCACACCTCTTTAAAACTGAGAATAACTCTTTAAAATCTGAAAATTAAATCTTCAAAATTTGATAATTAAATCAATGGAACTTCACCTAACATACTAGATTTTTACCACAATACAGATATGAATATGTACTAGGGTTAATTCCAAACCCTAGCACAACCCGAGCCTCGAAGAGATTTTAAAAAAAACAACTTGGCCCCCATCAGTTTCGAACCCGCAACAATAGACACAGCGCCAATAACCACGAGCTAGCCAAGAAGTCCAACCCGCTGAGAATCAAGATGAGCAAACCGAATCGGTCCCTTCACTGTTCAACCCTAACCCTAGGTCAAACGAACCCTAGTACTCATAGTCATGGATGTTTCAATGATCAAACCACTCGAATTCATGCATACAAATCCCGATATTTGACTCATTAAAATTTCACAACAAAACCCATGAATATATGACAAAGATTATATCTTCTAACTTCTCAATCATGGATTTAAAATCTTATATAACAAGATATACACATCTACAAGATATATATGAGTTCATTAAAATTAATTTCCATGGATAAAGATTTGATCTTTCATGCTTAATAATTTATATAACTCAAGAACAAATCAAATAAGATCATCATGCATTCAAGATTTAATTTTTATCTCATATTATCAACAAATCTTTATCTTAACATTCAATCTTTACAAATATCTTATAATAAACATCATATTGATGCTATCATACAATCATAGATTAATAAAAATCATCTCTAGCATGGTTCTACAACATTCGTGAGAGAAATAAACATACAAGAGAGTAGAAAGACGCCCACCTCTTGTAGATTTCGAATAAACCCCAAAAGACTTCTCCTGATGCAAAAGATCTCCTCAAGCTCCAAAATCAACAAAATAGCAAAAAACAAAAGAGGGCCGAAACTCACTGTGCATGCCATTTTTTATAGAGGCTAGGACTGAAATTAGGGTTTTATGGGAATTTTTGCAATAAAGTCCCCTTACAATCCCAAACTTGCATAATTAGTTATTTTTTCCAATCTTTCCAAATCAAATCTAATCAAATATGGATCAAGTCCTCCCTTAAATCTCTCTGCCAAAAACCGGCCCACAAATGCAGCCAACAATTTTTTTTTTGAAATTCAATTTTGGTTCCAGATGACTTTTTTACACAAAATTCCTCCTTCCAAATTATTTTCAAAAATAATTTCTCTTATTCAAAAAAACTCCCAAAAATTAAAATTATTACTTAATTATAAATAAGAGAATTAATTTAGCAACACAAAATTTTAAAACTTGCATTTCAAAAGTATTTGCACATGTTTTGCACGTGCAAAACGACAATTTCAAAAAAATTCAAAATAATTAAATAAATAAATTCAAAAATTATTTATTAATTCAAAATATTATATTTAAATTTCTGGGGCATTACAGTTGGTGACAAAGATATGAGAGCGAACACCTTCAAGATATGAACGCATATTGCCCAAGGCAAGAATGACGAGAAGGGCCTCACGTTGCTGCTGCTGGACAGCGAAATTGGTAGAGTATGGCTGCTAGAGCTTCCATTCTTCTAAGAACTGATTAAAGCGGAGACAGATGCATGAATGTCGTCACCTTGCTTGGTCTCGATCACATCGCGAAAGATATCATTCCTGCGTTGTATGTTATTGGAGTACATGCAATGATGGGTATCCCAGATCGCTTTTGCTGTATTGAGGAAAGTGATGGAGCTATAGACATCTCAGTTCATGTAGTTGGTCATAATATTGACAATCAAGTTATCATCGCGATCTCTTACTTTAAAGGTGGGATCTGTAGTCGGAGGAGTTGGCTCAGCGAGGTGATGATACATTTCACGTCCTTTGAGAAAACACATGACAGATCGGGACCATGTCATGAAGTTGCTGTGACCAGAGAAATTCTCTGTGGTCATGCGTTCGACCTTCAATAGAGAAGGAGAATCGGTCGCCTAGGAGGAGAGGGAGACACCATTAGAAGAGAAGGGGAGGTCACCGTTGTAGCAGAGGAATTCGTCATAGGAGCAGATCTAATCTTGATCTGAAGAAGAAAACCAGTGTGAAAGAGTGATGGTGATTGGAGAGGACATAAAAAAAACTAGCATGCATTTACAAAATAATGCGCATCACGAGACATTTGACCTTTTTTTGGATCTGGATCTTACCAAATCAAATGGCGGCGGCGGTGGGCAGCATCATCGGCGGCGGAAGTGGTGAGAAGGGCGACATTTTGCGTCGGGAGGAGAGAGTAGGGTGGCGGCTGCAGGAGGCATCGGGATAGGGAAGGTTGAAAGGCGTCGGGAGAGGACATGGAAGGTCGGGAGGCGTCAGGTTTGGGAGATATGAAGTAGAGCGGCGGGAGTGAATTGGGAGAGGACATGGAAGGTCGGGAGGGGTTGGGAGAGGACAGGGAAGGTCGGGTGGATGCGTGGAGGGCATGGTTTTAAATCTCGGATTTTGGACTCGTTTCGGCAAGGGGTGTTTCGTCTCGGATCGGAGATATCGGGGGAGATCTTGGGAAAATGTGATCATATCGGATGTTCATTTCCTATACTCAATAGATTTATTTTTTTGTTACTAAATAAGATATTATATGTCCTACCTGTTATCATATAAAAAATACTGTATAATGTAACTAATGACATGAATCAATTACGGTAAATCTTTGCATAATTTAACAATAATTTAGAAGAGAATGTAATATAAGTATATAACTAAATTGAATTTGCATTGATTAGAAAAAATGTATTAGTTAATAAACTAACTTGACTTTGCATATATACAAACAATAGCGATACGAAATCCTCACATTATTTTAGCTTAAGGTCCAATATTGAAAGACATGCAAAAAGTAAAATATTTTTTAAAAATATATTCACAATAACATTTGTGTCTATTTCGGCTGATATTTTCCCAATTTCGGCAATATTTCGGCCGATATTTCAGTAATTTCGGCTGAAATCTATACATTTCGGTCCAAAACGATGTATAGTATAAAAGATGTGATTTCGTATCGGCAAGCTAGCCGAAACGAAATCTCAGCCGAAATTTCGGCCGTATCGGAGGAAATTTAAAACAGTGGTGGAGGGGCAGGGATGGTCAGGCGGTGCTAGGAGGGAGAGGAGAGTAAGGTTAGGGTTTTTGATGAGGACATTGGTTCAAGACAATTTGGACATTTCTATCAGCGCAGGCATCGTCTAGGACAGCTGCTTCATTAGCTTAGGATTTTATTTCCGTACCATATTTGTTTTTGGCAATTATAGCCTTATGTAATCTTTCTTTTATGCACTAGAATATTTCTGAGATTTTAGAATATTTTGAGATTTGTATCAGATTTATTTTGAGCATATATATAGGCCTTGAGATTAATGAGAAGTTATGCTATTTTTTATTAAAAAAATTATTGTGTTGAGTTTTGCTCATATCTCGTTTGTGTGATACAATTGAGATCCAATTTTGGAATTTGTGATAAACTCTAAAACTACCCCCAAATTCCCAAATTAATTAACCCTAACCCTAATCTAAATCTCTATCTCTTCTCCGTTGAATTTCGAAACCCAACTCCAAGTCCCCCGGCGTCCCTGCCCCTCTTCACCCCGCTCGTGGCCCGTCCCAGCCTCACGTTGCCGTCGATTTCTCACACCCCCGAACTCCTTGCCTGCACCATCTTCTCACTCACACCGAAGCTCCTCGTCGACCTCCATCTTCGACCACCACCTCCATCTCCGGAACCCACCTCAGATCGAAACCCTAGTTGCCCTCGCCGTTCAATCCCACACTTCACTTTCGCCGTCGTTGACTGCCACCGGCACAACCATTGTCGCCGACTCTACTGCGAACCCCTGGTGCCCCCATCGCAGCCGCCGTCCCCCCTGCTGCCTCGCCACTGTTGCCACCCGAGCATCAAGTACAGCTTTCTACGAACCCCGATATACTCTTTCCATTTTTCAAATATTCGTGTTATACTGCCTTATCATCTCTATTATATTATCTGATTTATCTGTCCACAAATATTGAGTGTGTTCTACTTGCCGATTAGTGTACAAATCTTTATTGAATATCTTACATGCTTAGAACGATTAGGTATCATTGTTGATTGATAGGATTGAACTTTTAATTGGGGTTGTTAAACTTAATTCAATTCTTGAAAATCTATCGAACCGATTAACTGTTTTAATTTCTAACCTGATCCGCATTACATGTTGATAAAATTAATCCTTTAAAATTTTTGCAAATTCTCTGTTTAGGGTTAAGTTTGACATCATTTTGGTATCAGAGCGAAGGTTCTTAAACCCTAGTTCTTGCATAATTTAGTCTTACATTTTTGCATTCATTTAGAATTGTTTAGAGTATTTTTATTTTATTTTCTTTCGATCCTTTAGATCACGTCAGATAAAAAAAAGTTTTAAAAAAAATTAAAAAAACTTAGGTGCATTTAGGACACGTTTTCACAAATTTCAGCAAACACACATCTCCCTAGTTTTCACCATTGGTGAATGCGTCTTCACAGCCCCATCACAAATCCCGAAGAGCCTTTCTTGTCCCTCTCAAACCACCCAATTAGGAACCCTAGACTTCTGCGAGCCCCTCCCCGAATTGAGATGGACTACTCTAATATTTCTGCTACCCTAGCTGCCATTCAAGCAACTCTTGCCAATATCAATCAGAGGATTGAGAAAGTGGAACTAAATCAAACTGTTGCCCCTGAGCTTCATGCTAATCGTCAGACCCCTCAAGAGAATGTTCGTGACGATCGACGTCAAAAATATGACCCTGACGAACAATACAAGAAGAACGTTACTGCTGACGTATCTCGATTGGATCTGTGCGATGGACCACTACTTTGTGTGGTTTGACATGAACGAAGCTCTGAAAATTAAATTTGTCACGATGAAATTGACCGGAAAAGCTCAACAACACTGGACCAATCTTGAACATGCCCACAGAGGCCGAGGCCTGGCACCCATAGCCACTTGGGAAGTCATGAAAGAGAAGCTCACTGAGAGATATGTACCGTTATCGTTCCACACCTGATTGCTAGATTCGTGGAACCAACTTCATCAAAGAAGCAAATCCACACAAGAATATGTTGATAAGTTTGATGACTTCCTTATTCGGTGCAATGCCTTAGGTAAAGAGAGCGAAGAACAAACTCTCTAGGTTCAGGACTGGATTACGAGCCGATTTGAGGAACGAGCTAATTCATAGAAATGTGGACTCATTAGCGGCATCTTATGCCATTGTCCTCGATATGGATTTTCCTAAAGCTAGTTTCCATTATACATCTAGCGATTCGAGAGATAATTCCTCTATGACCTCCACTGACCCCTCTAGGCCTAAGCCCTTATCTTCTCAGTACCCCGATAAATCTTACCCCAGAAAGCTTATTTCAAATTCCTATCCACCTAGAAATAGCAATAAGGGTAAGAACACCGAAAAAGACTACAGGTTGATCCTCTCACTAAGTGCTATAAATGTAAGGGATACAATTGTTCCAGCCTCAGTAGCATCAATATAGTAGAGGGTATCGCTGTCATCGCCGACAATTCCGACAATGAATTTTCCTTTGAGCCTATTGAAAGTGATGACTTCGGCGAAGAAAAGGATTACTAGTATCTCCACTGTATTCGGTCTATCCAATTACCTCACTTGAATGTAGTCAGATGTGCTTTATCTCAGCCAAAAGAAGAAGATGATTAGAAGCGCACTGCCATATTTCACACCTTTACGACTATAGGTGGCAATAACTGCAAGGTGATTGTTGACATTGGGAGTTGCATCAACGCTGTCTCTTCTGCGGTCTTAGCTAAGACCGGACTTAAGGCTGAATCTCATCCATGCCCATACAAAGTATCTTGGATTAATGCGATAGCCCTCCAAGTAACACATCGATGTTTGGTTCCTGTGGACTTCAAAGCTTACAAAGAGCAAATTTGGTGTGATGTGCTCAAAATGGATGTGAGTCAAGTCATTTTAGGGAGACCTTGGTTATACGACCTCTATGTGACCATATATGATCAATCCAACAAATGTGTGTTCCAGCACGACGGACTAAAAATAAAGCTCATACCTGTGAGACCACAAACTGGTTCGGCTGCAACAACACCAGCTCCCTCGAGAAAGGGCAAGGAGGTGGTAACGTATATGGGTGAAAAGGAACTCATGAAAGAAATTGACGAAAGGGCTACAATTCTTGTACTCACCGCGAGAGAAGTCCCTAAAGATCCTAAGTCACTCATCCCGCCTCAAGTTACTTCTGTCCTACAAGAATTTGCAGATGTGTTTCCTGTTGACCTCTCCAACCAGCTGCCTCCACTGCATGTCATCCAACACGCTATTGATCTGGTTCCAGGAGCGAGTCTACCTAACTTACCACATTATCGGATGAATCCGACAGAGCATGCCCAGTTGAAATGGACAAGTTGATGAGTTATTTGCAAAGGGCTTCATCAGAGAAAGCTTAAGTCCTTGCGCTGTTCCCGCTCTATTGACGCCAAAGAAAGATGGAACCTGGCGTATGTGTGTGGACAGCCGTGCCATAAACAAGATCACGGTAAAGTACTGTTTTCCCATTTCCCGTTTGGATGACATGTTGGACATGATGTCTGGTGCTACAATCTTTTCCAAGATTGATCTTAAAAGTGGCTACCACCAAATACGTATTCATTGTGGTGATGAATGGAAGACCGCCTTCAAGACGAAGGATGGCTTGTACGAATGGATGGTCATGCCATTTGGAATGACAAATGCTCCGAGCACGTTTATGAGAATCATGACGCAAGTACTCCGCCCCTTCATGGGCAAGTTCCTTGTGGTGTACTTTGATGATATTCTCTACAGTCGATCCGTTGGGCAACATCTTGACCATTTGAGACAGGTCTGCGGTGTTTTGAGGAAGGAACAGTCGTATGCTAATCCTCCCAAATGTATCTTCCTCTCTGATCAGACTATCTTTCTGGAATTTATTGTTTTTGCTATAGGAATATCCATTGACCTAGAGAAGATACGAGCTATTACTGAGCGGCCTGAGTCCCGAAATATTCGTGATGTGCGGAGTTTTCATGGTCTTGCCACATTCTATTGTCGGTTTGTGCAAGGATTTAGCACAATTATGACTTTGATAACCGACTGTTTGAAGAAATGTGAATTTTTCTGGTCGAAAGAAGCCACGAAAGCCTTCGAAAAGATCAAGAAGAGAATGACTCATACACCTGTCATGAGGTTGTCTGATTTCACTAGTCTTCGAAGTAACGTTCGATGCTTCTGGTATTGGTATAGGTGGAGTCCTCAGTCAAGAGAGTCATCTCGTTGCTTGTTTCAGTGAAAAGCTGAACGAAGCAAAACAAAAATACTCCCATTATGACAAGGAATTCTATGTGGTAATTTAGTCATTTCGCTATTGGCGGCATTATCTCTTGCCGCAAGAATTCGTCATTTTCTTTCCGTAAGGCCTTAAGATTCCTTAATTCTCAACAAAAGTTGAATCCGAGACATGCTAGATGGGTAGAGTTCCTACAAGAATATTCATATACCATTAGGCATACAAAAGGGATTGATAATAAGGCCGCGGATACACTAAGTCGTTGTCACATGATCTTTTCTACACTGTGCACCGAAATTATTGGTTTTAAGAGATTAACATATGAATTTGCCTTCTGCCCTGACTTTCACGAGATCTACATCTCTTTGAAGATGGCCTCACTCGAGTGATAGATGATTACTTCTTGAAAGATGATTATCTCTTCTATCGCTCCAAACTGTGCATTCCTAGTACATCATTACGAGAGTATCTTGTTTGGGAATTCCACGTTGGTAGCCTTGCTGGAAACTTTGGGCTTAGCAAGATCATTGATGCGGTGGAATACAGGTTTTACTGGCATAATCTAAAGAGACGTTGCGAGACTAGTTAACAGGTGTCATACTTGTCAACTTGCCAAACAATAAAAACAGAACACAGGCCTGTATACTCCGTTACCTGTTCCCAGTCGCCCTTGGGAAGATGTGAGTATGGATTTCGTGTTAGGCTTACCGAAAACACATTAGAAACACAATTCCATTCTTGTTGTCGTTGACCATTTTTCTAAAATGGCCCACTTCCTCCTGTGCTCGAAAACTTTCGATGCATCTCGTGTAGCTCAGATCTTCTTTGATAACATTGTGAAGCTCCATGGATTGCCAAAAACCATTGTGTCTGATAGGGATTTGAAATTCACGAGTTATTTTTGGAAGACCCTATGGAACAAGATGGGTACGAAATTGAAGTTCTCTTCAGCCTTCCACCCACAGATTGATGGACAGACTGAGGTTGTTAATCGGAGTCTAGGCAATCTCTTGCGTACTCTTGTGGGAGAGAACTTAGGAACGTGGGACTTAAAATTAACGATTGCTGAATTTGCTTATAACAAATCTAAGAATAGAACCACTTACATGAGTCCACACAAAGTTGAACACGGTTATCGTCCTAGGCAGCCCATAGATCTTGTCCCCATTGTAGAACATCACCGAGTCTCAGAGTATACATCTGCATTTGCATCCTGCATTCATGACTTGCATAGAAAAATTGTAAAGAAAATTAATGAGAATAATTTTACTTATAAACTAAGAGCAGATATTATAAGGAAATTTAAAACTTTTAATGAGGGTGACGAAGTGATAGTTCGGATTCGTCCGGAATGGTTTCCAGTTGGATCCGTTAAGAAGTTGAATGCACATGCTGCAGGTCTATTTAAAATTCTTCATAAAATCAATGATAATGCTTATGTCGTTGACATTGCTGAAGGTTTTGGCATAAGTAAGACTTTCAATATTGAGGATCTAGTACCCTATGAAAGCCCAGAATTTAATCCTAGATATTCTCTTATAGATGAGCCTACCCTGCAACCTAATGGTGAGATTCCCACATTACCCCCACTACCTGATACCCACCGACAGAAGAATTGGATAATATTTTAGATGATCAGATAATCTCTACTAGAGATTGTGGTATTCATAGGTATTTGGTAAGATGGAAAGACAAGCTGGAGTCGAAGAATACTTGGATAGATCGTGAAGAGCTCCGGCGCTTAGATCCAGACCTTTTGGAGCACAATGACAAGAGGACTGACTTTGACTCGACTGGGTCGAGCCCTCTCACACCCAGGGAGAATGATGAGGACATCGGTTCAAGACGATTTGGACATTTCTATCAGCACAGGCATCGTCTAGGACAACTGCTTCATTAGCTTAGGATTTTATTTTAGTACCATATTTGTTTTTGGCAATTATAACCATATGTAATCTTTCTTTTATGCATTAGAATATTTCTGAGATTTTAGAATATTTTGAGATTTGTATTAAGATTTGTTTTGCGCCTATATATAGGCCCTGAGATTAATGAGAAGTTTTGCTATTCTTTATTTAAAAAATTATTATGTTGAGTTTTGTTCTTCATCCCTCTTGTGTCATACAATTGAGATCCAATTTTAGGGTTGTGATAAACTCTAAAACTATCCCCAAATCCCCAAATTAATTAACCCTAACTCTAATCTAAATCTCTCTCTCTTCTTCCCCGTTGAATCTCGAAACCCAACTCCAAGCCCCCGACGTCCTTGCCCCTCCTCACCCCGCTCGCGCCCCGTCCAAGCCTCATGTCGCCATCGTCGATTTCTCACACCCCCGAACTCCTCGCCTGCACCCTCTCCTCCCTCACCCTGAAGCTCCTCGTCGACCTCCATCTCCCAAGCCCACCTCAGATCAAAACCCTAGTTGCCCTCGCCCTTCAATCCCGCACTTCACTCTTGCTGTCGTCGACTACCACCGGCAAAGCCGTTGTCGCCGGTTTTACCGCGAGCCCTGCCGCCCCCATCGCAGCCACCGTCCCCCCCCCGTTACCTCGCCACGGTTGCCACCCGAGCATCAAGTATAGCTTTTTTCGAACCCCGGTATACTCTTTCCACTTTTCAAATATTTGTGTTATCATCTCTATTATATTATCTAATTTATCTATCGTCCACAAATATTGAGTGTGTTCTACTTGCCGATGACTGTACAAATCTCTATTGAATATCTTACATGCTAAGAACGATTAGATATTATTGTTGATTGATAGGATTGAACTTTTAATTGGGCTTGTTAAACTTAATTCAATTCTAGAAAATCTATCGAACCGATTAACTGTTTTAATTTCTAACCTGATCCGCATTACATGTTGGTAAAATTAATCCTTTACAATTCTTGGAAATTCTTTGTTTAGGGTTAAGTTTTACATCAGTTTTAGGTTTGGAGGAAGAAGAAACAAGGAAGAAGAAGAAAGAAGACGACGGTTTTGTTTTATTTTTTTGGAGAGAGAGAGAGAGAGAGAGAGAGAGAGAGAGAGAGAGAGAATTATTCCAGCTCTAATACTATGTTGATTGATAGTATAGAGACTGAAAAGAATACTTTATTGAATACTCGTAACTAAATATGCTGCCTTCTATATATAGGAGAGTATATATAGAAAAACACAAAGAGTATTCTAAATCTCATTCCGACGCGGGACTAAATTAAGACTACTTTAACACTATTAAATGCAGAACAAAGTCACCAAATGGATATCGTATGTTTGCCATTATATTTTAGAGATTCATAATGGATCCCAAGTGGATTGGCAGACAGCAGCCTTAGTGGAAAATCTAGTCTTGTAGATAGTTTGCCTTTGCTAAATTAAGTGACATTGAAGATACCCTATTCTAGATGTCCAGTTAATTGTTTTTTGTACTAGAAGTTGATTTAAGCCCATTAATTTCACGCCTTCCTACAAAATAAGCATGAAAACATCTTCTACATATTGCCGTGTTACTACAATTAATTGATCAAACTTCTCTGGAAGTAATGAAACTTTTTTTTTTTCCTTTTTTTCTTTCTTATTTGAGTTTTGGAGACATCTAGGCCTCGAATCTGGGGTCTCAACCTAGCCACAATTTTGTCCTCCACCTGATTACCATCCAAGACATTACTAGGTGGTGAAAAGTAATGAAACCTTTGAGACTGCTAAAATTATCGACTTCTTTGGGGATTTTAGTAATTTTATTCCTAATGAGCTCAGAAAGGCCCACCTTTGATCCAATTATTTAAATATTGCCTGCATGTTGTTTTATTGTATTCTTCTAAACTTAATTGATTTTGTGGAAATGCAATAATGTGGATCCTTCATTGCAGGCTACCTCATGCGATTTATAATAGCAGGAAATCTTCTTGGTCTCCCAGCTATTTCTGTTCCTGTGAGTAAAAGTTTTCTTGTTTTATATATGGTTGTTTTCCAAAGATGTTAGACACTCATATTATTCTTATTGTCCAGTGAAAAGATCATGAATCTTGAATAGATAGAGGGTTCTCTAAACTGAAATAAAAAGCATTAATTTTTATTTTTGAGCATCAGAAGAGCCTTCTCCGTTGAAAAGGTAGAAGGTTCTTTAAGGCTGCTGTTGTTGCTGATCTATGGGCAATGACCGACTTTTTAGAGGAACCTCCCGATTGCTATGAAGCACAAACACTTTTACATCGAAGTTGTGTTGTGTGAGACACATGTGAAACCCTTGACATGCATATCCAGACACTGTCTATTTCATTGTAGTATTTTAGAATTTTTATGCGTCAGCCTGTCTGATCGTCTCATGTCTGAGTCCGTGCTTTTTAGCTTGAGTATCTTTTGAAAACTTATCTTTTCTGGTTGAAGAATTGTCTAGTCACTTTCGCGTGGAAGGGATTTAAAATGATTAAAAGTCTACTTGGGAACTCTTATCTTCCGACTTTCGTCAGTCTTTTCATGCTGAAGGGTGTGGTTAGTTACTGATGAAGAACTTTCTCGCATACATGAAGTACATAATGTGGTCTTGTATTAGTTTGCATTAAACCTCATCATCGAGTGTGTGGCAATTGGACGAACAGGAAGAATAGTTGCATCTTAACATTTCATTATTGCTGATCATTTAATTGTTTCTTGAGTGCCTTTATGCCTTGATTCGACTTTATGCACATCGCATCAAATGGTTATGTTCCGCTTCAGGGTTCAGAACATCACCGGTCTCCAAATTATCTTTTGTATAGTATAACTTAAATTGTTATTAGCAGTCTTCTGGCTGATTAATGGATTAATTTCTTCCAAGTTTGTCCGTTCTTTCTTAATGTTCCCTTTGACTTCTTGACAGTAAGAAAAAATGGAAAGAGTGGACCACTTACAGGTTACTCCTAATAATTTGTGTTCTACTTTTTTCCTCTTCTAAGTGGGAGTTATAATAACCATTTATTTACTCAACTGTTATTAATTACCATAATACCCTTAAAGTTCAAATTTATTTTCGACATAATTATTTACAAAAATGTCACTCATATAAAATAAAAGTTTATGCCAATAGGGGTAATTTGTAAAGAGTATGTGATGAGTAAATGGAGGTCTCAGGTTCGAGGACAGATTACGTTTTATTATTTACTATATTAGAAAAAAATTAATTAGAACGTGCATCGCACGTGCAGATTACTAGTTATTAATAATTGGGATGTTGAAATCACAGTTTGTGAGGATACAATTTCTTTTTGCCCTCCAATTCTCATTTGTGCACTAACAGAAGAAGCATGAGTAAATGAATAGGGCCGACCCTGAGTTCCCAGGGGCCAGAGGCGAAAGACCCAAATAATTATTTTTGGGGGACCCTAATAACAATATAATTTTTTATTCGCAAAATATGTGCTTATATTTACAAGAAAAATACAAATTTGGGGCCCCTAAAATTGTAAAAAATCGAGGCCCTGAGGCGACCGCGTACCCTGCCTCAAGGTGGGGACCGGCCTTGTAAATGAATTAGGTTACTACCTTAATAAGCTTTACAATCTTCCAATGTGTTTGGGAATCTCATTATACTTGACACTCTTGAGGTTTCTTTCAATTATTCATTAAGGTTTCTTAGCCAAAACTGGATGAAGTCTCCTGTTTGTGCTTTCGTCACTTTCGGTTGAGTTACGTTTCATTCTTAAACTTGCATTAGGAGCAATTTGTTATTTAAATAATCAGCATTTTTTTTTCATATCATCTTCTCAGGGCCGGCCCTCAGTTTACGGGGGCCCGAGGATAACTCCCGAAATGGCCCCATACAAAATTTGTTTTTTTAAATAATTGAAAATCATTTTGGAATTTTTTTTGCTACAATTCTTAAAAATCGATATATATGAAGAAATAAATAGAGATTTGGGAATTTGAGAAAAAAAATCTTCATACAAACCCTAGCCCAATTAAAATAAGCTGGCCCAAGTACTAATTTTAAAAACAGAAGCCCAAAAATTAAATTTGGGGGCCCCTAAAAAAATATTACGCACAAAATACGTATATAGTTCAGAAACCTTTGGATCTTGCTCGGGGTGTAACGGTGTTATTATAAGTTTTGAAATACCCAGAATTATTTTTAGATTTTTTTCTACTTTTTGTGCTTTTCCCAGATTTTTCTGCATTTTTGTTTCTTTCAATTTTTAGTCATTTTTCGAAATTTTTTAATTCAATTTCTGAATTTCAATAATTAATATTCAAAATTTTAAATTAATTGTTCTAAAATTATAATTATTTTTTTGGAACATAAAAACATTTTTTTCCAAATTAATAATTATTTAAAGAAATTTTTAATTAATTATTTCGAATTATTATTATTTTCAGAATTTTTAAATAATTAATTTGATCAAATAATTAAATAAAGGATTTGATCAATTTCCTGATGAAGTGGCAGCATCTGGAGCATCGATCGCGTTGGGCGCACGCGCTGAGGAAATCCAACGGCGTGCTATTACCCGGTTTGGAACCAGGTATGCCTTTTGAGGGGCTCCATCATGGCAAACATGAAAATCAGGGAAATTGGGTGGCCCACGTGTCGCTTAGCATGCATGCTAACCGGTTTGGCACCTGTAACGTGCCACGTGGCGTGTTGTCGCGCCGACGCATCATTGTTGACCCGGTCAACACTGGTTTTTTTTTTTTTTTTTTTTTTGTGTGTGTGTGTGGTGGGGGGGGGGGGGGGGGGTCATGTGGCGCTCCCCCCCTTCCCTTTCTTCTTTCTTTCTAAAATTGGGAAACTTTTGGGGGTCGAGGCGGCCGCCTCCTCTGCCTCCACTGGGGGGCCGGCCTTGCATCTTACTATGAAGAACCAAAGTTTCATTATGTTTGATTTCATATGCTTTGCTAGGATACACAGTACTTATATACTAGAGAGTAGAGGCATTTAATAAGTATTATAAAGGCATGAGGTTTTTGATGCATAATGGCTTAAGATCACTATGAATCTTGGATATCACAATCTACATATGGTTACAAAGAAGTAGTTTGTTTTGAATGAACTTTTGTACCACACTGGAAACCTCATACTATGCATTTCTTTAGTACTCTCAAATGCTCAAAATCTGCTCAAACAAAAGAAGAAAACATATTTCCTAGAGAGCTATGGCTGAAAAATCATGTTTAGTTTGTCAAGAGTTAGTTTTCCTTTTTGGCTGTTAATATTTTTCAATGCAAAAGAGAATGTGATAATATAAAGTAGTTACATATTTCATCATTGTTCTCTGACCTCTGTAAAATTTTAACATCCAGATTGGTCATGACAAAGAAGGACTTCCAATCGGCTTGCAATTAATAGGCCGACCATGGGGTGAGGCGACCATCCTACGTGTGGCTTCTGCACTGGAGGTATAATTTCTTTCTTTTTCCCTTTTCGTTGAGTGTGTTAGTAGAACTTTGTGCCCATTATATATGTGATGTAAAATTATAGACTTAATTGTAATTGAGTTTCTTTTTCAAGTTTACTCTGAATTCAAGTACACCTAACTGAATCCTAGGCCATGGTTCATTTACCTCTTGATGTGAGATTCTGCCACTGTTTAGGGGGAAAAAATCATATGACCACATGGTCATATATAGAAAAATCACATGACAACTAGATCTGAGCCTTTGATTTCCCTTTGCTCTCTCCAAAGACTGCATCCTCCAAGATAGTCCCGGATCAGGATGCACAGTCTTTGGAGAGAGTAAAGGGAAATCGAGATTCAGATCTAGTTGTCATATGAATTTTCTATGATTTTTCTATGACCATACATGGTCATGCTTTTTCCTCCTATTTAGGTGGTTGTGAACTAATTATCCAAATCCCCCCACCCCCCCACGCCAAAAATAAAAATAAAAATTGTCAACTGACCTAATATATAGTAGTGAGCTGCTTAAGATGCTACAAAAATAGTGTGATCGGTTCATGTTTATTACTTCTATTATTTTGGGTTAACATGTCCAGTGCATGAGTCCAAAGATGAAGTACATCCTGCGAAAAAGGTTCATAATGTGTGCTTGAATAGCATTGACTGACTTGTATAATTTGATAAGTAATGTACCATTATCTTGTTCACTCGATGATCAGCCAATTCACTATCCTGCTTCAGGTGTCCTTAGAATATATAGTATATACTTTTATGTTGTCCATGCTACTTAATTAGAGTGACATGAATTTGTATTTCTTTTTCTTTATCAGGAACTCTGTTCAGGATCTAGAAAGAGGCCTTCCTTGTTTCATGATATTCTAAGGCCATCTGGATCATCATGAAATTTCATTTCTGATACACTTTGCAACATTCGTCTGTGATTGCCTGATTGAGATGTGGAGAGAAACATTATAAGAGCTATCATGGAACACACATGATAAGATGACCAATAATCCACTCCTAGACTGCTGCAACTTCGAAGAACCAGGAGTTTTATGTATTTGATTCAACGGGTATTTATTTGTATTGAGAAAGGATCGTCTGGCGCATATAATCTATATGCTAGTCTGAAAAAAGGAACGACACAAAGGTGATTGGGATTTTGTATCCTCTATAATGTTGATGAAAAAATTACTTGTTCCGAAAAATGAAAAGCATATTGATGCTGATTTTACTGGATGCCAAGTTGTGTGATTATGAAGCCGTAGGTCGTACTAAAGCTATTATTTTTTAGGAAACATTCTCCTCTTTGGCTGTAGTATCCCTCCCGAGAAAAAAAAAGAAAAAAGAACAACTTCGCTTCATCCCTGCCTGGACAGGAAATTTAAATAATAAAAAAATTTTGAAGATTAAAACAAAGGCTACCTTCTAACCATTTAAATTTCAAAAATATTTTTCTAGAAATCAAAACTCCTTTTTCCGTAAAACCTGATGATTTTGGCAGGGTAGGGAAGGGTTCTTGGCAGATGTAGGAGAAGGTTTAAGTTTTAAAAGGCCCTATGTATAGTTTGAGCATCCTTACGGGCATTTTAATTTCCTTTGTTTTAGGGGTTGTTTGTTAGTAAAAATGTATTTTTTTTATGAATATGACCGTAACCACACCCACACTTTATTCAAAATATATATTAATGGTGGATTTTTTGGTGCAACAGGAATTTGAATTTTAAATATCTTGCTCACCAGTAAAGAGCCTTATCAATGAACCATATTGACACATGTAATAGAAAAGTAGTTTGTTTAAAGTAAAGTAAGGTTTTCTAGTGGGGTCTACCATATATCAATTTTATAACAATATAGGATTAGTTTCCACTTTCCACTATCTCTATATTGTTTTCCTTGCTTAGAGCATCCACATCAATGACCATTTTAAGGTATCATTTTCAAATTTGGCAACATAAATGACAAACTCACCCCACACAAATCTTCCATGTTTTTTTTTTGAGGGAAAAGGTGGAATCTGGCCACCCTGTTTCATTAATAAGAGCTTAACGAAACAAACCCAGAGTACTGGGTCCAAGTATAAACTACATACAGAAAATAAAACATACATGAAGTAACATGACGCGTACAAACAACAAATCCCTCCAACAACCCTGGAGAGTGGGCCGACAAACAACCTCGGCCAGCAAAATTGTAAGTACGTCAGTTTAGCTTCTGTACATTGCCTTCACGGCACATGCACATTCACCTGAGACAAGTCTGGCAGGATTTTATCACCCGCCGATCCCTATCTTCACCTCGCTGGGGGGACCCGATCTTTGGGCCCAAGCCCCGCAGAACGAAAACTGACCACAAGGCACGTGCACAGCGATCGCACCCTCCCACCATCTCCACCACACATCCTACAAACGCACAGTAGCTCCCACAGCCGCTACCAAAGAGATAGCCGTGAAGAGGAACCTTAACCTCTCACACGATAGCGCTTTCTCAGGCGATTTCTCACCACACAACTATCTCGCTCACCCCACCAAATACCACACTCCAGGAGAGAGCCGTGTAGAGGATACCTTCACCTCTCTCACGCTCAAGCTCTCTCCGGCGATTTCTCACCACACAGACTTATCTCGACTCATACTCCCACTTCGAGGGAAGAGACGACGCTGTCACGAGTCAGTGGCCTAAGCTGGAGGAAACTCAATAGCCTGATAGTAGGCGTTGTGAAGACTTCACTGGCGACATCGTAGAACACTCCAGGCCAACCATACCCAAACCCCACACCCCATCACCTGGCCCCACGGGCCCCAAACCGAACCACCGACCTCACACACTTGAACCCTAGATCCATGGTGTTCGCGACAATCGGCGCGGGAGGATGCTCTGGCGCGACATAGTCGCTCTGCGCCGGTTGAGACATTGCACCCCGAAAGTTGAGACAAGTGAGTGCACATCACGGAGGGACCCCATCTTTGGGCCCAAGCTCCACAATCGTGCAAGACAACCTAACCCTACTAGAGCTTCTCTCTCTAGAGCCGACAACCGGGCCCCCACAGTTGAGCTTAGATCTGGGCATTTCGACGGTCGTCGTGGGTCGTCGTCGTGGGGGGGGGGGGGGGGGGGGGCTTGCCGAACCACCGAGCGTACCTAGTTCGGGTCGGATCTGGGCCATCAGCGCCTCTCGCCATCGGCTTCAGATTTGGGCCTCGCCATCGGCCACGACCACCGGGATCGCGCCCCCTTCCCCAGATCCAAGATCGCGTCACCATCGCGGGAGGAATCTGGGCTTCGTCGAAACTGAGGTCGACGAAGATGGACGGCGCACCGGGAAGAAGAGGGAAGTAGGGTAGCACGCCGGGGGAGGAGCACCGGGGCGGCGGCGGCGCACCCTAGCCGCCGCCCCACACACCTAGATCTAGGGTTCCTCTGGTTAAGTTTTTTTTTTGGGGGGGGGGGGGGGAGTTTCTCTCTCTAGAACTTCTAGAGAGAGAAATTGCCTAATGTAGAATGTTACCACAGCATATTCTTTATCTTCTCAAAAAAAATGGGCGACACACCTAAATCTTCCATGTTGGTTGCCAAATTTTGGCAATGCCATTTTTTCTCTCAAATTTGGCAACACAAATGGTATTGCCAAATGTCCCATCACCACATTTTTTAAATCTTTCTTTTTTTTCTCCTAATTTGAATAGCCAAATTAGGTTGCCAAAATTCAAAATAACAACCTATGGGTGTAGAAAAATCTCTCAATTTTTTAAAAAGTTGTTCTTTAGATTGCCAAAATTCAAAATGACAATCCAAATGAGAGGTGTATTGGTGTTGATGATCTTAAGGTGAAAAACATTTTCTTCCAATTGGCTTAGGTGGTTCTGATGTCAAACTGGGCCCCAGTGCAACTTCCAGTCTTCTGTGAACTGCCCAATTCAATTAAAAAAGGCCGGAAATCTTCCTATTGAGTTATAGAAGTTACTAGTTTCTAGCCCAAAGCACCTGATAAAAGGAAAAAAACATGCAGACGCCTACAACAGGGCCGGAACAGAACAAGCACAGGCAGAAAGATGTTTTAATCCCCTGATATATTTTTTTCACAACTCTTAATTTTTATGTTAAATTGCTGTTTTTTTTTTTTTTTTAAATATTAAGACTTCTCACAATTTCAGAACCCCTTTCTCAGCGTCAGTAAGGTTAACCTTAAATTGCACAAGATCAGTCGGAAACCAAAAAGGTTCAATTCAACTGTATAGATTCAAGTAACCTGGATTACCATACAAAATTAAAATGAGGGAGTTTATAATTTGATAGGGGAAAAATTAAAAGGCAATGGAGTTGATCATAAAGGAAATGAGCATTTACTAATCTTCTGTATGTACTGAATAACAGTCCAACCTTCAAAGAAGGCATCAGCCAGTATATATGTACATCTCAACAAAAGCAAAAATATCTTAAAGTTCCATCCTCTCTTTAATCATGTAACCTCCCATTTTAACATGTACTATCCATTTTGGAGTTTCTTATTTTCCAGATGCCAGCTTCTGTTTTCTGCAACAAAAGATGTTATGATTAGCTAACAATTACCTTCAGTTGCCTATTTATGAACTCTTTCGAAGGAAACTAAATAATTATCCTTCACATTTCCTCAAAACAAATTAAATCTCAAACATATCAAGGAAAGCAAGTATCCAAAGTTTACTACACTGGGGTATGATCTTTATAGGGGCTAATATGGAGGTAGATGATTTCAACTGTACTGCCACCAGCTGTTTGAATGGTTCTTCCAAAGAAAAATTGGATGTCATTTCTGAGCATATGATACATAAAACAAGTGAAGTGCAGATGCAGATGTGAGAAGTTAGAGGTCACTTGTATTGGGAATGAAGTGAGGAAGACCTCAGATATAGTTCAGAAACATGCAATTATTAGGCTTATGACTGTGCTAGTTAAGAACACGATAATTACGTGAAGTGAGGATAACAATTTAGGGGGCATCAACTGGACATAAATGGACATGGTGTCCAGTGGCGGAGCCAGGATTTTAATCCAGCGGGAGCGAAATCATAAAAATCACAAATTTATAATAGTCTTTAAACATCCACATCACAATCTCTAATATTATAATGGGAGAGTTGGAGTTGTCATTTGTCAACATACAAACTCGTGCATTGCACGTGCAAAACAATTTTATAATATGTTTTTAGCACTAAACATACACATATGTTACACGTACAACTCAAATTTTACTTATAAAAACGTGCATTGCACGTATAAATTGTAGTTTTTTCTTCAAAATATTTTTTTCCAATTACGTGCAACGCATGTTCAACTCTAAAATTATTTCTTCACACGTACATCGCATGTGAAAATCCTCCAACTCTTATGAAAACGTGCATCGCACGTGAAAAATACTAGTATACATAGGATTCGCACGTGAAAAATACTAGTATACATCGCACGTGAAAAATACTAGTAGGTTTTGCCCCGAGCTCCAGTTTCCGGAGAGGCCGTCCATGGTGCAGTTCTTTAAGTGAATGAGAGGAGCGTGGGTTTGGGGCATTGGGCCAGGAAGGGGAGCGATTTGGGCTGAGTGAGGGGGAGCAGAATTTTTTAAGTACTGGACTTTTTAAAGAGTTGACGAAATTCAGGGGGAGCGACTGCTCCCCCTGGCCTTCACTCCATCCGCCCCTGATGGTGTCAAAAAGGGATTCATGTCGCCCAACCTACTTATAAAGAAATCCAACCAAATGGGTAGCATACTAGCATCTATTATACCAGGAATATCAATGAACTCAATCCTTGCAATAGCTGAGGATACCCTCTTCTAGCTTCTATACCTATTCCTAGTTCAAGATCACTCGTAGTAACTAAAATAAAAAAAATGAGTACATCTGTTCAACCCAAAATGAACTTGAGTTATGAACTTATAACCATTATTTTAAAGATCGGCTGATCCTGATCAAATCCAGCCAATCCGGATCATTTTTCTAGGGTCCACTCAGATACAACCCTAAATCTCTGGATCAGTGAGATAACTCGGGAATCGGCCGAGTTAGCAATTAGATCAAATGGATGAGCTCGATCCCAACCCGAAATCACCAATCTTATGATTAAAATTTTCCAATATTTGAATTTTCTATTCAGGTGGACCCTAGTTTATTGTGAATGGCTAAAATCAAAATTTACGTGTAGTACAAATCTTTTTGGATTTCTATACTACTCATATGGCCATACCTTGATTGCAGAAATCCTATCCCATCAGTCCTTGTACTTCATCGTCTCCTTCTCAAATCCAATTGTCGGGAACTGCTTTGCATACTCCTCTACATCATGGCGAAGTTTCGAAATCTCTGATTGGATACCAGCATCTTCTTTAATAGTAGCCAGGAAATCCTTAAGCTTCGACCCACCTGTTTTGCATTGACAAACATTAAGAAGAACCTCTCAATTTTACATCAGAGGAAGATGAAACTCTTATTATTTCCCCTCTCCGCCAAAGACAACTCTTATTATTTGTTTATGTATACAAATATATGAAAAGAGCTAGAACTTCAAACCATATGATATTGTAAATATTATAACAATAGCAACAATTAGGTACCTTTGGTTGCAGCCTTGATTTTTAAAGCGAGACTAACAGCAATATCAAAAAAGTCGGCCACTTTTGCAAAGTCATCTTCCACAAATCCTCTAGAAGTAAGTGCAGGAGTTCCTGCCAACACGAGACGAGTTCATATAACATTGGTTTATCTTTATAATGGGAATATGTATAAAAGCTCAAACAATCAAGCCTAACCCATCCTAATGCCACCAGGAACCATTGCAGACACATCACCAGGAACAGTGTTTTTGTTAGCAGCAATATGGACCATCTCAAGCACCTTTTCAACCCGTGATCCATCAATTCCCTGTCAAGGAGAGTATATGTGTATATAATAAGATCCGCTCAGCTGAAATTGTTACAACGGTAGCTTCTTCATTATCAAAGCTACAGAAACCATACTTCTTAGAAGTGAAATGACACGGACGGATAAGTTAACTTCATAAGGAACAAATGATCAACTTTTATCTTCTTGTGGTATTAAATCGTGTTAGGAAGGCCTCATATTACAGTAACCAATTTCTATAAAATGGAGATGGTAGTATTTTCTACATTTCTTTACTATATTTGTTTAAAGAGAAAGGTATATCTTAATTACCTTGTTTTTTAGATTTACCAAGACCAAATGGTTCTCCGTTCCACCAGAAACAAGCTCATAGCCTTTCTCCACCAACCTCTGCAATACAAATACACCTTGGAAGTTAAAACTAGCAGGTAACATAATGCAGATCAAATTAACAGTTAAATTACCACCAAAGCAAATGAGGCGAAAAAATAAGGTTAAAACAAGAAACATGGAAACTGTACCTGGGCAAATCTTGCACAGTTGCTAAGGACTTGCTCCTGGTAGGCTTTGTACTCAGAAGTTGTTGCCTATAATTGAATAGATAGAAAATGATTCAAATAACTTCACATAAAAGAAATAAGTAAGGGGTAGCCAGTAGTTTTATATGATGGGCAAAGATTTTATTACTGAAAATAGATTAGAATTTAATACAAATTAAAATTCAAAGAGAAATCAATTATTTTGCTTAGATTAAAACAACCAAGGTTAGGATATACAATATATCATAAAATGCCCTTAAAAGAATCTAAATATAAGAACTAGTTGATTAAATATGGATTTTGAGTAGTCCATAGGTCAGGGGTGATTTCAGGTGAAGAGTATCATAACCAAAACGTCAAATAAACATGGGATCTCCTATTGAATGAGCTAAAATACAGTTGATGATGTCAAAATCAAAAGGTTCAAATAAAATAAATATGTGAATTATGGATTATGAAATAGAAGTCAATCAATTTTATAATGATAACATCAAAGGATTTTACTAAAACATTGTGAAAATTTACATAACCTTTATATAAATATATTAGGACATTCTTTTTTATCAATCTAAAAATAATTTCTTCAATAGTTGTATATAAATAAATACCTTATCCTGTGTACAATATGCAAGTTGACGAGGTTGATTTCAACCAAAGGCTGAAACTTTGACTCAATCGAACCACCACGAAACAGGTAATTTTCCAGGAGTTGAGAATTTTATGAAAGAACATAATTTGTAAGTTGGGAAAATTTCATCAAACACCAACAACAATAACAACAAAGCCTTTATCCCGAAATTTCGGGTTAGGCTAAATCAAAACACCAAAAAACAGATTTTTGCTCTAAACCTGGAGAGCTGACTCTTTATTTAGACGCTCTATTTTAAATTTTGGCCACTACGGCCGAAATTTCGGCCGAAATTTTCGTTCGGCTAGCTTCCTGATATGAAATCACTTATTTTATACTCGATATTGTTTTGGATAGAAATGCCGAAATATCGGCCGAAATCGACACACGAATGTTATTGTGAATACTAGGTTTGCCCGTTGACACGTGCCTACGGCACGTCTTCGGAACGGTGCACCTTATTTGATCATATAAAATAGTTTTGGAGGTCCAGCAAATTAATTGAGGTAGCAACATATTATATGAGAAACTTTTGGGGGTCTAGCAAAAAACATATTATATGTTTTTTTTTTTGAATTTTTTTAAAGTTTTTAAATTTTTAAAATTTTAATTTTTTTAGTATTTTAGTTTTTATTATTTTAAAAAATTTTAAAATTTTTATTTTCTTAATTTTTTGAATAGAAGAGGGAGGGAGAGAGAGAAGAAAAAAATTAAATAAATATAGGAGTTGTTTTGGGTGGGCAATTTGAATTTGAGTTTTGGGGGGAAACTTTTTAGGGAAAAAATATGTTTTGTGAGGTTAGATCTGGACCTTTAATTTTGGGGAGATTGAAGGAGAGCCACTTGATAGCTTTCTTTGTGTTTTATTATATAGATATAACTTTTTTTAAAATTTTACTTTTTGCATATAAGTCTTTCAATATAGGACCTTAAGCTACGATAATTTGAGGATTTTGTTTCTCTATTGTTTGTGTATATGCAAAGTCAAGTAAGTCTATTAATTAATACATTTTTTCTAATCATTGCAAATTCAATATAGTTATATACTTATATTACATTCTTTCTTATATTGTTGTTAAATTCTGCAAATATTTATTGTGATTGATTTATATCATTAGTTACATTATACAATATTTTATATGTAAATGACATGTAGAAGTAAACATATAATATCTTATTTAGTAACAAAAAAATGTTTATTGAGTGTCCAAAATAAACATCCAAGATGATCACATTTTCCGAGATCTCCGATCCGAAACGAAACACCCCTTGTCGAGATGAATCCGAAATCCGAGATTTGAAACCTAAATCAGAAGTATCTTGATTTTCTTTTAATATTTTTGAAATATCTTAATTGAGTTTAAATTGAGGAAGTGTGCTTGTTTAATGTGAATTTTGCAAATAATTGTCTCAAATCTATTGATGAAGACAGATAGGGCTTATATATATTACTACAATTGGGGTCAGGTTCCAGGTTGACCAACTAAAAATATATCATACTGCTAAAGCCCAAACAACCCTAGAAACTCTTAACTCTCCCAATAAGACTAAGGAATGAGCATAGCCTGTTAAAAATGATCTGACCCCATGGCTTCCCGAGGGGTTCCCCATTTAGGAGGATATAATTCTACATGGACTTGGCTTGATTTTGAATGTTGTGCATTGATTTTTATGAAATATCGAACCACTGCATAATAAAAGAGTAACTATTTGGTATATTGAGGTAATTAAGGATATGTATGAAGGGACAACGACCACAATTAGAAGAACCACAAGAGAGACCAGCGATTTTTCTATTATAGTAGGTTTCACCAAGGTTCGGCTTTAAGCCCCTACCTCTTTACTTTGGTTATGGATGAATTGACACGAGGAATACAAGATGAGGTGCCTTGGTGTATATTTTTTGCCGATGACATCGTCTTAATGGACGAGACTAAAGCAGGAGTCAATACTAAATTAGAATTGTGGAAAGAAACTTTGGAAGCTAGAGGCTTTAGAATAAGCAGAACTAAAACAGAGTATATGGAGTGTAATTTTAGTGATATTCGGAATACAACTGAGAAAGTAGTGAATCTTGATGGCTAAGAGATACCTAAGAGCAGGGGCGGATCCAAGGGGGGGCTTGGGTATGCTACAGCCCCCCCCCAATATTTGACATTTGCTTGTATTTTTTTTTTTTTTTTGGTATATTAGTATGAATTTATGCTTCAGCCCCCCCAAAAAAAATTTAAAGCCCACCCCAAATATATTTTAAAGCCCACCCCATATATATTTGGGCAAACCTTGCGCAAAAAAAATTTCCAGCCCCCCTCACATTTCAATTCTGGATCCGCCCCTGCCTAAGAGAGATTGTTTCCAATATTTAGGCTCAAGTAATACAAAGAGATGGAGAGATTTGTGAAGATGTTTTACATAGGATCCAAAGCAGAATGACTTAAGTGGAGAAGTGTAAGTGGTGTTTTGTGTGACAAACGTATACATTTGAAGTTGAAGGAAAAATTTTATAAAATGGCTGTTAGACCAGCATTGACGTATAGAGCAGAGTGTTGGGCAACAAAGATTCAACATGTCCAAAAAATAAGTGTAGCAAAGATGAGAATGCTAAGATGGATGTGTGGTAAAACAAGGAAGGATAAAATTAGAAACGAGCATATACGAGACATGCTAAAGGTAGCTCCAATCCAAGATAAGTTACAAGAGAATTGCCTCAGGTGGTTTAGACATGTCACACGTAGACCTAGTAGTGTCCCCGTTAGAAAGAGTGATTTGATAAGTATTGAGGGTAGAGTTAGGGGTAGAGGAAGACCTAAACTAACTTGGGTGGAAACGGTGAAAAAATATATGATAGCACCTTACAGAAGATATTGCGCTAAACCGAGCAGAATGGAAAACTAGGATTCATGTAACCGACCCCAGCTAGTTGGGAAAAAGGCTTTGTTGTTGTTGTATGATCCAACATGTGATTTTACTAAGAAATCATAATACATTTTCCAACATCTACTGGTAGGCGTCATGAGAAGAATATGCTAAAAAGGCCCAAGCATCGCATGGCAACACCAGGCTCAAAGCCCTCTAGCACAAAATACAAGGGATACCCACTCAAATGCGAGACACAAAAACCAACAAGTAGGTTCTTCATGCAATAGTTACCTAACCAATATATATGTCCTATATATTTCTCATTAAAAGGGTTATAAATTTTAATGGTCTATTCTGGATTCCTTTTTTTATATATAGAAAAGAGTTCCATTATCATTACTCACTAAGAGAATTTAGACCAAACCTGTTTTAATGCAACAGCTAAGCCTGTAATTGTATGGTTGTGCGGACCGCCTTGAAGCCCGGGGAAGACAGATTGATTTATTTTATCTTCATAGTCATACAATACCTTCAAATAAGAAAACAAATATTAAATTAGGCCATTTGAATAGAGCTATCTCAGCATTTGTTGACTGTAGAAGTTGATAGAAGAAAACCAATAAGTCAAGTGAAAAAAGATTTTATAAACCATTCTTGTTTACCTCTTTCCCTTGTTTATTCACCTCCTTTACACCTTTTCTAAAGAAGATCATAGCTCCACGTGGCCCACGCAGTGACTTGTGTGTTGTAGTAGTCACTACGTCCGCATACTCAAAAGGAGATGGAATAACACCAGCAGCAACCAGTCCACTGATGTGTGCCATATCAGCCAAAAGAATGGCTTTCTGTTTGTCACAAACCTGATGAAATTTACAAATATATATTCAGAGTATGATCAATATCGATAGGCAATCTTCCCAGCACAAAATAAAAATCCTTTGATAATTAAAGCTGAAACAGAATATACCTTTCGGATACGTGCATAGTCATAGAGACGTGCATATGCACTAGCTCCAGCAACAATCAGTTTTGGCCTATAGAGTGTGGCGCTCTTCTCTAACTGCAGTTAAAAAGAATTACTTGCATGAGGATAAAATAATCAATTCCTTAAACTGGAGAAGAATTTCTTTTTTTTCTTTTTTTGATTAAACGAGAAAAGGATTTCAGTCAACTGAAGGTGGCAGAATAAATTTTATGATGGCAAACAATAAATACAAAACATTAGGGATAACTGTTAGAGAAAATGTTTCGCTTGAACTGGTAACCGTCAGGAAAAGCCTCTCAGAAAGTGATTGTCCACCAAAATGGTACATTTTGCAATTTAGGTATACCCGCACTTAAGTCAATTAACGAAGAAAAAAAATACCAACAGGGTCTTGACAAGAAACAACTATTGCTGAAGATTCATCATCAAATAACTCACAGTTTGATATACCAAAAAAGAGGCAATCACCTGGTCATAATCAATGTATCCTGTGCTTTCATCCAGCCGATATGGCATCGTCTCGAAGAATATAGAAACAGCAGAAATCTTCTTCGTATCCGTCTGAAGAAAGAGAAACAAATTAGTAAATAAAAGCATGAGATTCTAAAGCCTAGAAAAAAAGAATGAAAAAAAATCACACTAGGTAGACAAGACAATTCAAATTGCATTGGCATACAAAAACAGGGAAAGAGCTTGAATATGCCAAGCATCATATGTTAGATCCAACAAACATAATTAAGACCAACTCAAGAAGTTACTAAGAAATGTTTTTCCAAGGCTATGTATGAAGATATTGCGGTAAATGGTCTGTTAATATGTAGCAGAAGTTTTTATAAATATGTATTTAGCATAAGTTCCATTCAAGCCATCAAAACATGTGGAACACCCTTGGGATGGCTATTTGCAAAAATAGTACAACATTACATTAAGAAAATTAGATATATCAGTGTCATGTTTTTTTTTAATCATTGACGGTGGGTTGAAGGCCCCCCGCGTGTCATGTATAATTACATGTGATAATTTGTTCTTTTGAGATGACTACAAGTTTTAACATATCAAAATCTAATTGTTTAACTCTGTGATATCAGGTTGACTTCAGTCATGAAGAACTTATAAGATGATGATAGTGAGAATGAAACAATCATCATTATCATTATCATCATACCATTGTCATTGCATTTTCCCATCCAAATAAACGTCAACAACTATTTAGAGAGTTGATATCAGGTTCACAGAAATAAGAAAATCTTGTCGAATCTCTCTAGGAGTATTTCTGCTCCCCAGATGACCACATTGTGATGGAAAATTGTCTTTCTCTTGGAGTATTTCTGCTCCCCAGATGACCCCATTGTGATGGAAAATTGTCTTTGATGTTGATGATTCTAAGAAAAATAATCTGAAAAGTGCAATATAAAAATCTGAGAATGAATAATCTCAATCTAGACCAGACAGCCCAATATACCTGATACCCGTGTGAAAGATGTCCACCATGGGGAAGGTCAAGTGCCATTATTCTTTCGTGTGGCTTCAAAAGCGCAGTATAAACTTGAAAATTAGCAGGAGATCCAGATAAAGACTGCACATTCACTGCAAGAGTCGTTGGAACAAAGAAATAATCAGATAGATGGTGATTTTCACAAGAAGAAATAATTTAATAAGCTATTTGAGGGGGAAAAGGGACTAATAAGGAGTTGCTCAGCAGTAGCATTAGAGAAGTAAACATCTCCCATGAGAAGCAATACGAAGATTTCAGCGAACGCAGTATATGAAAACTAGCAAATCTAAACTAGTAGGTCCAGGAAACACGGAAGTACTACGAGAGTTTAGGTCTAGAAAATAGTTACTACACACCCGCGATCAGTAGATAAAAAATTGAATGCAAAAATTTTGCAGTTTACGGATAGAATGCTGGTTGCCTAGTTGATAAAATATTACACCATTAATAAAACTGAATTCAGAATGGAAAATGTCAACATCACTATGTTAGATAAGTCCTGGTTAGAAAATGTTATAAAACTATATACACTGAGTGTATGATAAGGAAGAGATGATGAATATCTTCAGTGCTTATGCAAAGATTAACTGCAAACTTCAGGAGAATGTTTTGGGAGCATATGGATGAGTTAATCCAATGGACATCTAACGGGAATTGATCATTCATAGAAGATGATGTTACTCTACATGTTAGCAGGAATAGTAGTTACAGAGATGACATGACTAATGGAGGGCAGGCCAATATGGTAATGAACCGAAAGGGGATTAAAATCTTCGAATTTTAGATATGTATGTGATTATATTTTAATGAATACATTCTTTTGAAAGAGCGAAGGGAATTAACTTTAAGAATGAACATAACAAGAGTGAGGTATATTTTTAAGCTAAGAGGAGAGTAGCATGCAAGAATGCAAAGTAAAAACTGATTTAAAATATGTACAACATACTGGTAGTATGCTAGCTAGGATGAGGGAAGGAGAAGTAAGGGTTAGAACACGAAACATCAAAAGCATGGATAATATGATACATGAAGTATCATAATTGAACTAAGATACCTCGAAGATTGAATGAGCACTAAATGAAAATAAGAAAATTATTGTAAAGGATGCAATAAGGAGGGAGATGTGTGGGAGAAGCTGGAGAGCCATAGGAATGGTCATATTCTTAACGAAGTGGGGCAATGCATGTGAAGAAGAGGTCAGTGTGTTTAACTATGCTATTTTAACTAAATTGTATAGAAATATATGATGAATGTTCCACAAGGAAATTTAGACATCAGCCGGTAGGGTGGTGGGAGTGGGAGTTAGGTGGGCAGGAATGGCGGTGAGCTGGGGGTTAGCACCTAATCCATGTCATGCTTCATCAATTTTGGTTAAGACTTCCCCAGTGCCCCTACTTATAACCTTAGTGGGGAGAGTTCAAGCCAGATGAGCTAAGCGCTCCTGGAGGATATTGTTATCTAATTGACAAAAAAGATGGACAAAGTTGTGAAAACAATTTGGAATTACATGCATGAATCATAAAATCAAACTTTGGTACGGACTAAGCAAAGACTACTTATTGTTGACTAAAAATCAATTTGGTGTAATGCTATATGTAGGTCAGCAATTGATGTAATATACCTATTAGGGAGATTGACGAAAAAATTTAAAGAGAAAAGGATCTTTATACAGTATTCGCCGACTTACAAAAGGCATTTGATAGAATTTCCGACAAGGTTATTTGAAGCTATCCGAAGCGTGATAATAGTTGAAGTAGTATCAGAGACATTTCATATTATCATAGGCTTACATCAATGATAGACTATAGCAGTATAGCTCTGACTTCTTTGTTGTACTCATGAATTAACTTACTGTTCATATATAAGATGGGATATTGTGATGAATGTTGTTCTAGGATAATGTGTATCAGTTAATGAAACTAGAGAGGGGATTAAATAAAAATTAATTAACTGATGCTTTAAAATCTAAGGAATTTCTAAAACTGTGTAAGATGCTTTAGAGGTGTATATTCAGCTTCACATGTTTTAGGGTAGTGATAATCTAATATGAACTTTTAGCATAATTTTTGGAGGGTAAATGATAAAGTATGTAAAAAAGTAATAAATTGGCATGTCAAAAGTTACACAAGTAGTGGACTTCTTCTAAGGTGTAAAAAGAAGAATTTTCGCTCTGCAAGTGTCAAAAAGCCTAGAAACTGTCATAAGGGTAACTAATTTGCAAAAAAGTGGAAGAAAGAGAATAGCACAAGAAAGAACAAGGCCATAAGAGTTCAGATTATGACTATTAGAGTGCAATTATTGCAATGGCAAATAAGTTACCTCCCCACTTTGCAGGATCCAAACGAAAAGCTTCCAATGCACGCTTTTGGCACAGAGATTCTGCCATATCAATGTATCTAAAGAAGGCAACAAAAGAATACCAACTTGATCAGTGAACGCATTCCATCAATCTCGTGAGGATACAAATTGTAAATTCTAAAGCAGAAAGCAACAATAGTTATATTCTTACTCATTTCCACCATAGTATCTGGCACCTGGATACCCTTCACTGTACTTGTTTGTCATCACGGATCCAACGGCTTGCATAACAGATACTGAGGTGAAATTCTCCGAAGGAATGAGTTCAAGTCCCTATAACAACAGCCAAGCAAAGATCCTTTAGTGAATATTGGCTATCACAGATCATCCCAAAGCTAAAGCAAGCAAACAAACACAATATTATTCATTATCAATATTTCGGCTGGACATTTCCTCAACCACAAAGTATACAACAGTTATCAACATACAACTTACTTTCCATTGCCGGGCTTTCTCATGCTCGATGATATCCGCAATCTCTGGATCCACAACCTCCAATGATGCATTCAGTTGTTTGGGCCACTTAAAAAATCAACAACAAGGTGAAAATTTAATTCCAAATCGAAACTACCGACAAACAAGAAGACACTAATTGAAAACACAGTCAACATAGATACAGATATATCTTTTTTTAAGTGGAGGTACAGGTATGCAGGTTAATTTTTGGATTCCAAAACCCAAAAGTTAAGATACCTTGAGGTACCTCCAAAAAAGTTTGAGAGGACAAAACAGATGTATCCTATATACCTCCTCGGCATCTAGTTATCATACGTTACCCCAAAACAAAAAAAAACAAAAAACAAAAAAAAACCCAAACAAATTCAGAGACGAAATATATCTTTCCCGAAACCTGAAAATGGGAAGGTTAGATTTACAAACCGTGACACCAGATCTCTCTTTCTCATAGACAGCTTCGCTGGGCAATGAAGTCTACAAATATATATATATATATATATATATATATATATATATATATATATATATCAAATCAAGAATTAGATCAAGAACAACCAAACCAAACCAAAACAAAAAAAACCAATGAATAATAATTCGTGAAGGAAAATACCAAGTAACAGAGCCAAGTCAGGGATTGTGGGTTTCGAGAGAGAGTTGATGATCTCTTCGCTGCGGAAGAGGAGAGCCTCCTGAGAACAGTCGCCATTGCCATTTTCTCTCCCTCTCTCTCTTTCTCTCTCTTTCTCTCTATTACTTACTCACATGCAAATGCAACCAAGAAGCATACAAAACAAGAAGTATATAAATAAAGTAATTTAATTAATTGATAATTGGGTAATTTGGTTTTGGAATTAACAAAAAAACAGAAAATTAAGATTTGGGCACGTAGTTGGGGTCCGGATAGGCGTAGATGGAGATAGGAGGTTGTTATGTGGTTGTGGGCAAGATAGAGGGTGAGTGGAGTAGATGATGCACCAAGCAGATGAGTCCAATTCCTACCTCATGTTTGCAATCTTTCATCATCTTTTGTTTTTTGGTTTGCAAGTTTTTAAAGATATATTCTGGTAGGGAAAATAATTTTGTAAATTATACCAATAAATGCGAACAAACATGATAATTGTACTACTATCAATACTTGTTGCTAATGTTATGTATGTGGTAATATAGTTTTGGAGTAGTTTGAGCAATGTTGCAAAGCAATGGAAAGAAAAAAAAACTGAGTTTCTCTCTCTAAATTTTCTATCGAGAGAAGCTCCTAAAAAAATTCAAAAAAAAAAAAAACCCTAGATCTAGAGAGAGCTTGGGGGGGTGGCAGCCGGGATCTTGCCGCCCCCTCCCCAGTCGCCGTTCGACGCCCCTCCCCTTTTCGCCCTTCACCCACCGCCATCTCCAGCCGCACCGAAACCTGGCCGCCGCGACTTCGACCTTCAAGTTCCTCCTTTTCGAGCTATCCTCCCGCTACAAGCCAGATCTGATCTGCTCCGAAGCCTGGTCGCCACGACTTCGAGCTATGCCGGCAACTCCGAAGCCAAGCCGCCGATCTGCTCCGCTCTTCTCTCATGGCCCCGAAGTCGTGGGCCTCTTGCCTGGGCGTCAAAAACCCATGGATTCCAGCGCCGACCCAGATCTGGGCCTCGACGAGAGGGGCGCCACCCCCCCACCCCCCATGCCGCAGTCGGAGAGGCTGTTCCGCTGCCGTGGTGTCGACGCCGCCGCCCCGGTGCTCCCCCACCGCCGAGCTACCCTCCTTTATCGATTGATGTGTCGATGCCTTTGTTGTGGGTGGTGTGGAGGGTCTCGTATGTTGTTTTGCACGATTGTGGAGCTTGGGTCCAAATATGGGGTCCCTCCATGATGTGCGCTCACTTGTCTCAACTTTCGGGGTACTTGTCTCAACTGTCGCGGAGCGACTATGTCGCGCCAAAGCATCCTCCAGCGTCTGTTGTTGCGAACGCCATGGATCTGGGGCTCAAGTGTGTACGTGCAGTGGTTCGGTATGGGCCCGTTGGGGGTGATGGGGTGTGGGGTTTGGGTATGGTTGGTCTGGAGTGTCCTACGATGTCTCCGATGAAGTCTTCACAGCGCCTACTATCAGGCTATTGAGCTTCCTCCAGTTTAGGCCACTGGTTCGTGACAGCGTCGCCTCTTCCCTCGGATTGGGAGTATGAGCCGAGATAAGTCTGTGTGGTGAGAAATTGCCGAAGAGAGCTTGAGCGTGAGAGAGGTGAAGGTATCCTCTCCACGGCTCTCTCCTGGAGCGTGGTGTTTGGTGGGGTAAGCGAGATAGTTGTTTGGTGAGAAATCGCCTGAGAAAGCGTTATCGTGTGAGAGGTGAAGGTATCCTCTTCACGGCTATCTCTTTGGTAGCGGCTGTGGGAGCTACTCGCACGTTTGTAGGATGAGTGGTGGAGATGGTGGAAGGGTGCGAGCATGTGCCGTGGGGTCAGTTTTCGTTCTGCGGGGCTTGGGTCCATAGATGGGGTCCCCCCAACAAGGTGAAGACAGGGATCGGCGGGTGATAAAATCCTGCCAGACTTCTCTCAGGTGGGTGTGCATGTGCCGTAGAGGCACTGTACGAAGCTAAACTGACGTACTTACAATTTTGCTGGACCGAGCTTGTTTGTCGGCCCACCCTCCAGGGTTGTTGGAGGGATTTTTTGTTTGTACGCATCATGTTGCTTCATGTATGTTTTATTTTCTGTCTGTAATTTGTACTTGGACCCAGTACTCTGGGTTTATTTTGATAAGCTCTTATTAATGAAACAGGACGGCCAGATTCCACCTTTCCCTAAAAAAAATATAGTTTTGAAGTATACAAAACTATTCATGTTGGGATTAGATGTGAATCCAAATGGTCATTGTTAGAGTTCAAATTAAATCACTAATCTCTAATCTTTAATCTCTAATATTATATTGGGAGAAGGCCTTAGTGTCATTTGTCATTTTGTCATTCTACCAACATGTGCAACGCACGTACATAACTAATATAAAGGAGGTTTCCGGTTCAAATCCTCCCGACGACAGAGTTTTTATTTTTATTTTTTGAAATTATTAAAACGTGCATTGCACGTGTAAATTACTAGTTTGGATAACGAAAATTCACAAGTCTATGATGGTTGAGTTACATGGACGGACGGAGGGACCAAATGTTGAATTTTTTTCATTAATGTACTTTTCGAAACTAATTTTGAAAATGACCCACTTTTCAAACTAATTCATGGGATGGGCTAGTCCTCATAGGGAACTGTAGCCTATTTGATTTGAGGCCGCAGACCTATTCGATTGTGAGGCCACAGTCCCAACTGCGGCCTTAGTTATATTGAGGCTTGGGCCCGCCAGTTGTTTATAATCTTATACGCATCTCTCTCCCGACACTCTCTCCTCCGACTCCGAAACCCTGAAACCCAAATCTCAAAACCCTAGTTCTCAACTCTCTCTCCTCCAACTCCGTCAAATCTCTTCCACATCTCCCTTTCCACTTCACTTCATCTTGCTCTCGCACCAACATTCAATCCCCAAACCCTAATTCCCAATTTTTTCCAAAATCTCCAACTCTCGCCACCCACATTCAATCTGACAATACCCCTGATGCATAACACCTTTGTCATCGTCTCAGACAACACCCAAAGTTGTCTTGGTTGGTTTGCACTTGTTGTTTATTGAGAATTGGTAAAAATTATTTGTTTACCATATGCCTTATGAATTGATTGTGAGAAATATAGATTTTGTATGATGGGTTTGGAAGGTTGGGTTTTAGATTAATGTATGAAATACTGTTTTAAAGGTTGGGGACTCATGTGAGTTGTGAGAACTTTATTGTCTACAGTGTGTTTGATTAAATGCTTGTGAGAATGAAATGATTTGTGATGGATTTGTACGGTTCAGGTATAGAAGAAGAAAAAATTTGACGTTGGAATTTTTAATAGTGGGCAAACAATGTGAAAAAGGTACATTTGTTGATTAGTGTAATCTTGAATTGAATTCATTACATATGCTGTATAAGTTATTACATAATATTACACATTTGGTGTGCTATTAGCTTTTCTTTTTTGTTGATTTCCATCTTATTAGTCAATCTTTCAATCTTTAGATGTCCTATACTATCTTATTTGTTTATTCATTAACAAACTAATATTTATAATACAACTTTGCAATGTCATCATCACACTAATGACACGAACAAGGGGTAATGTAGAACCGTCGACTAGTACTAGCAAACCACAGAAAGTAATTTATTTTTAATGCATTTAACATAAAAGGAATTAATTATTGTAGGAAGATACTAATGAAAGAGCAGGTACAAGTGAACGAGGTCGGGGACCGCGAACTCGCGGTAGGCGACCCTTGAGTAGTAGTCGTAAGACTTCTAGTATCGGTGGTCGATGTCGTGGTTCCGTACCTACACATGGAAGAACAGTTGATGTATTTTAAAGTTTTGAATTTGTAATGTTGTAGCTAAAACAACAATTCTTTCATGTTGTCTTCTTCCTCTTCTGTTGCAGGTGGAGGTACAGGTCCCTTAGACCCGACACTTCTGACTTTGTAAAGTGAACACCGATAGCAATCCGTGTGGAACGATGTATCGAAGGAGTGCACATTCTGTAGGCACCCTCCACAATTGCCCTTGCACACACGCACACATGAATTGTTGGCAGCAATTGAGTTTTACGGCATAAGCTCGATGGGGTCTATCAAACTTGATCCTGCTCTTCTTACAACTCTCCTCAAGAGATGATGACTAGAAATACATACTTTTCATCTACCCGTAAGAGAGATGACGGTTACGCTCCAAGATGTTGCGATGATATCAGGTCTTTATGTTGAAGGGCTAGCCGTGACTGAGAGTATGGGCATCGATAGAGATCAACTAGCAGAGAATACCTCAGTGTTGAGCCACGTGAGAAAATTTTTGTTGGCCAATCCAATAAGCTTTCATGGTTGAAGAAAATGTTCACCGGCTTCTTGAACGATGACTCGTCGGGGTTCGAAGTTGAGTGCTACACCAGAGCCTACAAAATAACATTATTTTGCAGTGTGATTTTTTCGAACTTGTCAGGTGATGTCGTGCCACTAATGTACCTACAGTTGATCGCCAATATTAGGAAAGTCTGCCAGTACAGCTAAGGGTAGTGCGGCATTAGATGCATTGTTATGAGTTTGTGCAGTAGGGGCTTGAACGCGATTCAGATGACGAGCTATTGGTAATACTACAGGTGTGGAACTGGGAGCACCAGCATCTCGGTCGGCCTTGCATAAGTAGGCAATCACAGGGGTGGATGGTAGTGAAGCGATGTTGGCTCCCATTGGTGTATATTATAAAGACGAGCTCGATCAATTGAGGGATGAGTTTGTCCATTGGGAGCCTTACAATGCTGACAGAGTTGATAAATTGCCACCTGCATGCAGGGCGACTCCGTAGCTATGGTTGACGAGACACCACTAGTCAACTTTTGGGTTGAGATCATTTCTGTAACCTCTGTTTCCCCAAATTCGTATTTTCTGTGTATTTTATGTATTTAAAATTTATGTATTATTTTCTATTTTCAAGTTCTTTTTTTGATAAAATGTATTCTTGGATCTTCTTTTAAAGTCTTTTTTTTATCAGTAATTGTAACTAGTTTCCCATGATTCTTATATTGTATTACAAATCTTATTATTATTATTATTATTGCTTTGATTAGTTATTAAAAACCTAGTTCTATGTATTAATTATATTTGTACTTATTTCGAATAAATTCTATATTTTAATGAAAATTATATTTTGTTTATAAACTCTATTTTCCCCATTGGATTTTTCCCAATACCCATTTGCCTCTATTGGATTTTAAATATATTAATTGGTTTATAACCCAAACCCATTACCCATTCTCTTATTGGATTTTCTACCCAAATACCCAAAAACCCAAAACCCTATTATATAAATACCCTATTAAAACCTAACCTAACCCTACTATTCACTGTTCTAACCTATTTCACCTCAGCCGCCTTTACCATCCCCTACCTCTCTTCCTGCTATCATCCTCATCTCCTAAACCATTCTCCCGACGCCAGCCCTGCCTCCAATAGCGCTCCACGACCCTAGCCTCGACGACACAGCCGCCCTCTCTCCATCCCGGTGTTCTCTCCCGCTCTCATCCTCTCTCCTCTGTGTGCATCCCTGTCGCCTTCGCCAATGACAGCAGCATCGCGCTACACTCCCCACTGCCTCCCCTTCGGCGTCGCGCCTCCTGCACCGTTCGCAGCAGCCACCCGGTGTAGCCTCCCTGCCGCGACTCCACCCTGCGGTAGCATCGCACCCTCCTGCAGCGCCACCCGCTGCAACCCTTGTACTGCCTTGCTCCTCCCGAGCACCTCCCTGCAGCCGACGTTGCTTGTCCCCCTGGCCATCGTCGCACTGCCTGTCCCCCTGGCCGCCGGCGCCTCACTACAGCGACAACAGTCCCCACCAAGCCAGAGCCAAAAGCCGTGGAGTTGATGGTTAATCATGGGTTCGATCATGTCGATTGTGGACCGTCCATTCGATCAGATCTTGTTCTCCTTGATCGTGGGCCGTTGATCATCCTCTTGATCATGATATCCATCATCTTGATGATCACTTTGATTATGGGCTGTCAGATCTTCCTTGATCATCATGATCATGATCTCCATCACCGCCTTCGATTGTGGACCGTCCGATCCTCCATTTGATCATCACCAAGTCATTGGGTCTCAGCCGTTCGATCGTTGATCATCGTGATCGTGATCATCGTCTCCATCATCATCAAGATCTTGATCTTTACCGTCAGATCTCTTTTGATCACCGCGATCGTGATCATCACCTTGATCTTGATCTTCGATCTCAGCCGTCCGATCGACCGATCACACTTGATTTTGGCCTTTGATCGTCTCGTTCGTCTTCTTATTGGTGAGTTAAACATTTAATCCACTTTTTGTTCTCATTCATCAAATTGTCAATCATATTTACTCTTTTGGTACTCTTCTAATTCTTATATGTTTTATTTTTGATATCGACCGTTGGAATTGCTTGATCTTCATCTTGATCTTGATCATCTCATCGAGATCCATGCCGATCGTGCTCGTCGCCTGGGATCCATTTCCGTTACTCTTTCGTTGGATTCATCGTCGTCCCTAAGGCAAGTATCTCTTGTACATTTCATTTTTCTAGTACAAGTATTCCGTAAAAATACTGTAAATAGATCGTAGTTGTGACTCCTCCTTATCTCATCGTTGTTGACCTTAAATTATTCCTCATCGATTCCATAATCTTAAGAGTCAAAATCATTCGTTGATATATTATACAAACTACTTGGACTCATTTTATCTCCTAGTCACTTAAACACATGAAACTAAGAAACCCTAGACTTGTAGATGTGTATTGTATCATGTATGTGATGATCTTGCATTCCTTTGAGTTGAGAAATAGATGTTACTTTCTAATTTTATGCCCACTACATCCATTTTGTATCACATGCTAATCTAGACTCATATTGGCCATTATCATGCAACTCATATATGAAAGACATTCACACTTGTTACTGTTCTGGACTTTACTTACTGTTTCAACCCCTTTAAAATCAAAATTTGAACTTGAGTCCTGAATATAAAATGTAGCCCTAAATGTCTAGTCGTCAATAGCATCCAGAATTTTTGAATTCCGAGTTACGATCTAGGAGATATCGCAGTTTTACTGCTGCTATGAGGTAGTCACAGATTCACAAAAACTGCTGCACCTCTTTAGTTTACAAATTATTTTAACTATTCTACCAGTAAGTAATTGACTTGAAATTTTTCATGCTGTTACTGGACACCCTATAGAACATTTCCTAATTTTCTCAGAATTAATTAATGAAGTTTCAACCCTGTTTCACATGTATAAAGCTCAGATTCACAAATTCTGGCTGAACACAAAAGCTGTAAAGTTCGCTATTTTGACACATGTTACCACAATTTTTATGTACCTTAATTACATGCGTTGGAACCGGGCAGCAGTCTAGTTTCTAGATCTTCTGACGGATCCACTTTTGCTATCTTGTAGCAACGGGAATCGCAGTTTTGGTACAACAACGTCATGCTGTCCAGATTTGAGATTTCCGTTGTTCTTGATATTTTGATTTGTTTTGACCCTCGAACTTATATCCTACTTAGCCTAGACTTGTTCCATGTTCTTGATTATGTTTACTTGATTTGTTTCGCACACTTTCATGCTTGCTGGATGTTAATAATAAACAATAAGCTGGGGTTCAAGGGAAAAACCATAGTAGTGGACAATATAGGTAAGTGTAGTCGGAAGAGGGCCCGTATTTCCCAGTACTCGGTTCATGAACCTATTGTACCTTGATGTATTCATGGAGCTAGTTACTTGGCTCATGAACCTGTTGTATTCATGAACCCACTGTGTGGTTCTTGAACTTGTTAGTATTCACGAACTTGCTTCGTGAACCTATTATTTATTTTCGTATTCATGAACCGTGCCTGCTTGATACTTGATGCCTGAGTATACCGCCCTTTAAAATTCACTACTAGGCCTAAACAAAATTGCATTGACTGTAGCAACCATGTGATAAAAGGATGACACATGAAGTGCTACCTAGATAGTAATAACTACAAGACTTGACTTATGATACTTGAACATTATTACATGATATATAATACTTGAACATGATTACATGATACATGATACTTGAACAAGACACATGCTTACCTGATACTTGATTACATGATACATGAGATTTGATACTTGTATTTGACAATTTGACACATTAGACTTGTTACTTGTTACTCGACACTTGTAAGTGATACATATGACTTGATGCTTGATAACATTACAAGCTCACTAGCCACTTGTTCTACTTCTAGTATTCGTTACCCAATCTTGTCACTCGAGTTATCTTTTCGCTAGATAATTTTTTGAATCCCCACTGCTTGTTGCATCCCTATTACATTCTTGATTCCAACTCTTGTTCCATGTTGCTTGTACTTGTTTTACTATTTGTGGCCCTAACTTGCACTAAGGGCGTTTCTCTTGTTTTCTCTAGTTTTTCATTTTTATAATTATTAAACAGACTTTGGAGACGCGTTGCCTGCTGGAATTGGTGAGCAGAGATTCTAGGCTTCAATTGGAGAAATGACATGCTTAAATTATTTGTTTTCTTGTGTTATTTATTTTCTTGCTACTCAAAACTTGTAACGGGGTTTTGTTCCCGAGTTTTATCTTTGATCCAGAGATGAAAACTATTTAAGATATTATTATTTGTTTCAATTGTTTTCTGTTGCTTAATAAATTATTCATGCATGCATGGTTGTGTATACTTGTTATATTCTTGTTGTGATGCTGAGTCGATCCTACAGCTTATGAATGATGTTAAAATCATTCGTTCGGCTTCATCACGCGCTCGTATTCCATATTTTTGGGAAGCGGGGCGTGATAATTTTGTTGACCTAGTGGTTCGACAGTTTGGACTTTAGCACAGTGCCAAGGGGATAGGTTGGCTACCTGATCACAACTGGGCAGTACATCACCAAAAACATGGCAACCATTCAAATGAGCACTAGTTCGAAGAGGTGGTAGAGCCGTCTCTTCCATAAATCCCATATTTACATCGTCTGTGTATGATTTGGTATCGGAGTATAACACAGATGTATATTGCTCCTCCCCGGCTTAGTCAGGCGTCCAAATACCGGTTCCGAGAAGAGAGACGGAATCAGCTCACGGGTATTCAATGTTGCAATCCATGTATCAACGGAGGGCGTCGACTTCCCTATCTATCCTAAGACATAATACTTGGTTATTCATTTTATATATCTCTCTTTAAATTTATTATATCATTTTGTAGTATATAATACACAATATTATGATGCAAATGGAAAATGCATGAGATATAGCAAGGTAGTGCGCTCGTGCCTAGTCGAGCAATGTCGACGATGCAGTGAAGGATTTTGCATGAGGTATTCTTAAACTATGTAGGTCGCAACTTGAAAAAGTTGGTGAAGGAGCCCGACTGAATGCTTTGTTCAGCGCTCCGGTGCACCAAACGGGCAAATGAAGAAAAGGTGGCGAGGAAACCCACTAGGTGGCGGGAACATGATTAAACATTATAACCTCATGCATATTAGTTCTCTCATGCCGTATATCGATAAGTTCTTGAACTCTCGGAGCCCAAATCCGCCCTTCACTTATAAGCTTCTGTGCCTCTTGATGACGTTTGGTAAAGTAGGAATTGAGACAATAGAATATCATCTCCACAATTTCGGTCACGGGCAAACTACAAATACATTTCAAAATAGAATTAAATATTTCTGATAAATTCGTAGTCATCATGCCATATCGACATCCTCCATCTGCAGCAAGTGCTCACTTCCCGATTGGTTTTTCCTTGAGCCAATTGACAACCTCAATTTTATCCTTTTCAATCTCTGCCATTTTATTCGCCAATTTTTTTAGATGATTTTGACTTGCAACCACCTTAACCTTATTTATCAAAACCATGCTACCGAATTTGGTAAAGAAATTTTAGTAAAATATCGCATGCAATAACGATGAATTTAGAGTTGGTATCGCGTCCTATCGGGTCGGGTCTTCCACTACCCGGACCCGGACCCGGTAACTCACGGGTCCAAAAATTGGACCTGGACCCGGACTTGCAAGAATCGGGTTCGGGTCCGGGTCGGGGTCTGGATCCGGGTCCTAGTTAAAAATAAATTACCAGTCGGGTTCGGTAGTAGAGAATAAATATTTGCACTTAACTATTTTTGCACCCGATACCCTACGATTCTAACAATTTTTTCACTTAAGTACATGAATTAATGTTATATTTACACACCTATCTTCAACAATTACTTTTATATGTATATTCCTATAACCCTATTATTCAAATTCTATATGTTTGGGGGTATTTTTTAATGGGTCTAGGTCCGGGTCTAGGTCGGTTCTATTTTGAGCGGACCCGGGGCCAGATCCGAAAGTGCATCGGGTCTTATTTTAGGACCCGGACCTGGACCCGTATAGATCGGGTCGGTTCTGGTCCAATACCGGGTCCGGGTCAGGTCCGGGTATCGGGTAAATGTGACAGTGCTAATGATGATATGCATGAAGCTCATTCCAAGATCTGTTGCGCGTCTCCATGGTAAACAAGATACACACATGATGATAAAAAACAACACATAACCCTTAGCTATCAGTGACAGATACTGAATACAACTCATGAACCAACCCCAACTTTTTATACTCTCTCCATCTACTATTGCAAAAGAAAATAAAAATAACATGTTATTTGCATTGGGTGCAGGCCCGGCCCAGGGGTAAGCCCAACAAGCCAATGGGCTTGGGCAACCCCCTTTAATGGGGTAACATGAAAGGTAAACATCAAGGAGTACAAAAGAGACTTCTTGACATAAATCGTAGAGCTTTTTATGTACCATGTGGTTGCCATAGCTTAAACCTTGCATTATGTGATATGGCAAAGTCTTGTGTGAAAGCTAGAAATTTTTTGCATATGTGCAAAAGATTTATACTTTATTTTCTGGGTCCACACATCGGTGGGATATTCTTAGAACATATGTGATGGGTTTGACACCAAAAGCATTATCCGTAACTCGTTGGAAAAGTCGCATTGAAAGTGTTAGAGCAATAAGAAATCAAGCACCGGAATTGAGAGATGCCTTAATTCAAATCGCCAATACTTCTAAAGAGGATGTTGTGATGGTGGAAGCTAAAGGTTTGTGCAAAAATGCTTTAGAGGATTTTGAGTTCTTGATTAGTTTATGTGTTTGGTATAAATCATAGACAAAGTTAATCGTGTTACCAAAATACTTCAACAAGAATAGATAAATTTAGAGGATGCAATTACTATTCAAAAGGAACTCATTATTTTCTTTGAAAAGTTTAGAGAATATGGTTTTGAAGACTTTATGAAAGAAGCGAAGGAACTTGCTAATGATGTTGGCATTGATTCGGTCTTTCCAATGAAAAGACTTGTTCGTAGAAAGAAGCACTTTGATGAGGATATGGAAGCGAATGCCGAAGGAAGCCAATCACCGGAGGATAATTTTAGAGTTACATACTTTATCCACATCATAGATCAAGCTCTTACATCATTAAATGATCGGTTTAAACAATTTGAGCTCTATGAAGAAATCTTTGGATTTTATTTAATGCGAAGTTCGAAAGTGTTAGTGAAGAGAAATTGAGGGAGCATATCACTAAACTACAAAGCTTCTTGGAACATGACCAACAATGTGATATTTATGGGAAAGAGTTATTTCAAGATCTTAGAGAGTTGAAAAAAATATTGCCAAAGGAGATAATCAAATCAATTGACATCCTTAACTTTATAAGATCTTATTGGGATGAAGGTGGTTCCAAAGTGCATGGTTTACTTATCGAATTTTGTTGACTATACCGGTTACAGTTGCCTCAGCGGAAAGGAGTTTTTCTAAGTTAAAGTTGATAAAAACTTACCTCACTACAACACATGTGCGATTTACCGGCGTATATTCCCTGGCATTTTACCATTCGCGCCGGGGTAGGGAGTGACCAGGAATGGGGCATCAGATTGGATGGTTATACACCGGTGGCCTCTATAAAACGCCGGGAAATCATGATATTCACCAGCGTTTTATTTAGAAGCGCGGTGAATGGTATTATTCACCGGCGTTTTAATAACACACGCCGAGGAATATATAGATACATTCACCGGTGTTTGTAATTTCAAACGCCGGTGAATTAACTGAGATAAATCCCCGCGAACCCTAACATTTCGCTCATAAAAAACCGTTTGTAATGTTTCACCGGCGTAAAAAACCGCCGGTGTAGGCCTAAAAAAACGCCGGCGAATAACTTCTGTGTTGTAGTGCCTTTAGACTACCATGTCACAAGAAAGATTGAGTGGATTAGCTATGATCTCAATCGAGAATGAATTTTTGGAGAAACTTAAGTATGATGACTTAATTGAAGAATTTGCTTCAAGAAATGCAAGGAGAAGCATGTTTCTTTGAACCAAATTGTAATCCAAATGTAATTTTGATTTTGCAAATGTAATCATATTTTGTTTGACTTTATGATGTAGTTCAAGATTTAAACAACAATGTAATCATGCTTTTATCAAAGATAAATCCTTGAAATATAAAGATAAGTCCTTACAACATACCTAACATATTTTAGAATGCTTTGTCGGTACATTTGTGCTGACCCATATAGGAGGACATCTTCACAGAAAAAGTGGGCATCTTTAATTAATATGCATTGATTTCCACAAATCTTGTGCTTCAACTTAAACTTAATTTTCTGAATTGTCATTTGTGAAGGGATCTGATCCTCCACAAGTTGGTGTTCATGGATGACATTTTACATGAGGGAACCAAAGTAGGTATTATGTTCGAGGCTTAGTATTTATTAATCAATTACTGTTTTTATTGCTTAAGTTTACCATTATATGTTTCTTCTTTTTTACTAACAAGTTCCTTTTATTGACTAAAACTACGTGATGGGTATATAAAAGATTCTGGAATATACTGTCATTGCTGCAATAGTGTGGTAAGTAAATTTAGTTTTGAGGTTCTATAATTGCTTCAAATTACGCTTTTAGATTTAGTTTTTGGGTTCTATAACATTGTTGAAGCTTACAAAATTTTCTGTTCTTAGATTGTTTTTTATTTTAAATCAGGAAATTTTTTTGCATAAATTGCTTTACATGGCTTAGTGTACATTTGATGCTTTCTATGGCTTTGCGTAAATTTATTTTATTTGCTTTTACTTTTACCTTTTGTTGTTAGTATTAATTTTTTTTTACTAAAGGGCAACAAAATATGAGTTCGGCTAGGGCAACCCGGATCTCCGGGCCGGCCCTGATTGGGTGCAACGACTATCAACAAACAACTCTTATATTTTCTATACAAATGAGTTCCATCTATACTCATAGTAGGTCTACTTGACTTAAACCTTTCGATTGAAGCCCCAAATACCCAAAATACTCCTGTCACGTCCCATTTCCCAAAAAGAGAATACGGAATATAGATACGTAATTAAGCCCAGCTAATGATTTTCATCATCCATAAGCTGTCAGGATTTTTACAACATTTCACAAGAATAATCAGAGTAGGAAGCAAGATAAGTCAACCACACATGCATGTATACACCAATACCAACAGAATTTACTTGAAACAAAATATATTAATCTCAAATAAATCAGATTTAAATAAGTCAACAATTCCGGGTCACATTGCCCAATACAAAATAAATCCAAGTGACAGATACAATTATTCAGAAGCAAGTAACAGGAAATAATAATAATAGCAGGAAATCATGATAGCAAAATTCCAGCATCTAGAATCTCATCTCGCCTACTCCATCTGGCAGCTGATCTCCAAAATCTGCAATTTAATAAATTGCAGGAAGAGAGAAAAAAAAAACAAAACAAAACGTCAGTCAATTCAAGTTATGGGCCGCTTGTAGTGCAAGCACAAGTACAGGAAAGGGGGTAAACAACATAGCATGGAACAGACATGGCAACAACATAGATCAACTAGCATAAATCATGAACATAATCAAGTAATGAGATAACAGGTGTATGCACATGTAACAGATGTCAAGTATCATGCAAGCAGATAAATAGGTATACATGTAACAGGTAAACAAGTATACAGGTGTCAAGTAGCATATACAGAAAATCATGTAACAGGTAAGCGTGTAACAGGTAATCATGTAACAGGTAATCATGTTATGTCATGTTGAATCTTGTATTTATTACTAACTAGGTAGCAATTCATGCGTTCATCCTTTTACCACATGGTTGCTACATACAAACAAGTTACGTTTTAGACTTAGTAGTGGGCTCTATAGTTCATGTACTCGGGAAACAGTATAAACGATTCTTTTCAGTATTCAGTTATTCAATCATTTAGTTATTCAGTATCGGTATCCATGGAACAATATACAGTTATCCAGTTATTCAATCATTCAGTAATTGTAGGGAAGTCACGAGCTCCCTTCCGAGTACAGTCTCTATATTGTCCACTACTTAGGTCAACCCTTAAACCCCGGCTTGTTAGCAATTTTTATTAATGCAAAAATACAATATGCAATCTAGACATTTAATGGACGATGGTAACAATAGAGAAACAATAGGATGATAACATGGATAGGACAATTAGAATGGTGACAATAACTCATTGGGATCATGCAATGCAACATACACACATTAATTCATGCAATACAATGATATAGGAATAATTAATTCAAGAAAATCTGAAAAGTTTAATTCTGGAAATAAAAACACAGTTGTAGTAAAACGGACATAACTTTTGCTACAAAACTCGGAATTCAAAAATTCAAGATGTTCTGTAAACTAGAAAGATAAGGCTACAATTCTTATTCAGAAAGTAATTCATTTTGAGGTCAAATACTGGGTCGAAAACAGCAACCAAGCACACGATATCATACGAACAACATGCATATATACAACAAGAAGTGGTCATCCCTAAGTTATTTCATGTCATGTGTGTCGTGTGGCAACTACGGGCGGGTCAACACAATAGAGACAATATACAATAGGAATTCACACACAAGAATTGTCTCTAGAACACAACTGCACTTCAGGCAGTATTTAGTACTTGTATTACACAAAGAAAAGAATACAAGTTACTTGCCTGAGAAACGACGATGAAAACAAAGCAAAAGCACGGGAACGGATTACCGGGCAACAAACTCAACGAATGAACGACAAACCCAACCACGACCCACGAACAACGAACCACGAACACGGCGAATAATCACAAACACACTAACACATGCAAATCTCGTGCATGTGCAACAAAGAGAGAGCGAGAGAGAGACAACGGTCTAGGGTTGTCGGAACTGAGCGGCGTCGAGGCACAACGGACAGTGGAAGCGACAGCGGGCCTCGCTGGTTGTTGTTGCAAGTTGTCGGAGTGGCTGCAACGGGAGGTCGCGGCACAGGGGAGGGCACTGGAGCGGCGAGCGCTGCAATCGCAGTGGAGGAGCGACGGGATGTAGAGCCGCATTGTGGAGAGGTTGCTGTACTGCGCTATGCGGAGCCGAGGGGAGGAGCACCGGGGATGAACGGTGAGGAGAGGAGGAGCACAGCACAGGGGCGAATAGGATCAGGAGAGAGGGATGAAGAGGGATGGGTTTAGAAGAGACGGCTGAAGGTTTTTTTTTGGAGAACGGGGTATGCAGGAGGAAGACGAAGGGAAATAGGGGGCGGCTGAGGGTATGCAGAGGAGGGGGATATGAATACATATATATAATGATTAGGGTTTAGGTTAGGGGTGCATGCGAGTGTGGGTATATGGCTTAACGGGTATTAGGTAAAATAGGGTAACGGGTATTGGGGTTGTATATAGGGTTTTGGCTGAAAGGGGAGTAACGGGTTTGATAGGAGCTTATTAGGTTTTGGGTAGAGTTAGGTGTACAAATGGGTTATTGGGTTTAATTAAATAGAATATTGGAAAAATAAAATAACCAATAAAAATGTAGAATTATATAACAAAACATATTTTGTACTACAATATGGAAATAATTTGAAATAATTACTAATACAATTAACAATATAAATGGATTTTTAAATAAAAAATCAAAGTTATAATAATAATAACAATAATAACAATAATCATAATAATAATAATAAAAATAAAAATAAAAATAGCTGTAATAATAATAAAAATGAAGAATATTAACAATAAAAAAATAATGAAAATAATAACACTAACAAAATAATACTGATAGTAACAATAATAATAACAATATTAATAATTAGAATATTGATAAAATAATGATAGTAATAATAATAAAAATCCAGGTAATAAGAACAATAATAAGATTTGTATAAAAATCATAGGAAATAGTTACAAATAAAATTATTGATAAAAAATAGAGCAGACAACTTCGTATATGTTTCCTCAAACCCTCCGAACAACTTCTTAATAGCTCTCTGTTTCCAAGCTTTCTTGTATAAATCTTATAATTGCATTGAAGCAAGACTATCTCAGTTATGGCCCTCAGTGTTGTTCCTAACCGTGCCTTCACAACATTCAAAATTATATTTGAAACAAGCTTTGTATCAACTTTACTATGGTCCTGAGTTAACGTGAGATATGTACATGTATGTGCCCCTCCTAATTTCTTCACCATGAGTACGTCTGCCCTTTTGGAACAATTCCACGTAATCTCCACGGACAACCTAGCTTAGCTACGACTTCGGGATTTTGTGCCCTCTCCTCTTTTGTGCGGACCTTTGGTGTGAAAATACAATTCACGACATATAGACTTTTGTTCGGTTTCAATGTGACGAATTCTCAATGCTCCTTAATGGAGAACATCTTCATCGCATGTTGAATATTATCTTTGGTTGAAAACTTTTGCTCAATGTACAATTCACCTGCATCGGATGAGCCACATGACTCTGTGGAAATTGATGTACCCAGACATCGTTAACCCAGTAAATCGAATCAAATTTAGGTACAGTTGCACTTATGAATTGAGTCAGAGAGACCGCATGTTGGACATCATGTTGCAAGTCCTCAAAGTATATTAACATTATCATCTGGATGCTCATATTCTTCATCTTCGTCTTCTTCATCTTCTTTATCTTCTAAACTCATTGTTTAACCATAGCATGATTGAAGGATTCAATAATGTTTTTGATATTAGTAAGATCGTGTATCAAGATAGAAGGACGTGGCAACTCATATTCCGGGGATTTGGTCATATTGGAATTGTCAAACATGTCTTCCTGTGGAGGTGACAATCTTGCATGTGATTCAGGAGTCAGATTGGGACTCGTCTCATGGGTCGGCACTTCACGTACATGGCTTGAAATACGAATAAAATGTGGCCGGCCATTAGGAGTCTTGATTTGCTCAATATATAACTCCAAAGCAGTCCAACTAGAATTCGGATCAAGTGTTCTTGCAATCATGAAAGTAAGAGCGTCATCATCGACTACAGGCACTACCATAAAATATCGCGTTTCTCCTTTTCTAGCTGCATATCATGCTCGGATTTTAACACTTCATTACCCTCTTTCACAGTTAGTAATTTTGTACACCTTCTCTACTAGTTCGTGCTTTGTAATATTACGAGGAGCCCAAACTACTTCCGGTTCGACATCACTGTAACAAGTTCCTAACTTTAGGTCTCGAATAATTTTTCCCCCATAATAGAATCAACTAGGAATTTTGTAATCCATACATATACATAAAGGGACGAATATGCGAGTAATTATCTAATCACAAACATAACACACACATGCTGTACTTTATAGGGTTCTATGATTACCTTAAAAAACACCAGAAGTTTGAGCGTGGAGATGACGACGTAGATGATGTATGAGATGACTGGGAATGGATTTGATGTCAGATTTCAGATTTTGGTTTTTGAGTGGTAGTGCGAGGTTTCAAACTTTAATTTTGAGAGGGATGTGAAATTGACAACCACTAAGTGCTTCAATGGAGTTGGAAGAGATTTAACGAAGTTTAAGAAATTTTATGGAGTTGGAGGAGAATGATTTGGGATCTAGGGTTTTCAGATTTGGGCTTCGGAGTTGGTTGGGGGGGGGGGGGAGTTTGGAGAGATGAAGTGAATGGGGGAAGAGGGGAGGCCCAACTCTTTAAGTGATGGGATATAACTGAGGCTGCAATTGGCAACTGCGGCCACTATCATATCGAAGCCGCAGTTGGATGCAACAACCTTAGTTTAACACATCTTTAACTTAGCAATTTTTTACCAAGTCTCGGAATCTCTTAACCCAAATATGGAATGTACTAAGGCTGCTATTGGGAACCGCGGCCTCACAATCGAATAGGCCACAGTTGAAAACTGTGGCTTATGAGAACTGGTCCACCCTAGAAATTAGTCTAGAAAGTGGATCACCTTCGGAAATAGTTTTGAAAAGCAGATCAATTTAGGAAAAAATCCCAGAGGTTAGGCAGATGTATAATCTAAGATTTTGGTCTTTAAATTGTTTCTCTGAGAGCAAGCAACAAAGACGCGAGAGGTTTCTGCTGTCACCGAGGTTTGTGTTACCATTGAGAATATCAAGATGCATTTTTAGCAAGACTAATCTTATATGAAGCTATCTGCCATACTATTGTATAAGCTATGGAACTAAAAATCTCTTTACTAATCTATCATATATACCGAAAGTATTTTGATAACAGAGACGAAAGCTACTAGGGAACCAGAAAGGTGCATCCCACAAATGGACACGATCCAGGGACAGATCATCTGAATCAGGCCCGGCCCAGGGGTAAGTCCAACAAACCAATGGGCTTGGACAACCGCCTTTAATGGGGCAGCAAAATTATAAAAAAAATTCAATATATATATTTATATAGTAAAATACAATTTATTGAGGGCCTATGTGTAAAGTTTAATTTTTTTTTTAAAACTCTCATCTCTGTCTTTCTCTTCCTCTTCCAGTATCGATCCCCTCTATCTTTTCTCTCTTTTTCCCAAACCCGATCTAAAACCCGACTTCCTCTGCTCCTCTGCTCCTCCGATCGTAGGCTCGTAGCTCCTTGCCTCCTTCTTCACCGAGGCTCCGACGGGCGATGCGACGGCTCATCCTTTCCATCAAAACCCTAAACCTAACCCTAGCCCTAATTGAAACCCTAAGTCCCTAATCTCCTTCGGTATTACATTTACTTTTCTTCTCTTCGTTTTCTTCTTTCAATTTAATGTTATTAAATGTGAATTTTGATTTACTGTGAAACTATGAAAGCTTTAAATATTGTGATTTGTGAGCATTATGAATAGATTACTGTGAATTACTATGAATTATAATTTATGAAAGCTTCTTGGCAATGAAATCTGGGGTTCTTGATAATTATGAGTAGTGGTTTTAAATTTAATGTTTGCCAATGAGTTGTGGTTTTCTTGGCTTTTTAAAGGTTGATGATATATCGGGACTTGGTCTTTCAAACGGCTTGAAGATACTTTGGGTGAACTTAAACTCGACATTGTTAATATAAGAGATCAAGGTTATGACAATAGGTCAAACATGAAAGGTAAACATCAAGGAGTACAAAAGAGACTTCTTAACATAAATCCTAGAGCTTTTTATGTACCATGTGGTTGCCATAGCTTAAACCTTACATTATGTGATATGGCAAAGTCTTGTGTGAAAGCTAGAAATTTTTTGCATATGTGCAAAAGATTTATACTTTATTTTCGGGGTCCACACATCGGTAAGATATTCTTAGAACATATGTGACGGGTTTGACACCAAAAGCATTATCCGTAACTTATTGGGAAAGTCGCATTGAAAGTGTTAGAGCAATAAGAAATCAAGCACCGGAATTGAAAGATGCCTTAATTCAAATCGCCAATACTTCTAAAGAGGATGTTGTGATGGCGGAAGCTAAAGGTTTGTGCAAAAATTCTTTAGAGGATTTTCAGTTCTTGATTAGTTTATGTGTTTGGTATAAATCATAGACAAAGTTAATCGTATTAGCAAAATACTTCAACAAGAAGAGATGAATTTAGATGATGCAATTACTATCCAAAAGGAACTCATTATTTTCTTTGAAAAGTTTAGAGAAAATGGTTTTGAAGACTTTATGAAAGAAGCGAAGGAACTTGCTAATGTTGTTGGCATTGATCCGATCTTTCAATGAAAAGAATTGTTCGTAGAAAGAAGCACTTTGATGAGGATATGGAAGCGAATGCCTAAGGAAGCCAATCATCAGAGGATAATTTTAGAGTTACATACTTTATCCACATCATAGATGAAGCTCTTACATCATTAAATGATCGGTTTAAACAATTTGAGCTCTATGAAGAAATCTTTGGATTTTTATTTAATGTGAATGTGACCCCTCTTTCCGTTAATATGTATTTTTCAAGTATTTTCCCGTATTTTTAAATCCTTAGTATCTTATAACTATTCTTTCTTAAATTGGTTATATTATTCAAACTATTAAAACCCAATTATTTATTGTAAGCCCAATTTCTTATTTTATTTTATTATTTATTTATCTGAGCCCAATTGTTTATTATAAGTCCCATAATTTAATTATTCAACTGTTTTAATATTTAAATGATTTCAAGCCCAAGCCCAATTGTTTTAAGCCCAAACCCAAACCTAGTACTCATATATATTGTATAGACTCCATCCTATATGATTATATCCAAATTCCCACATTTTCTAAACTGCCCATACACAAATCCCCTCACATTCTCAACTCTTCACATTCAGTAACCCCATAACCCCCACTCTCATAATAACTACCCATTTATTTTGTTATATATTTATTATTTTATTTATAAATTAAACACCTCCTATTCCTATTCTCTCTCTCTCCCGTACTCTCTGTCTCTCTCATCTGTCTCTCTTTCTCCTCTGGTTCCCAACCAAAACCCACAGAGAACCCATCGCCTTCCTCCTTCCCCTCGCGACGCTTCGTTTCCATCCGCCCCCGTCCTGCCGCTCTCCTGCAGCCGGTGCGACGCAACACCCCTATCCTCCTGCTCCCGTTCCCCGTCCTTCTCCATCCCTCTCGTCCACTCCCTCGGCGTGCCGCCCTGCCCTGTGCCTCACCCCTGTCCTCCACTCATCTCCGACAGACCTCAGTAACAGCCAGTCAACTGTGCAGCTCCCCTGCACCGTCGTGATGCCATGCCGACGACACCAGCAGTCCCGCCTGTCGTCCTGCTCCTCTCGAGCACCGGTGCCTCCTCCGCCTCGTTTCCCTGTGCTCCTCTTCCGTCGGGTCGTAACATCACCAGTGCCAGAGTTCTCCGCATCGCGATCTGCCCTGGCCACCGTCCCACCGACAGCCTATCCCGCCATCGCTGCGCCAACATGTCGCCATTCGTCGTCGGAGCTAGCACAGTGCCATTGCTGGTTAATCATGAGTTTGATCATTGATTATGGGTCGTCGATCGCCTTGATGATCATGATCATCATGTTCCTTGATTGTTTTGATCTTGGCCGTCCGATTGTCGATCATCTTGATCATGTTCCTTGGGTTTTGATTCTGGCTGTCCACTGGATCTTGATCATCATGCTTGATTGGATGTGGATCGTCGATCTCCTCTTGATCATCCAATCAGATCCTATCCGTCCGATCCCCTCTTGATCATCACGATCATGATGATCATCAACTTCCTTTGATCGCAACCGTTTGATCAATCGATCTTGATCTTCATCATATTCTTCATCAGGGAAATCTGACCGTCCAATCTGATCCGATCATCTTGATCTTGATCTTCGATCTCAGCCGTTCGATCGTGTTCGTGATTCGTTCATTCGTGCTTCGCTGTCCGGAATTCTGATCCCGTTATTCTGGTATTCGATATCATCGTTTTCGGTTATCAGGCAAGTATC